>OY759152.1:11449564-12649564 GCA_963662125.1 Diplazon laetatorius
GACAGAAATTGACAACGATCAGTTCAAAATAACAAAAATTCAAAACGCGCAATGTTTCGAAGGATCAGAATTCGAAACATGAAACATTCGAAGGATCAGAATCCAAAACATATATATAGGTATAGTTACGTATCTCGTTGGACCAAATAAACCGACCAAAAACTTTAATTAGCGCGAAAAAAATTAAAACGGCGCTCATAACACCACAAAAATTTTAAAGTTGTAACCCTTCGAATTGTTCCAAGAAAAAATTAAAACAATTTTTAAAAAATGCATTTTTATCTTTCCGTCCGAACGCTCGCTAAACAATGCTATATAGACCAAAATCTCACATGAACAATGTTGTAGAGTATTAAATTTCCAACAAAAAAAGTCTCCAACGACATATATCTAGCATCGATAGTTTACGCGTGGAAAAGCTCGAAAGTCGGGCAATGTGAAAAATCGCTCAGGCGTTCGAAATTCCGTGAGTTCGAAAAATTGGCATTTCACAGCATTGCGCGTTCTAAATTTCGGTCGTTCTGAATTTCGATCCCGACGCAATAAAAATCTTGGTTTCGCGGTCGTTCACGAAGTTGAGTTTTGTCGTCTCCGGGTTAGTCGTGTTCTTGAAAATTGATGTCTCCGGATCACGAAAAAAAAAATAGAAAAAAACCTGCGGCTTACGAGTCGTTTGGACGACGCTTCCCGTGCTAAACGGAAAAATTACGAGACCGCGAGGGGAGACAAATGGGTTTTCGTGCTGCGGGCCCAGTCCGGAACAGATCCGACAGCAGCAGCAGCAGCGACCGAGCAGCCGAACCCGAAGTGAGATATAGAGAGCAGCAGTCGAGTTTATATCCCACAGAGACACGGAGATTAGCGGTTTTTAACGTGTGTCTTCCTGCGAGGGTGCGCAACTGCGCAACGTCGTCCCTCACCGACGTCCGCCCCCCCCCCTCCCGCCCTCACCGACCCAAGCACAACTGACATCCCACTTCTTCGAAGACACATCTGGAAAGTATCTGGCTTTCGCTTCTTTCGCACATTGCCGCGTCGTCGGTGAATTCACGCGGTGGCATCTCGACTAACCCTTTTACACTTTCGTCAATCGAATTTTTTTTTTTTTTAAATAAAGATGAAAAGCTTGATTATTGAAACACTCGTTTCATTGTCAATATATTTACTATTCGTCAGACGATTTGTTCTGTGTTAATATGATTTTCGACATTTTTTCAGAAATTATGGATAAATAAACGAATCCGGTACTGTTAAAAAAAAATTCTTTTTTATTTTTTATTTTTTTCAATTTTTTAAAATTACGAAATTAAAAAGGATATTTTTTTGCATAATAAACTCCAGATTGGAGTTTCACGCAAGACGTGAGCAATAATTTTTTTTTTTTTTTTCAATTAAAGAAATCAGAAATGTTATTTTTTTATAGCCTAGCATTGTCGACGAGATTTCAAAACGAAAAACAGTCGCAAATTTAGAAGCTTGAAGATGAATTAATATCGAAATATTTTCCACTAAATAATATTTACTGAAAAATGATTATTGAAATAAATAAAAAATTACTCAATGTACATTATTTGGTCAACGCACACTGCACGATTGAACCAGGCAGATCAGTGACTCGAATCATCTCGAAAATTGTTCTAACAAAAACTTTCAAAAATATAAATCGAATGCACCACACACGTTATCTCCGGAAAAATCGTTGTTGCTGACAAAACCGTTGAAATCTCATTCATTTATTTTTTTCCCTCGGTACAACGATAACGTCAACGACAATCGTTCATTAGCGTATTTCTTTTTTTCTCTTTTTTTCGCAGGTTTAAATTGCATCGCGTTTCATCGTGTGACGATGAGTGCATTGAGAGAGACGCACGCGCCGTGCGGACGAATTTGAATGAAAAAGACGCGAGTAATTTCGTCGTCGTCGTCGTCATCGCCGTCGTCGTTCGACGGGTGCAAGCACATGGGAAACACACAGCAACGCCACCAGCAGCATCGTCAGGTATCTTTGGCCCGGTACGTGCTTTGGGCCGCTGAGCGCTCTAACTCTCTTTCTCTCTCTCTCTCTCACACACACACATACTCTCTCTCTCTATGCTGCTTCTGATTCCGCTCGGTGCACTGAATGAACGTTAAACGTGGCTGGATGGAGAGATTTGAGCTATAAGGGATGAAGGAACGCGCGAACGCGTGCGCCCGAGCGCGTACTGTGGGGTCAAATAGCCGCCAGAATGCGCGGTGATTGCTAGAGGGCCGCATAATTGCACCCTTTGTGGCGCAATCAGCGCCGCAACTTGGCCGGCGCCTGTGCGCCACCTCGTGGTCCCCAACTTCTCCCTCCTTTTTCGAACGTTCATATATATATATGTATATATGTGTGTATATAGATAGATACATATATAGAATTTAAAAAAATACATACCGTCCGTAGCGATATTTTTTCTGATTGCTATATATATTAGGGTGGTCCTGAATCCGAGTGTTGACGAATTTCAACAAGTGCACCCCCCAGATAGGTTCGAAATAAATTAGAAAAAATATGTGCAAAATCCCAGCACTGTAGTCAAATGACAAGACGTGGCTGTAAGCTCGTTTTGTTTCCCATTTGAATAACATGGGATTTTCCGACTAATTCAGTAATTTTTTTTCGAGTTGTCTCGAAGCACGCAAAAAATTCTTTATTCACGTAAATGTATTGCTAATGGGTATAACTACTCGTACATTCTTTTACAAGACCTGACCTGTATATTATCGATAACGGCGAAACATTATCGTCGTAATTGTTATCATTGTTTATCGGTTTGCCGTTATCGATAATATACAGATGAGGTCTTGTAAAAAAATAAACGAGTAGTTATACCCATTAACAATAGATTTATGTGGATAAAGATTTTTTTGCGTGCTTCGGAAAAACTAAAAAAAATAATTACTGAATCAGTCTGAAAACCCCATGTTATTCAAATGGGAAACAAATCGAGCTTACAGCCACGTCTTCTCATTAGACTACAGTGCTGTGGTTTCGCACATATTTTTATTTATTTATTACGAGCCTATCTGGGGGGTGCACTTGGCGAAATTCGTCAACACCCCCATTAAGGACCACTCTAATATATATATGATATATAAAACTAGCTATGAACATTGATTATATATACAATATATCTTCGTAGCGATATTTTTTCTCATTTTTTTCTCCGATGATTCAACGAAAGTCGGTCCTTGTCACTCGTTACCATTTGAAAAATATCGTATTACTCGTTGTTACATTGCAACAATCCCCATTGTCAAACTCTCATCCCCGGACCTCGATGATTCTCGCCTCTTTATTTTTCTCGCACTGTATACTGATTGTGAAAGAAAAGTCTAGCTGAGAGACTATTCAACGTTGAATTAGAGCGTGTTTTGTGCCCCCCCCCCCTTCTCTTTATCGTTAGCCCCCCTCCCTCCTGCCGCCCTCCTCACCGGGCGACCCCTGTGGGATTATCGTACGCTCTCGACTCGGTGTGTTCCAATCGTCGGAAGGCTTGATGCCAACTCCGTTACGAGTTGTGGAAATTAGTATACGAACGACAAGTCCGACCCGATGGAACATCTGGTTGCTCCAGATTCACCAAACGAATCTTATAGCTCCTCGTAAAAATTATATTCATTTGTAATTTTGATTGCGAATATTGTATTCTTATTGTACAATATTTAAAAATCGTGAAGAAAAAATGTTTAACGTTGGAAACTCATTGTGTGAAGTATCAAGAACTCTAGACAATGGCAAGAACTATCGGAAAGTTCACTTAGAACTATTAAAACGATGACATATTTTTTTCTGATCCATAATCAACTCGACTTTTTTAGACTTTTCATTTAAAAATGAGAAACGAAATAATTATCAAATAAAAATTATGTATATCCATTTAGTAAAAATTATAATAATGAAAAAAACATAATAATGCCGAGACAAAATATTTTCCGAGTATCCATGTAAAAAGACCGAAATTTATTCATACAGTCGAAATACCCAACCATCATCATTTCGCGCATACACATTATAATTCCGGCACGAAAAAACCCATTTTTTCCCCACAAATTATTCTTAAGTAGTTAATTGAAACATTCACCAAAGCATCCAAACGCAAAATATATACCTCCAGCTAAACAAAAGAATATAACAGTTTTTAAATTTTTTTTGTTTTTTTATTTTTTTTTCGCGAAATGCTTGACATTATTGGAAACCCATTTTGCACAAGTACAAAACTCGTGCGCAAGAGTGTGGGGGTGGGTTAGCATTGTTCGAGATCACGAGAGTGTATTATTTCGCGAGCAGGCTGGAAATCGCTTGGTGGGTTTCAATGAAAACGATGATTTGAGAACCACTGAAGCTTGCAAGTTGCGACACGACGAACCCATTACCGGGCTTCGGGCACGAGTCCGGGACCTTTCTCCACAGCTTTCCCGCTCGTCCTTCTCCCCGTCGTCGTCGTCGTCGTAGTCGTCTCGTTCTGCTCTCATCCGCTCGATCTTTCGCTGCCCCCCTCCCCCCTCCCCATGCCCTTCTGTTCCATCCGCCAGCCCTTTTCCTCGTTCATTCGCGGGCAGCACACTCTCGTATCTCACGTACTTCTTGTTCTTCTTTCGGTCTTTGCCTGCCCCCCCCCCTTCCATCGCACAGTCTTGAATTATATACAGGCATCACAGCGCCACTTAAAATAATACACCCGGTATAAACTCCGCATCGTCGCTAAAAGCTGTCATTTTCCGTAAGCCGGAATTATGGAGATTTGGCCGCCACTCACGGGCCACCATCTCGTCTCTTCGTTACGACGCTTTTGCGTTTCTTCGACGTTACAATGACGGGACTGTTTTTCATCGCGTAAGCTCGCCAAGCGCGCGGGCAAGCATTGTGCGCGCGGGTTTTAAAGTAACACGCGGAAAACGTTCGCGATACAAACTTTGTGTCGAATGAAAAGAATCTGCGAAGAGTACGTCGGAGAGCATCGGATAACGTCTTTGACGATTTTTTTTTCTTTTTTTTTTTTTTATCACTTTGATTCTATGTTTCCATCTCTATCTGTATCTTGGTGTAGCTGATTCTTTATTTTTTATCCGCACAGCGGTTTTCACGATGATTTGTTTTTTTCCCGCGACACTTCCGACCTCGTTAATTAAACGTCGAAGATTCGTTACTCATTCGTGGGATCCGGAAGCTTCCCACGCCCGTACAACAACCACTTTGGCACGAAATGGGACGTCGCATCGAATTACCACCACGTCGATATATAACGTCTGCGAGCTTTTTGCGAAAGGTTCAATTTTGATGGAACTTAGTTTCCACTTGCGGTGTTCCAGACTGTGATTTTTTTTTTTTTTTTGACGACGTTAAAGGTCATGGAACCTTGAGGGTGTATTTTTTGTCTATTAATTGTCATCAACATGAAGACTAGAGCGAAGGACCACCGAAATGATGCATGTCCAAAGGTTTCTTGGGATTTTCATGAGCTTGAATGAGATAGGTGAATATTCTCAAAGCGTTGTTCTATGTCATGGTTAATTGCTCGGATAAAATACGAGAACGATTGAACGCATAATGACGAGCCGCAGTCGAGGGTTCTCAGTTTTTATTCGAAGGATCAATCGTAATCGAGAACAATGGGTTACAGTTTTTGGTTATCGACCGAGTGATAAGTTGCATTTTTTTTCGATTATCGTCAGTATGGAAACTAGGGAAAAGAGTACAATGGTTTAGAATTTCGCTAAGCTGGCCATCATTGAGGGTTATCAATGATAGCCAGCTTAGCGAAATTCGGGATTTTAAATGATAACTTGAAAAAAAAATTATAATTACTTTTTATTTTTTTTTTATCAAGTGATTCGATCAATATTCATAATTTCTCTGATGAGAATGGTGAGGTATCAGTGAAAAAACTAAACACAGTTAAATCATCTTTCCCAAACACTCAAACCAAAGTTATATAATAAATCCCAACGATATATATTCTTGAGTATCATTGATTTAACAAAAAAAAAAGATTTACCCGCGACATTTAAATACGCAAAAAAAAAGTTTAAAGATAATCGAGTCGTTCAATTTATGAGCGACAGTCAACTGGTGCACCATGGACGTATATGGTGCATATCAGCAAGTTTTTCCAGGCTGTGCTCGTTACTCGAAATAAGTTGATTTTGAAGAGTCGAAAAAAAGTAGAAGAAGAAGAAGAAGAAGAAGAAGAAAAAAACCATGAGGCAAAGAATACATATATACATATCCATCACAAGCCGAGCGAGTGGTAGCGCCAGCTGTGAGGGACAAGCGCCAGAAGTCGTGTTTTAATGGGAAGGCTCATTATAATAACGCATGTTCGTAGCCGATCCGACGTCGGGTAACGAGCCTGAATGGTCCTCGTGCTACACGCCACACAGGCTGGTAACACACTCACACTGGCCCAGACGAGATATAACCAAAGGAGGCAGACCAAATGAAGTTAATTTACTCCAAACTGTCCACACTCGAGTCGTTTGATCGTGCGTGGAGGAGCTCGTGACACATCACATACACGACCCTGTCCCTCTCTTTCTCTCTCTCTTTCTCCCATTTCTTATCGGACGACAGCAACGCCCCCTATCCGCAGTCGGAGGCATTCCGAGGTCTGCCGTTTGGATGCATGAACGAAAACGACGGTGACAACGGAAATGGGAGTGGAAAATGACCGAACACGACGTGAAAATCGTCTCCAGGGGTTTCGTACGTTATTTCGCCGCTAGTGGCGCTGCGAGCAGTGAGAGGGGGTAGAGGGGGTAAACGTATATCGATATACAGTGAAACTTCTCGGCGGTCTAAAATCGGGGTATATAAATGGGGGGAGGGTAAATTGGACTACTGCGAGGTTGATCGATTGGCCAATAACGAAACAGTCCAATGTGTTGGTGTTAGTAATCTGGCGACGTGAAACCAGTGACTGTCAGATCGAAGCATTCGATGGGTTCTGAATGAGCTGTGAATTTACAGGAAAGTAATAGTATACTGATTGAAGCAATAAAAAAATGTGCAATTTAAGGTAAGCCGACCTAAAGGTCAGTGCACATAATCCTTTTGAATATGTGATGAACCTCTAATTCTTTCGCTCAAATCTATATACCTGTCTGGAGTGAAATTGGTAAAAATCTGTAAAAAAACTGAATATTGCTGAATTGGGATTTCAAAATGTTCTGGTTCCAAAGATACATCTTAAATTGCTTCGATATGAGAAATGCTGCATTCAATGCGAGTTCTACTAGTGAAAGGTTTTACCGTATGTTATATGAATGTGTATATATATATATATATATATATATATATATATATATATATATATATATATATTCAGTCGTGGAAGTATTTTTAATTTGTTCAAAAAAAATCTAACCTCAATACGATTATAAAAAAAATACCTAAAATCAATTATCACAGGAAAAAATGATTTTAATGTGTATGCAACAATAACAAATTATTTAGATGCATTTTTCGTTTTACAATTAGTTGTTATATTCTATGAGCATTGTAGGCAACAATCAATTCGATTTTGAGAATACTTTCAATGCATTTTCATTCAATGAATGCCAAAACCAAACTTGGTCTAGCTCAGCATCAAAGAAGAAGAGAGAGAGGTAGAAGAAGAAAGAGAAAGAGAGAGAGAAAAACGTGTTTATTCGAACGATTAGACGACCCGCAGGAAATGCAACAGCTTTCACGCGTGTACCATTGTCGTATACACATTCGAGCCGTCGGGGCGGGGGGAGGGGGGGGACCACGAACTTTGAACCGCTGCTGCTGCCACCTTCTCTCTTATATCTTGTACAAATAACCGTAAATTCGTGAGCACAGGGCAAGACCGGAATTTTTTTTCTCTCCTTTTCGTCTGGGGGAACGTTAAATAAACAGATAATTCGTTGTAGCGGCAGCAGCCGCGGAGGTTGAAATACTCGGAGAGAGAGATAGAAATCTTGGTTATACAAGCGTGGTTGAATCGCGGAACAGGCGCGATGAGGAACGCCACGACGAAGACGCGAAAAAAAAAAAAAGAAATAAGAAGAAAAAAAAATAGCCGATAACGCGGAGCAATGCAAGCAAACAAGCGAGCGAGAGCAAGCGAGCAACGAACTAACAACGAAACACATAAAAATGGCACAACTATTTTCATTAAACTTTCGAAACGCAAGCGAAGACTTTTCTTCTCGTTCGCGTGTAGCCTTTGTGGGAATGTGAGCCGCGACGACTGGCCGCTTGAGGGCGCGCGCGGGTGACGGCTCACAACCCGCGTTCAACGTTACGAACATTGCCGCGGGATCTCCAGAATTTACGTGCGGCCCATAACCTCTTTCGAGAAACTTGTATTGCGGTTCCAACCAATCGGACGGAGTTTAATTCTTCGTAACTGGGGAATTTGTTATTAATTCAATTGTTGAAGAATTTACGCGCTACTTCCAACGGCGGTGCTCGAAAAGAGCGGTGCGTGGGTTGTTATTTCGTTTTCGAGAATCCGTGAGTAATTCAGATTCTCGCCACCAGGGGGCTGCGGCGAGTAAGAGACGACGAAATTATTAATCTTTTTTTGTTGTTGTTTTTTTCGTAACTCTTGCGATAACGACCGTATTGTATATCTGTGGTTCTTGATCAAAACCAAATAAGTCCATCGAAAGAATGTTTGAGAACAAAGGATTTTACGTTGCGAACGGTCAATCACAGCGTGGAAATAGATTTGAAAAAAAATAATACAGGCACACGAAAATAAAAAGTTCTTGTCAATCAGACGAGATAAACATTTATAAACGTTTTTGGGGTCGCTGAATCCGAATCCCAAGTTAGTTTGACACAGTCAGGTCGCATTTCGTTCCTAATCTGAAAGAAATTATGAAAGTTTGACATAGTAAGTTCTTTGTTGTTTTTTTTTCACGGGGAAACAGTGGACTTATTTGGGTTTTCCGAGAAGATGGATTTATTTACCCAGGTTTATCTCGATTACTTCCTGCATGGGCAATTTCGACAACGCCTTGTTAAAAAAATGGATCTATTCAGTTTTACCCACAAACAACAGATATTTTTAAAAAAATGTTATTTTCGAATATTAAAATTCTCTCCGACTCAAATTCCAAGTTGAATATAGAATCATAAGGGCTTATGAATATTTTTGTAAGATATATAACACGGTCGTAATCGTCACAGTTGGAAAACAAAATTTGACCATGGCAAAAGTCGTAACGAAAGTATTTGTAGTTGGACAAAAATAAAGAAACCATTCTCTGCAATTGAGATGATGAGGCTGCTAGTCCCAATACTTCTCTCACATCACCGTGATTTCAGAAAAATGGTTGAATCTTCCCCAATGCGTTGTTCCGTGGCATCGTTCGTCACGCGAAAAAAAAAAATACGAGAATGGTTGATTGCAGATTTCAGTGACGCAGTCAACCGTTTTCAGCTGCTTCCCATTCGAAACATCGATCGTAACCGAGAACAATGCCGTCACCAGTTTTTCGTTACCGACCGAGTCACATATTCACAAATGGCAAATAACTCGACTCTCCACAACGTGCAACGTTCTTTCTACAAAGTTGGGCATCAATGTGCGCGGCCTCGTCGATTCTACGAAGGACTTCGATCGTCAATTGTGTTCGCAACGCGAAACATTGCCCACGACCGATATACACTCGGGACTTATTTTCACATGCAGTCTCGTCACTTACGGTAATCGACGTGCAATCGCTCGGAATATCTGGCGGTACGCGAGAAACCATAAACGAGATTGAACGAAAAAAAAAAAGGAAAAAAATAATCAATGAAGAGGAACACCGTTGCGTCGAAGCTTGTTTAAGCAATGCCATCAGTAAAATTACCGCTTAGAATATTACCAATACCCGAGAGTGGGTGCACGAGCTAACGCGTTGGTACGGTGTTTGTGTAGTACACTTACGCGATTTACGCCTGCGAACAATAGAATGAAATTTTCCACATGTGGATCTAGTGCAACGTCGGTATGATTGCTTTTTTTTTTCGTCACGATAATGTAGCGAAAATATTGGATGGAAAAACTGAATACTAATAATGGTAATAATAATTGTAATAATTTCTCTATGTTGATACAAATATTTTGATAATTAAATTATTAGGATTATTATTACCAGTCTAATAATTAAAGTAAATCTGCGAGGAGAGTAAAATAATAATAATAGTAATAATTTCTTTATATTGACAAAAATTCTTCAATAATTAAATAATTAGAATTATTATTATTAGTCTAATGATTACAGTGAATCTGTGAAGAGAGTTGAATAATAATGACAATAATAATAATAATAATAATAATAACAACAATAATGATAATAATAATAATGATAAATGTTACATTGTAGTTGAGTATGGGCTGTTAGGTACGAATTGGTATAGTTTCGACTACAACCGATGAATAGAGGAGACACAGTGAGAACCGAGCCGCGTAGAAATGGCAGCAGTAGAGTGCACAGCCACTTATTCAACGCAGGACAATTGAATCCAATTACAACTCGCGGCTCGGAGCTTACCCCAGTGACGCTCATTCGCGCCCGGGCGAGTGTAGCCGGTTGTGGGGCTACGAAGCGACAGTATTGAATTGAATATTGAGATTTCGCATTGGAATAATCGCCAAATAAATTAATTTGTTTTACGCTCACCGTTCGAGCTTGTGTCCCCCCCGCTGGAATTACATTATTAATTCTCGAAGCTGCCAAAGTGAATTTGAATAAAAATGAGACAAAAACAAAAAAAGGGACAAATTCATAAATGTTTTAATGTATTATCGAGGTGATGAATAATTTTGTGAAATTGTGATTCATTGGGATTAAGGTTTAGAGTTGAAACAGATTCATGAATTTTTTAAAGATCATTTATGAGTTAATCGATCGTTCTATCAATTCCTATTCAATTAAAATTGAGATTTGCGATTTCGGTTCCATAATTTTCTTCAAACATTTCATCCAAAAAAAATCAAGAATCGAAAAAGCCTCAATGAATGAAGGAATTCCATGTATTCAGAAATAAATAAATAATTTCATAAATTTTCATTAAATCTGGATTAAGATTTCCATTAGATAATTTTATGTATTGCAATGTATTTCTCGTATGTATTACTAGATGAGAGGATTGTAAAATGGAATAATGGCTCGCTAGATGTGTGTTAAGATGGTCGATTTTAGGTGAATAACATTTGATAACACGAAGGCGAATTAATCGAAAACTGCCAAAGTGAATTTGAATGAAAATGAGTCAAACTCAAAAAGGGACAAATTCATAAATGTTTTAATGTATTATCGACGTGATGAATAATTTTGTAAAATTGTAATTCATTAGGATTAACATTTAGAGTTGAGACAGATTTATGAATTGTTTTTTTGTTAATTATTCACGAATAAATCGATGATTCTGTCAATTCATATTCAATAAAAACTGAGATTTACGATTTCAATTCTATAATTTTCCTAAAACATTTTATCAAAAAAAAAAAGCAAAAATCAAAACAGACTCAAATGAACGAATGAATTCCATGTATTCATAAGTGAATAAATAATTTCATGAATTTCGATAATTTTATTTATTGTATTTCACTTCTCGTCTGTATTAGATGAGAGGATTGCGAAATGGAATAATGGCTCGCTATAGATGTGTGTTAAGATGCTCGATTTTGGGTGAATAATATTCGATAACACATAGGCGAATTAATCGAAAGCAATCGAAATGCAAATGCTGGCGGTGGTGATGGTGGTGGTGGTGGTGCTGCTGCTGCTGCTGTAACGTAATCTGGATCTCTCAGGCTATGGAGACCGCGTGATGGTGGTGCTGGTGGTGCTGTTACTCCGGTAGTTCCTCGTCGTCGAGGAGCGAACAGCCGGGCGCCCCTGGCTGTTCATTAGAGGCCGCATTGTCCGCTAACTAAGTACAGCACAACCCTCCTCGCTCTTCGCCCCCCCCCCCTCCGCTTCTCGGCAAGATCCTCCGGTGGTAGCGGAGAAGCGGCAATTCGCTCGGCTCCGTATATTCCTCCGGTTCACCATCTCGTGGCATCACCCTCTCGTCACGTCCCTCGTCGTTGGCTCCGTGCAAGCGAATGTGTGCCCTTACCCTTCACCCCCCCCCCTATTCCTCCGTGCCCTCCGCCCACCCTGAGAACGTCGTCAACGCCGCGTCGCTTCGCTATCCCACCCGGTCTCGGGTTCCTCCGCAATTCCTTCATCCCCTCACCACGTCGTACAAGTCTAACCAATGTGCGCCCTTCCGTGTCTGCTTTACCCGCGACCCCTCCGCTCTACGTACACGCTGATCGCACGACGTTTCGCGGCCTATTCCGGCTTTCGACACGCGGCAAAGCGAAAACCGAATTTCACCGAACTCGATTTTGTCTTGGCTTTGTGTTTGTGATTATGTGTACATAGATTTTTTTTTTTTTTTAACTGTCGTATTTGACTCGTTACTATATTTCCAGTAATTATGATTTCACAATATTTCGGATGTTTCTTATGATTGTGATTTCTTAATTATAATTAGTTGGAATATCGTAAATAGGTTTGAAATTGTTTTTTTTTTTTTTTTTCGATAAGTCTCCCTCCCCCCCCCCCCTAACCTATCTCAATATTTACCCAACTCTGTGAAATTTTTAAGTTCTATAAATTAATAACGTGAGATGTTTATCGAATTTATTTATCACGGCTGAAATATCGACACAAGGAAAATTTGATTGATATGCTTTCTTCATCGGGAAGATATTAAAAGCTAAAAAAGCAAAATGAGGGGACTATGTAGCTTGAAAATTAAATTTGCGTTGAAAACTTGTTGTTCCTTTTTTTTGGGGTCACTGAACATGAATTTAAGACGCAAAACGTCAATATACACCAAAGTGTAACTATTCCGACGACACGAGATCCACAAACTTATAGTATATTTAAGAATTGAAAGGTTACAAGTATATAATTTTGTGACTTTGTTAATTTTAATTTATGATATAATATTTTATATGATTATTTAATTACGATTGGAAGCTAATATCTCAGGATAAATTCAATTTTTGTGTTATCGATATTCATCTCTATTTATATTCGATATTCAAATATTCATTGAATTTACTGAAATGGATGAAACCTTTATTTTCCATGAATTTTCAATTTCGAATGATTCATATTAAATGTATACTAAACTGGAGTATTGAAATTTGTTTCGATCATTAAAATTATTTAAATTCATTAACCTGTTGCACAAAGCAATGATAACGTTCCGGTGACAATGGAAACCGGTGACGAGACTCTCGCATATAATCATCGTCTAAAATTTACTCGTATTAAATTGCGACTCTCTCGCCTCACGTTTCCTCGCTTTCTCTCTCTTCCTCTCTCTCTCTCTGTCTCTCTGTCTGTCTTTCTCCAAATGCGTCGCAATTTCCGTCGTTTGAAAAGACAGTGAAAACAGACTCATTATCCGCTGACGAGTCTCCACTGCGCGAGGCCACGTTGCCCGACAGATATAATTGCGACCGAGATAACAGAATCAATGGACGATTTGTTTTTTTTTTAATTTTTCGTTTATTTTTTCGCTTCGCGCGTTGTTTCTTCTTTATCAATTATTTGTCGATCATTCTCCGGTCGTTTTACGAACGTAACAATTGTTTTGTGTTTCGTTAGCCGGAGAGTCCGAAGCGTGACGGATAACGCACCCTCAGGATCATCGTCGCGTTGTGAAAGAGTGTGTATCGAGTGTTTGGAAAACGCTGCAAACCCCCGAGTGGGACAACACAATCCAATGGGATTCCGGCAAAGTCACGGGTCTGATACGGTTCTGGATGGAAACGAGTGTCAATCATATTGTCAGATGCTTCGAACAACCCGTCCTATATTCGACGCATTAATCTGCCAGAATCCGTAAGGTCGTATTTTCTACGTTTCAAATGTCACTCAACTTTTTGTTGTGTTTTTTGAAACACAACACTTTTTTTCTTTTGTTTATGTTTCCATTTTAACTCGATTTCGCAGCTTCCAAACTTGTGAATATTTTATTTTGGTATCAGACATTGTCCGATAATTGCCGAACGAAATTTTGCCAATATCAATGTCGATTTTTGAATAAATATCAAATGTAATTTCGGTGATTGTGAAATTTCGTAAAACGTGAACGAGAGAAAAATAATGCATTGAAATGTAAAGATCGAAAGAAGATGAATCAATGTGTTTACGATTGGAAGATTTTGAGGTCCGGGATTTTTTTTTCGAATGTAAACAATGTCTACACGAAAAACAATTTAGCCATCAGCATCACGACACATTTTTCTCTTTTTCGAATGTAAAAACCAGAGCTCACGAAAAATCTTAGAAGTAACAAGAAAAAGGAATAATAACATTTTATGCGAGTATCAAGACGATGGTGAATGTTAATTCGAGTTATCCATCGTGCTCGTCGTCGTCGTCGCGATGGCCGTATATATATGTAAACATTTCGTTCGTAAGATCCAGTGTGGCGCGAGTAATGAATGTGCATTACAATGACCGAGATATGGAAATTAAGTTACAACGTGATATAGTTATGTGGTATGGGGACTATCGCGAAGAGGTTCGTCGCCGGTTTGGCGAACGAGAGTGAGTCCAAACGGTGTGAGAAAGACTCGGCCAACAGCGACTTTGACGGCTCGTCGTCGTGTTATCCGCTCGGTATGCCCAACTATGTAAATACAGGCCAACGGAAATTGGTCTTTGAGACTGCACCGCGTTATGACGGTCGTTGTATATATATATATATATATATATATATATATATATATATATATATATATATACTGGGATCCATAACGTCAAGAGAACCGTACAACGAAGCAACGGAGAACCAACCAGCGTTTGAACGGATTGTTCATCGCATACCACGTAAAAAAATTGTATATATAAACTATACATGGGATTGAGCATATATAGTTTTTATGCTATTATGAAGAGACTATACATAAAGTATATATTAAGGTGGTCCTTAATGGGGGTGTTGACGAATTTCGACAAGTGCACCCCCCAGATAAGATCGAAATAAATAAATAAAAATATGTGCGAAACCCTAGCCCTGTAGTCCAACGAGAAGACGTGGCTGTAAGCTCGTTTTGTTTCCCATTCGAATAACATGGGATTTTCGGACTAATTCAGTAATTATTTTTTCGAGTTGTTCCCAAGCACGCTCTAAAAATTCTTTATTCGCAGAAATCTACTGTTAATGGGTATAACTAGTAACTAGTCGTACATTTTTTTGCAAGACCTCACTTGTTTATTATTGATACCGGCGAACCGATGAACGATGATAAAAACTGGTAAACGATTTTAACACAAATTCAAATTTATTTGTGTTTATGTCTTGCAATACCACAAACATTGCTTCAATCGAAAAATTAAAAATACCCCTCTCTTCCCCCTCCCTCCACGATAATGGTATCACCTAAAAATTGGTAACCGAATAATCAAATTTCTCGAGTCTTATAGAATAAAAATTTCGTGATTTCACGTTCATTCATCTCGAATAATAATTCCTTTTATTTCACTCACTCTGTCGGTCCTCGCTGATACGGATGTCTCAGCCTGTACGTCTCCTCAACGTCGACATGACAGTCGGCGCCACTCGCACCTGCAAAAAATAAATTTAAAAAATTCAAACAAAACGAAAGAAGGAAATAAACGACTTCGATAAATGATTTTTCTAGTTTTAAAAAAATATTTTTATCAACGTAAAGTAGGTATGTGTGTGTGTGTATTTTTACTACGGTGGAGTTTGTGAACATCGTAACGAGGCTAAACATTGCCGTTTCCCTTATCAAGACCCTGCATAAAACATGTGCCCTCCACATGTGTAATGGGACCCGCGGCTACTCAACGCACCCGCATAACGAGTCTCACCGATAAAACGTTGTACTCGAGCCGGTAGAGGCGCTCCGGCGGCTCTCACAGCGTAACGCGAGCGATTGTCGAGCCCGTTTAGCGTGTTTCCCAACGGTGGACTTTCGACACCAGCAGAGCCTCCCCCCACCCCACCCCTCATCCTCCTCTTCCTCCTCCGAAATAAAACGCACGAGGTTAGCAAAAGTCTGTGAACATTTCCTCAAAATAATCATATCGACTTCCGGTTCCGCACGGAACCGGAACTAGGGTGTGTCAAAAAAAGGCAAAGTTTTTCGATTCTTCTGGCAGGTTCTATGTTCGAAGTAGATACTATCAGAAGACATCTGTCAAAATTTGAGCCTAATTGGACAATATTCGCTTTCACGAATTCGATTTTCCCTTTGATTTACACGTAAAAAATGGTTCTTTTCCAATTGCAATTAATTTTTCAGGTAAACAAAGAATTCGAGGTATGGGAAGTAAGTGCAATACATAGTATCAAGGTTACTTAGAATTGAAATATTTTTTGTTTAACAATTTTTTAAAAATTTTACCAATTTGTTCGTCAGCTTTCAATGATTTTTGCTAACAAGAAAGTTGTTAACTATTTACAGAAATTCAGAAAACAAAATATATCTCTATTTTGAGTGACCTCAATACTATGTAATGAACTGACTTTATCTGGCCAAAATTCTTCGCTTACCTGAAAAACTAATTGCAACTGAAAGAAAAAAATGTTTGCGTGTTAATCGGAGGCAAAATCGAAATTGTGAAAGCGGAACCTCTAGATATCGTCCGATTGGGTTCAAATTTCCACAGATGTCTCCTGATAGTATCTAATTCGAATGCAGGAACCGCCAGACCAATCGAAAAACTTCGACTTTTTTCAACACACCCTGGCATACACGTTTATATACATTTACGTCACGTCGTATCGTCGAATGAATATCCAAATCCGCTTCGATTATTCGTCCAAGAGACTTGGAAGAGGGTCACTTTTGCCATTTTTGGAACCCGAGAACCGATCGAGCGACTATTATAAACCGGACCATCGGATGATGGAACGCGGCCGCGTTCTCATCTACCAGTAATTAATTATGCTCCTGGCCTCTCACCCCCCCCCCCCTCCCTCCCCCCTGCCCGCCGGTCCACAACCCTCGGGCCCCCACGCGGAACTTGGCCGCGGAATCGATTACCGATAGCACACTTCGCCGCGACGAGATAACGTTCATCGACGAGGGGGCAAGGGGTAAGGGTATTTTTTTATTTTATTTTTCTTCAAACACTTTAATTTTAATTTTCCTACGAACCGAGGATATTATTAGCGAAACAGTGTGACGCGTGCGGCCTCTGGATTCAACGTGGTAAACTCCGATATTAGACCAGAGAGCTTTCCTTAATTAATCGCTTCCACAATCGTCAGCCTTGGTTATGTTCCTCCGGGGGATCGTATATACATATATACGTGCACATCAAAGTCAAACGATTCGACGCCGATATCGCTCGAATTAAACTCCACTCGAACGCCTCTTAAATTAGAATTTGACCCAATATTTCACGCTATTGGAAAATCTCGTGGAATTCGATAAATTTATTTTAAATAAATCGCAACCATTATTGCACTATCATCGTCAATATTATTTACATTTCCATTGTTATAATATTATAATCATAAATATTATTATTATTATTAATATCATCGTCATCACTGTTGCTTGATAAATGTATTTTAAATAAATCTCAACCACTACTGTACCATCATCATCAATATCATTCATATTTCCATTATTGTGTTATCATAACGATAATAATAGTAATAATTTCGAAGAATGATTATAAATAAACATGATCAATTATTATTATTAATATTATTACAATCATCATTATTTTTGATGAATGTATTATAAATAAAGGTAAACCATTATTATACAATAAGGATTCGTATTATTTCATAGCTATTATTGATACAATTTCAATGCTATTAGTCATATTGCCTATTCGGACGAAATAATTCGCAATCATTGTCAAGCTCGCACTGGAGTGCTATACATCGATGGCTGGAGAGCGAAAAAGCCGGCGCTTTCTCGGTGCGGTACGAGTCTCGAAGGGTAGCAAGAGGGAGAACGAGGAAAAGTCGTGGGGTGGGTGAGGGTAGGGGTAGGGGCATCTCGCAATCTCCTTCGATCCAATATCCGACTTTTTTGACAGCAATTTCGGTCACGTCCGATAATATATCTGGATCATTAATATAAAGCCCTCTCCGCGTCTCATCCCCTCGCAAGGGCAGAAAGAGAGTGAGCAAGAGAGGGAGAGCGAGAGAGAGAGAGAGAGAGAGAGAGAGAGAGAGAGATCGGCACACAGGGCGTCCCTCGCGGGGAAATTGCTTTTCAATCCCTGGCTGACTCGCCACTGGCTTCTCCGGCAGGCACAGCCAGACGGGCCACGATGTACCGCACACCCTTCGCGACCTTCGTCGCTCCGTTCCTTTCTCCACAAGCTTTCTGGACCAACTCGAGGCACCTCCGATATCAACCACCGGGTAATTCACGGTACGGGCCCGACAGACGAACCCGCACGTTTTCCTCTTCGCGCTGTTAATTCATTCTTCCTCATCCCCCCTCCCCAAACTTTGTTTTTTTTTTTTTTTTCGTTGGGATGAAACACGACGAGGCCTGAAAATAAAAAGATGATGGGGAGGATGCAGGAATGTTTTCCGAGTCGCTGTTGAGGCTTCGAAAGGGGGAGTCGTGAGATTGGAAGGAGCGTGACCCTGATTCTTCATCTCCGACAACCAACCGCACAATTATTGGCTACTTTGACACTGAACAAAAAAAACAAAAAAAAAAAAAGAATTTTACCGCGATTTATCGAGCTGAGTGATAATAACTGCTTTCGCAGCAACGAATTCTTATTCATTTCGCTATAACTGATACACTGAATTCGGGTAAATTTGTTTGCTCACATTTATTTTTCGTTGAATTTTTCGAAATTTTATCAAAAAATGTTAGAAAAATACGTAGTTGAAATACGATTACTTTAACCGTCAAAATATCCGAAAACAAAATCCAAAGTCGTGAATAACCTTGAAAATGTTTGTTTCGAATTTTTTATCTTACATCGTGTTTTTTTATTCTTTTGCAAAGTTCCATGGCCAACAACTGTATAGCCGAGTGACGAACGAGAGAGGGACAAGCTCGAGAAGGGTGGAAACCCGTGCAATCCAGACTCACGCACATCCCCCCCCCTCCCACCCACACTCCTCCCGTAGCGAGATGTACGAGGGCCATACCGTCGCTCTATACGAAACACCCCGCCATAAAGAAGATCCCCTCAATCAGATAAAAAATGTATTATAGCCGGTATGATACGGAACTCGATATATACACCACGACGAAGGTCCTCCATCGTATTCGGAGCGGCCACACACCGTCACATCGCGTCGCCGTGCCGGGACCAAGGGTCGCTCCCGTGTGCACACCGCTCGCCCGCTCAGTCACTACTGCGCCGAGGGCTTCCCCCACCACCGTCACCGTCGCAAACACGACGATCGGTCTGTATCGAACGATCCCGGGCGTAGACCCCCGAACGCAGATCTCGCGCGCTCGGCAATCACATCAGCGAAAATTCGACTCTCTCACTGACTCACACATTGCCCGCGTTCGCGCTCTACAGTGAAACCTCTCGATAGTCCAAAATTGGGGCTATGAATGGGCGGGATATTGGACTATTGGTGGGATGATCGATTGACCGATAGCTGAACGGTTCGATGGATTTGTGTGAGTGTCTGCTGACATGAAATCAGTGACTCTCAGATCAACCCGAATAAAAAATTTATATATAAACTATCTATAGTTTATATATAGATTATATATAGTTTATATATGATTTTTTAACATGGGAAAGCATTTGATGGGTTTTCAATCGGCTGTGAATTTACAGGAAAATAATAATGTACTGATTGAAGCAATGAAAAAAAAGGTGGTATTTAAGGTCAGCCGACCGAAATGTCAGTGAAGAGCTACAAAACCAAATTACAAGGTTTTATAATTTTTTTTTTTTCAAACTGTCGGATGTTGTGAGAACCTAACCTACAAAATGTTCTGTTAAAGAAAGGTCAAATGCGTAAGCACATTTACGATATATGAATAATCCTTATGAATATATGATGAACCTCTAATTCTTTCATTCAAATTTCGACTTGTCTAAAGTAAAATTGCTAAAAATTCGAAAAAAACTTGATATTGCTGAATTGGACTATTGCGAGTTCGACTATTGAGGGGTTTTACTGTATCTCCACTTGCTCACTCGTTCTCTCACACACATGTACACACACACACACACACACCCTCACTTCTCGCAAGACACTCCGGTGAAATTAGATTTACGATTCTACGGACGTGACGAATATGCATTTGGCTGCTGGTTCCACGGTTCTCTTCCCCATATCTCCGGTCTTGAAAACTCCGAGTCGTACTTCGTACTTGGTCATGCCAAAATATAATATGGGCCACCGGTGCCTGGCTCGAGCCATTTTAGACGATAGGCTGAGGCCAGATGAAGAGAGAGAGAAAGAGAGAAAGAGAAAGAAGGAGACCGCGCGGGAGAACATCAAAGTCGTTTATACCGACGTATCTGCAGTCTCGTATTAAATCTCCCGCAAAATTTGTCGGCGTAACGACAAGCATCCGGTCGGGGTTTTGGCCGAAGCTGTCTGCCATAAAAAAACCCCCAAAAGATGGCGCGCGACGATACCCAAGAAACCTAACCGAAAGAGAAAAACAAACAAACGAAAAAATGAGGAAAAATAAGAACAATAAAAATATTGCAAAGAAATTGGTGACACGTGTGGGAGTTTCGGTTGCGAGGAAAGGCACTCCACAAGCGTGAATAGCGTGTAAGTAAAACATCGAGACCGTAGAGCGTCGGTCACGAGACTCGTGGGAAAATGGACCCCCCTGAGTTTGTTTGTACCATCCGAGTTACCAAACTTTTTCCCTTTTTTCATAATTATTATTATTATCATTATCAATGTTTCTACAGAATTAACAATGCATCAAGAGTCGCAAAGACGACGTTATAACCCTCATTCTGTACTTTGTTACCAAAAAAGGGTCACTTTTTTGGTAACGAACGAAAATTTCGAGTAAAATATCTTTCGAAGATTTAAGGGATAGTAGTTTATTAATTGTTTATTAATTCTGACGTCTCATTATATCCGAAAAATTACAGAAAACTTGTTTTTGATTCACGTTATAGGTTATCACAATCTCCAGAGAGCGTAGGAAAAAAAAACCACACACTCATTCGACAATGAGCTCTGTTACGAAGAAAATGAGAAGTCAGGATTGAAAATCCGGCGAGCCGCATGGTCCAAAAGCTACGACAAGTAAAAAATATTGCGATAAATCTTACAGCATCCACATGTTATATATGGTTATGAAAAAAAAATTGGAATTACAGCTGAGTATAAGTATTTTATAAGGGTAAAATCTTTTTTCAATTTAGATTGTCATGTCACGAAAAAAAAATTCCAATTTTTCAGGTCACTCAGCCCCCTAAAATGTTCAGTAATTCGTATCGAAAAAATTTCAGCATCATCTAACAATATTGACAAACATATTCACTTATTTTCATCGCACTAAACCCGAAAGTTTTCTTTAAAAAAAATCAAGAAAATTCACCTGGTAATGTCCTAATAAGGCAACGATTCACTCAAACAGTCATATAGCATGATCCATTTTTAATATACGACCTAAAAACCCATCGGAACATAAAATAGAATCCCCAATAGTTCCTCCCAAACTTTTTCAAATTTTTCGGATATGCTTCTTACGTTAAAAAAAAAACAAAAAGAAAAACAAAAAATACCGACACGACTTTTTAGGGTTAGTGCACAGACGTTGTCCGCACAATAAAAAAGAACAAAGGGTTGAAATAAATTCGTAAAATTATGTTGTACCGGAAAATTCATTCGCGTTCTTATCATAAACGGTGGAGTCTATTGTTCACATGCACATGTTGGACGCGTGTTCGGACGACGAAGGTAGATGCGGGAGAGGAGGGGGGGGAAAGGTGGCCGGCTTTAGAAAATGGTTGTAGCAACGTAGCGCGAGGCTTTTGTCAAAAAGCGATGTGAACGGAACAGAGAGCCGGGGCCGCAGGGGCCGTCCGGCGCTAATGTCATTAGTGTAATTAATGTAATTGAGTATACTCACCGCGGCGAGACCGCACCGCGCGTTCCTCTCGCCGCACTCGCATGTACGTACACACTCTCTGTGCTCGTGCAGCACGTGTATTATGCCGCTGGTCGAGCACTCGGACGCAAAAGGCGCGAAAGGGGGCAAGGGGCCAGGGGCGAGCATCTCTCCACCGCAGCGCGGCAGCACCGGCGCGGTGGCGCTGACTGTCTCCCGCCCGCGTAACACGCGTCGTTTCCCTCGTATTACCGGAAGCTTGAATTTCGAAAATTACTGCGCTTTCGCTGAGGACGAGGATGATGATGCGGTGGCGCAATGACCGGGGGAAAATAAACAAATTTTGCGTGTTCACCTGTGTTCGGCGGTGTTATACCGTATCTGCTGACCGCTACATTATTCTCGTTAATAGCCAACGACAAAAAAACTATCTTTTAATCCGACCCCTCTTGTAAACTCGTCATTTCCTGCCTGCGAAGCGGTCGCAAAGTGACCAATTTCAGTCCGAAGCTTCGCATGCAACAAAATCACATGACAAAATCACATTTTTTACGTCCTTGATATTTAATATACTGTTTGTAGATTCCATAACATATATTTTTCCGACTCTCGCATCGCACATCGCACATGGCCTCCTCTCGGGTGTTTTTCGCATTGTCGTTGTCGACCGCAAATAAAATATGGTAAGTTTGTAAAATTGATTTCTAGAATTTTATAAGACCCAGGTCTTTCGTTATAATTTTCCAGTAAACTTCCAGTGAAGAGTTGTAATCTCTGATTTTTTCAAAATGTTAGGTCAACTAGGTTCAGAAATAAAGGGGGGGAGCGGATGTTCTATTTTTGCATATTTTCCAGAATAAACTTATTAAATATACTATTGAAAATTATTTGAAAAATATTTTAATTCTATTTCAATCCTATGACGTCACAAGAGAAGGGGGGGGGGGGAGTTCATATAATCACGGCCATTTTTTTAAAAGTCGGATAGGACCGGTCGTAACACAAAAAGGCCGGATAACCCAAGAGCGTTTATCGAAAGCCGGCCGATATGGACCTAGTCATCAATATCTCTTCGTAAACGTATTTACGTTATTTTCATTGCTCGCAAAGTCATGGAAGAAAAATGATGGATTGCAAAAAATAACGAGATTGAAAAATAATAATAATAACAATAAAAAACAAGATGAATATTCAGAAACGCAGCTTGATAAACGATGTGTGGGTACATTGGCGCGGCACACGGTCGTCGTCGTTGTCGTCATGCGCAGTTGTGCGAGGCATTGCGGAAAGGCAGGAGGGGGAGGGGAGGGGGGAAGAGAAGCGTTTAATTCATTACGCAAATTGAAAAAGTAAATTGCCTTAGGTATGTCCGAGGCAGTGTGAAAGGGGACCGAGGAGAAAAAAGCTCCAATACGTATATGTATACATGTATATCTTTATATATATATATATATATATATACTTTAACTATATATACGTATATGGTTGGTACAGCAGTATGGAGAGCAATGTCGGTGATATGGAAAGAGTGGAAAAAAGGCTGTGCAGAAGTAGCCCCGCAGGGAGGGGCGAGGGTGGGAGGGGGGGGGGGCAGGAGGGTCGAAGTTCTAGCTCGCGGCAAACTGACGTACGGCCACGAAAATATTTAATTAAATTCACGACCGCAAAGACGCGATGGTGGCTCTCGGCCACCGCGCTGTTCCTACGTTCCACCTCGACTTTACCCTCGCACGAGCGAGCCCACGCGGGCGCCCTCTCGTGATCACCCGTTGCGTTACCGGTAATGCGGCCGGTTGCTGTTATTTAAAAAAAAAAATTCTTCTCGTTCTTATTTTTTTGCAATTTTCAAAGTCAAATCAATGATGTTGTTTCGTTTGTTTGTTTGTTTGTTTTTTTTCTATTCGGTATCGAACGAGTGATATCGGATCGCGAATTATTGCCACGATGTAATTAATGTGGAACTCGTGACGATCGACGAGCCGTTATTCGACGGAGGTGAGTTCGAAGCGACACCCAGCGGCAGCGGCAGCAACAAAACGAGGCGCGCGCGTTCTGCGGCACGGGCAAATGGAAAATTCAATGGAAACCCGCGATCGATTTAACGCGCGATAAACATTTTAACAGCGAGTGAGGTTTTCCAGTGTGTGTCGTCGTCGTCGTCGTCGTCGTTGCTCCTTTTTTTTCCTTTTTCGTTTTTTTTTTGCAGCGCCTCTTTCTCTATCGAACTCGTGGCTTCTTTTTGCGCTTTATACTGGCTCGATGGGTTTTTTTGCTTTTTCGTTATCCCATCACACCGCGAAGCCACTGTCTCCCTCTCGCTCTCTCTCTCTCTGTCTCTCTCCCTCTTTCTCGTTTCTCGGGCTCTCGTCGAACGCGTGCCACCATTGCCCCGAGAACCCGAACCCCAGTGCATTTAGATTGAAAACTGAATTTTACATTCACAGGATATGTTTGGCAATAAATATCGACGTTTTCTTTTCGATTTTTTTTTGTATTTTTTTTTTGTTTTTTTTTTTTTGCAAATATTTTTTATTCCTTTCTCGTTACACTACGGCCCCGGGGGAGAAAATGCTGGGGCTTCGCTAGCGTGAATTTTTCGTATCGCGCATATGCGAAACACGAGTGATATTTTCGGAGCACTTACACGACTTGCGTTCGAACGAGGTTTCTTTCTATTTTTTCAAATTTTCTATTGATGACAAAAAAATAATTCTTCCGGGATTTTTTTTTTGGGAAAAAATGTTGATCCTTCGAGCGTTCTGTTTATCAAGAGTGTGAAAACTTGAAAATAACAAATCGGGTATTATCCATTACTATCGGGCTTTAGAGAATTGAAAAAAAAAATTATATTCAACCTCGTATCAAGTTAGAAAAATGTCACATTGAACAAAAATATCGAAATGAATATTTAAAAAATGGAACCGCCGAAATTTCATCGTTCCCTCAAACAAAAAATGAATAACAAATAAATAAATAAATAGATACATTTTTCAAAAAAAAAAACAAAAAAAAACAATCGTTACAAAACCATTGCGAAACAAAGTAAACACCGAACGGACCCACAATGCTTTCAAAATGAATAATAAAAAAATAACAAAAAAATCTCCGGTTATTCCGGTAAAATCAAATTTCATTTTATCAAGATCCAATAAAAACGAAAAAAGGATATTTTTGTTTCCCCGCGACCCCATTGTGATGTATTTTTTATATACCCCCACCCCCCGGTCCCGCATGACAAATTCGTTAGCCCATTCAATCGAAACATCACGTTCGAAAAAAAAAAAAAAACAGCAAAAAAGAAAAAGCAATAATAATAATAAAGCCGTGGATAAAAAAAAATCATAAAACCGTGAAACCCGAACGACACAATGCCCGTAGCGGTAAAAACCGTGTGTGCTTTATGAGAGAGAGAGAGAGAGAGAGAGATGCCTTGTATATAATCGTCGGAGTCGTCGAGTCAGCGTCGTCACCACGTGCCACCCCCCCCCCCCCCGAGGGGAGTACGCGCCGGGGTTTTGACATTGCTGAGTGGGGGAAGCGGTACGCGAAGAGAGGGGTCCGTTCGGACTGGAAGAACGAGAGAGAGAGAGAGAGAACGAACAAAAGCGGCGAAGAGACGAAGAGACGAGAGAGAGCGAGAGAGAGAGAGAAAGAGGGAGAGTGAATGAGATAGAGGGTGAGATTGAGCGAGACAGGGAATAAACACAGAGCCGGGCCCCGGCTCCGGACGTCCCTGCACCCCGACGCAATCTCATTACCGAGGGATGCACTCACCGTGTATTAATGCCGAAAGGAATTAACTTTCGACGTTACAGGATCAAATGTTATTAACTTTATATTGCTTCGCGGGGCAGGCGGTGGTACAGAGTGGCGGATAGTGGCAGCGTTGGAGGGACGAAAAACGGGCGTCGGGGGTGGGTGGGGGGGGTTGTTTAGGGTGGGGGGAGGTGGACGGGTGATACGCCAGGCTGTGGGGCTGCGCCCAGTGTGCGCCTCGTTGAAATAACGCGAGAACGTAGCTATATGACTGTGTTGCATCTCGAAACTCACACAGGCCCGCATTATATTTTTTTCCCCCGCGCGTTCATCGTCCCCCGCACTTGAGGTAACGTTCTCTTTCTCTCGGCCCCCATCTAAGTTCTTGGCTCGCTGGCTCTTTCTCATACACGCAAGCACACACACTGTTAACGTCGATGCGCGGGCTGGCCGCCCGTCACGAGAGCAAAACGCGTCAGCTGGGAGCCAGAGCGCAAACACTCTCCGCACCGTTTTAATTTGCCCCCCCCCCCCTCCCTCTCTCCCCGTAATGCGTTCGTTTTGGCAAAACGAACCCCCTCCCTGTAATGCGTTCGTTTTGGCAAAAGCATTGTCCGGCTTATTATTCGATAATTAAATACTATCGATCATTCTCGACAATTTTTCATTAAAACTATAATGACGACAATTTTTTTTTACATTCATTCTCCCTCGTCGATTACTTGCACGCCTATATAGATATGGCCGATGAATGTTCGCTTGAGAGCAGATGAAACTTGTGAAAATGTGCGCGATCAGAAAAAAAGAAAAATATTTTAATCACGAAATACTTGTTACCCGACGATTGTGAATTTCGATCGAAAGCGTATTATTGTCACGTGAGAGGATGGTAGCGGCAATGTGGCATTCGAGGGTGCGTGACGACAAAATGCAAACCACGTGTTACCGTCGAAGGCAATGAAATTTGCGATGTGACGGTCGCGTGCCGGTACAGTACCGGCACACCGTGCCGCAGCGGCACACGGGCTGCTGGAACGGTGCAGGCACAGTGTCAGACGCGGCACGCCGTGCCGTCAGAATGCCGTCACACACGCTCGTGCTGTTTTTACCACCAAAATCTCGTTCTTTTAATTATTCTGTTATCGTCCTTGCATCTTCTCCTCCCCCGCCCCTGAATCAAAATCAAAATCAAAATCCTACGAAACAAAATGGAAATCCGTGGCGGCATGACTGCGTAAAACTCTGGCTGCACTAGGAGTCGCGGATCCAAGGAAGAAGGGGCAAGACATTGTGCGAGAGGGGGGACGCGGGTGCCACAAGCGACGGCCAAAGCGTAATCGCGCTTTCGCGAGCGAGCCGGCCCGAGAGAGATCCATTTCACGCAGGAACGAGTCTTTCCATCGGTCCTAGATGGAAACCCCAGGGCCGCCCGCCACCGCGGCGGCTAGACCCATACCCGACAATCGATTTTCTTTCTCGCGAGAGATTTCCCCAACAACCTCCCTCGAACCAACTCTAACCGCGTCCGTCGCTCGCCCCCTCCTCCTCCGCCCCCGCGGGCCGCGAAAATCGGTTTTTGCTTCCGTCAAAAAAAAGATCGATACAATCGTCGCGCTTGGTCTGTTCTGTCGATCGTAGGGAGGGCGTGGGGGGGGGGGGGGGGGCGCATTGCGTAATGCATAAATACGTCGCTCTTGCTTGCAAACCAGCTTGATAACGGGTTTCGCACTCGCGAAACCTTTTATTATATATATATATATATATATATATATATGTATATTTTTTTGAAACTTTTTTTGCCTTATTTTTTTTGTCATCAACATCGAACACCTGATCTTGCCGATAACAATAATTGATGATTGCACTGGCGTGCACGTAACTGGCACGCGCTCGAACCGCTCGTCGACGGCTTCTCGACTCTCTCTCTCTCTCTCTCTCTCTCTCTCTCTCTCTCTCTCTCTCTCTCTCCCTCTCTCTCGCTCTCTATCCTTCTCAAATACAAGAAGAAATAATAATAAAAGTAATGATAAAATGATAAAATAATTACTAGCAATATTAAATGTTAATAAATCATACATGTTCACCAACTCGAAAGTTTATGAATGAACAATAAATGTAATTTAACCGTTGCAAAAAGAACACGCTTGATTATCGTCCGCGTGTTGATCTGTAAGTCTAAGACAAGTGTAATAATAATAATAATAATAATAATAATAATAATAATAATAATAATAATAATAATAATAATAATAATAACAACAACAACAACAACAACAACAACAACAACAACAACAACAACACAAAAAAAACTAACGATAATCGAAAAAACATATATCGATGAAAAAAAAAAAATTAGCGGTGTAAAAAAAAAAGTATAAAATAACGCGCAACGATAGGGAGGGTCAGAGAGTGCTTTTTTCCGTACATCAAATTCGACGTTGCCGACGTACAGTCGGCAAACGCGTGGTCGTAGCTCGATTTCAAATAAAGTTAATTGGAAAACATTGTTCGAGCGAGGGGGGGACGGGGGGAGGGGCGAGAGAGGGGGTGCGGCGACGGCGGCGTCGGCGGTGGCGGGATGTGCAGCGGTGTGCGAGGGCGGGCGTTTGCTCCGCGACGACGATGACGACGAGGGGTGAAGAGAAGGGAGAGTAGCGGGGGGGGGGTCGAAGCGACGGATGATATAGCCACAAGCGCTCGCGAGGCGTCGCGGCGCGTGAGGGCGAGCGAGCTAGTGAAATTAATATTTCCTATCTGTTCGATCAGCCGCTCGAACGGGTCGGCAATCCAAGAGGGGAAAGAGCGGCGGCAACGTTCGCGCATCCCGACTACTACGATGAGGGCCCAATTAATTCGAGATTATGCAAAAGCCCGAACGCACACACACACACACACACACACACACACACACAAACACAAACACAGAAAAACCAGACCAATATAACAATTCGAGAAAGTATGACGTCATTGGTCGGATGAATACAGTCGTTGCAACGTGATATTTATGGTTTTATGGAGAGATTTTGGATGTTGCATAGCTGCAACGATGGATTGCGAAAGAGAGAGGGAGAGAGAGATTGAGATGCGTTTATTTCGTGCTCTAGGACCGAAGCCCCCCCGAGAGCATCGTGCAAGCAATACAAAGCAATTTTGAAACATAAATAAATAAAAAAAATCGCAAAAAATGAAATAAAAATACGAAATGCAAAAATACAAAAATTCAAATGGAATAAAAGTGCCGAACAGAAATGAAATGAAATAAAAGTAATGAAAACAGATGGAACGAGAGAGGGAGGAACGCGAAAAACAATACATTGCCAATGTTTACAAAAGCAATTTTGCAATATAAATAAAAATACAATGATAGAATAAAAATATCCTAACGATGAAATGAAAATACAGAATAGAAAATAGTATCGTTCATAATCACGTGAGACGATGTGAAACGTTTTTTGAATTGTTTTTATGTGTGCTGGTGTATTGGACGAGATATTGATTGCATGCGAGTTTTATTATTCACGGTTGGGCGATTAGACGGAAATTAAATGAAGAACAATCATCGTCGATATATTGGGGTCTTGAAAATCTCGATGTTCGGACAACTATGTCCTTCGCTCATTCACGCAGCTGCGGCGCGATAAAAGTGCTCGGACTCAAGTCGCGTTACGAAACCTCGTGGTGGGGACTCTACGATGTTGTTGTCGATCGACGGTTTCCGCAGTCAGCCGTGAAATCGATTTTGCGTTACGATGGAATTCTTTCGGCATCGAAACTCGTTGGCCAGAGAAGTGCTTTGAAATCCGAGGTTCGACAATGATTTTCGTTTAATTATGAATTTAATTAATATTTCATCATTGATGATGGAATTGAGTTTTGTATGTGCTTAATGGATTTGGTGATGCATAATTTTTTCATCCATCGATTGATTATTCGATCTTTTGTAAATATAAAAGTTATAGATTTTTTAATTATGGAAATGTGTAAATTTTACCTTTGAACATATTTATTCATTTTGTAGTCGCAAATGAACGATTGAATGTAAAAAAAAATAATAATAATAAACCAATTTCAATAACTCGGTAATGTAACCTCTCATTTCAGCCGATAGATTAATTAATTTTTCCGTTTATCAATTTCGCTGATAAACAATTCATCTGGGAAATCGTTTGATACTTCTCTCAAATGAATAAATATCAAATAGATTTACAAAATCCATATTTCAGCCATTGAAATATACAATTTGTTCTTGTCAACAAATGTATCACTTTTTTTTTTGAAACTCAATTAAAAATGAATAAATCTCGAAAGTAATTTTAATTATCGAACCACGCAAGCATTCATTTAAGCCGATGGTCTACCAAATTTTTCAGTGCAAGACATGCGAACAAACGTACAAAATCAATAATTCATCCATCGTATCACATGAATTTCCATTTCCATCGAACAATCGATTTCTCCACGAGCAATTGAATCGCTGATTATAAATAAATCAATACCCAATCAACCAAAATTCCAGCAGTTAAAAATAAAATTAAAAATATACTTCCAAAATCATCATATTGTAATGAATCCAAAATTCCAGCAATTGAAGAAAATAATAAATATTTTTAAAAACTCGTCATTTTAGAATATTCTGGTGTGAAATAGCAGCCTCGTCATTGGATAACCATCCGTATCCACCCCATCCATACCCTCAAATCCTTCGATACGGGATTAACTAACCGCGAAAAAAAAAATCTAGACATTCCTAGAATAACCAGACCGAGCAAAGTTTCGAAAACACCGACTCGTTCGTGTGTCTCTCGTGTGTTTCGTCTTCGATTACACATATCCGTGGACGAGAGAAAAAAATCTTCGAATTTACAACTCACGGAGGACCTGTCGTCGACCATAATCCGGTACGTATCGTACGTAACGAAAACGAGGAAAACCGTCGGGGACACACGGACTGTGCTGCTGGTAAAACACGTAACAAGGTAACATATATACATACATCTCTCTGTCGTACCTTTGGCAAAACCGTGTTACGTGCGACCTTTACCCGCACACACACACACACAGTCCCATCATCTCCTACGGATAAAGCAACCCCGTGCCGAATCGCAGCACCGGCGTGGAGAGAAAAGTGAGCTTTTCGCGCGGATAGGCGACGAGTCGGGGATTCCCCGGTTGCGGCTGCGGGCGGCCGGTGCGCGCGCGGTACCACCAGGCGGCGCAGCACCGGGATCACCGGCTGACAGCTTCCTAATGGAACCCGTAAATACCGAGGGGCAGGGAGGTAGGAAGGGGGCGGGCGGGAAGCAGAGAGAAGGTAGAACCGCCCGACCGCGAGTAGCTTATGTTTTCCAAATGAGATTCCGAAAATTGAGTTTGAGAGTTTGGTCGTGGGCGAGTCAAGCCGAAAACACACGTTGCCGGGATCTCGTGGCCCTCTGTCGCACATTCGACCATTTTGTCGTTTCACGAAAATTTACGACCAAATAACGACGTGTACGTTGTACAGTGGATGTGCGAGTCACGGCAGAGGGGGAGGGGAGAGGAGAAACAAAATACACCGTACGAAACATTCGATTCGGAGATCGCAGTAATACCCGGATAATTGGTACCTGACGTTTTTTTGTGTTTTTTTTTTCACCCCCTAATTTTCCATCGCTACGGTTGGAAATAAATGAAAGCCGGTATGAGCAGAGCTCTGCAATTTGAGGGACGATCAATGATAAGTGTGATCCATTATTTTGTAGTACAATTACACACACACACACACATACACACGAACACACACTCGTGGAAATCGTGGGTTTGTATATTTTTAGCGTACGGTTCATTGGTTTGTGCATTTACGTCGCCCTCTGGTGGTAATGCGAAATAGAAGGTGCGTTACTGATACCGTTGGCACCGTGTACGCGTCTAGTGTGTGTGTGTGTGTGTGTGTGTGTGTGTGTGTGTGTGTGTGTGTGTGTGTTACATTGCCCCCGGCGGAGCTTGCATGCATTCAATAATACGTCGTAATGGCAGTGCAAATTAGCTTCTGCGCGGATTAACTCAATGGCACAGCGAGAGCGAGATGGTTATAGAGACAAAGCTCGAAAGCTAGATGGATGCTGGTGCTGGTGGTGTAGGGTTGCAACCCCCGAAAATCGATATATTAATGACCGTTTGGGGAGTGCCGCGATTGGTCGTTCGTTATTTGTCCATCACACTGTTTACGAGAGAGCCCTCGTTCGATATACACATAACCTCATTGGGCTTATCTGCTGTGTTTTACAGGTTTTTTTTCATTTTATTATTTTATTTGTTTTATTTTTTTTTTCATTGATTTTATTGCCAGACATGAAAGCTCTCCGTCGCTGATGCTGAACGAATTCTTTGACGAATAACGTAAAAATTGCAATTTTACGTGTAACTACTTGTGAGGGTGAAAAGTGGGAAAACATTGGAATTTCGAAAAAGTCTTCATTGTAGAGAGCGCATGCGTAACGCAATGGTAAGTCCAGTAAATGATTTGTGAGAGGAGGACAATTCATAAAAGTAATTATTTCTCGGTTAACCCTCTGGAACTCATGACTGGGGTCCGAACGCACCCAACGCGAATTTTTAAAAAATAAGCTATTTGCTGATTTGTTCTGTTGTTTAGTCTTTAAATGAGATTTTCATCAACTCAATGTTAATGAAATTAGATTTCTCGCATAACATCTTCTTATTAAAAAAACGAAGGAAACCATGGACTGGAAAGTGTGTTTATCAGTATATGACCGGTTATATGATCGAGAAAAGCGTGGGGTACGTTTGGACCCCCAGTTATGCGTTTGAAGGTAGAAAAATAAAGTCACGAGTAGGGGGTTTAACTCTAGATGCAAATTATCATCGAATATCCATCAATTAATGCTAACATTGTCATAAGCATTATTCTGCAAAAAAAAATACTGATGACAATGTTAGCATTGATTGATGGATCTTCGATAATAATTTGACCTGAGAATTCAACGACAAATAATTACTCTGATGAGTTACTCTCACCCTAACACGAATCGTATAATGAATGAATTTATATATGTATCTCCAATAATAATATATATGTACATAATGAATTTACAAAATTCATTAAATTGATGAATCAATCAATTAATTAAATTATATCTTTCGACGAGTAATGAATGTCGTTTCATTTATTTTCGAATAACCGAAGAGGAAATAAGGTTTCCTATAACATAAACAATCGTGTACCATCGAACAATGTGAGAGTTTTAAAAATTAATGTACAAAAGAATGTGTCGACGGTTTTCCGATTGTTTTTATTTTTTTTTCACGTTTATGCAGTTAAACATTGCAACGACACGGACGAAATGACAAGAGAAACGGGGCGCGACTCGGGTTTCCTCCGGTTGTCCGAGGGTCAGCCGGTGCACGCGCGAAGGGGTCGCCCCCGTCGCCGCGAACTCTCATAAAGCGGGAGAATTGCGAGCGCAAACGTGGGTACAACCGAGAGCGTACGCGCGCGCGGGCGCGGACCGATACGCTTAATTTGACGTAACAAAGCGGGCTGTAGGCCAAGCCTGTATAACATCAACGGCAATGGCGGAACGAAATTCCTATATCCACGGATACAAGCGTATTTTAACCGTGCGCATGTATATATACGACGACGACGACGGCAGTGTGTGATATAACCCGAGCAACCGCACTAGCGCCCTCGCTCCAACTTACGAACTAATTTACTCGCGAAATTAATCCGCGCGAAGGCTCGAGAACCGAGAGTTTCTAAAATAATAATTACAACGCTAGCTTCGGTGTATATATATATTGTAACGGGTCGATCCGTCGATAATGCGGTTTTCTGGGTTATTCGCGGTCCGGTGTCGAGCACCCGCGCGCGAACAGTAAGTCTTGATTTACAGGTGTAAATTGTCCAGCGTCGTTTGTTTGATTGGTTGCCCGTGCGTCCCAATAGTGCGTACGTGAAGCACGACTTACATTACGTGGCTATCGCGCAATGAGATTTCGCCCGTCGATCACACGCCGTGCCTACGCGAGCGATTAATCTCCCCCCATTCGTTTTCCGGCAGTGTCCGAGAATACACGGGCACAACGTTAAAGTTCGACAAATTGACCCATACACGGGTTTTTCACACATGTAATTTTTGATAAATCTTATCACGGCGTCGCGCAAAGGCGGCCGTTAAGCAATTTTCATAAGTCTTATAACATTCGTCGATCGTCATAATCATTTGTCTCGACGATACGAGAGTTTGACGCCGTTAATTCGACCATTGAATTCCAACGGGCTCGTCCACGTGGTGGACATAAGTTATACACGTCTTTCCACGGCACGTGAAGAACACGATCGTTCGGAATCCTCTCGAATCGTTGGCAATAATCGCCATCCAGCCACTACACGGGGTCACAGCATCGCTGGAACAACACCGGAGCATCGTGGCGATATATTTCTCAGAAATTCGATGGTGTGCGTCTCAAGAACTTCTGGGCGATCGACGAACTTACGAGATGAGTACCGAAACAATTAATGTTGTTTGATCATCGGCTTCCGGCTATGTTTTTGTTGTTATTATTCTTCTTTTAATTACGTGTGGAGCAATATTCGAAAAGTCGCAATTCTACCATATACGCGGGGCTCGAACGAAGTGAATTGCCTATCATGTTCATACGTTGAGACATATCTTCAATCTGTTGTGTAAAATTGAACGTTCTCGCTAATATTTCTTAATATACGTGTGATTTGTACGATTGAGTCACGGATAAATTATTCTGTTTGCGTGTTAAATAATTTCAGGTGTGATTTGTACGAGTGAGTCGCGGACATATTATTCTGTTTGTGTGTTAAATGATTTCAGGGGTGATTTTATTCGATTGAAGGAGCGGATATATTATTGTATTTGAGTGTAATTGATTTCAGGTGTGATTTGATTCGATTGAAGGCGCGGATATCTTATTGTATTGGTGTGTTAAATTATTGCAGGTGTGAGTGTATTCGGTTGAAGGCGCCGATACTTTATTTATATTTGTGTGCTAAATTATTTAGGGTGTGATTCTATTCAATGGAATGCGCGGATATATTATTGAGTTGTTCACGAAAATTCATAAAAGAGTGCGTTAAGTCTGGCAAGACCAATTTGTTTTTCAATATTTGTGGCCGTTGTCACGTCCGCCTGCTTGGGGCGATTTACTGTTCATATTTTTTTTTTATATATTCTTCGAGGCTCGGCGAATGTCAAATTCGCGTTACGAAATACATATTATTCCAAAAAGCAATTCTAACGATATTTTCTCCGTCGGTCCCACAGATCTATTCTTTATTTTTTAAGATTTTAAAAGAAGAAAAAATTTATTCAAAGAATTTTCTCCTGGTTTAAATTTTATACGTGGTCGAGAAAATAATTCTTACAAATTGGCGCCCGAACAGGGACATGACAAATAAAATTTGGATATCGTTGTCGAGTTTGCGAGAATAATACGTAAATTTATAGTATACGGATTTGCACAGTCTTTTGTGTTTCGATTGTTTACATTCGGGGATTAAATTCATGGCGTTAGCGCGTAGCCCGGTGAGCGCTCATTTACGTAACGGTTCGATGAATTTGGACACGCCTCGTCCCACATTGTCAACTGTAATAAAAGCGAAGAGAGGTGCGCGAAAGAAAGATATTGATTCTGTGAAAACTAATTTATGTGAATCTCTAGGTATGGATGAACAAGGAGATATCGGCGATACGATTGAACGAACGCGTGTCGATGAGGAGCGTGTACATCGTGAGCGAATGGAGATCGAGCGACTTCGAAATGAGGCTCAAGGTACCCGCGCGATTATGGACGAATTACGACAAATGCGCGCGCAATTGGATCGGCAACAGCGTGAAATAGAAGAACTTCGAGCGAGAACACCTCCGCGGGAGATTCCCCTCGGGGGGTTGCGCAATGATCAACCACGTGATGGTAGTGCAGGTATGCTGGACGGTTTGATACGGGGGTTGCACTCATTCAAATTGGATTGTCCCGTTCCAAAATTTGAGAGTGACCACAAGACTCACCCGCGCGAATTTTTAGATAACCTTGAAAAATATTTTGTTGTTCAGCGTGTGCCTCCGGAAGGGCAAATGTTGGTCGTTGAGAGTGCGTTCGAGGGGCGGGCGAAGCTTTGGTACGGAGCGAATCGGCTTTTATGTTCCACGTTTCGAGAATTTAAAATCGCATTTTTAAACGAATTTTTCTCGGTTCCTGTTCGCGTCCGGATTAAGAGTCAATGGTTGTCGCGACGATATAATTCGCAAATGGGTTCACTTCAAACATTTTTTCTTCAACAAATAACTGAAGCACGGTATTTTACGCCAATGCTCGAGGAATATGAAGTCAACTACACCGTGGTTCAACAATTGCCCATTAAAGTGCGAGAATCTATGATAACCGTCGATTTTACGCGATCTAGTGCAGTAGCTAGTGCTCTCGCGCAGCTCGATTTCATGGGTGAAGAGCGTGAACGGTTAAATAAATTTAACAATTTCAATCAAAATAATACGAATCGTGGGAATAATAATAGCGGATGGCGGTCGAATCCAATCAGTGATCGGGGTTCGGGGTCGGTTGCTCAAAATAATTCGCATGTAAAACGGCCATTTAATACTAATAATCAGTCGTCTAATCCGTCACAATCGCGTCAGGTGAATAGTTTGGGAGTCGAGTCGCTACATCAGATTCCGGGGTCGAATGGATTTGTGCCGCCAGTTTCATCAGGTTCGGGCGTTCTGCCCTTGTCGGTTCCCCAACCATCGATTGTCGAGGTTGCTCCAAATGATAGTGAAAATGAGCCTTTAAACTGATGATGGGTGCGTTGTTTTATGGTCCCCCAACGCCCCCAAATCCTGTCGATATATGTGTGGACCACGCGAAGGGTATTACGGATGAGCCGAATCAAGATTTCGACGCGACAAAGTCTAGTATGCGTCCTCCGCTGCCAGCAAAGTTCATTTGCCCTTCTGTCGCGGCGCAGGTTGATTTAGGCAGTCAGGTGACGTGGATTTCGGATACGTACGATTAATTTCTGATTAGGTACTTCAAGCTCGTTGAACGTCCCGTCACGAATATTTTCGTCACCACGTTATGCGTAGATGCGCTCAAGAATCTTTTGCACGGACATTCAAACGAGATAAAAGATCACCCGGGTGTGACAGCAGCGTGTTTTGAGCAGGGGGGGTCGAAGCCCGTAAAATTTTGCGTTAAGGGTGGTTCTTAAAAGGAGGGTGGCGAGTTTTCAAGTCAGCACGACGTCGAACCTTGCAAACGGGTAATTGCAGATTCTACTTGCTGCAGAATCGCGCTCATATACGGCTTTTTTGTATGGGTCGAATCTATACCCGGTTTGTCAAATACCTTTTGTTTTAAAAACCGCCGGTAGCAGCTTTATACGGCCGGTAATTCAGGTATTCGGTCGTTCGATTGACGATTTTATGATGATTTATATCGACGTCTGGCTTATAACTTCATCGTCTTTTTTCTTTTGGAGCATCTCGAGCACGTTGACAGGGTTTTCACGGGGTTGCAGAATAATAAAGTCACTCTTCGACTGGACAGGTCGGATGTAAAAAAAAAAAAAAAAAAAAAAAAAAAAAAAAAAAATCGATTTCTATACTGAGTCAAGGGGAGGATGATCTCGTGCTGCTCCGTATTCAGCATCACTCGAACGTATTGCATCAACGAACGACTATGTTCTGTCATTTCTATTTTGGACCATAACGGGTTTAGCAAATCTTTGTCGTCAATTCAATTGAGCTGGTAGATCGCGATGATCCGGGAAATGTTTGAGGGGTTTACAATCGGGTGAGTCTTTGGAAATATCCCGAACCGGACCAGCACTCCTCACATAGTGAATCGGTCCCTTGAGCCTCGTTTCGATAATAGCTTTGCGGTTGCGTTTAAATGTGATGTTTTGTGTTGTTGTTTATAATTTGTATAATTTTTGTATCTTACTTACTCGTTTCGATAATAGCTTTGCGGTTGCGTTTAAATGTGATTTTTTGTGTTGTTTTTTATACTTTGTATGATTTTTTGTATCTTACTTTATAAGCGAGCGTTGCGTCATCTTATATCGTAAGATAGGGGGGGTTTTGTAACGGGTCGATCCGTCGATAATGCGGTTTTCTGGGTTATTCGCGGTCCGGTGTCGAGCACCCGCGCGCGAACAGTAAGTCTTGATTTACAGGTGTAAATTGTCCAGCGTCGTTTGTTTGATTGGTTGCCCGTGCGTCCCAATAGTGCGTACGTGAAGCACGACTTACATTACGTGGCTATCGCGCAATGAGATTTCGCCCGTCGATCACACGCCGTGCCTACGCGAGCGATTAATCTCCCCCCATTCGTTTTCCGGCAGTGTCCGAGAATACACGGGCACAACGTTAAAGTTCGACAAATTGACCCATACACGGGTTTTTCACACATGTAATTTTTGATAAATCTTATCACGGCGTCGCGCAAAGGCGGCCGTTAAGCAATTTTCATAAGTCTTATAACATTCGTCGATCGTCATAATCATTTGTCTCGACGATACGAGAGTTTGACGCCGTTAATTCGACCATTGAATTCCAACGGGCTCGTCCACGTGGTGGACATAAGTTATACACGTCTTTCCACGGCACGTGAAGAACACGATCGTTCGGAATCCTCTCGAATCGTTGGCAATAATCGCCATCCAGCCACTACACGGGGTCACAGCATCGCTGGAACAACACCGGAGCATCGTGGCGATATATTTCTCAGAAATTCGATGGTGTGCGTCTCAAGAACTTCTGGGCGATCGACGAACTTACGAGATGAGTACCGAAACAATTAATGTTGTTTGATCATCGGCTTCCGGCTATGTTTTTGTTGTTATTATTCTTCTTTTAATTACGTGTGGAGCAATATTCGAAAAGTCGCAATTCTACCATATACGCGGGGCTCGAACGAAGTGAATTGCCTATCATGTTCATACGTTGAGACATATCTTCAATCTGTTGTGTAAAATTGAACGTTCTCGCTAATATTTCTTAATATACGTGTGATTTGTACGATTGAGTCACGGATAAATTATTCTGTTTGCGTGTTAAATAATTTCAGGTGTGATTTGTACGAGTGAGTCGCGGACATATTATTCTGTTTGTGTGTTAAATGATTTCAGGGGTGATTTTATTCGATTGAAGGAGCGGATATATTATTGTATTTGAGTGTAATTGATTTCAGGTGTGATTTGATTCGATTGAAGGCGCGGATATCTTATTGTATTGGTGTGTTAAATTATTGCAGGTGTGAGTGTATTCGGTTGAAGGCGCCGATACTTTATTTATATTTGTGTGCTAAATTATTTAGGGTGTGATTCTATTCAATGGAATGCGCGGATATATTATTGAGTTGTTCACGAAAATTCATAAAAGAGTGCGTTAAGTCTGGCAAGACCAATTTGTTTTTCAATATTTGTGGCCGTTGTCACGTCCGCCTGCTTGGGGCGATTTACTGTTCATATTTTTTTTTTATATATTCTTCGAGGCTCGGCGAATGTCAAATTCGCGTTACGAAATACATATTATTCCAAAAAGCAATTCTAACGATATTTTCTCCGTCGGTCCCACAGATCTATTCTTTATTTTTTAAGATTTTAAAAGAAGAAAAAATTTATTCAAAGAATTTTCTCCTGGTTTAAATTTTATACGTGGTCGAGAAAATAATTCTTACAATATATATGTAATATATAATATGTGTGTTCGTGTGTGTGGCAAGGAGTATTCATGCAGCTGAGGCATAGCTGGCTGCGAAGGATGAGTGTCGGAGGGACAAGCGCAGAAATATGTATGGGGCATTCCGCGACAAGTCGACACGATCGTGACTATCGTGACTCTGTTATTATTTTATTTTTTTATCTCTTTAAATTTCCGTTCACTATGTCGTACGGATCCTAGATTTTTATATGTTTTCCCCGTGAATTCTTTTGTATACGCAATCGAGCCAAAATGGAAATCACAAAAAAAATTTAACGTCGATGATAATAAAGAATAAAAAAAATATTTCCCCGACGAAAAGAGAAAGCTGCATCGATTGGCGATTGTATTCGATTATTTTTATTGAGATACGATAAATCAGAGATTGAGCTTTTTTTGAGCTTCCATCTTGTTCGCGGACGTCTTTCGAGCGATTTTGAAAATGTTGTTTTTCGCCGATGAAAAAAAATACTTGCGGCATTGAAGGATAATAAAAAAACAATAGAGTAGACCCAATCGTAGACCCCGATTTTATGATTTCCCATTTTTGGTTGTGATGAAAAAACAATGTTGGATTTTTTTTTTAATTCACGTATAGAATGAATTTTTACAAATCGCATAGCGTTATAAATTTTAAAAAAAAAAACAGAAACGAGAATTACTTTGTTTTTTATGGTTACGCCGTGAAGTGAGCCATATAGACGACGAGAAGCCCCACGTGACTATAATATTATTATAAAGCGTGCATATACTGTGGGTAAGTAAGGATCTCTGGCCCATCGCAGCCTCTGCACGTTCGACTCGAGGCGCGTGATTAAAAGTGAATATGTGTGGTGCGAGTATTGTCCTTTAAGCGGTTTTAATTACCATAAATCTTATCGCTCGCGTATGACGATTAATACGAAAAACAAATATAATAATGCACGTCGACGTTGCAACCACACAGCACACACACACACACACTAGGTCTCTTTAGCTTTTCCATACAACGCGGCTTCGAATCGCGGGGCGCGCTGGTGCCGAGCTCATACAGAAGCCGCCGGTGCTGCCATTGATAAATGACGTGTCGACGGTTGAAAGGGCCCGCCCTGTGCCGGATGAAACCGTTTGCCTTCCAACGAAACTGCCACCACTTTATTCTCGCGTTCTCCGAGCCGCCGCGTGTTGTAAGTTCTGCTTCTCGACTCGCGGCTATATAGGCTCACGGACCTGTCCGCGAGCGATGCACGCGCGGCATCGTGAGGCGTGCGCGCGCGCACGAGAAACCGCGTCGGTGAAACCACGTGGCTCCCATCGGGCGCTGATAAAGACAAGATCTTTCTCTCCATATTATGTAGCCGAAAAAAAATATTTTTCTTTTGATTGAAGCGAAATTTTATTTAATTTAAGTGTCATTTGAAAAACAATGGAATTCCAGTATTTCAGATATTATTCTAGAAGGCAGGATTATATTATTACGAAATGATTGTATGTCCGGTATGCATAGACGCAAGAAAAAAATTTTGTCTTTTTTAAATTGGATTGGAATTTCATTTAATTTGTGTGTTATTTAAAAAAAAATAGAATTTTGGGTTTGAGATGTAATTTTAGAAGGCAGGATTATATTAATTACGTAACAATTGTATGTATGGTATGCATGTAAGAAAGTTAAAAAACGGACTAATTCTGATTGGATTGGAATTCAATTTAATTCCAGTGTAATTTAACAAAAATGGAATTCCAATATTTCAGAAATTATTTTAGGAGGCAGGATTATATTTTCACGAAATTATTGCATGTGTGGTATCTTTCATTCAGATTGGAATTAAATTTGATCGAGTAAAACTAAAAGCAAAAATGAAATTGCAGGGTTTTAGATATTTAAAAAAGGCAAAATTTCGTCATCGTAGCGTACATCGGGCGCTGACAATATTTCTATCTATGATGTAGCCGAAAAAAAAAATGTTTTGATTGAACTGGAATTCAATTCAATTTAAGTGCTATCGTCATTCTATCAAATTATATTTTTATTCGATCAAGAAAAATTGAGAGCAAAAAAAAAAGAATTGCAGTGTTTTATACCTGTACAAAAAACACAATTTCATTAGAGCGAAACAATCATTTAAGAAAATTAGCTCTTTGTGAAATTATAATTAAATTAAATGAGAATGCAGCTACGTAAAAAGAGCCAACAAATTTCCGAGTTTCAGAATAATTTCATAATAGTGGAATTCTATTAACCCGACACATTGATCAATGCGATGACAAAATACATTTTTTTACGAACTGGCGATAAAATATTTACGACCTCGGAAAAAAAAATGAAAGTGCCCGGTTGAATAAATTACCAGAGCTTTCGTAATCAATTTCAATTCTTATTTCCGAACATCCTGATGTTAATCGAATATGGACGTTAAAAGTAATATCCGAAATTAAACCGAGAGAGCTATTCCAATCTCAATATCAATCTTCTGGCTCAAACCGTGTGTAGGATCGCGTATATATATATATGTCTACATATATCTATATAGCCAGAGCAGCTGACAATACAATAATAATACACTCTATCTCGTGAACGCCGTATGTCCACCTAATCACACTGAGTGGTGTGTTACTCATCGGGCTGGAATAACGCGAGACCGTGGAGACTGATCCTCACTCCACCCTCGGTTAGACAAAGGCCCCGACGCAGGAAGTACCAAAACCATTATTACACATCCCGGAGGCCCAAAAAACAATAAGACACGTTCCCTATACATTCTTCATTCTTCAACTATTATTTTTTCTCTCTTCATTAAAAACAGCTTTGGAAAATCACGATGAGAACAAGCGTGTGACGAGACTTTCTCGTGAGAATTACATTCCAACCGTCCCAGTTACATGTCTATCGTTTATTTTTTTTTTCAACGCGAGAATTCGTTAAATGTCCACTCGAACAAAATTGCAGACGAAATTGCTCGTCAAATGAAGAATAAAATCCAATAAAAAAATATATATGCATTGAAAATAATTATTGTGGTGATATAATTTTTGCAAACATCTTGATTACTGATGAGCAATAAAAACTCTCACGCTTACAATGATTTGATAAATATTTCAGCGAAGTTTCTCGAGAAATAAAATATGCGAACCGAAATTTTGAGAGAAAAAAATATAAAGAGATCTATTCTGAAAGTCGAATAAAATAAATGTTCCATTCCTTGTATATTTGACCAAAAAAAATGTATTTGATCGTTAATATAGGAAATTCAATTCTCTGCATCATTGTTCACGTAAACTTTTCGTCTATATAGCGTTGTTTAGCCATCTATCGGACGGTAATATAAAAATCCATTACTTTCTATTGTTTCAAGAATTTCCAAATCAACCGATCAAAAGTGGGTCAACCTATAATTTTTTCGGTTAAAAAAAATCGATAAAGGGACCAGTAAAAGAATTGCTATGTATTAATTTTATGGGTTCTTAGTAATCGTATGCGACGGTTCCGAAATCGATAGGACGAAGCGTTCTAGACATTCGATGACTTTTTATATTCGCTTACGTGAAATCGACAGTTTAGCAATTTAGATACTCATGATTCTGTTAAAAACAATTGTAACGAATACCGGAATCTGCGCGCGTGAAGCCACGGGCAACACCTACAACACACACACACACACACAGACACAAAAATATATATATATAGATATACAGAGCGAGACCGTCGACCGTTATCCCATTCGCCACGAGGGGAAACAAGTGGTCGAGCATTTATACAGACACGACGTGGCAGGGCGAAGTGGCTATTTTCCGGCGAGTGCGCACCGATTAAAAATCCAATTCGGTCGCCGCCATGAGCGGCGCGCGCGGGCTCTGGCCTTACCGTAAGAGGGCTCGCGGGTGACGTGCGACCGATCCGAGTCGAAGAGCCTGCAGAACGCGGGGGGAGGGGTGAGGGGGATATATCGAAAATCTCTTCCCCCCCCTCTTCGCGACTCAACGACAAACCCGTGGCACGCGCGCGCTCGTGATCGTTTTCTTCGCTATCGCATCAGCTGAAAAGTCGTTCGTGCGATGCTGTTGAAAGCTCGCGAAAGCTTTTCGCGCATAATCGAATAATTCATTTGAGGTGCATCCGAGCGCTTGATAAATTGAGGAATATCGCGAGACTTGCAAAAACCGAAGCCATCTGCGTTCTTTTGAATGTATCGACTTAAATCCTGCGCCAAACTTCAATTTAACGTGTTTTTCAAATAATCTGATAGTTGTTGTCTTTTATTTAAGATTTTTAAGTAGTCAAAACACGATAAGAACAAAAATTCACGAAATTTGACTTTTTTTACAAAAAAAATCGTGAAAAACTTAATATTCGCCTTGTGGTAAAAAATCTTACGCCGTTTTACTCCTGAGATATTATATTTTTGAGAAAACAATGGAGCTTTTATGGACTTTGAAAAAAGTATATTTGTTTTGAAGTTTAAACTCGAGACCTTTGGTCGATGACGAAAAATGAAAGTGGTATGTTTAAATGGATAAAATAATGTCGAAAAATGGTATTTTTATTGCATAATAGGCATGAAGTTCTTCTGGGGTCCGGTGGACCGGAAATGACCACAACGGATTAACCATAAATGGGATTGAGCTATATATATAGTTTATACATAGATTATATATCGTCGAAAATCTTGTATATATAATCTAATATAACCTGTATAACTTTTATACAAAAACTATCTATATGTTTCATATCTAAACTATATATGCTTAATCTCATTTATAGTTTATATATAATTTTTTTTACTTGTGAATGCAGCATCGATAGCAGTCGCGTCGGGTGATTCGACGTAAAAACGTTTAATTCGACTGGAGTACGTTCTATCTGGCACTCAAAGGGTATATAGAGAAAAGAGGGGATAGAGGGGGTGGGGGGCTGGAACTATCGCGCCTCGCTACTATCTATAGGCGCGCAAGCGAGCATCTTGATACTTTTTCCATCTACTGAAATTGATATTACTTTTGCAAGCGCATATATGTGTGTGAGTGAGTGTATGCAGGGTTCTCGTATGTGTACATATGTGGATGCAGATATGGCGGACGAAGGCGCGCGAGCGCATACGGCCCGGATGCATCTAGCCTATAAATTTTTTAACAGCACAAAACTTTTCCATCGAGCTTCGTACAACGAGGACAACCAATCGAACCTCGTTTCGAAAACGAAAAAAAAAGAAAGGAAAAACATTTTCGCTCTTTAGAAGTTGATAATCTGGAAATTCTTCGAATATTCGTTACTACGAGAAGATTCATTCAAATTTGTTTACTTTTTCTCTTATAATTGTATTTAACAATCATTTTTTTACGGAGATATATCAATTTTATTAAGTTTTGATTTTCTCATTTTATAAATTCAAGTTGGCATATTTACTTTATTATTTATTTATTAGGGTGTATTAATTTTTATGGTGATTTGTTATGGCGTATTCTACATTCGAATCATACACTATCATACGACATCTGGTAACAATTGAACCCAATTGAACTATTTCAAGAGGTTCCGAAATCATTGGTTCTATTTTGCATTTGGTAACAGGAAAAAAAAATTGTTTTTTATCAGTTTTAACTAATTTTTTATTTATGCAAATATAACATTTCGAAGATCAAAAGTAAGTGCAATACATTGCATCAAGTTTACTCGAAATAAGAATATTTATTATTTTACAATGAAAAACAATGAACCTTTTTTTTATTTTTTTAACGCACCCTAATATACCACTATGTATATATTATATATTTTCTAACGTCATTAAATGAAATTTCATTCGATCGTTCTATAAAAAAATTTTCCTTGATGACCAGAACAGATTAAAATTTTTATCGAATGGATCTAATGATATAAAAATGCAAGAGACAAAATAATTGGATAATAGTCGAGGACTCAGTGGAAGAAGGAGCGAGAAGAAGTTGGCGCGATGGAAAGAGACGGAGGGGGGGGGGGAGCTAATGACGAGTAGCTTGAGAATAATAAAAATTGAAACGCGACAAAATACGAGAGAATAAAGGAGACGTAAAGCGTGCGAATGGGTCTGTGTCCATTGTGGAAGCGTATAGACAGTGAGAGCGGGAGGGGCGCGCGGCCGGAGCGGGGTTGAGAAGGGGTTGCGGAGGAGGGATCCGGTTGTATCCCAAGCGGCCTACGCGAGTGATAAATGACCGTCGCGTAATACGAGGAGAACGGGAAGCCAGCAGGTCGCCGGATGAAATTGCGATCGGCGAGCGAAAGCGACGAGGAGGGACGGTCGGAGAGTGAGAGAGGGAGGGGGGGAGGGGGTCATGAAATTTTCTAATTGAATGGCCAACTCGATTTCGTGCGAAACACGACCCTCCCCGCCCTTCCTTCCTGTCTCACCCGCGCTATACGCACGCGCTCACCGTGCCAATTCATACACACTCAGGTACAATGGAACCTGTGTTACATCCGTGCGATACAGTGATTGGCTATCCAAAGCAAACTGCCAATCACCCACGTTCCTCACTGAATTTCATATCCGTTCGCACGATCCCCGAATAATTGTCTTTTACTGCTTCGGCACTAGTCTCCGAATATTACCAAATAAAAAAAAAAATATATATATATATATATATATATATATATACATATGCATATGTTTACATGGGGAAAGACGTTTTAATTCGAATGGGTCAAAGCCCTCACCCCTTTAGAAATGGTCGTCAATTTTCATTTCAGTTTGGGGTAACTCGAAAACGTCTCCTGATTTATTTCAAAAATGTTCACCCCCTCCCTCGCCCCTGAAAAAATGTAAAACATCGAAAACTGGGGAAAACATGCATTGTTCGGTTTTTTCGAATCAATGAAGATTTTTTTCTTCGTATTCTGTATGAAACGAAATGAAGATCCTCCGAAATTTCAAAATGGCTGCTTTATTGCTAATATTGATTTTTTGAATTTTCCATGAAAAAATCAAGTTATCGAGTTACTCATAAGAATAATTTATTTTTTATTTAATTTCTTCTTCAAACGAAAAAAACATTGTTATATTCGAAGTTTTTCTCTTAAATCCTAATAGCTTCGAAAATGAAAAACAAAAAATAAATATTAGCAATAAAGATGCCGTTCTGGAATTTCAAAGGATGTTTGTTTTTTTTTTAATTTATAGAATACGAACAAAAACTTCATCAATTTAATCTACAAATATTTCAAAAATCTTAATCAACAAAATCGTCGATAATGTCGCGCAACATTTTTTTTCCCTGTTAGGTCATCGAATTAATTAAATCATAGATAATTCAATAATTCAATAATTACAATAAGTTAGCAATTGCAATAATTACAAATTGCATATTCAACATTTGGAAATCTATCATATTTGGAGGACTATGGTATTGGGTATATATTTTTGTAGCACGTATGTGAATTTCGCGACAGCACGACGGGGTGGTTAGGAAAGAGGGGCGGGGAGGGGAGGGGGGTGGCTCAACATACGTGGTGTCCCCACAGCATCGCGATGGGAACTCCGTTCTCGAGCCATTGACTAGTAGTAGAGCCATGTGAATCGTAAACAACTACCTCGAAGGCTGTATATATGTATATTAGAGTGGTCCTTGGCAAGAGTAATTTTTTAATTAAAATTGCGTAAGCTCACCCATAGATTTTGAATAACTTCAGAAAAATGTTCGCCAAGTCCCTCTAACCTATCTCAATATTTACTTGTGCCTGTAGAATTTTTATTTTTTCGAAATTATTTATCGTGAAATGTTTATCAATCTCATTTAACATATCTAAAATATCAACATAATAAAAAAATTACTCAATATGCTTTCTTCATCAACAAGATGCGTACTCAACTTTCAAAAACACGCTAATCCCCGATAACAAAATGGTGCAATTGACATGGCCGCCATATTGTTTTTGTGATTTAGAAACTTTCTTTGATGAAGAAAGCATGTTGAGCAAATTCTCTTATCCCGATATTTTGGCTATGATAAATAAACTCGATGAACATTTCATGGTAAATAATTTAAAAAAAAATAATATTCCACAGGCATGGGTAAATATTGAGATAGGATGGGGGGACTTGGCGAACATGTTTTAAAAATTATTTCGAACCCATGTGGGAGCTTACGAAATTTTAATAAAAAAATGACCTTTGCTAAGGACCACTCTAATGTCATATGAACATATATATTTGTACGTGTGTGTGGGTGTAAATATAAATGTATAGATACACGTGCCGATGGAATTCAATCGCGTATCGTTGCCGCGCTAGGCCCTCCCGAGCCTCCACTCCGGGGGCTCTCGCATTCACTACACATCGATGACTCGGATTAAAATTTAATTACTCCCGAGCATTAATCGAACAGAGAGGGTTCACCCCCCCCCCCCCCCCGTCCCGCCGCTCCGCGGATGGCTAAGGGGGGGAAGAAGCGAGCAGCAATTGGTCGGAAACGTATGAGAAGCACGCAGGTGGAGCATGACGAGTTTGGGGTAACGGGAGGGGGCAGCAAGGGCACAGGGGGAGGGGGTCGAAGAAGAAGAAGAAGAAGAGCAGACGATGCGTATCGTTGTCGTGCTGCGGGGGTTTTGGAAAAACGTTAGTCGGCGGGTGGCTCGCCTCTAATGTGATTGCCGTCCCGGGAAGAGCTATATCGCACTGAACTCGCCGCTAGAGGGAGTACGGGAAAGCGAGAACCCCCGCCCCTCAACCCCCTTGGACCCTTTACCTCCGGTAGGATAAAATGGAATTAGTTTTTTTTTCTTCTTTTTTTTCTGCAGCAATTTTATCGTCGAATCTAGCGCTACTTCTAAGTGAATTAAATCTGCTTGAGAAATTATTACGTTTCGTGGATTTACGTATCGGCCGAAGGTGGCCGATAAGAATCAACCGTGTCAATTCCCCGTCGACCGAAACGAGTTTTGCCGTGTCTTTTGTCGAGTGTATTTTTGATACTTGGATATTGAAATAAAAAAAAAAAATATCACGCGATCTTGATCTTGATTTCGAAGAATCAAGATCAAGATCGCGTGATAATATTTTTTTTATTGAATTCGAAGGGAGTTTTTTTCTTTCAAAATCGTTTTTCGTGCAAAATTGCGAAGAATTGGGGGACAAAAGTTTAATTAAAAAGTATTAAAGATAATTTTATTATTTTAAAATTTCTTTAGAGAACTTTGAAACAGGTATTGTTTATCATTATGACGCGATAATGAATGGAGGCTCGGTTTGATATCGTCGAAGTATTCATCCAAGGTTATTGCGAACCTAAATTTGAATTAATTTTTTTTTTAATGTTGTTAAATAACAACTATCAAAATAACGAAACAATTATTAGCTCTTGAAACTTGCAGCCAAGTTTAGAAACAACGTGGATAAGCTGTGGGTACAAAAGTGAATCCAGAATATTCAATTGAAAACAAAAAATCCAAAAAATGAAATTTCTCAAATCTGGTTTCAAAACTTACGATCAAATTCCGTGACTCCATTTTCCGTGATAAAGATTCCGTGATAAATCGATATTAAATAAGTCATAGTGATCATTAGTCTTATTTTTTTTTTAATAAAAATTCAAATCGATGTTAATCAATAAAACAAATTGCAGTAACAAAATTACGTCTCAAAAAAATAATAATAGATGGACTACATAAATGTATATAAAAAAAATTTTAAAAAACGATTCGCCGCGTCGATTATAAAAATCCTCGAATACCATCGGAACCTCTTGAGTTAACAATACATTAGATCCGACGAAATGTTATTAACTATGTTCCGCCTTATAGTTCCGTCCAAAATCGACTCCACAAGGTTGCCAGTAAGCGTAGGAGCGCACACACACACAAACACAGTAAGATAGAAAAAGAGAGAGCAAGCGAGAGAGAGAGAGAGAGAGAGAGAGAGGGTATAAACCGGTATATCGAGCGATCGATTTTTCTCGGTCACGCGTCCCTCCCGCGGCCGTTCGTCGTTGATCGGTCGCTCGCGAGGCGGAATCGAGCCTGATTGCATCGATCTCTTCTCCACAATATTATTTTACCGTCCAATATACAACCGACCACCGCCGCGGCATCAGCAGCACCGAAACCATCGTTCGATATACCTTTCGTACAAAAACCCACCGACGCCGACGCCGTCGACGCTATTGCTCCCCCAGAACCGGAAGAACGCGAGGAAACCGAAGTAGGAGGCTAAAAAAAAAGAGAGAGAGAGAAACGCTCGACGCCGACATTTTCCAGGGATTTAGGAGACCCGTGAAAGTAAATAGGACTCCTGACCGTTCTCCCGTAAAATTGTATGTGAAATTGTGCAATGTGTCTTGCGAATTGAATCGCCCGGTAACGACATTGATTTTATTGCTTGTTTCGTTTCTCCACCGCAACCCACCTTCATCCCCTATCGCGTATAATTTTTTTTTCCCCAATCCACGAGAACCTTTCCAAAGCCAACTCTGCGCACGTGGTCCCTCAATTTTATTTTTTCATCCCTTTCTCGTGAAATCAAACATTCAGCAACCAAATTCATCAAAAAAATCTTCCATCCTTCATCCAAACGTGTCTCAAACGTCAATCCAACTTCCCTCCTTTTGACACTCACATAATCAATTTTTGGAAAATCTAAAAAAAAAAAGGAACTTCCGAACAAAAAAAATGGATAAAAGAGAAAAAAATCTTCGTTCGTTCATCTCGACGTCTCTCGCTGATCCTTCCCGTCCCACAAACCCGCTCCGACCCTTAACGCTCACAGTTTTCCCGAAAAATCCGAGAACCTTCAAACCTAAAAAAATATACATATATACGTTCTCCGAAAAACTCCTTACTCCTTCATCTCAACGTCTTTCTCCAATCCAACCAGCCCCCGATCGCCACCCCCCCCCCGCCCCACCCCCTCCGCACCCCACTCTCGACACGTCCATAATTTGTTTTTCAATGATTTACCGTCGGCTAATTGCAGAATGCAGGCGAGCTGTAATATCGCTTTGCAGGGTTACGTCGGGAGAGTGAAGCTATACTTTAGTTTGCAATTTAAACTTTACTTCCTCTGGAATTGATTAGCTTTTAGTAATTAAGCAAGCAACGCCTTGCCTCCCTCTGCCCCTCACTCATGCTCTCACTCCCTCACTCTCTCTCCCGCTCGTTTTCCCATCTCTCGCAAGCCCGCCCCCCCCCCTCCCTCCCTCCCTCCCACCCACTTGCCCCTCTGCTCGAGCCTTGGGGCGCCGTCGCTCGTTCGGTTCGCGCGCGCGTTCTCCGGAGGGTTGTGTGCTTCGTTTCTCCTCCCGCAAGTGTGGCGGCTATCCCTCTCGTACCCGCGCCCAGCACATATACATATATATATATATATATATTCGCGCTAGCGCGATGAAACCGGGACTCTCGGCAATCGGTTTCTCTCTCTTTCTCTCTCTTGCTCATTCTATCGCTTTCTCTCCCTCTCTCTCTCTCTCCTGCTTTCTCTGGCTGGTTCCTCTTTCGTGCGGTGCAAGCTCGACCCCGCGCGTGGGGTAGTAGCACAGCAAGCCGGCAGGGCGGTTTTAATCAACGCCCGGTGAGCGCGCCCGCTCTCTCACTCCGCTTACCCGTTCGCTCTCTCTCTCTCTCTCTTTCTCTCTCTTTCGCTCCTTCGTAAAGCCGGAGCACGCGGGCGCCCAAACAGCTACAACGCACCATCGAGAAAGAGAGCGAGAGAGCGAGAGAGAGAGAGAGTGAGAGAGTATTGCTGGCTTAGTCGCGTATTTTTTGACGCGAAAACCTCGACTCAAGGTAGAACGTTGTATTCCGGATAGCCGTTTGGGTTCGAGAGACCGCGCAGGGCACAGTGCGAAGCAATTTCGGCATGGAATGCGTTTCCCTCGATAGCTCGTTCCCCTCCCCGGACCGTACTAGCCGGCCGGGGGCGAGGGTCGAGGGGCGGACGCGGGGAGGGGGATGATGGTGGTGAACCGGCTGTGGATGGTGCGCTGGTGCGCGGGTTATTCGGGCGGTGGTTGTGTCGTGCCGGTCGGGTGAGGTACAACGTTGGTGGGGTGGTCTCCTCTGGTCTTGGTACACTCTGCTTGCCCAGCCGGGGACAGGCCCAACCAATTTCAACTTCCATTATACACCCTTACTGCGATCCGAGTCGAGCGTTTCCAAAGTATACACGAACGACGACGTAGTAGACGACGACGACGACGACGACGACGACGACGATGGGAACGAGGACGACGGCGACGACGAGTCTGCCAAGGCTCGGGTAACTCTACACGTATATATATGTGTATATTTATATGTATATAGAGCCTTCGGGGCTTAAAGCCTTTGACTATCGTCGCAGTCACGTGTCGAGTACTTTCTTGAGTTCGATAACACATTCTTGTGTCGTCCGTTTTTCATTTGTGACATACGTAACGATTCTTAAATCCTTTCATTGTTTTTTGATTTTTTGAAATATTTTTTTTTCATTTTTGATTTCTTGGATTTTGTGAAAGTTTATTTTGGGAGAAGAATAATTTATTAAAAGTGGTGTGAAATATATAGATTTTTTTTTATTCGGGAGAATTATCCGATGGGACTTTTTTGCGAGTCAGGATATTTTTTGATCGATTATTGACCCCTTTATCTTACATGGGAATATATATTTTTTTTAACACTTTATTTCTCTGATGAATTATGAGTGAAATAATGTTTCTTAGAGCGTCATTTATTAACGCTTGGTTTCGAAAAAGTAATTATCACAAATTCTTTAAAATTTTTTGTTTTATTGTTAAAAATAATTTAACGACACTCTCATTCGAGTAATGTTGTTGACTTGTTCGAATAATTGAATCTTGTTCGGTTTATCCGAAACTTGATCATTGATTCAATGATTCTGGAAAAATGAAAGATGCAAGATTTATGATCAGTTGGAAAACGGTTGATTGAAAGAATTTTTTTTTTATCCGTCGCATATCGAAGCTTACGTGATAGCTCAAGCGGGGTTTTTTTTCTGAAATTCCTCGTGGGGTGTTCAACCCCACGTGGCCTCGTATAAGGGCGCTAGACCGGAAGCTCGAACGAATTGAAAAAAAAAAAATTGCAATTTGCGAACAATACAAAATCGTTGGCGAAAAATCCTCGACGAGCGATATTCTCCGCAAGCTTAACTCAACCCCTCCTACTTTCCCTCGCCCCACGATCCCAAGCGATTTAGCGCCCCCCCCCCCCCCGCCACCCCCTGCCCCCCGGAAACGTTGGCGGGAGATGCAAAGCACCGAATATACGAGTAACCGCGACATTTCGCTCGGCTTTTCTCCCGAATCTCGTAAAAATGTTGTTTTTTAATTTCGAAGACGGCCCTCGCGCGAGTTTTATATATACGACTTTAATTTTGAATTTCGTTCGCAAGTCCGCTAGGGTCGTCACGGTTATGCGAGAGTCACGAAGGGTGATTTTTAAACGAGAGAGAGAAAGAAAGACAGGCTGAAATAGAAAGAGAAAAAAAAATAACCAATAGATTTTTTCCAGACGTAAAAAGTTACTAAAAATCATTGAATAAAAAATACTTTTAAGAGAGAAAGAGAGAGAGGGATCTAGAAAGAGAAAAAAAATAACCAATGGATTTTTCCTAGGTGTAAGAAATTACTAGAAATTACTCGAAAAAAAAAATTCTAAGAGAAAGAGAGAGAGAGAGAGAAATAGAAAGTGAAAAAATATAACCAATAGATGGATTCCAGATGTAAAAAAATTACTAAAAGTCACTAAAAAAGTAAGACTTTTAAGAAAAAAAGATAAAAAACAAAGAAAGAGAGAGAGAGAGAGAGAGAGAGAGAGAGAGAGAACAGAAAAAGAAAAAAAATAGCCTATAGATTTTTTCCAGACATCAAAAATTATTAAAAATCACTGGAAAAAAAATATAAAAAAAGAACCTGCAACGAAAAAAAAACCCAAAGGAAAACAATTCATTTCATAAATCGAATGACAAACCTCATATCTCCAATATGTTATAAAACAAAACAAAAAACCAAACGCGACAAAAACACGATAACGAAAATTTGCAAAAAAAAAAAAAAATACATAGAAGATACAAAATGCGAAAAATAAGTCGCGCCATAGAAAGAGCGATGATGAAGAAAGAGAGGACAAAACAGAGAGAAAGAGATAGAGTGTTGAAGAAATTGCGAAGGAACGGGTGTGTACGTATAGCTGTGTGCGTGTGGGACAGATCGGGTCGAGGGGGTGTCGCCGCCACGAGGATGCGAGCCACGGCCGACGGAGAAGTTGGGCCGCGGTGGGGGGAGGGGGAGGGAGTGGCCGCTGGCTGCTCGGGCGAACCACTTCCGGCCGCGGAGATTGACTTCCGACTTGACTCTGTGTTTGTGTGTGTGTCTGTGGGACTATACCGGGGCACGACGGCGGTACGTCGCGATCTTTCCCCACCCACACCGACCCGCCACCGGTTCACACACACAGACACACGCGACAAGGAGACACGTCCCATCTCCATGCGCACAAACACAGACAGACGGTGGAGAACACACGAAAAAACCAAAAGCGAGTCGAAAGAAACCAATCGTCTTGATGCTCTCCCTTGTCCCCTCACGAACGTGCTTCCCCATGACTCGCGAGCATTTCGTTCTCGTCTTCTCGATAAATACCGAGATAACAAAACAAAACATTAAAAAAAAAAAAAAAAAACAAACACAGACACACACTTTGATGTTTATTTGCAATGATTAAATAATAATCGTGTCGAAGTGATTACGAAAAATAATACTGTTAATGTGAATATGTAGATTCTTTCTAATGTTAGCCTGCCTTTATATACATATATAGATTAGGGTGGTCCTTAATGAGAGTGTTGACGAATTTCGACAAGTACATTTTTTTACAAAACCTTTGACGATTGCGGTTCGCCGTTATTAATAATATACGAGTGAGGTCTTGTAAAAAAATGTACGAGTTGTTCTACCAATTAACAATAGATTTGTGTGAATAAAACATTTTTTTCCTGGTTAGGGATAACTCGAAAAAATAATTACTGAATTAGTCCGAAAATCCCATGTTGTTCAAATGGGAAACAAAACGAGTTTACAGCGACAACTTTTCATTGGACTACAGTGCTGGGGTTTCGCATGTATTTTTATTTATTCATTTCGAACCTATCTGTGGGGTGCACTTGTCGAAATTCGTCAACACCTAACATTAAGGACCACCCTGATACATGTGTATATAGACTGATTGTCACGTGAAAATAATATATTGTCTATCAAGGACGTAAAGGTCAAGGATCTTCACGTTTTTGTCCTACAAAAATAAAATCGTCTTACATTCGTCATGCATACGATATTCTTAGTTCGACCCTCCTTGAAGACCCTGATTGATTCCGTCCGTGTGAAGGTCGGGACTGAAATCAGTCACTTTGCGCTCACTTCGCAGGCATGGAATGACGCGTTTTCGAGAGGGGTAGAATGAAAAATAATTTTTACGTGTTGATCAAAAGCAAGATCGAATTCGCAAAAGCGGAACCTCTAAATATTGTTTAATTTCGCTCAAACCTTAACAGATATCTTCTGATTCAATCTACTTCAAATGTAGGAACTGCCAGAAGAATCGAAAAACTTTGCTTTTTTTTCAACACACCCTAATATATATATATATATATATGAATATACATATAAAGGCTAACATGAATTAAAACAGCCAATAACAATAATACCAAGGCATCCATGTATACATGTATATACGCATATATAGTTATATACGTTCCTTTTTTTTTAATTTGGAAGTGATGCCCGTGTGTACACAAACGCACCGACGACTCGTTTTCGCGAGCCCAATTAATTGGAAATAAATTCTCCCCTCGCCCGCTCCCGCATTCACCCCACTCCGCCGCACCGTACGCCGTATCGAAAATAACGACTCGGAAATAAAATTCACCGAACTATCGATCCTCGACAAAACTTTAATTTCTTTCCTCAAACATTTTTCCAACCGAATCAATTAAAAGACATATATACATATGAATCTATATACGTACACATATATTCACGAGTATATATATATACACATATACATACATATACACATATACATATTCGCCGCTCGTTAATTAAAGCTTCTCGAGTGTCTCGCTCGGAGCGTGGTGTGCGCCGAGAGGTTAACTTACGAAGGCAAGAATTTTAATCAAAGTACACGAAAGCTCGTCGTATATATACACACACACACACATATATATGTATATATAGACGTATACATGTATACATATTGAGCTACCAGGGTCTCTGAGGGAGGAACGGGAGGGGCAAAGAGTGGGGGGGAGGGCGATGATCCTGGTTGGATAGCTTTGGAATACATGGCTCGGTCGGTCGTGCAGTTAACGTAGCCGGCATTATTGCAACGCCCGGTTGATGCCCGCACGTGGTTTGTCGATTAACAAGCATTCGGATTCGGGGCTAAATTAAAAACGTCAAGTGTTGTGTCGGTAACCGTGTGTGTTTGTGTTTGTGTATATGTGTGTTTGTGTGCACCTCAACGGAATATATACTACATTGGTTTTCACGAACGAAGGCCAGACGGATGGCGCGGGGAGTGGGAGGAAGCGAGAAGGAGAGATCTATATGTTCGCGAGACCGGCCAAGCCATTAGGATCGACACTTCAGCGCTCGGCCAATTACAATTGGTCATCGCACACGCGCCGGAGCAATTAAGGCGCTATACCAATTATCGTATACGCGAAGCAGTTGGATTCGTGAGCCACGAGAGGCGCAACGAGAGGGAGAGTTTACACACGAACGAACGAAAGCAACGTGCCCCGCAACCTATATTGATATAATGTATACATATATATATATGGATGTGGGTTGCCCTCATCGGATATATAGATATACGTGAGACATAACTTGAATTTATATGTATATTTTATTGTAATTAAAGAATTAAAGATAAATAAAAATGTGTATTTATATTTGAATATATGTATTACGTTCACACACACACATATCGAAATGTATAATATACCAGCACCACCTGCTCGTCGCCAGCCCAACCGGCAATGCGTCGTTGAATCGACAAACAAACGAAACATCCGTCGTTTTGCAATCAATAAACATCGAAATAAATGATTAAAAAACTCAATTACCATATAAACGACCAGTCGACTCTCGCAAAGTTGGTTTTATCCTTCGCTTTATCGTGTATAACCGTTGACTTCTTCGATCCTGTCTTCGATAGGACGAAAAAACCCACAAAATCCCGTTTCACGAATTTTCGATGATAAACAAAAACAATAAAATAAATAAATAACCAAAATGTTGAACGAATCACTTTGATTCCACCCGACGTGGTCCACGTCGTCGTTGATGGATTCAACGACGATAACGCACTATTTTGACGTTAATGGAAATCACAAAGTTGTTATTTTTCATCCGACGAACACGCGGGATTGTCGGAGAAGAATGAAAATGTTGAGATTCGTGAGAGATTGTTTGCGCGAAGAACGAATGGGGAAAAATTTGCAATGACGAATTTTACGGTGATGACGTGCAACACGCGACGGTCCGACTCGGAGTGAAGTCGCGCCAACCGCGAACCGCGACTCCGCGCGGTGACGTCACCCCGAGCCGCCGCGGCCGTCGTCGCTGATGCGCCGGGGACGCCTGCGCCGTCACCGCCGCCACGCGGGGGTCCACCGAGGACGCGTGTCCAGTAGGTTCGCGACTGTTCACCCAGTGCGATCTCTCTTCTCGTTATGGCGGACCAATGAAATTATGCTCCCAACTCAGATGATGCAAACACTTCTTCTTTTATTCCCCCAAAACGAAAATTTTGCGCGTGACTGTATAAAAACAGATGGAACATCTGTATTTGGCTGTATCAAAACGTATGACCTGCCATTCGGTCCGTGAAGGTCGAATTTACTCTCATCAGTAAATGTGACGTTGTTTCAGGATGTTCGATCCTCATTCGAAAAAATTGATTGCATGATCTAAGATGGGAGTAACTGGAACTGGAGTATAGCATTAAGGGGGCTGCAGTCACCTCAAAAATTCGAAAGAAAAATATTGGAAATGGGATTATAAATAATGTAAAATACAATTAACGAACTTTGATTATTGAAGTTTTATTTCATGCAAAAGGAAGGACCGTCTATACTGTTCACAGACCTTCACGAGACTGAAAGACTTGTAACAAGAACCCAAAACAGTAACATTACGAAAAGAAAAAGAACCCTTGTTTTTTTTCCCTCGTATGTGCCAGCTATCGAGTCGGATATTTATGTTTACGTTTATGGAACTATCCCCGCGTGTCGATTCCGTGTCGAGCTGGACCTAATATTCTCACCCGACTGTCCAGACTAGGACAAAGATACCCCATTAACGTCGTCTCATAGAAACCACTAACGTCCAACCACTATCCGGTCACCTAATGAAGAGAATACGGCATTTCAGCGTTACTTCTATCCAATTATTTGTATACCTCCATTTTTCACATTTTATTCGAATTAGAAAATTTATAATTAATTCCTAAGAGCTTCGAAGGACATATTGTAATTTGTTTTTTAAATTTCTGCCAATAGTTTGCAAGTAAAAATAAAAAACGAGGGACGCCGGCAATTCCTTTATATATGGTGACCAATTTAGTGTTAATAGTATTTGTCTCGGCAAGCTCTCCACCACGGCAGTCTAAGCGTTCCTGGTCTATCTATATATTTTAGTGTAGCGGACACGCTCTTTTGTCATCCTTTTTTTATCGCGCCTTCTCTATCTCTCTCTCGCTCTGTCCTCTCGCTCTTTTGCTTCCATCGGCTCGGGACAAGTGGCTCGACTGCGGGTCGGTGGGTATGGACGACTGCTACACATGCCTGTGAAGAGTCGCAAAGTGGCGTATCAGCTGGCTGTGTTTGCTCTTCACGAGTCCGCGGAGCAATTATGTCGGAAAGAGAGAGAGAGAGAGAGAGAGACAGCGAGCGAGAGACTGGTTTTTCATTTTGTACTCGAAAACAAAGTCCTCCAGAAGCACCGTGCCATGGTTATACATAGAGTCGAGCTCCGGTGCAACAGATAAACAATAATGTAGAATCAAAAAAATTAATCAAACAATTATTCTCATGCCAATTGCGAGAAAATGAAAATATGAGCGAGGCATGAATGAATAAGGCGGGGTCTCGTATTATCATGAGTATAGAGACAAAGCGAGATTAATGAAACTGAAGCTGGGTATACGAGAAGCAGCACGTAATTACTCGAATAAAGGGAATTTAATTGAAAATTGGAGAGGTGGGAGTTGATGAGAGATGGTCGAAAAAACGATTTGAACGAATTACTTGCTCCATTCATCGTGAAGCAGATGTACACACGTCAGGCTTTAAAATAATTATCAAACACTGAATTCCATCGGAATTGTGAGAAACCAAAATATTTCTGGTAATGCATAAACAAATCGTGAGCCTAAACAACAATCAGTAGTAATAAAATAAATAAAAATAAATACAGTAATAAAAAAGTATAATGAAAAAATTATAGAATACAGTATTGTGCGAATTAATGTGAACGTAGCGAATTTCTTATATGTAATTCTGGAAGTGGCAACACTGCAATGTCTATTGATATATGGGTAGTAGAAAATTGGTACCAGTCGAAGGCATGATGAACAGTGAGAAATACAAGGCAATGTTGAAGTCGAATTTAGTCACTTAACTCGACAAAAGTTCAAACTATCGATGGACCCACTATTCATGCGCCGTGCCAGGTTTCCAAGGCTATGATGGAATATGTTAGGGAGAACGAGGTTACCCGTCTCGATTGGCCTGGAAACTCACCAGATCTTAATCCTATCGACAATCTGTGGCCCACATGCAAGGCCACATTACATAAAATGGACTGCGCGAACAAAAACTAACATGACAAAAGCCATGCATCAGGTGTGAAACGTTAATGAGAAGATTAAGCAAAGCTGACATAAATTAATTGATTTCATATACCACCCCGACCTTATGCAGTCATTAAAGCCAAGGCAGCACATATTCATTATTAAATATACATAAAATATCTTTGTATTTACAACTAAATCCAACTAACTTTCAATTATATATGAAACATAGAAAAAAATGTGTGTTCATAACTTTAGCACAGTAAACGTCCTGGGCACATATCGCTTAACAGCAAATTGGGGTTACTCTTTAATACCAGAACTATTTTAGTCTTCCATTTTTTTCTCTAATTACTCGAAACATTCCTCACACGCACCGTCACATTTTTCTTCGACAAGAAAAAAGGCTGAAAAATTGGAAAAAAAAACAACATTTAGAATAATTCGCTGAGTCAGCGAGTTACCCCACTTTACCGGTGTAGGATTAATTCGGAGAACACTGTATAATCAAGGCAAAGGGCGAGTAAGAGAGAAAGAAAAAGAGAGAGATAGTCGAGAGCCGTGAAAGCCAGATATCAAAGAATAATTAAATATATCGACTAACGTAGACGTTAAGAAGTCGCAAATCCGTCGACTCACACGCTCGGTTTGTTGCCCTCAATGACGATCGCGCGTCACAAGCTACGTCGAGGGCGAGGTGGCTAAGGGAGAGTGTGAGCGAGAGAGTGCGAAAGAGAAAGAGAGAGAGAGAGAGAGAGAGAGAGGGGGGGGAGAGGGAGAGGGCCCGGCGTAATATACTTAACGAACCGGACTAATGAACTTGCCGCGTGCCCGGTCGCGACGCAATTAAGAAGGTCTCAGAGGCAGTCCAGAAGATGCCAGTCTCTGTGTGTGACTCGAAGAACGAAGCAGCAGCAGCAGCACCTCCACCAGCAGCAGTAGCACCAGCTAACGTTAAGCAGCCGTGGATGCAGCTGCTGCAGCTGCTGATGCTGTGGTCATCGAGCGAGCTTTTCAAAGAGCTCTCGAGGGAGCCCTTTTCTTACTTTATTCCTTTCGCGAATCTCATCTCGAGCAACTACGACGATTTCAACGCAGATATGTCTGTATATGTGTGTATGTGTGTACAGATGTATGTATATTACACTCGAGGACACATACACACGAAGAACGAGGGAGAGGGAGACGCAGCCGCCGTGCAATTGGGAATTCCGGAGCGGCGACAATCATTACGTTTGAGACTTAAGCGTTACCCCGCCCCGCTTAATGAATGTCATTAAATATGCCACGGCAGGATTGCGTAATACGCCCGAGAGTTTTACCGAAATGAAAGAAACGAGAGAAAAAAAAACGCAAGAATGAAAATAAATAAATAAATAAATAAAAACATGTACACTCACCCACACACAAAATTAAAAAATTTATGATAATTTTGCAAAGTAAACTGGTCCGTGTGATTATACAATGATTATTAACGAAAATTGTAGCGCTATTCAAAGTAACCGTGCAGCTATAATGAGTTTATTAATTTTGTGAGTTGGTTTGAGCTTGAGTCGGCAAAAAAACTGGATTTTTTTCCGTGATATGATCAATCCAAATCCAGGTTGCCACAATGTCCAAAGAGCGTAAAAAAAACACCCCCCACTCCTCAAAGAATGAACTTTGTTACGAAGAAAATGAGACGTCAGAATTAAAAATTCGTTGGGCCGTATGGTCTAAAAGCTACGACAAGTGAAAAATTTTGTGATAAATCCTACAGCGTTCAGATGCTTCATATGCCCATAAAAAAAAATTAAATGACAGCTGAGCAAAGGTATTTCATAATGGTAAAATCGATTTTAAATTTGGATTGACCATGTCATGAAGAAAAAAAATCCAATTGTTTAAGTGACTCAGCCCCCTTAAGACAATGCGAAACCAGCTGATCCCGCGATGAGAGCGAGAGAGACAGCGCTATTGAAATTCGCCGCGGAGCGAGTGAGAGACCGAGCGCGAATGGTTTCGCACCGTCTTAAATCTCGTTCAATTCGCATCCAAATGGACCGAGGGTTGTCGGAAGATGAGGGGCTGGAAAGGGGGGGGGGGGGGAGGGGGTTAGAGGCAAAGCTCGGAGAAACGACTTTCATGGGGACGAAGACGAAGCGTCGTTGGGGAGATAGTTGTCGCGAAGAGAAAAGAGTCCCGTGTTCAACCGTTCGCGGAACAAATCACGAGATTGCACGTCGTCCTTTTCCCCGGGACTCACCGGAAAGCTCCGGGGGCCGAGCTTTCGCCCCGTCGTGCCGCCGCGGCACAATTAGCTAAAACCTCGCGCATCCAAGCGCCTGGAATAAACCCCCCCCCTCCCGCGTTCGGCCGGAGCTCCCCGTAGCCCATTTACCTTCTGAAACTACGCTCGTAAAACACCTACGCGTTCGCGGTCTGACTATCGCTCGTGTTATACCACTCGGCAGAACCCCCCCCCCCCCGCCCGCAGAACCGCGGCCGTTTCCGAATCGCCGTGAGCTTGCGCGCACGCGCAAGCCTCGACGGTCGCTCGAAGATTTAGATTGTTTCACGGGCGACCGGCTCAACGGTCTCTCACGAGAAAGCACTTTCATTTTGTCTCGGCTTCTCGGACCTCGGGACGAACTTACTTGATGTGCGAAAGCTCGTGATGGAAAAACCGCGGGAGCGAATGAGAAGCACGACGCAAGAGAGAGAGAGAGAGATAGAGAGTGAGAGAGAGAAAGAGAGAGACAATGGAAAAAAAAATTCGCGCGGTTTACGAGACGAAGAACTATCGGTCTTATACTGTTTTCTCGGTTTCGATTAGAATCGATACTACACCTGCCATCTTTGTCACTGAAACTTTACCCTCATGCACTCTTTCCACCCCGCTCGCTTTGGGCTTCGCATTATTATTATTATTATTGTTTAATATTATTATTATTGTTTTTTTGGAAATTTTGTTTTGGCCGGTGAATAATTTTGTTGATCGAGGTGTTGGCGAAGAACGACCTTGTTTCAATTTGTTTTTCCTTTTTTTTTCAACGTTCCGCACTTGGGGCTGGGGGGCTCTTTAGAATTATTCATTTTTCTTAGAATTATACTTCAATCTTTTGTGGTTCATTGACACGCATTTGTTTTCTTGTCAATGTTTGAGGTTATGTAGTTTTTGGGTAAAGAGAAATAAGGAATTTTAAAGAGGCCCCCAATCACTGGGACGCTCTTGAACGTTGAAGAAAGGAAAAAATTAAACAAGGACGTCTTTGGCCAACACTACTAGGAACGATATTATCATTATGATTAATTTTTTTCAGACTCTGCGTCCTCGCCTCAACTACTCGCACTTTATACCGTCTCGTTCTTCGTCGTTCTTCGTCGTTCCATTCGCATTAATCGAACTTGTCGCTTTTTTCACCTTCTACTGGGTGTGTACGTGTCTGTAGGGGCGGGGGGGGGGCGGTGAAGGAGGGTGAGTGTCTATGGCCGACGTTCCATCGACGACGGAAAAAAAGCAATCTACGATCACTCAAGCGCTCGACCGAGACATCTCGATGATATCGCTCTCGAGGATTCTTTATCTCGAAGTAGACTAGGGGGAGGGGGGGAAGGTCACGAAGATTTTAGGGTAATGCTGGTCACTTATATGGTTAAACATGTCCAACTGATAGATACACAGCAAGTTGGTTGAAAATAATAGATGAAAAATAATAACCTGTGTAAAAAATATTTCATGCAAATAATGTAGGCAAGTCTCGCGACTCTTTCACACTTAAAAAGTTGTAAGATCGCATGTAGAGCCAAGTTTTATTCGTCCTACGAACTGTTACTCTTTCATTCTGAGATTGCTTCAAGTTTCTACATCTTGGTTGAAGAAAATGTCGTGACTTGGACATTACTCAGCACGATAATGCACGACGCTGTCAATTACATTCCTATGTTCACATTAGATCCTATCCTGAAAATTGAAATACCGAAGTAGTATCCAAACAATTAAATGAACAATCAAAATTCATGTCTCTATGGTAATGAATTCTTTAAGGTTTAGTCTCAGCTTAAGTGAATAAAACTTACTATTTCTTTTGCCTTTTTGGATGACTTTTCGACAAACAAACATTCATCCTATTCTAAAGCCAATGATGATTCCAATCAGTTTCAATCTCAAAATCCATTAAAAAAACCATTTCTAATAAAAATCTGGAAATAAAACAATAACATTTATTCAATTTGTTCAACTATTGATCTTTTGGCCATTATATTTGGCTACTCTATATTAGAATTTTCATCGTCTAATAAAATATAATCTAATACGTATAAAATGAAATAATACGAATCTCGGAAATGAAAAAAATTATTTTAGTAAATTTTCAAAAATTGTGCGTTTGACCAAAATCTTTTCCAACTATCAACTCATTTATAATGATTGTTCATTGATAAAAAGAGAAAGATCGATCGAAGAATGTGAGAATGAATAATCGTTGGTGTACTTAGAAACGAAATTAAGCAACGCATGAGAGGCAATAAGCGTCGGCGAGATGACGAGACGATACGTTTCCCGTTCCAAGGCACATAGTGAGAGATCGACGATCCAAGGATCCCCGTGAGGCGAGTGTGAGCACAGAGCGACGCGCCGCGCCCGGATAAATTATGTATCGAGACGTTTAATCGCCTCTGTAATTAAACTGTCCCTCAAAGGATTGATTGCCGTCTCATGAGTCCATGAATACGTTAACGAGTGCTAATGAGTTTGCGGAGAAGCGGCCACGGTCGGCGCGAGAGCTTTATAAGGAAGCAACGGTATTCGAACCCCCGCGAGCTTTGCTTGTATATATATTCGAGTCGACGACTATCGCGCCGACCAAACACCGACGACTACGACGACGACGACGACGACGACGACGACGACGACGACGAAGACGACGAATGATCCCGGCACCTGCCGTTCCAATTTAATCTCACGCAAGAATGGACATTCGTGCAATTAAAATGTATTTTGATTACTTTCACGCGTAAATTATCGCGGACCGTAACGTGTATTGAATATCACAATTTAATGTGTAACAATTATTCATCTGAATTTGATTAATACCTATGTATGTATATGATATATAGATATAGCAATTGTATATATACATATAACATTTAATTTCGATGTTACATTTATATTAAAATTTATATGATTACTATCGAATAAATATAGATTATAATATAGACCCTATTCTCGAAACGTTTTTTTTTTCGATTGACCCTGCCTTTTCGAAATTTTTGTTGTAAGTAGAGTAACTATCGCTTAAAAGTAACCTTCTGCTTACAATAAAATTACAAAATATGACGTTGATTCATAAAGATTAGCAACAATTAAATAAACTGAAAAAAAAAATAATTTGGAAACAAATTATAATCTTCAGGAAAAAGGAACAAGGACATTTGATGAACCGAAGCTTAAATTGAAGATCGAAATCGTACCTTTCAGAAAAAAAATATTGCAATATAATTTTTTCAAGATTATTAAATTGCCAGCGGTTGAAATTTCAGCCCGGGTCGAATCGACCCCTTTTTCAGGAATCGGATTAAGAATACATATTTGTTCAAAAACGTAGTTCAAACGCCATTTGTCAAACAAAGGACTGCCACCAACGATAGTCGTATAATTATAATCAACTGAATGTAGTTGATCATCATTTTATGTTCGTAAATATCTTTTTAAAATACATTTTTATCAATTACTCCGTACTCATTAATTTAAAAACCTGTTTTCAAAATATACTCAATCGAATCAAGATGATTCATTCGAATACAACGATGAAATATTCCACATGCATAAAATAATGAATAATTTTTATGAATTATCGTTTGATGATTAATTTCAATATTCAATAGACGTTATGATCCATCATGATTAATTCACGAAATTATTTTCAATACATTTTCATTCGATGGATGCCCTGCTCTCACGAAACTACAACCGATAACACGACCACTAGTGACTCACACCTCTCACTCCACTTTTCTTACACTATTCCATCGTTTTCCACTTCTTTATCACGATAAACGAAAAATTATTTCATCGAACTTTGGACCACAACTACGTGTCCTCGCGATTCCCTCTCCCCCATTTTCTTTTCACCTTTCATTATACGTTAACAATTCTTTTTCCATTTCCGTCGTCGAAACGACCACAACCCGAGGCATTACTTCGAGGCCACGTGACGTCACGTCCGAAAGCCAGATGGGCCGGTGAAACCCTTTTCTCGATTATAATTACGAAAATAGACCTTAAATCCACGAGCGAGAAAGTGGTTTTCACGTCATTTCGATGTTAGTAATTGTAATCACCTCCCCTTCTTCACCTACGCACTCCGACAAACGTATATATCAAGGTGGTCCTTAACGGGAGTGTTGACGAATTTCGACAAGTGCACCCCCCAGATAGGTAAGAAATAAAGAAATAAACATATGTGCAAAGTCTCAGCACTGTAGTCTAATGAGAAGACGTGGCTGTGAGCTCTTTATGTTTCCCATTTGAATACCACGGGACTTTCGGACTCATTCAGTAATTATTTTTTCGAGTTGTCCCTAAGCACGCAAAAAAATCTTTATTCACATAAATCTATTGTCAATGGGTATAACCACTCGCACATTTTTTTACAAGACCTCACCTGGATATTATCGATAACGGCGAACCGTTATCGTCGTAGTTGTTATCATCGTTCATCGGTTCGCCGTTATCGATAATATGCGGGTAAGGTCTTGTAAAAAAATGCACAGGTAGTTATACCCATTAACAATAGATTAATATGAATAAAGATATTTTTGTGTGCTTAGGGACAACTCAAAAAAATAATGACTGAATTAGTCTGAAAATCCCATGTTATTCAAATAGGAAACAAAACGAGCTTACAGCCACGTCTTTTCATTGGACTACAGTGCTGGAATTTCGCACAGATTTTTATTTATTTATTTCGAACCTACCTGGGGGGTGCACTTGTCGAAATTCGTCAATACCCCCATTAAGGTCCACCCTAGAATATATACATATATATATATAGCCTTGGCCGTGGCGGGACTCGATCGACGGGCTGAAAAACGAGTCGAGAAGGGTGCGCGCGAAGGGACGGGCGAAAATGTTATGGCCTCGTAGGGTGATGGAAATTAATTCATTACTCTAATGCGTCGAGTGTGAGAAACACGATGGGCGCGCGGGCCGAGCGCGTTGAGTGCTCAAGTGTCGAGTGCTTCGGATGTACGTATTCTGGTTGCGTATTACATGCACATACTATCCGCGATAACGAGTGTGAGTGGGAAGCGAAACTAACGAAAACGACCCACGAGCGTCCTCGCGAAAGATGGATCTCACGTTTTCATTTCGAAAATTAACACTCCGCGTTATATGTATACCGGGTGTCCCATATTAATCTTACACCTGTTTTATCTCGAAAAATACTACTTCCATTAAGTATTGGGTATAATAAAACTTGAAGGATTCGAAGAGGGACGTACAAAAAATATTTTTTTGTTGGTCCAAAATTCAAAATGGCGGTGTTAAGGTGGCTGACATTTTTTTCCCAAATGAAACCATGTTTTTTTTCTTTCTATTGAAAATATCATCATGTGAGAAATAAGAACTCTTGTAGGGCATTTTTTTTATCAAGTCAAAAAAAAATGTGTGAGCGATGTCCTTTACTTTGATTTTCTGGAAAATGAATCGCCGATTTTGCTAGGAGATCTTGATTTGGGTACACGTCGATAGATGATGTTTTTAGCGAGACGCGCGATAAATACAAAAATACTCCGTGTAAAGTTTTTTCCTTCGAATTTGTCATCTTTTTCAAATTGTTTTAGTCTTTGAATTTCTCAAATAATTTGTTAATCCTTTTTCTCGCTGGTACGAAAATTCAATTAAATCTGTTAAAATGAACGCATATAAATAATTGTTACGCATATGTAACCGTCAGTCTAGCGCGACTCTGAATAATTTTTTTCTTCTTCAAATTTGTCATCTTTCAATAATTGTTTTCGTCTTTGCAATGTCTTTTAAATTATTTCATTCTTCTTGCCTCGGCTGGGACGAGTATAAAGAAAAAAAGTTGTCCTTTCTTTCTCCCTAACGTCTCATTTGCTTGGTCGTTTATATTATATATATATAGACGAAGCTTCGACACGCGAGTCTCTATGCGCAGCGAGTAAAAGCCACTCTCGCGATTTTCCATCACGCTCGCATTCTCCGACTCTTCGGGGCGACGAGGAGGATGGCGAAACGAGCCCCCGTTTTTTTTGTGTTTTTTTTTCTCTCTTTCCATCTCCAACTGCGCGTGTATCTCTCCAGTCCACTCTCGTTATGTGTTAACGAGTATATCAGACCCTTTCGTGATGCACCGTGACTCGTTGGTGCAACGCGCGAACCGTGAATGGAGAGGCTTTCGCGGGCTTAACACTTTCGCTCTCACGTTTGGCTTTTTCCATAATTAGTCCTATCATCGTTCGTTATTGTACATTATCAGCTCGTTTTGTTTATTCCTTCTTTCTATTCTCCATCGTCCATTACTGGAGATTTGGTCTGAAAAGAATGAATACAATAATTATTGTATTCATTCATTTATTGAAAAAAATGGAAATTATATTATATGGAGTATAGAATAGAGACAGATCGATAGTTATTTGGTTTGGTCGTCCCTCTGCAGCAGCTTTGACAATACGTCGTCATGGACAAAAACTTACGTAGATTAGGGTGGTCCTTATTTTGGTTGTTGTTCACTATTTAAATAACATTCCAATAACACTGCGTTTTTTCATATTTTCGATTTTTTTTTCATTATGATTAAAGTGCTGCATCAAAAAGTTTCAAACTTCGCAGGCTTTCTATTAACTACATGTATATATTAGCTATGTGAGGTCTTGTAAAAAAATGCACAAGTAGTTATACCCATTAACAATAGAGTTATGTGAATGAAACATTTTTTGCGTGATTAGGGATAACTCGAAAAAATAATTACTGAATTAGTCTGAAAATCCCATGCTATTTAAATAGGAAACAAAACGAGCTCACAGCCACGTCTGCTCATTGGACTACAGTGCTGGGGTTTCACGCATACTTTTATTCATTTATTTGCAACCTATCTGGGGGGTGCACTTGTCAAAATTCGTCAACACCCCCCTTAAGGTCCACCCTACTATATACATAGATTGTACATGCCCAATCCAATAAACAGTTTATACATAATTTTTTTACTTGATAACGAGTGAATAACATACATGGAAATCGAATAATTTTCGACATCAAACTCTGGTCAACGAACCATCGGCGAAATCGACGCGAAGATTGGATTAGTTTTGACGTGAGAATTTCTAACAAGTGACTACAAATACGTAACGCCGTTGTGTGCTCCTTGTCATTACACAGAACTCGAACGACACGTTTAGACGTGGAGAAGCTCGGGGTAAATGGATTGAGATTCTGTGGAGCAGTGAAACCGAGTCACCGAGCTGATCGTAACACACATGTGTATCTTATATACGTATAGATATACGTATACATTTCTATATGTACATATGTACTTGTATAGGTGAAAGCCCGCACGTGTCTGTAACTCAAACCGGACGTTGAGAATGGAGAACATCGCGTGTGGAGTGTCGACTGTGATATCGGTAGCAAACCGAGAACGACCACGAGTGTCCGCCCGGCGCGTCGTCGACATTCGAGCTTCCACGTCTGTCGGAGTAGCCGTCACAGAGCATGTAATTAGATTTAACCCCCGCTTTCACTCCCCCCCCCCCTCTCTCTCTCTCTCTCTCTCTCTCTCTCGCTCCCTGTCTCTAAGTTTGCGATATAATGCTTATGCAACGGGTCACAATTTGGTTGCTATTTCGAGATTACTCATCACAATTTCATATTTCATTATAGTTCATATTATAATCATATCTCTAATTTATAGTATAATATAAAGCACTTATTGTTAATTAGAGCGACCGATCCGAGAGTTCATAATAAATCCATTTTTCTTTGTATCGCTATACATGTAATTCTCTCTTTCCCTCTCTCTCTTTCTTTGACAATTTTTTTTTTGGTGCTACTCCAAGCTTCTCTATACCCAATTGTAACTTAGCTCAGTTTGAATTCAGCTCGACATTCTTATTTAATTATATTGTGTTCTGGACATATTTCAATAATATTTCGATAATAATATATTATATTAAAAATTAATAAGGTCTAGTAGGTATCAAGACTTTTGTCCATTCAACAGTTTTTGTCTGTTTTTTTTTCTGGAGAGTGTTTATTACGGTCCTCCAGGTGAAGAATCATATGGGGGAGGAGTGGAATTAATGTTGGAAATATTTTTTTTCAACGTTTTTGGTAATTCTTTATATTTTAATTTACTCGAGTTTGGTAGTTATTTTCCTGTGTCATATACGCATGTATGCGTGTGCGTGTGCGCCTCTCACCCATCTGATTCTTCAAAAAATTGTAAAATAATAATATATAGTATTAATGATTAATATCATAATGATAAATAATATTTCAATGTGACATTTGTCTTGGCTCCGGTGATTATTGATCGAAACTCGTCCATCGCCAATTCTTTAACCACTCGAATAAATAATATTATTAGCCTGTAATATTTGTTTATACTAAGTCCGAATAATCGTTCAATTATATTCTATTCCATCTTATCCCAATATATTTTATTACGTCTCAAAAATAGCATTTTAGACAATTTCTATTACTCACAGATACAGATGCACACCTACGTTAAAAGATAATGCGAATTCCGCGTTCAAATTTTTCTTCGTGGTACGTACTGAGACATGATAAAATCCATCGATCAAACAATCAATTAATCAATAGCTTTCTCTCTCTCTTTTTCTTCTTCAAGTTCGTGAACTCGAAAAGAGCTTATAGCGGAGTGGATGGATATTGGGCTCGAGGAACGCGAAGAAGACAGGTACGATGGCATCCCTTTCTCGGTTTTCTCTCACAACCCTTAGACCCCTCCCCTTGCCCCTCCAGCCCCACTAACCATGCTGTTTCCCGCTTCCTTCGTTCCGAGCGCCCATTGTGCAGCTTCTCGACTCGAGAGAATCGGTTACCGCTAACAATCATCACCGCGTTTCATCCTTCCCCCAACGTTCTTGCACCGGAAACTCTCGCGCACCCTCGTCGTACACCCCACCGTTAACGGATTGACCGCCACCAGCAATACGCGATTAATGCGCCACGCGGCGACTCCGACGCACGTTCGTACGGCAATTTGATCGCGAATCACGGGGGCATTTGATCGCTATAGATCGTACACGCGTGATTAGACTCTGTTATCTGCAACTGCACTTTGACAATTGGCTTATCCGAGCGGATCCTCGGTTTGCCAATGACAATTTATCGGAAATTATACGAATTATGTGGAATTTACTTTCAAGAATAGAAAAAAAAGTATTACGAATATTTTTTTAATTGTTTTTTAATTTTTTCTCAACATTCTGAGACGAAATTTTCATTTTTTCAATGATTTTATTATTTTTTATCAACATTCGGAGATGAAATTTCCATTTTTTGAATGATTTTTTAATTTTTTATCAACATTCGGAAACGCAATTTTCATTTTTTGAATAATTTTTTTTATAATTTTTTTTATTTTATTTTAGTGATTGAGGATTTTAATAGTTTTGTTTGCGATTATTTATTACGTAATTACGTCAATTACGTAAATTTATTACGTAATTGTGTCAACGGTAACGTTGACACAACTTAGCGAAAAAGCTACATTTAATGAACCATTGCATCATAATTCAAGCTCAAGAAAATACCATCCATGAAAAAAATATTGCAGTACAACTTGTTTTTAAATGACTAGCGGTTGAAATTTTGGCCTGGGTCGAATCGACCCCCCCCCCTCTTATGAAATCCCATCAAAGTGCGAAAATTTCGCATTTCAATTTTTAAAAAATTGAAAAAATATAGTCAGTCTCATTGTCATCCACAGCTAATCCATTCGCTCAATAATCCGCCCACAGTCGTTTCGAGCGTTTCGATTACTCATCAATGAACAAAAATATTTTCCACATTCCCGCAATCCCCCAAATGGATTCCAATATTTCACAGAAATTGCAATATACGATGATCCAGTCACGTAACACCGTGATAATCACATTTCCATTGAATGAAATGCCCATCCCTGATCCGATGTCGACGATTATCAGATTACAGCGGAGCCAAACGATACGAACCGTTGTGCACACGAGCGCAGAATAAAATCAACGACGTTGCGTATTATACACATATATACACACATATACATGAATGCATATATATTGCGTATTATACACAGATATAATATATATATATATATATATATATATATAATTCGCACGTGGAGTCGTATCGCAGTGTCGAAAGCAAAAGCGGCGTCGTCGTTTCGTTCGAGAATAAGGCGCGGAGGCGATCGCGGCGCCTCCTTCGCGGCAGCCCCCGATGTAATTTTCTGAATGACTGCGTAATTAAAACTCTAATTTCCTGCACTTAATTGACCGGGGTCTTGGTTCTCGTCGGCGAGCCCCGCCCGCAGCTAGTAGTAGTTAACTCCTTCTCCCTCTCTCCTTCTCGCTCTCTCTCTCATCCCCTTTCCCCACGACCTCCGGCCCCTTGTCTCTTATGCTCTTTGGCTCGCGCGTTTTCCAATCTTCCCTCTCGCGGTCTACGCGCACAACACGATATAGCGCCGTCATGCAATTTCGATAGTGGTAGTGCAATTCTTTACTCACTCTCCCACCACCCTCCATCACCTCCCCCGCCGTTCGCTCCTTCTCCTCCCGCTATTTCCGACCCGTCGACATCGACCGATTCTTCGTGTCCGCAAAAATACACGGCGCCACAACGAGCCCGTGCACACGTAGAGTACATTTAAATAATCGATTTGCCACTGAGCACGAGTTTTACAACACTCGTAAGTGTGAACGATTTGTAGCGAGCCCGGGACGATGGAATCTTGTCATATTTTGGGGTTACGTAGCCAATGTAAAGAACACTTATGGTTTAGATCTGGCTGTTTTTCTGTGTGTCACAGACCTTTCATTCTTTTATTTATAGATCCATTGAGACGAAATTTGGTATACGGACGTAAATTGACGACCCATTTTTTGAAGAAAATTTTCTTTGTCCGTCCCCCTCGAAAATGCGTCATTTCATGCGTGCGAAGTGGGCGCAAAGTGACCGATTTCAGCCCAGAGGCGATTGCACATGCGCACTTCACCAGCTAGCGATCATGAATTTTTTTTTTTTTACTTGAACATTTTTTTAAAACTTTTTTTTTACTTGAAAATTTTCACAAGACATTGGCAACAGTCACGAAATATTGGCCTTTGAAGTCATTTTCAGAACACCACCAACTTCTAATTTATAAATTGTCGATCCGGAAAATCTAAAAAAAATTCCAAAATATGGCTTTCAATTTTTGATTACATTCAATTAAATTTATAACGATTACTATAGGAAGATCAGTTTATAAAAATGTTTGAAATAACTTTTTTTTCAAATAAAGCTAATTCGTCAAGGTGAAATAGCTTTGATACCTATTATGAAAAGTTGAAGAGAATGTTAGTGTGAATGGCAACAGAGCCTTATAACGTGCGTGTCCAGCACGCTCTTGACTAATTTTTGTTCGATTATGAGATTGATTTTTCATGGTGAAATTGGGTGTTAAGGAAAATTGATGGGATATGGTTAGCGAAGTAACGAGGGGAGTTTGGAAGGGGTGAATGTCACGCAGAGATGGGGAAACCGTGCCCTTATAGGGTCAACGATTATCGACTCGCTTGCCATCTGCAGAAACGAAGCTTTATATGTATATATTTTTTTTTAACTTCATATTTTACCAAACGCAAAAAAAAATATCATCTATCAATAGATTTTCCATTTGAATCCTACATTTAAAGAAACAGGATTTTCATTAATGAATTTTCAATGTAAATTAATGTGATTCGAAAAGACATTAATCATCAATGAAAATTTTATCCGAAATAAAAAATAATGTTTAATCTCATAAATTTATCGATTCGATCTCAATTGAAGAATAAAATCAGTTTTTCCAGATATCACTCAATTTATCGAACAAGACGAAAAACAATAATGTTTGTCGACGAAAATCGACTCGTTCGCCATTCACATCTCCGAAATTCCTTGGATAATTAATTAAAAGTTTCTCCAATCGCGGACCAGCCTACAATCTCTATCAGAACCCTTACCCTCAACCCTATTATTCCTCATCGAACACTTGGCACATCTCCCATTTTTATTGACACACAAACCAAAAAAAAAAAAAAACAAAAAAAAAAAAACAAATCACGTTCGAAAATAATTACAACAACAATTATCAAAGCGTTTCTCCATCTCTTCAATGAGTGGAAAAATGAATGTCTCACATAGAGTAAAAACCAGGAAGCGTGATATCCTACAGGGCCAACAAGACAGAGAAAAAGCGAGAGTAAGAGAAAGAGAGAGCGAGAGAGTGAGTGAGCGAGTGTGTAAACCCAGGTTGTCGTTTGCCAACGCGGCGAGAGAGAGTTTTTGGATAATTACGAGCGTCTCCGCTCGCACGCGGGGCCCCCACACAGAGCCTCGTCGAGGCAATTATAATTGCCGGCTCCTTTCGCAATTATAAGTTTCCTCGACGAGGGGATGCGGGAAGGGGGGTAGAGGGGGTTACGGGGAGTTGGAGGGGTTCGGGGAGCAAAGGAGGACACAGCAAGACCGGCAGCGCCAGAGGGACGAAGAGAACGAGACGAGGGAGAGTACGCGAAAGACCGTATACCAAACCCACCCTGACTAACTCACACACACACGCGCACTTATACCCAAACAGACACACGACACATGCGTTATCGTACGTGAGACACAAATGTACGGTAAAGTGGTGTTGGGGGAGGGTTGGGGGAAGGGTGAAGAGTGAAGCCCGGGAGAGTGTCCGACGGTGTGGGGCGCGTGCTGGCACGGTAGAGGACGACTGAAATCGCCAGGACGTACATACTCCGGCAGCTTGGTTGCTAGCTAGCTACCCAGTTCCATGCTGTATGTGGAAACGTTAATTGGGGTGACCTGCTCGGAAACTAGTTACCGCGGCCGAGGGCCCACTGATATTCCACGAGAAGCCGGCAGAAAGGGCCGGGGAAGGGAGGGAAAGGGCAGGCACGGGGAAAGGGATCCGTCGGCCAAAGGGTAAGGGATGCTAGTTGGAACGCTCGCGACGACGACGACGACGACGACGATGGGGACGTAGGACGTAACCAGAGCAATGTACCAGCTACCGGGCAATCCACTCTATCGTTCCTACGTCGCAAAAGCTCCACCTTCTCGCAATTACCGCACTTTTTCCACGACTACGATGTACGACCCCGAGTCCCGGCCCCCGCACGGTTTGTTTGAAATCTCGTTAAGGATCGACCGAATCTCAAACGTGTCGCCTTGGTGAAAAGAGCAAGGTTTTTTCATTCGAACCGGTGGATGAGGGACGAGTGCGGCTTGATGGGGATTTTTGTGGGGAGGGCGCGGCGAAGGAGCGAATGGATGTCGAACGTAGGTTTGATGGGTTGAAAGACAAGTACAATTTGGGAATTGAATAAATATTTTATGGAAAAAAAAGAAAATCAGACCCGTGTATGGACGAGGTTGCTAATTTTGTGTCGTAGGATGTACGTCAAGAATTGACGGTGACACCATGCGCTTCAGAATCTTGCGATTTATTTTGGGACTGATAGGGAAGGTCGGTATGAGTTGAAATTCAAGTGTGTTGGTAACGAAAGGTTCATTGTTCATTGCAAATCCCCATTGTTTGGGCCCCTCTTTTGTGGAGGCCCCGGGCAGTAGTCCTGAATGTCCTCCCCTAAATCTGGCCCTGAGTAAAAGTGGTGCGAAGTTGTTTCTTTTGTTGTTGGAGCATGCACGTGGACGTTCGACGTTACCTTGACAAATAGACGTTACCTTCACTTCAGGAAGGTTCTTCGGTGGGTCTGTATATATCAGTATAATCGAAAGCAAATGACATGTATACCTATTCTAAATGACGATATTTCATGTTCAGGAGAAATGTCTTATTGCATAAATGATACCAACATGAATTTTTGCCAATTTTATATGCTCTCAAACATGGAAAGAAGAAAAGTGCATCATAGGTATTTCTATTACCGGAAAAACAATCAAATGCTACCTAAGCAACAAACAATACATGCACCACTTATGACGACGGTGTCATAACTGAAAGAACTGCGTGGAAATAGCATGAGAGTTTCAAATCCGGTGATTCGAACATTGAGAATCAAGAACACCCGAGTAGAAAAATCCACCACTGACGGAGATCAGATAAAAACACTGATCGACAAAAACCCACATTGTACTACTACACGTGCATCAGCAGATCGAAATGGTTAGAAACAACAAAATCGACAAGCATTTTGTGAACCTTGGCTCGGAACGAACTTTCTGGACAATCCAATATATGTGTTTCTTGTACAGTCCAATAAAGGAGCTAGCTCGGTTGTGTTTTGCTCACTCCGACAAACGTATCATCGTGAAAAGGAATTCGAGCGCGTCTTTGCTAGATCGTTTTCCGTCTCTTCGCTCACTTCCCCACGATGCCACGAACGCGGTTGTATCTTTCACGCTCAAAGAGCTTTTCATCGTGAAACTGTCACGGCTTTTGACTCGTCGGAGCACGACGACGAGAAGGCTACGAGATGACCGCGGTCTCTATGCTGTTGTAATACGGACGTCGAATCCGCGTTTTAGGATCTTATTTTGAAAGGGGGTCCGATGAGAATTGTGAGGTTTCATAAAAGTTCGAGGAAGTCGTGTGCAGTGTGTTTTAGAGCGTTTTGAAACGGTTTTGAGTAATGAATATTTTTTCAGTCGATTGTAACGATATTACAGGATCTTAATGTCTTTCTAGCGATTGTAGAAAGTTCGACGTAATAGTCGAAAATCTGAGTTAGCAATATGAGAAATATTTTAGAATTCCAAAAACTTTCCCAAAATTTCGATTTCTCAACAATAGATACTGACTATCATTTCGGTATCCCCAAAAGAAAATTATGCAAGGATCGCAAGAAATTCCATTGAACTTTATAGTATTCCAGAAAATCGGAAGAATTTTCAGAATATCGTGATGAACTGCAGAGAGCCGAAAGAATAAAAAACAATTACTGTACACAAAATGCCAAAAGATTACAACCACCAAAAACCATGGTATTTCGAACCAAGTATCCAGTCCAGACCCTAAGATTCATGAAGCGTCAATCAGGATCACGATTCCAAAATTTTCCAAACAATCGTTACCCACAAATCTACGTACCCCACAACCACAACCTTCCAGACACGTCACACGTCTTCATCATCGACTTGAGTCCGACCGTCTTCCCAAAATCACCCAAAAAGCTCGTGATGCATCCCAATCATAACACAAAGCTTTCTCCGGATTTGAAAAACGTCTCACTCTCTCTCTCTCTTTCTCCTCCCCCTCCCCCACCCGTATTAGTACATAACTCGCCATCGCGGCGGCGTTGCGGCAGTGTGTGCTAGTTCGCACCGCGCGCGCTCCTTGTGGCGCGGGAGGGGCGGCTCAGAGCGAGGAGGATGGCGGGGGGGGGAGAGACTCGCGCTCGCGTCGACGCCGCACCGATGGAAACGGTGGCTTCGTGGCACGGAGAAGTTAATTATAAGCGATACCAATCTCTCGGGGTTGTTGGTCGGTCGGGTTCGTAGGACTGGGGAAGCCCTGACAGCCAATTACCACCCCGTGCAACCCTCTCGCGCTACCTCCCTCGCACCCTCACGCGCCTCATTCCTTCTCCTCAACCGCCGCTCCCGCTCGTTCGCTCTCGGTCTATCTCACTCCCTCTTCGCCTTCCACACACACACACACACACACGTAGAGTTACCCACCCTTCCCGCGCCAAGAGCTTCGTCTCTCCCTCAATATAGGAAATTAAAAGACTTGGCGATGATTGCACTGGCACACGGACAACCCCCTTCTCCTTCCTTCGGCCCTTGTGTGCCAAATCGCGACTCCCCTCACTCTCACTCACACACTCACCCACTTGCTTCCTTCCTTCTTACTTCATCACCTCTTCCCACACTTCTTTCAACCTTCCCCCCGGACTTCCCACTTCGTCTCATCCGACGTTCCGTTCAATCTTTCTCGCTCCGCAACGAAAACGAAAAGGAAACAAAACATTTGTTCTGCTTAGCTGCACGAGAATTAGTAGATTGCCGCCAAGTTCGGTCTACACGTGCTTTCGGAATAACCGTTTGGCGGAGAAGTTATTGGGATTCATTCTCTTTGCCCTTTCCGGGGTTTTACTTAACTCGTGTGTGTGTGTGTTGTGTGCTTGTGTGTATCTGCGACGTCGCGATCAGGGATGGGCTTTCATCGCTTCTATTTAATTAGAACTTATTGCAAATACTTCTTCGAACAAACGATTATGATCAATTCAATGTGCGATAATTAATATTGCCGGGTTTTTGTAATAATTACGAATAATTTAGATGAATTATTATTCTGCAATGGATTTTAATATTAAATTAGCCCTGTAAATTAGGGTTAATTCAGTCAGAGAAGAGAGTTTTCGTCGGTTAAGAGTTCGTGACATTATGACGATTTTCGGTAATTCAAATGTTTTTCGTACACAATTTTGATTTTTGGTTAATAATTAATTCGAGGGAGTAACACACACGTGTACGCGATTATTCATGGAAGGTTCCACGAAGGGCCAAGGGAATCTGGATAAAGCCCGATCGGTCCTTCAACCGATTATTACACCGCTCCATGGTGCCTGTACTCAATGATCACCCGGCTATTCTGTACAATAGCTGTGAGACCTCAACACATCCTCTATAACAGCCTAATATGCCTATACGAATTTCGATGTTCGATAGACAATATCGACATCGAGCTCGGTTAGCAATAACGATTATTTATATATGTATAGACAACCAGTCAGGTACTGCAGCGAAAGGAAGTGAGCAAAAAGATCTAAACCCAGATATTCCATGTTTCGTAAGAATGCTGTAGATAATAATCGTACGATAAATTCTAATCTGGATGTATGCAAGACGGTAGACAATGTTCGGAGCCCGTTCGGTTGCTCATTATTGTCAGCCTTAGCGTCGCAACCGCCAGTTCTGAAAACCACCGCTAGGTGGCTTGGGAGATGAAGTCGATTCTCGCAGTCGCTAGAAAGGACCACGATTACTATATAATGAAAAATTTTCCCCCCACTTTGCGTACTTGCTTCGGCAGTACATATACTAAAATTGGAACGATACAGAGAAGATTAGCATGGCCCCTGCGCAAGGATGACACGCAAAATCGTGAAGCGTTCCACATTTTTTGCCGATTGTTGAAATAAGGGTCTATGTCAATAATTTGGTTTTTTTTTTAATTTAAAATTAATAATGTTAATGTTTTTTTCAAAATTTCAAATTAATGAACGCATAAAATTAATGTTCGATACGTCGATAAGGTAGATCGTCGAGAATGTGTTGACGAAAACTCTGGGTTCGGCGTCTTTTTTTTCTAAATGACTTACCGGTGCCCTTATTCTTGAGGACGCGGACACCCTTGCGCCACACGACTTGGGTCTTCATGCTCGACCTTAACGCGGCTAAAAGTGCAGATAACGTAATAACGATAATCCGCGCCATATATTTATATATGCGGCGTATATGTAACCCACAATCCCATAGCCCCGATGGTTCAATCAATTCACCGCATGAAAATAACATTGTTCTCGTCTTCGTCAAGATCATACAAAATCCCGTATGTCTACGAGATGATCCAGATGATATGTCTTCAGATTAATTTTTTCAACACAGTATTGTCTCTCAGTTATCAAATTGAATTGTAAATTACTTCTCAATCGGTTAATATTTGTTTGTTCACCCAATTTACGTAGGTACTTCTGAAATAAAAAAATACATATCAATTTTCATCTAACCGTAACCAATTTTACAAAACAGGAATAGATTTTTTTACTCCTTTACAAATCCATCACAACAAAAAGTAATCATCAATCGATTGTCGAACGCACGTGTGATTTGCACACGCTCCTTGTGTGTGTGTGTGCGTATGTGTGTGTGCGTGTGAATCGTCAATTCTGAAATCATGGAATCCCAAGTCGGGTGCGGAAAACATAATTCACAGATTCAACAGAGAGTATCGTTGAAATCGCGATAATAGGATTGTTCGATCGTTTAACCGTGTACTTATTGGCTTACGTAGATAGTCGACAGGCATACACTCACACACACACACACACGTCCATATATATATATATATATATATATATGGACGTGTGCATTTGTATATATACAAATGAACACATAAGTATATGCATGTACATATATGCGTGCAACTTTGGAGGGTGGCTTAGGGTTGCAACACAAGGGCTGCTGCTGCTGCTCCGGGGAGGCAGCGTGGTGGCTTCGCCGTTGTGTCGTGCTCCCAGTTTCTCAAAGCTATTGCGTGTGCATGTTTGCCCCGGTCGAGCATCGAACAGCAGCAGCAGCAGCAGCAGTGGCAGTGCATATGCTGGGGATCGACGTCGATCCATTACAGCGGAACGGCGTGTCGCGCGACAATGGGGATTAGCCGTAGGACTGCAGGAGACACGTCGAGAAAGTCCCTGCGTGTGTTCTCAGATCCCAGAATCAAGCACACGGGAACATCCTCCCCGCACATCGACTAACATATACATATTATACATATACCAACTGCTCCCTCTGTCTCTCTCTCGCTCTCTCTCCGCCCAGGCTTATTACAATATAATCTCGCGACTTAAGTTTGCATGTGTAACCCATCCGATAATTTATTAGGGCTCCACTGCTTGACTCCCAGCTAACGTCGATAAAGGGTCGATTTAAAACTACCATCGTAAATCAACGTCGATACTTGATAATGTTTGAGTGAGAAAAAAAGCAACGTTGACAAAATTACATGAAAACTGTATGACACTTTGATAGAAGTTGAATGAAATTATATTTAACGTAACATTTTTTGACAAACTTTTATTAACGATAATCGTTTGAGATTTAATTTTTGTTGTCATTCTGAATTGGTATTTTTATTAGCATTATTATTATCATTCTAATACCTATTTAATTCGTTGATAATAATAATAATAATAATAAGAATACACGTCCGTTTGACCATCAGACAAGGATTCATTTTTATTGCAATAATTATATATTTTTAACAACGATAATGATAATAATAATAATAATAATAATAAAAATAATAATAATAATAATAATGACAATGGAATCCCGACTTGGGATTGCAGTATTCCAGAGTGTACGACTCACACACGCACGTACACACACTTACACGTTAGTTCGACAATCAGATAATAATTTATTTTTGTTGCAATAATTAGATATATATTTTCAATAATAATAAAAATAATTCTAATAATGATAATAATAATAATCTACTTTTAGAATCCGACGGATATATGAATACATTCATGAAATATCCAATAACGAATATATTTATCACATACGAAATATTGCTATTCCACCAACTAATTTCATCGCAATCTGATGGTGAACGAAAAATAAAATAGAAACGTTTTTTTTTTTTTTTTTCAAACGAATGACGAATAATTTCAAAAGCGGCAACACGAAAACAATGTGAAAATATAGTCGGAGTTGATGAAGATTCGCGAAAGCGAGGGTAGAACAGAAACGCCGACGCGCGAGGACGACGTATTCGCACGCTTCCCATTCAAAAGCTGTATAGCAAGTAGATGTATGCACACGATAGACGCACGAGAGTTGGGGGCTCAAGGGAGGGCGGGGGGAGAGGGTATCGCGAGCGAGAACGAGCGAGCGGGAAGCAACGATTCAAGGGTGCGGAAGGGTGAGAGGAGTCGAGGAGGAATCCGTTGGGTTGGTAATACAGTAGAGAGCGCCCAGTCGGTGGAAGGCTCCGGGAGGGTGGTAGTTATACCAGGGTTGGCTTGTTCGCTGCTTGGCCTGAGTTAATTATAACTGATGGTTATCAACCGGTTAACTCCGACACGCCATTACGTGCCTCGCCTGCGCGTTCTCTCTCCTCCGCTCTCCCGCGTTTCTCCGCCATCGGACTTTCTCTCGCGCGCCTCTCAACCCTCCCACCCTCCTCGGCCCCACCATCGCGACTATCCCCGGACACGTTCTCGTCACTGCGCCGCCCTCCGCGCGGCCACTTCGTCCTCGATCTCCGGGTACCTCTGTCAACCCGTTTCACAATGATTATATACATTGCATGTACATTTGTGTATATACATATATGTGCATAGCTATGTATATATATATTTATATATATATGTAACAGAAAATAATGCATTTTATATTAGATACATATAGCCGGGGAATTGACAACCGAACACAAAATACTGTGATATGCATAATTTATGTACCGTTCGATTTATGAGGATATATATTAGATTATATGTGTTAAGGAGTTTTTCTTACAACCATAACATTTTTAGAAGATGGCTAATAACGATAATGTTCGTATGGATATTTGAAAAAATGAGAAATTAATTTTTCAAAACTGCAAGTTAAAACGATTCCAATTTATTTTCTCCGAATTGTGTTCACAAAGTTTATCTTTTGTATTGGACTATAGCATAGAATAATATTCTATATTCTAGGGTGTAGAAGGATATTCTATACTTTCAGAGAGTTGGTATTCAATCAGTCAAAGTTGACGAGAGTTACAGTAATAAATTTTTTTTTTTTTTCGAAATTTTCAAAATAGCACAAAATTTAAATTTTTCAATTATAATTCATCCTAAATGCAATACCATGCGACCGTGGGCGCAAATCTATTTGGAAAGAACTATACAGACGGAGATCTGAAAAGTTGCGATCGCTAGAGTGATAACGTCCTTTCTTTCGGAATTTGAAAGCGACATAAAATCCGAGCCGGATTTTGAATCATGACTAAAACTATAGTCAATGAAGATATTAGAGAGCTGTACATGTCTGGAAAATGTCGGTCTTTCAGCTAAAACCATTTTCGAGTTATACACATTTTGAATTATAATATTTGAATTTTATAAAATTTCGAAAAAATTCGTTTTTTGAAATTGTAATATTTTCGCATCAACGGCGACCGAAAAAAAAGCTTAGTTTTATGTGTGACTGACAGTTCCATGTATTTTTCCAAGTGGAGAAGCATGAGAATCTTGATGGGGAGAAAAAATAAATGATGAGACAACCCTATTCGAATTGACCTTCGATAAATATATATAAGTACCGATTATTTATATTTTTCGATCCCTGTCACTCCCACTCTTCTCTCTTTTCTCTCTCTCTCACACACACACTTTGTACTCGTGCTTATCTCAAAATTGTGTTGAATCTCGAGTCCCATTCGACCTTCGAGATTGGCCCCTATCCCCGTGGCGTTAACGACGTGCCAATCCAAAGACCCTTCCTCTCAGTCCGAACTAACCGAAACTGCTTAGCCCCGCAATAGCCTCAACGACGGTCCGAGCCAACGCAGTAACTTTCTTTCGCAACGTCACAAACTCAATCGAATTCGACCTACAATCGAAATTCCATTCACACATGTACGTGCCGAGAGCCAACGTATTTATACGACCAGATTTATAACCGTGATGAAAAACAGTCTTCGTATCACATATCGCGAACAAATATACTGGCGCGCGCGTGTGCGGCGTTCTCTTATCGCTCGATTATCCGAAACACGAGAGAAATATCATAACCGCACTGTTTTCTATCATCTCGAACAATCTGAAACGAGACGCGTGTTGCGATGCATTTTCCACTTGGGGATTTTCACGGTGGTTCGAGAGATAAGCGGACCTCGGTTTACACACAGATCATCAATCGACGTACCGTTACTCGACAAATTTTCTACGCAATAACACATCGTGCGTCAGCGATCGTCAATGGCAACGGTAATCACCCACGATACCTAAGAAATATAGGTATATATATATATACATATATATATTTTTGTTTTCCATTTTCTTCTGATATTAAAAAGAATTTTATTCTTAATTTCACCTCTTTATTGCTGACCTCGGAGTGTGATAGTTTTCTCGCAGCTCATCGCACCCCATTTTTTTTTGCTATAATCTTGCGAATCATAACAACAAAAAGCTTCGCTGTTTTTTTTTACCCAATGTTGTCGATCGACGTCGGATTTATCATAAACAGAAATAGCAATGAAAAAAAATATTTATTTCCTGTATCTGTTAATTATTTTATTGTCCTCAAAAATTTCAAGTCAATGAAAAAATTAATAAATAAATAAAAAAATAATAAATAAATAAATAAATAAATATATCCATCCAACATTTCGGTGACCCACTGACAAAAATAAGTTTCCATTTTTTTTTCTTCCACATTATTATGAGACGCTATGGATTCGTATATCGAAACCGGAATAACAACCACTCGATAGCCATCAGTGACATTTCTCCATCGAATATTTTGAGAATCGAGTTTGTCGTTGCATCAGTTGCAACAGCGTGCACTGCATCGTGCAGAGCCCGAAGTCCGTGCAAATATAATCGAGATGAGAGGGAAGGTGGACGAGAGGGGGTGGATTGGGAGGGGGAGAAGAGGGGGAGGGAGAGTTCTTCGCACAATATGTGCTGTGGTACCATTACTTAGCGGAGAGATTGCGTGGGGGCCGGAGCGATGTGGCTGGAGCGGTGTCTGGCCCAGGGGGTGGGGAGGCTCTTACCTAAATAACCACTCAGTCACTGGCTGCCCTCGTCGAGAGCGCCCCCTAGCAGCGGTACAGGGTACTTCGCGTACAGCCAGAATGTAGCACCGAAGCGAGCGCAAAGAGTGTGTTTCGGGGTCTTGGAATACCCCAACAGTCAACGAGCACCCCCTTCAACCCCTTACCCGTGGTGTTAAGGGCGAAGCCGAATGTCCGTAAAGCATATCTTTCGGATTAACGAGCTTTTCATTCAACCATCGATTTCTTACTCCCCCCACCCCCCCCTGCCCCCTGGGCCTCTTATGCCATTTTTGTCGCTTTAACGACTAAATATTAGGGTGTGTTAAAAAAGGCAAAGTTTTTCGATTTTTCTGGCAGTTCCTACATTTGATGTAAATAGTAGCAGGAGATATCTGTCGGAAATTCGACCTCAATCGAACAATATTCAATAATGCCATTTTTACAAATTCGATTTTGCCTTAGACGAACATGTAAAATTTCATTTTTCTCAGTAGCAATTAATTTTTCAGGCAAACGAAAAATTCATTGCAACTGAATAAAAAAATGTCTAGATATCTAAAATATGCAGATGAAAAAAAATCTATAAAATAATAATAATAATAATAACAACAACAAAAACACTAATAATAATAATAATACGTCGAAAATTGTACAGCGACAGAAATTCAACGTCACAGAACATATAACGAATAACAACAATAATTACGATTTCTTTTCACCAAAAATAATAATGACAATGACGATGGAGATAATGATGATAATAATTCTTCGACAATTGTGAAGCTACAGAAATTCAACGTCACAGAAGTGACGTTTCTGCAAGCGAGAATCTGACTTTGTATCGCGTATGCAGGAAAACGCGGTAATTAGCTTCGAAGCACGAAGGGGACGAGAGAGGGAGAGAGATCGAGAGCAAGAGAGAGAGAGAGAGAGAGAGAGAGGCCGAGTGTGTTGCCAGCAGCATAATTACGGATTAGATGAATGGCACTGGTGGCTCTCTGGCGCCGCGTCGCTGCTGCGAAGGGTTGCCGTCGCGCACGGTGCCACACACTGTGTCGAGAGCGGGTGTTGCCGCTCAGAATGCAACGACACCGCAAACGTTTATGCCCCAAAGCACGTGTTCGTGTGTGTGTGCCCGTGTGAGTGATACCCGTGATACTCGTGTGTAACCCTGGAGATCGAGTCGCAACGGCACTCGCAGCAGCACAAACTGACGGTCAAACTGACGGAGGGGGGGGGCAGGGACCCTTTTACCTCTCGACGTCCGGAAGGGCCTTCCCATGGGGGAAGAGAGTCCAACGATATCCCGTGATTCCCTATCGCACGATCTCGTCGGCCATAATACGCCACATTATACGCACGAGGTCGCCACGTGCCCCCACAGACAAATGTTCCGAAAAACTTATTCAACAATCTGGGCCCCACTGCCCCCCTCCTCACATTGAAAATGCATTTACGGAATGACAACGACTTAGTTACCGTGACTCGGTGGTTTCTAAAACGGTCATTTCATAGACACGATGAGGGATACAACGATCATCCAATTATTTTTTTTCACGTTTGTTTCGTTGGCTCGACGAAGCAACGTCTCGTGATTCTTGTGAAGGGGGGCTGAAAAATGTGGAATCGCACTGGACTCATGGATGGATGCGCTTCGCGATAGTTCGGTGACCAGACAAGTCGGAAACCCTCTGGAATAGCCTGGCAAAAGAACACTTTGAGGGGGGGAGGGGGGTTGCATTGGATGCAGAGCGATCGTAGGGGGTTGATCTGATTACAAGTATCCCGACGTCATGGGAAAGTCATGGTCGCTTCGCGTGGACCGAAGGGCGAGTGGAGGGGTTGCAAGACTCGAGTGGTGGTGGTTTTTTGTACACTGATGATGTGTGTGTGTGTGTGTGTGTGTGTGGTGGATGATGGTGGAGTGCATTGTACTCGGGCTGCGCTGCGATGTCACCGAAGCGATGTATTCATATGTATATGCATTCATCGGAAGAGGGGCTAGCTGTTACGTTCGCACCCGTCGGTGCTGCTTCATCTACGCGTGCGATGCTACTACTCTGGTTACATATATATGTATATATGTGTGTGTGTATGTATATGTATAGAGATATGAATGTGTGTACGAACGTTGTATATTTCGGCATTAATTTAATTTCCACGCATCGAGTGACTCGCCCGCGTGACTCGCGGGTGGCGTTCGCTTCGTTACACCCCGAGCGTTCCCGCGGTTTTCGTTACCAAACGATTCTACCGATATTCGTTGTTTTTTTTTCGAGTTTTTTTTTGTGTTCTATTTTTATCCTCGCAATTCAGATCCACGACTATGACGGACGTTCTAACCAATTTTGCGATGCATTGTCGTCGAATTGTTTTTTGTTTGGGCTTCGATGACAATCGTGCGTTGATTTCGAAAGGTCGTACGTTGTCGTTGTCGGAAGCGTCATATGGCACGACGTCATTGGCACTTATTACTCGAGGGAAAAGTTCTGCCCGGTTGTTCGAACAATTTTGGGTGGATTTTCAGGAACTAAAAAAAAAAGTTTGTTCGGTTCATTGCAACGAAACTAATGGGAATATGTTTATCAATACTATTTGATGATGCCAACATTTTTTCGTCTCGAAATATTGAAGTTTGCGTGGAAAAGTTGTCTCTTTTTTCTATGGTAAATTATATCAAACTGATTGTCGACTATGGAATTTGACAAGACGTTCGGAATTAGTTTTCATCACCAATTTCATCATTCAATACAACTTTTATGAGATAAATGCGTAAGACACGATGCAAAAAAAGCTGTGGCAAAGATTTTTCGTAAAAAAACCCATTCAAAGACGCATTGTAGAATAGATTGAATATCGAAGGTTCGTTGGTGGGTGTGAAAGATTGAGCGAGGGGGAGGGGGATAGGGGTTCGTGCTGGACAGCCGGACGCGAAGAAGGAGCGTCGATGGGGCACAATGGTTTCGGATTGTTATCAGCCGGTGGCTATTTTTGATTCTCAAAGTGGCTTCTCGCATTTCCGGACGTTTCATCAATAAAACCGGGGTCATTTAACAAGTCCGGCCGGTAGTGAATCAGAAAAAGAGAGAAAGTTCGAGCGAGCGGTCGCACAGAGGTCGAGGTGGTGAAGAGCCTGGGGGGTTGAAGGGGTAGGGGGTGGGGGGGACACAAGGTGGGTGGTAACGGAACGCACGCGTATTTTCAAGATAAAGGTAACGACAATGGGCTAACCAATGGTTGGTATTCGGCAAGTGTCGAACCGCGCCACCTCAATCACTCGCCCCCGATAACAATAGCCGCGGGCGTGGGCCGAAAGAGAAGGCCGGAGGGGGGGTGGCAGGGAGGGTTTATAAATCCGTGCATTGTTGCGAACTTAAAAGCTCTGGAAGCGCTTGCGGGCTTCGACGTCGACGTCGGGAAAAGGGTGATGGCGCCGGAGAAGCGACGGGACCTTGGCAGGAGAAAGCTCGAGGTAAGTAGTGGGAGTGGGTGAGGAGGAGGAGGGGGAGGGGCGGGCAGGGGGATGAAGGAGGTAAGGGGCTCGCCCGAGAGAACCGTGTAAAAGCATTGAGAGCACTTTAATGAATACGATTAGAGGCTTTAACTGTGACGGATTGTCGACCCGAAGAAAGCACCGAGCTTCGAGCTTTCCTATGTATATATATATATATAGATATATATAGATGTATATGTATGTATGTATGTATATACAGTATACTCTTTACATTATCACCTTTCGCGAGGCTCTTACCGAGCAACGTTTACTCGTAATTCACGTATCAGAAGAGTCGAAGAAATCACTTTGCTTTCTTCACTGTTAACTGAAACGACTTTTCTTTTTTTTTTTGCTTAAAGCAAATAAGTTAGAACGTTTTGCACTCAGTCGAATGAATTTTTAATTTTTTTTTTTTCATAGAGATTCTGGTATTGAATTATGTGTTTTTTGAAGGGTTCGTACTAATCGTGAGTAGTAGCTGAGATGTACTAGACAGTATTGACGATTGGTATTTTCACTTGTTGGAAAACTTTCTAGAATTTTTGATTTTTCTATTGGACATTTTTTTTTGGCAGTGTCTAGTTTTTCGGTAGTGATTTTATGTAATTTCGATTCTTGCAATTATTTATTCAATTGAGAGACAAAACAAGTGTTCTCTCGAAATTTATTGAGACAGAAATCCGTTTATCCGATACTACAATTTTTAACCTAACGACGAGGAAAGAATTGAAAAAACAATTGGTGATCGTTGGCAATGGCATCAACGATGTGAATCGAGATGTCACGTTTTGGATTGAAAAAAATAAATTTACAATAAATTACAATTTCGGATTGATTCTAAATTAAATTTTTTTGTTATTTTGGTGAAAAAAAATTGTTTAAAACTTTTGTAACCATAAAATCTTACGACATCGCGATGAATGTGAGCGGAGCTATATCGACCCCGACGACGTCGATCGACATGAAACCGCTCATCGAAATCGATGCCCGAAAGACACATCCGGGAATACCTCTGAAAGGCGTCAGAGGCCATTTGGCTCATCTGAACGTGAAAGACATGCTGAAAAGTTCGACGAAATTCGTGAGAAACGATGCCAATCACGACGAGGTAGGTCACGTTTATTCATTACCGAAAAAAACCTCAAAATTCGAACTTCAATAAAACATCAATTTTTTCTCTCATAATTTTTTTTTACGTCAGGTGCCAAAAAAAACAATGGAAATTGCGACTTTCACCGGGTCTATCATCGAACAAGCCATATTCTGGAAAAACGTCGTTATCATTTGGTTCTGGACAATCGTCTTCAAAATCTTCAATAGAATTCAAATCACAAAATAAATATCTCAACGACAATGATAAAACAACAACATAATAATCAGTCCAAATCGAAAACTTCGAAAAAATTCTTAAAATGTAAAGTATTTTCTCTTTGCCACGTAGAATCAAGAAAAAGTAAGGTTCCCACAAAATGGCGCCTGATTAAAATTTAAATTCATCTTTAAACCTAAATTTCCGCCATTTTTACCTCAATAAAAAAATAAACAAACGAGTTGAAAAATGCTACGTGACGAAGAAGACAACCTATCCGTACATGTTGTATCAACATTGTAAGGGAATCTTCAAAATCTTCAATGCAATTGAAATTACAAAACAAACATCTCAACGATAATTATAAATGTAAAGAAAAAAAACATAAAGATAATCATGACAATTAAATGGAAACTCGATGAATTTCACGATGAATTAATCACGCTTGCGAAAAAAAATAAAGAAAAACCAAAATTTACATGAAATAATGAAAAAAATGTTCTCACGGTTGTTCGAGGGAATAATGAAAAGGCAAAGATTGTCACACGGTGTGTGGCGCGAGAGGATGGGATAAATAATCCCCCGTAAAACGAGGGCCGAGAGAAAAACGAGACCACGGGCGTGAAATCCTAATAAATGAGCATCGGTTCTGGTGCTTCTGTATACATACATATAAAAATATATGTATACATATATGTATAAATGTGCTTGTGTGTGAACGAGTTTCCACGTGCATAGAGCCAGCGACACAATGCGTTAATCCACCCTCAACGCACACATACGATCTGCCACCACCACCGGTGGCTACGACTCTTATCTACCGGGTGCATCTAGACGCATTTAACGAAAAACGCATTTGGGGCTCGTCGATGCTCCGGACTGCGTGCAGTGACGTAGATAGCGAACGTACGCGTGTCTAACCGCGTTTCTACCGGCTCTCCTTTCCCATATCTTCTCCACCCTTCACCACCCCTCGACCATATATATCCGTAAATCACACGACGCAACAGCTCCCCCCCCCCCCCCCACCACCGATTTTTATGCCATTTAACGTTTCACCAATCTCTGCACTGTCAATTACACCAAAAGTAAAAATATTAAATACTGATTTCATGATTATCAAATATTCGTTACAAATATTTTCAGTTTTTTTTTTTGCGGTTGAACTGATACGCGTATTTATTGGCGCGCTCGATCATTATTAATTTGATGAAAATAATAATAATAATAATAATGATGAAATTGGTTGGATAATTTATTAGTTTTTTAATGACTTCTGCTGAATTTGTTAGGTCGATGGATTAAGGGGGTACATCGGAGTGGATGATGGAAAAAATTGGTGAATTTTGGGAATTATTATCTGAAAAACTGTTTGTACGATTTCATCCAAGTTGGTTTTATCCGAAAGTGCATATATTGAGGTTTGTTGACAATTTTTTCTTTTTTTTTTCAATGTCAATTCTTGTTCTGCGTATTAACATACTTTAACGAATGTAATTCGAATATTGGATTTCAGATAACTACAGCGAGCTGTATATACATATATATATATATATATATATATATATATATATATATACATATTAGAGTGGTTCTTTAAAAAAATGTATCGGGCTACCCGCCTTCCAAATGATTCTAGACAATGAAAAAAGGAATCTTCATATTTTTTTCTGACTTTTAAATGTATAATTATCCTCTGCATTGCCCGTATTCCTTTCAAAGTTTTTGAAATCATTAATTTTTTTTTACGAAAACGGTCGGGGAAAGAAATCGAAAAACAATATATATTGTAGAAAATTATACCACAAAAACACACAAAAAAAAATGGCAGCTAACCGACAAACATAACCTGAAAAAAAATTATAATTTTTATCGCTGCAAAAATTTTTTGGTGTTTTTGTGGTATAATTTTTTAAAACATACATTTTTTCCCGGTTTTTTTTTATCGCCACGGATTTTGTATCAAACTCGGAAATATGACATAAATGATTTTCAAAACTTTCAAGTGAATCAAGCCAATGCAGAGGGTAAATTGAAAAAATGGAAAAAAAAATAAAAGTTCTTTTTTGATGGTCTTGAATCATTTGGAAGGTTGGTAACTAGTTTGAGTAGCTATAGCTTATTTGACCTAAAAAAAAACTATAGTTTTTTTCCAAGCCAAATAAGAACGACCCTAATATATACATATATGTATAATGTGTTCGTGAATTGGATTACAATGGCTGACGTATAGGCAGCGTGCCCCCTCGTGAGTACGACGGGGGGTGGTCGACTACCGTCGACGAAACCAGATACAACGTCGTTGCCCGTGTGTTCGCCACTCGTGTGACGGAGACGCGATTCGATTACGAAATACTACGGTGAATGATAAAAATTGACGAAAATCAAATGATTTCGGAAACGCGCGAACGAATCCACGTTGCCGTACGATTGGAACACAACGGCGTTCAGACGTCATGCACGGTAACGCATGCGTCAGCTACGCGGGTACGATATGTAATTGGCGTGTCTCGTGAAAGCGCTCGTTCTACCGGATGCGATTCGCATTAAGCACGCCCGTCCGTCATTTCGTTTCTCCCGCTCGAATTCTCGCATGCTCGCTCTTTCGCAGTCTCCATTCTTCGTGTGTATATAGTTCACCAATGTACGCGCGTGTGTGCGTGCGTGCCCAATCGAATCACAATTCGCAATTTTGTGACGTTTCCTGCGGACGGTGAGTTTTTTTTTCTTTTTTTTTTTATTATTCTGTTTTTTTTTCCCGTCTTTTTTTTCCCCATTACATGTATTGTCATCGGTGTTTCAGTGAAATTGAATGATCGCCGTGGTCAATCAGTGTGGGTGGTTATATTTTGAAAAATCAATGTTTGTTTACGACCGTCGCATGGAAATATTTAAATCGAGGGAATTTATTTTTATTTTTATTTTTTTATGTTTTTCCACGTTCGTTATATGTTGTCGTCAATCTTTTGAGGGGAAATTGAATCATCGCCCTCGTCCATCGGTATGGCTTTTGATATTTGAAATAAAAACATCCCGTTTATTGGTTGCGACTATTGTATAGAAATATGAAAATCGGCGAAATTTGTTTATCATTAGGATGTAAAAAATATATTTCAGACTAGTTAGATGTGATTCATGACACTGAGAGATTGTTTCGTGAGATTGAGAGATGATTGAGACGTCAGAATCGAAAATCCGTTGAGTCGTATTGTCCAAAAGCTGCGACGAGTGAAAATATTTGTGATAAATCTTACAGCGGTCAGACGCTTTATATGGCGATGAAAAAATTAAAAAAAGATAGCTGAGTACAGGTATTTTATAAGAGTAGAATCGATTTTTAATTTGGATTAATCATATCACAAAAAAAAAATTTCAATTTTTTAGGCGACTCAGCCCCCTTAATAGTGACCTTCTCCAAATGTTATACATTTAAAAAAATATCTTTCATCATCATTGTTTAACAGATTTCAGAAGTACAGAGTGCATACACTTGCCCCGAATGACTCTATATTGAAAAAAAAAATTGAAACAACCGTAAATCCATTTCAGCAAATAAAAAAAAATCGAAAAATCACAGACAAAAAAGAAACCCCCCGTTGTCGTCGAGAATTCGGGCGTTAATTCGAATTTTCGGTCGGCGTGGCGTCGAGTGGCTCGCGAATCTCGAATTCCGAAAGCGTCAAAGGTTCGAGTCGAGTTGCCGATTCTATCGCGAGGGTTGAATATCGCGTACCCCGTGAAAATCGTGGATTCGACGTTGCAGCAAACTCGCCGAAATTGGTCCCGCGGTTCGTTGGTTCTTCTCCGAGCGTTTCTCCCTTCGCCCCTCCGCAACGCGACTACTCCCGTCTCTTCCCACCCCCCTCCCACCCTGGCCGCCACCACTCGTTCGCACCCTCGGATTAATCAATTCGAAATATCGCGATCGCCGGCTAGCTCGCACGTTAGAGCCGCGATTAGTTTCGGCGAGGTTCGATTCCGCGGCTACAGCCCCGGAAACAAAGCTGTCCATTGGTTCGACCCTCATTCGGCCTACAAGGCTTTCTCCACAATTTCTCGTTATAACCGCGTTTTCGGCGTTTGCCTCTTCGTACTGTCGCGTTATTATCGTGCGTCGTGATTGTCGTCTGCGATAAACCCTCAAGTTAAACAACAAATATGCATGAAATGCATATAGACTCTATATATGTTTCATACATCCCTTATATGTATATATGTATATTTCCATATAGTTGCTATATGGAATTTGCCACATACAGGCTGTATATAGACTGCATATGATCTCTATATACAATCTATAGTAAATTTGAACATCCAAAGCTTACAAATAATTATATATATTCTGTATTATAATTTATATAATTCTTATATCATTTTATAGTAGAACATAATTACTATTGTCATTTTATAAAATAAGGTTTTTAACCACTCTTGCGTTGTGTAAAGGGAAAATAAGATTTTCATTTGTTTTCAATTTTAATTCGATACTTCCCGTTTGTTTTGTTTTTCAATGGAAAATAGAAGAACTCAACTACGTGTTCTATTTATGTAAGATATAATTATTTCAGACCGAATGAGAAGCTTTGAAACAAAATTAAATTGAAATAATCGAAAAAATGTAATGTTATTCAAATAGGAAATTTTGATTACTCGGTGGCAAAGACTAATGATGTTGTAGAGTTCTGAATTTTTGTCCAGATTTTTCTTCATACCGAATGGAATCATTCTATATGACAAATTCTATGTGAAAAACTATATATAATCTATACACAGTGTATACATCTATTCATTACTCGGCCCATTTTCGAAAATCAACTTTCGACACAAACGTACCAAGAATAAGCAAATAAATTAAAAATACGTATCTCAAACAAATTATCGAGCACAAAATAATTAACTGGGATTAATTAACACTCACCGATGAACGCTTTTCCTCATTGTTCCAACAATCATAAATATTTTGGATGAGTCATTGTTCAGCAATGGGTTTTAATATTCACCGAGCGTTACAATTCATGATCATTCGTTCATTAAAGTCTTCAGATTACAACGTTCCATTGAATAAACCCCCAACCCCAACAAACACATACACGTCTGTAAAGAATGTATACACGCTCACACAGCCGGATAATCGCCCTCATTTTCTCAAAAATACGTCGCTCAAAATAATTCCCCCACCAACTTGTTTTCTTTGTTGAACTTTTATTTATCTTTTTTTTTTCTTTTTCAACATCCGAACAAGAAGCAATTATCGATTGTTAGCATGGCGGTGAGAAATCATCGTGCGGAACACTATAGACCGATCGGTCTATGCTCATGAACGTGTGGAAACAAGGGATGATGATGAACATTGGGACGAGGTCATAGTGTGACGGGAGCAAGGGTCGGAGAGGGGGGAGGGCGGGGGCAGGAGGTTTGCTGCCACTCGAAGCCAGCCGCACTAGCTGACTCCACGCAATTATAGGCCCCTAATTACAGCACCTCCCCTCCCCCTCCTCCTCCGCCTCCTCGCCATCTCCAGTCTCATCCCCTCCACACGAGCCTCGGTTAATTAATTCGTACCTCATTAACGGCACAACCAGCCCGTGCATTCTCTTCAGCGAATCGCACACCCCATCGCCGCAACGTAACCCACCGCTACCACCACCGCCGCCACCGCGCACACCAGCGCCATCATCATCGCAGTGCCATCTCATCTCCGGGTCGTCCACCCCCCCCCAAACCCGCCACCCTCCCGACGTTTTCGCGCCTTCTGTTCTGTTGGAACGTCAATTCATTTTTCTCAATTCACCGACTCGAACGCCATCTACATATGGCGTATCCAAAAATCCTGGCTGACATTCAAAACATAGATTCCTCGTCCCATGAGAAAAGAAAAGTCCTTTGTCATTTCGTCGTACGTCGAAAATTGGCCGAGTTATTTACGTTCAAAGTTTCGTCATTTCCAGCCAATCACGAAGATTCTTTCGAACTGATTTAGCCCCGCCTTTTTTTAATAGAACACATTCTCCGTGATTGGTTAAAAATCACGAAACTTTGGATGCAAATAGCGCGGCCAATTTTCGTCCTAGAACAAAAAGACAAAGGAATTTTTTGTTCGCAATGAGACGATCTATCCATCTTCTCAAAGTTTTCTGCAACCTCAGATCCACCCGCGTATTTGTGCACATATATATCACATACATACATATAGATGCTCAACGACGAAGATATCTCGTCAAAATGTTCTTCAGCGAGTCTTTCCCGTATCTCATTGCTTCGTTTCTTTTTTCTCTCTCACTCTCTCGTTTATTAAAAGCGAATTCTAATTAAGCTTCGCTTAGAGTGCGCGCATCGCTGCCCTCGTTATCATCGCGCCCGGCGGAACACGCCAGGTTCGCTCGATTCGTCCAACACCGACGTACATATATATGTATATATATATCGGTATATCAGTTCTGAGTACGTACACACCAGTTCCGAGGAGACAGCAGCTGCGATAAAAGTATATATAACGAGAGTGAAAGAAGAAAAAAAACAGAAGAAAAAAAACAATTTCGCTGGCTCGTTTATTAATTATATACGTTAGTGTCTCGGGAACGGACGTGTAGTATCAGCTGCCGCGACCCTCGCGATGTGTCCGCTGCGCGCCTCGCTGGCCCGTGCGGGTCGCGTGAAACAAGACGAACGAAAATACAAACGCGAAAAGAGTCGCGATAACGAATGACGAGCCCGACCGGTTGAAGACCGACGTAAACCACAGAAACCGAGTCAAACGTTTTTTTTTTTTTTTCTTCATGAAACTCAACCAATTGTCTCTGTCCCCTGGTCGGGTTATCTCATTTTTGCTTTTGTTCCATCGCCGCCGGGCAAACGTCAATCGACGGCGAGGACGTCGAAAAGGGGCTTTTTCACGGTTCGCGATCTTTTATCGAATTATATGACGGGGGCTTTTTATTTGTTCCGTGACTCGAGACGAATGGGAACGTGGGTTTCGGGAACGGGCCCACAGCGCCATCTTGTTCGAGGACGCGGAACAAGTCTCGGGCCGTTGATAATGAATGACGCGAACACTGGACACGCGAAGACTGCAGCTGAAAAAATAACCCCCCAATTGAATGAGGCAGATTGTTATCGTCTTTGGAGAGTCGTGTGTTTACTTGCAAAGTGGTGAATGTGAGTATTTGGTATATTGCCAAGACAGACATTTGTCAGTTGTCACAATACGGGGGTAGAGAGTGTTTGAATGCAAAATGGTAGGTCATTGGTGGTTATTAGCGTATCAGGCACTTTTGACGGACTTCAGACCTGATCTACGGAGACGGCAAGCGCCACTAGCGGGAAAGTTCCGAAACAATTTTTTTACACAATCTTCATGCTTATTAACTCCCGACTGAAAAAAAGAAGTTATGAGTGATTCGACGCAAAATCAACCAAAACACGACTGCCAAATTATTGCATCGAATAAAACGTTCATTTACGTTAAGTATGCAAAAAAAGATACGTGTTTCGGCTCTATAAAAAAAATGAGCTAACGTAGGATTTTTAGAATTAAGGTTTCAGGTTCTATCTATCGCAGATTGACAAACGAAAATGTGTTCTTGGACTCAAAGAACACACTTTGATAGGAATATTTTCAAAATAGTTGTGAATCGAAAAGTATTCATTGTTGTAAGCAATTGAAATGTTCAATGATCTTTCTTCATTGAGCATAAGTTTTTTCCGTTCTGATTGTATATAGTCTAGTAGCAATACCGATGATTCGTGATAGATTCTGACCAATTATTTTTTTCGCGTCGGTTCAAATAGAACAAATTTTTTTTTATGTAGAATATTATCTACAATATTATCTCAAGTGCAGAACTTCACTCATAATAAAATAAAATTCTGAAATATGAAAAAAAAAAATCGATGTTATTCAAATGACAAACTTCGGGAGGCTCCTGGCAGGATTAACAATTGAAATGGACACCACAAATTGAAAGGATTAAAAAAAATATATTTCCAACCATATTATCCTCGGAGAGTTCAAAAATAATTAAAAAAACTAAAATAAGGACCACTCCAATATATGGCAAAATCCATGTTCCGAACATTTCTCGTGACAAACATTGTACAAAAAAATTTGTTCTAGCCGACATGCGTGCGTGCGAGAGAGAGAGAGAGAGAAAGAGAGTCGGATGAAAGCGAGCATTAACAAAACAGCCGGAACGATTGGCGAGCGCCACGCTGTGGTATAATCGAGTCGGCGATCGTTCGTTCCATTAGACGTGGAATCGAATCTGGCGAGAATCGAGTAGAATTGAGTTAAAACCGACGATGGTCGTGCGCGATTCGAGCTCGTGCTGCGGCACAAATTGGGCATGGCGCATCATCGTGCCGTAAACGAATTATTTTCCATGGTCGGGGATGAGCCACGACTGATGCTCCCTCTTTCTCCCCCTCCCCCGCCCCCCTCTCTCTCTCTCTCTTCCTCTCTCGTCGAGTACAGAGACTCGTGTGTACGAATTTTTTTTTATTTTCTTTTGCAGCCGACCGTCGCTCAATGTGGGGGAACAAACCCCCCTTGCCCCCCTCCACATGCACACGTGTGCGGGTGTGTGTAGCCTGAGGGAGGTTCGTCGGTGCCTGGGTTTCGGCAGCACCACCGATCGCTTACCGAGGGGTTTGGGCTCGCTCTGCCGTGTGTCCTCTCTCTTCTCTCCCCGTCCACCAAACACCCGCTCGTTATTTCATCAAACGCATATCACAGTCCGGATGAATCTCATTTTCAGACAACAAAGAAACGCCGGACAGTGATGGGCCCCCCTCCCTCCCCTCCCGCCACTAATTTCTACATCGTTCATGTAAAAGACAGATACGTAATTCAACAGCAATTTTCAACGTTTGACAATCGAGTTTTGTCCTGGTTATTACGATTATTATCATTATTGTTATTATTGTTGTTGTCATCTCTTTTTTTTCGTTTTAATCCCCATCGTTTTGTTAATTCAAACGTTTAATTAAATAAATGGCCACAGGCTGCTCTGGTTATTAATAAAAATTATTTGATTACACGATATCGCAGAGCTTTACGCGCCGTTGAATTTTTCACTGTGAGAGACTTCCGGGACGAAGAGGTGTTGAACGATATATCTCGAACATCTGGCTAACGAGTATTTGCAAAATTGTTCGAAATATTTTAATCAACTTTTTCGGGGGGTTTTCTCTTTTTTTTTCAATTTTATTCGCAGACACGAGTTTTATCGCGAAATTTTATATTTCGAATGAATGCGAGTTTTGGCATTATTTTCAATCTAGAATGAAATTATATTCAATGAAAAAAAAGTAAATTAAAATAATTCAAGTAAATAAATTTGAGAAGAACAGAAAAACAATGCTTTTCGAAGTTAGCTAGTTCAAAGGTGCACCTCTGGAACAAAAATTCCCGACGACGGAATAATTTCTGTTCGAAAAGTTTCGGTTTTTTTCCCTAAATTAATTAGACGCAATTAAAGCGACTTTTTTTCGACGATGCAACGACGGTGAATATATATATATATATATATATATATATATATATATATATATATATATATATTTATAAAAAAATATATAGCGGAGAAACCGACGAATCTCCGGTAGGAAAAGTGCTTGGAAGTGACTGTAGGACCTTCCGTCCCTCTCCCGCCCTTTCACCCCGCCGACACGTTAAGAGGGTTTGCTTGTATCCCCCGAGACGCGCATGCGTCATCCGATTAAAATTACTAATTAGCTAATTAACTTAACCGACCCCGGGACTCACCTCAGCTCGCCATCAACGTTCTCCTCCAAGTAAGTTGACCGCCTGATTATGACGCATCGCTCCTCGGGCTTCCCGACAATCCCAAATTGAAAGAATAACAAAGTAAAATATAAAAAAAAATTTTAAAAATAATAAAAACTTTGAAATCCACGAAGAAACAAAAAATGAATGAACGAAAAACAAAAATAGAAAGAGGAAGAATGTAGCGCGAAGGAGGAACATTTTTGACCGATTGGGAAAACCACGACCTCGGAAAATATTATTTTCCGTCGTGGATAACAGAATTTATCCTTTTTTTTTTACATTTAAATGAATAATCCGGTGCAGACGGTCCGACGTTTTTGGGTTTTGAACGATCGATCGTCGTCGTGGCCGGGATCACGATGACAATGGAAAATTAATGCATCGTCTTGTCAGTGATCCAACGTGAGTGTCCGGAGGTTCGGGTTTTCGGTGTCCTGGCGCAACGATGAGAATCCCAGTCAGCGTGGGAAGAATCAACGAGAACGGGGAAAAGTCGCGCTGAAAGCGAACGCGAACGATACCGATGCGCGGATGCCTATACGGGGAGAACCGTTTTCACCAGGCCGACACCGCGTCACGAGACCAGAAGTGCTTTCCCGTGTTCCTTAACTCACCCGCGCGCCCGCGCGCGCGCGCGTTCGCCACTCGGTCCCGTTTGCGAATAATCTGGGGACGGAATAAAAAAAAATCGTCCCTTCCTCGTCGTTCGAGTCCATCAAACTCCCAGACGGTTTCTCGGGCCGTCATTCACGTGCTCTCTCTCTCTCTCTCTCTCTCTCTCTCTCTCTCTCTCTCTCTCTCTCTCTCTCTCTCTTGCTCTCTCTCGCTCGTGCAATTCCATTCGAATCTGCATTGATATCGTGTCTCATGTGTGGAACGCTTGGACTTTGAATTGTCACTTATTTTTATTTCTACCCATACACACGAATCCAGATTTTTTTCAAAGTTTTTTTATTCCTCATAGAGAAAGTCATGTGACGTACGAAATTTTTGATTTTTTGGAATTTTTATGTCAACATGTTCAAAATTATATTTGTTGTTAACTTCAACCAATCGAAACCCGATTATCTACATGTGTGGAATATCATTGAGGTGTGATACACACAACATTTGGCGGTGATCGGCCCAAACAGATCGAATTTTAGAACAATTTGAAATTTCAAAGTTTTAGGCTCTGGAGATTCAAAAATACTCTACCGAACGTGTTAAAATTCATGGACGTACATGAGATAACGTTTACCTCTATTCGTGAATAAGTTTGTTATAAACTGAACGACGGGTTTAAATTTTAGGAAACTTTTACTTTTTGTGTGGTATCGTCTCAATGAACAGTGTGGAATAAACAAGGGACTCTAATTGAACCGGAACTCGAAACTTGTACGTAAATTCATAATGTTCCGAGACGTGTTTAACACATCTTGTATAAAATTTCGTGAAGATGAGTATCTCGTATCGGATTTTAGAGACATTTTCATTTTTCAAATCTAAATTTTTTAAAATTTGATTACATTCTATGATACGATTTAAAATTTTAAGTCACGATGATTTTAATTTTAAGGGATATCAGGTACAAATTTTATCCAAATATAAAAAATAAAAAATATATTACTTTTCAATTTATGCTAATTTTTTTTCCTCTCGTTTTCCCATGTAAGTTGAATTTTTTGACTTTATGGTTTCTCCCTCATCGTTTCCTCAGCCAATTATTTCGATACATTATTCCATACTTCCGTTTTCATTAAACTCAAAGCCAAATCACACAACAAAATTATTAAAATTTCTCTTCCGAATAAATCGAAGAACAAAAAAAAAAGTTTTCCATGCCATCGTCTTTTATTTTCCTTCCATTTGCTTCGGTCCCATCCGCGACGACCCTTTACCGTGGATATCGCGGAAAAGTAAAATGGAGGATCCTCCACATCCACTCGACTTAAGCGTTAAGTGACAGAGACGTGGTCGAGGGTCCGCGACCATCCCCGGAGCCTTCTTCCGGTGCGATGCATCATCGTTAGACCATCGTGAAGAATGCCTCACAGTCCCGCGCACCAACTTTTTCACGTCTCGTCGAATAATTTTGCCCGCATCAATGGAAAATGAAATAATTTTTTTTTTCTTCAACGAATTAAAATGAAATTCGACGCATGTGGAAAAAAAATTGAAAGAGGTTTCGGTGTCGACGATACGTTGAGCCACGATTCGTTGGATAATTGATGCGAATGATTGATTTACGGCTCACAAGTGGCCCGTATGTGGGGCCCAACTTGTGTACGTAATCACAGCCTGCACGTCAGATCCACCGCCACGTTCGAGAGAGTGAGAGACCCGGCCTCGATTACAATTCATTCGAGCCCCCATCGCGTCAACACAGATACTCCCTTCCGCACTTTACATACCACATGCGGGCCCACGACTCGTTTGTACATTTTTTTCACGTACGATCACAAAGGCCCATCGAGTCTCTGAACAAATAAAATCAACCGATGGTTACTTCAACTCGCATTTGTTACAATTAATTCCCCCCGACTCACGATTCATCAGGACAATATAATTTTCCATGATTTTCTTTTTCCTATTCATCGCAATCTAAAAATAACACATCATCTGACATTTCCATCAGCTTTCTCACAGTCAAGCTTCCTCGATGAAAATTAATAACAGAAATAACGTTCAATTACTATCATTTGCCAATTATTTGGCGAAAATCATTTATTTAATTAATAATTATTTCATTTCACGAAATAATTCATTTCACGAATCAATTAAAAACAATATTTTAATTGATGTTAAATATAGGTGTATATGTATGTTTGTGTGTATATCGAGTTCAACTTTTTTTTCCGTTTGAGTATCAATTTACAAACCCATCACTGGCATACATTTTTCCATCGAGCAATTACTTCGGGGAAAAAAGTCCTTTGAACTGTGTATTGAAGCTAAAAAAAAATGCATCGAAACGTTCGTTCGCTCGTTTTCCATACTGAAAGAAAAAAAAATCGACGAAATGAAAATAAATTTCGAAATCTACTAAAATATCATTTATTCGGTTTTTTTTCCACTCACACCTATATATTGACGTCATAATCAGACGCAGCAGAGGATATGTGAATTTCCTCACACGCGTTTTGAGGGCAAATATGCCATTCTAGAGATTAAAGAAATATGCTAATTTTGAGAATCATTTATAATTATTTTTTATGACATGTAATACGAATTTTTTTTTAAACTCTTTCTTGCATATATTTTGAAGATAATTCACCATTTTTCAAATATCATTTTCAACAAAAAAAACTCCTCTCCTCCAATGTTTGATTTGACACGAAAAACTAATTTTTTCAGTTCTATATAAGATGAGCTAGAGAAGTACGTATCCATTTTGGAAAAATATCGTTTTTTCGTAAAAATGACGCTCGATCGAAATAAAATTTCGATTTTCGAAGATAAATTATGTGGAAAATTGTTCATAAAAAAAGTTCATAATATGTATATCACAAAATCTCTACGTTCTTCTCTGGATAATGTAATTTTAAAGCTGCAGTACAAATTCCAAGCGGATCCTAATTAAACCGAAAATTCAAACCTCCATTTACGACCTTTGTTGATTGATAAAAAAACGAATAAATTAGTTTTAAAAAAATCCCACGTACCGAACTTCATTACCTATCCGTGCATATTGTGTCCAAATTTTAAAGGAATCGGTCAATCGGTTATCTAAAAAAAAGTGGGAACGGATTCTAAAAAAGTTATTTTACGCCCGCCTGAGTAACAGCGCTCCCATTCACTATAAATTCAAGCGAAAATTCGTCAACATACCTCAATGTATATACTTTCGAAAAATACCAACTTGAATTCAATCGGACGAATAGTTTTTGAGATAATAATTCCCAAAATTCACCTATTTTTCCGTCAATCTACACAGACGTACCCCCTTAATGCACATGCTAATAACCCAACGTGTTTGGCATGCATTACGCCGTGGAATAGACGAGCACGACGAGCCATGTGTGAGAACATGGATTGGCATTTGCGACGTCACATGGGAACAAAATTTTCGGTTAAACCGGGATCCAACTTCGATAACTCGATGTACAAAGGTGTTTCAGATTGTGGTGTACGACGTTGCTCCCGCGCGCGCGTTCACGTACGACGCTTATGCACGCCTATACATATGCACGATGTCACGTGTGGTCGTATGTGTCGCCCAACTAATTAGCCCGCGAAGCCTCGTCGAGCGTCTCCGCCTATCAGTTTTCCGTCCCTCAACACGTCGTACGCTTCGAACCCTATCACATCGTCATTGAGTGTCGGAAATGATTACAGAAGCCGGCACCTCTCGCACGATGCCGAAAGACGCCTCTCGCGACTGACGGCGGGACCCCACAGTTGGCCGGCACTTGGTTATCAGCGATCGGCCGGGTTACAGGTCGCCAGTTTCTGGCAACCTCCGCCATTACTTGTTCACGTCCGTGGGCTCAATGGTTTGGTCAGATTATAATTATGGGCACTTATGATACACCAGACCTGACTCAGAATGGTCCAATCTTCACTCAAACTGTCCAATCATCAAACAAACTCAAATATTATTATTTTTTATATATTGTCATTGTTATTATTATTATTATTGCACATGATTGTTCTTGTTATATTCTTGTTGTTCTTGTTATTATTATTATTACTATTGTTTTCTCTGATTTCTCGTTTTAACGGTTGTGAACATTATATTTTCAGGATCTAAGTCTAACAAAAACATAACGATTTATTATTATTATTATTATTATTATTACAACGACAACAACATTGTATACCAAATTTCTAATAAATATTAAGGTGCAGCATCAATGAAAATGTATTTTAAATACTTTTTGAACCGAATAACTAAGATTAATTATCATGCATAAATCAATATTTTTACTTTTCCGTAATAATCATGACCAATTAACCGTCAATTATTATTTCACAATGAATTTAAATTTCCAGTAAATCTGATAAAATCCATTGTCATTTACTTCGAAAAGTATTTGAAATACATTTGCATCGAATAAAAATGTCCATCCCTGAAGTACAGTCTAAGATAATAATGATAATTCTTATTAACATTATTATTAAAATTATGAATATTTCCAGGGACGAATTAGCATGTTCAAAAAACTTGCTGAATCCAAAAAAAAACACTCCTGACAGTTCTAAATCCCTCATTGAAACTTGAAGCCAGCGCTACTTCAAAATGCAAACACATGACGGACCGAAGTTACCATCAACTAGTTATCAATTGCTGGCCCAACTGTGGTTGCCAGTATTGTGCAATTGATAAAAATCCAGAAACGTCATTGAAGGCCGAATATTCGCCCTACCGTCGATCTCGACATGGGATGGGCCCATTAAGTCTGACCCACGACGACGCACACCTGGGGATGGTCGTGCGGCGCACGTGTTTCATCCCCTTGCCGCGTGGAATTTAACCTTCTATTTTCAATTTGGCCAATTGAACAATTTATGTAAGTATTTTTTTTATATACAAATATATATTTGTATGTGTGTGTGTATGTAATATATATATATATGGTCTGGGTTGTTGGTAACTGGAAGAGAGATCCCAACCCCCGGGGATAATAGCCAACGGGGTGGCCGTTCGATTTGGGAGCAGTCGGTGCGGGATTGAACGCGAAGGACAATAATAGGGGAGAGCTTCTGCCAACATTCATTTGTAATACTAATTGAAATCAAACATGAGCTAGGCCCGGACTATATATATATATATATGTATATATATATATTAACCAAAACCCCGGGTCCAATGGGTTTTGGGTATTTTTTTTCTCTATTTCTTTTTTTCCGATAAGCCGACCGAGCTAAATGGTTCGACTGTGATTCGCACACAGCGTCTCGTTGATGAGGACCGGGTTTGTGAGTGTGTGAGTCGATTAGTATTTCGAGGGTACGGCACACCGAGCGATTGTAAAACGTGCGAGGAAGGGGTAGGTGCGGGACGCAGTGCGTGGAAAAATTTGCAAAATGCTTTTGACCATCTGTCGGAAAAAATTTTAGCCCTCAAGCTCAAATCTCCCTTCATTGTCTCTGCTATTTACATAACGTTCAATTATTCTTATTTGCATGGACGGGATTTCAGTAATTATGATATTGATAATAATAATGATGACAGAAATGTGAATATCAATAATTATGATGATAATTATAATAGTTGGAATAATTTATTATTCATTATTATTATTATTATTACGATGCGAAAAAGTATTCTCAATAAGAAAAAAACATCATTAAGATTCAATTTGGATGTAAGTTTCAATATAACGGATATGAATTCTCATTTGATTTTATAAATACTAATAATTATAATTGTAATGAGAATAATAATAGTATGAATCGTTTATTATTCGTTATTACTATTATTACGATGAGAAAAAGTCTTATCAATGAGAACAAACATCATTAAGACTCAATTTAAATGTAATTTTTAACACGACAGATATAAATTTCATTCGGATTTTATAAATATTGATAATTATAATAATAATAACAATAATAATAGTTATAATCTTTTATTATTTATTATTATCATTATTACGATATAGGTAAGTATCGTCATTGAGTCGAAATATCATGAATATTCAATTTAGATGTAATTTTTTGACATGAAAACCATGAATTTATCAAAAAAATCATCAATCTTGAGATTGCTATTTTTGTAATTAATTCCATGACGACGGAGTTAAATCGAGTGGTCGACGACGTCGCGGCCACTGTGTAATCATCGTCGTCTAGTTATGCACGACGCACGGTCCGATAGTTTCGCATAGATAATCACGCCCAAGGCGACGAGCATCGCCCGTGTTCTTACGAAAATAATATGTATCGCGTGTGATAGGAAGAGCAGCGAGTCGGCGAGGGTGGAGGAAGCTCTCGGTTGCGCAATTTCACTCAGTCGTTCGGGATTATGGCGCGGTGATTGGAATATGCTAAGGAAAACGCTGCGGCAATCGATTAAGTGCTTTCACGACGAAAATAGTTTTCACGAGTACATCAAATTGTCGTAGCCTGAATTGCGGCTATAATTAATTCGATGATAAATTATCACGTAGTATTATCGCAATTTCATAACATCGTTCTACAAAGAAAATTCATAAAATAGATTTTAATTCTTCGATTAATTGAAACAACAATTTATTGGTTTTCTCAAAATTCTTTGTGGAAAGAATAAAATATTTTTTTTTGTGCCTTATAACTTTTTTTTCACGATCGAAATATCGTGATATAATTGTTCAAAAAATGAATTTATATAGATGTAGCTATATATATATCTATTTCGATGATTCAATTGAAATATAGATATTTTTACTTATTATATAATTTTTCTAACAAATATTTAAAAAAGAAAATTTCTTATCACGAAAATTGAATGTAAAAAAAATAACAAAAATATATAACAATTGTTTGATCGAATTGTACAGAAGATTCGATGAGCGTTGATAATGATCATCGTGATACATTGTGAACGTTTTTAAACTGCGATGGATTAAACGCAATTGTTACTCGGCGTAGTTCAAGACGAACAAAAAAAAACAAGGATTGGAAGGAACCGGCGAGCATCATCGAGGTATGTTGTACGTGAATCGAGAGGAAGCCACGGCGGAGATCCGAAAAACACGGGGTGGCCAATAGCGTTCGGGCGTGTAATAGGCAGTGTGGTCAACTAACACGAGTGTCGGTACAACGTTACGTGACGTGCCTGAAATTGGAGTTTTTGTTTCGAATATCAATTGCCAGTGACGGTAAAGGATTTTAATTGGTCGTGCGGGCGGACCTCGACCGGTCGGCAGCTCTCTATCTCTCTCTCTCTCTTTCTCTCTCTATCTCTCTTTCTCTCTCTGTCTCTCATACAACACAACTCGCGAGGAATATTGTAACACGCGGTCGTCGAAACCAAAGGCAAATACTCATCGACGCACGTGAAACGTTATTTGTTTAAACACGTCGACGTGCCATACGCGTTCTACCATCCAATCCCATTACTAAATTTACGACAGTCGTCAGGTTCCAAAAAAAAACGTTTATTAGAATTTTTTGTAGTCGTAGTAGTAGTAGTATATTTATTGAGATGATGCATGAAAAATTTCAAACTTTACAAATATATAAAATGACATGACTTAGATTGCATGCTGCTAATGGGCCATCGACCGAAGTCCTTTAGCCTTTTTTCATTTATTATTTTAGTTTTGTTAATGAAAGTGTGTGTGTGTGTGTGTGTGTGTTTAGGAGAAGGTACATCATTTGGATTATGTGGACTGAAAAAGCAAATCATTAAGGGGGGGGGTAAGGTTAATTCGATACAAAAAAAAACATATTTTCGTTAATTTTTTCTGACGACACAGTTGATATATATTCATTTCTATAATAACTGCAAGATAGAGTAACGTTTGAAGAATATTCTGTGAAATTTTCATTAATTTTTATGAAGAAATGAGCCATTGACAGCGAATCTTCGCGGACGTCTGAAAAAAAAAAGTTTCATTGCGGTGCCCCTCATAACTCATCACTGGATCATCCGAAATAAAAAAACCAAAATGATTTCATTAGTTGATAAGTTTCTGCAGGTAACACCGTCGAGATATTTTTTAAAAATAGATTTTTCAATTTTTTACAGCACTTGGAAGTCGAAATACTGATTTTTCGTCAAATTTTTTTTTCAGTATTTCGACTTCCAAGTGCTCTAAAAAATTGAAAAATCTATTTTTAAAAAATATCTCGACGGTGTTACCTGCAGAAACTCATGAACTAATGAAATTATTTTGGTTTTTTTATTTCGGATGATCCAGTGATGAGTTATGAGGGGCACCGCAATGAAACTTTTTTTTTTCAGACGTCCGCGAAGATTCGCTGTCAATGGCTCATTTCTTCATAAAAATTAATGAAAATTTCACAGAATATTCTTCAAACGTTACTCTATCATGCAGTAATTATAGAAATAAATATATATCAACTGTGTCGTCAAAAAAAATTGACGAAAATATGTTTTTTTTTTATCGAATTAACCTTACCCCCCCCCTTAAAATGAATGATTCGTTGAATCTGATTCAAGTCTAGTACAGGGAGATCGGGAGAGACCAAATTGTTGATGCCAAAAGTTTCAGACAAATTTGGGAGAGACATGGTTTCACGGTCATGCCGTGTGGGGGCGCTTGCAGCCGTTGAAATCTCGACCAAGCAATACATCTGCGATCCAACTTAGGGACCTAACCTAACGACTTGACTTATTATTAAGGAGATAGCCTCGTTCTCAGATTAATTTTAACGCCTCCAGCTACCTTCATTCCAGTTTCGTTCTTTTATGATTCCGACATTGAAATCCGATCTCCTTCTGTCTATGCTTCATGGTCAGCTCCAAACAAAGCTTCACGAGCTTGACGACGTTCAATCGTAACACCAGGGAGCCTAGAAGAAAGGAAACCGAACTATTCGCGAACCCCAAAAGTCTTGATGGCGCTGCTCGTGGCCCGAAGCAGAAGCTCTGGTAGTATACTTGGACACTTTTAAAATACATTATACGTACATCAAATACTGTATACTATGAACACATAACACATACAAGAAGACCATACTTTGAACTTCCATATTGACGCCTACCGCTGCGCCATCTCTGGGACGTGAAGATCGCGAAAGGAGGAGAAAATCGAGACGAGTGAGTGGTCACGTGACAAGTAAGTTCGTCGTAGGCCGCGTTTCCGTTAGTCGATTCTCGAACAGTTTCGATAAACGAGTGGTCTCCAGTCGTAGGCAGCGCTACCCTCGGCGACCCTCGAACTAAAAAACATCGTTCCGATCTTCGTACGCGATTTTCAAACAAGATCCGGGCAAATTCGGTCTTCTCTTTCCTCCGGGTTCTCTCTGCGACACGAGCGCTTCCCACCGGCGACAGTCCACACTCACCCGTCGTTTTCCCGCGTTAATGATCCAAACAGCCCGCCATTTCCGCACGCGGATGTTCGATATCCTCGCGCTTCCGGAAGCGACTACGTGGCGGTCTGTTTTACACAGCGGCAGAGTCAATATTTGTTCGCGCCTCGGCGGTAATTTGTGTTTTTTTTTTTTTCTCTTTTACCACCCCACTCGAGGAAATAAAGCGGGACGACCGCGAGGCGGCGGCGAGACGGACGGTCGGAGTCGTGTATATAGGCATTCGACTCTGTCTCGCCTGAAGAACCATTTCCGGTTGCAGTAATAACCACTTTGCGGCTATATACACTTGCGGAACTCGTCTGACTTTCTTGATTTTTTTTTTATTCCACGTCTTATATTTCAATTTTCTTTTTTATTTTCTGTTTTTTTGTTTTGCCATCCATTCCGGAGAGTTTACCGGCAAACCGGAAGTGCTCGTTGGCGCATGGCAACGAGAAAGACGTCTTTGGGGAACAATTTGACGGTTATGTTGTACAGGGTGAGATTTTTATTTACGTGACAGGTGTGGCAAGTGTGTGGGGGCGAGGTGCTGATGATTTCACGTCACTGGCGTGCTCTACGGTTATACGGCCATGCGCAGCACGGCCATTGACAATCAACCCGGTTGCCGCGCAAGTTTTGCGAAAAGCGCTCTTGTTTCCCGCATGCTATACGGTGACCGAAGTTAACCGATGAATCACCCGGACCGAAAACATCCCGTGGGTGTATCTCGGGGCCTTCAACTTTGGAATAGATTGCGTTAGTGCTCCCCGGACGGCCATAGGCGATTAGACAACGGACAACGGAAATCTACCTACTGCACACGACGGTTGGGGAGAGAGCACGCTGCTACGCATCGGATGTCGACCGAGATTGGAGTCGATCGTCCGAAACAACGCTCGACTATAACGGTTGTTACGGAAAAAAAAACGTTGAGATATAATTATATCTTAAGTCGCGAATAAAATTAATGCAACGTTTTTATAATTATTTTGTATAATTTGAAAAAAAGTCGTGATTGAATATAATTTCTGATGAAATGGCGAATTTGGATAGCATTGAATTTACAGAAAAATTGTATACAAAGACTGATTTGAAAAAATAATTTGTTAGATGAATATTCAAATAAATATAAGAATGAGTATCTCTAGTCGAATATTTTTTTAATGAACGCGAAAGTATATAATTTAAGCTTTCGATCGAATAGCTAGTCCAGATTAACGTGAAATTATCGAATTTAAGAAAAATTTTAATTTCAAAAAATTGAATTTTCAAAAAATGAAAAACATTTGTATGGGCTCAAATGATGCTTTAGACTCTCAGAAATAAAGTAATTGATTATTTCGGGCGCATGGCCAAGCTTTTTTTCTCAAAATAAAAATCTTTTTTCTTTTCAGATCAAAGAAAGGGACCAAAGTTGTTTGTTAAAAATAATATTTAAAAAAATAATCAACCATATTCAAAGTATATTCATTAAAGACCTATAAACATATTTTTCGTTGCATCTGTTACATGTTTTTGAAAAAATCTCAAAATCAGTCCGATGAACACAAAACTGTAAAAACATGAACTTTCGACCAAACTTTTCCAAAAGACAACAATTCACCGCAATGCTGTTTTAATTGCCAGCTTGCGATCCTCAACGAATAATCCAACGAAGAAGCGCGTAATACGAGATGGCAATTAAACTTGGTTCCATCGACCGTGCGAAATCTTCGTGAAAACGTCCATGGGTCCCGTTAATAACCGTAGCTCGATGGCATTTATTGTGAAACCAACGCACTCCCGAACTTCGAAATTCAACGTGCAAGATTGACGAAGACGCGAATACGATCGCGCGGGTACGACAAAAACGTCCCGTACCCCGGATGACAAGACTGCGACGGGGGGCGAGGGGGGTGGGGGGATCCCAAATGGAAGCGAGAAGACGAGTCGAAGAACGTGAGTCTCGAGTGAGAGTCGCAAAACCGATTTCTCCGTCTCGCTCGAACGTTGGAACAAGGACACGAGAGTAAAGTGCGGTATAGAGAGCTTTGGGTTTGCTTGTGCTCCCGAAGCTTTTGCTTCTGACGATGTGGCGGTGCTGCTTCGGTGCGCACCGGCTCTCCTAATGGAGTCAACAAACAAAAGTGAATCGATTTGAAATAATGGCACGCCAGCGTAGGAAGCACGAGGTCCCCGAATGGACGAGAGTGAGGGAGCGAGATTGCGAGCTTGCGCGCGACAAATAAAAGCACTCAGCGTGAGCGGCTTTATCCTTATACAACTGTCAGACGTCTTAACACCACCCCTCCACCCTCCCACACGGGGCTGTACACGCTCGGCTCTGCGTGAGTTCCCCGTGGCGCTTCAGCGCCGCCCATTGGACCCCGGGCACAGGTCGCGTCACACGGTAAAACCACGCGAAGACATCGCGACCGAGACGAAGAGCCGAGCGTCGCCACTCGGATATCAACGCTTCGTCGGGTTAAAAGCTTTATGGAACTCATTTTCGTTAGCGTTGCGTCTCGGACGTACGCGAGAGGCAACTCGCGCGCGCGCGTCCCTCTGGGTTAAGGCGTTCCGCGACGCCATGACGCTTTGCTGATTTTCGACCGTGAATGTGTGGGTTTTCAGGTTCCACGAACTTCGTCGCGGGCTGAATCAACGCTTCAACTTCAATGGGACGAAATTGAAACGTAACCGAAAATTTTTGAGGAGCAGCGAAAGCTTCGAAAGTGAGCCGTGAGCGGCGCTGAAGGCCGCGAAATCTGTTGAGCGACGAGTCTGTCTGAGGGTCCGGAGGATGAAAGGCTAATCTCACTGACATATGGGAAAACAAAATGACGCTAAGGGAATCCATTGGATTTCTATTAATTATATGTTTTTTTGTATACACAGCAAAAAATCATCGTACAGAACTCTTAGACTATTCAAATCGAAGAGAAAAAATCAATTTAATGGAGCTTCCAGATGGATTCGCTGCAAAAAAGAATTATTAAAGTCCGTGGTGATTTTGCAAGATGAGCAACCATTGAGAAAAATGTTTACCGTTGATGTTTCTAACATTATTCAGATACGGTCAATCACAAAAATATTTAGACTTGGGATCTCGAAGCTAGAAGGTTCAAACTTTAATTTGCTTTTTCAATAATTCCTCTACAACGATTTTTCGCAAAGTTACAGCCTACTGAAAATCACTAAAGAATTCACGATTTTTTTCATATCATTAAATTTGTTGTGTCCAGTGCATATATATTATATAAATTAATATGACATACCAAAATGGCGCCCATGGAATCTTATTTTATCTTTGAATTAGAGTTTATAATTATTTCTTGTGTCTATACATGAACTCGTGTGCATCAGTATACTGCTCTGTTTATCAAATATCTGAATCTGACAAACCAATATGTCAGTCACGCGTTTTTTCCTTGGCCCCTCTGCAGCTCCGAGCCGCGCATCGAAAAAGCCACTTCACGCTCCGTCCAGATATATTCTCACGTCCACGTCTGTACATGACTAAGAGGGTCTCTCTCGGATTTAGTTCACTTCGATAGGGTCTGTTACAGGCATCGTGTTGCCAAATCTCGTGAAACTCATCGTTGACCGAAGGACTGCGATAAGTGGAAGAGCAATCGTCGTCAGCGCATTCGCAACGACGACCGGCAAATGCGTCGTACGGAAGGAGCAACGTTTCGCGATATGGTCGCGTGGCGGCGCCCTCAAACGGTGAAATCTCGACCGACCGATAAGTCTTGCCTATACAGACTTGAGGTACCACTTGGACGGAACCGTTCTTTATGAATTGTCTTGAAATTTTGATGGTGCCCAGGCAACTATATTACCTACGTGTAAGTTCAATTAGAAAAAAAATCGACCAAGCCAAAACCGAGATAATTAACATCAAAGTTGACCGCTTTTGTAAGCGGAATCCATGCTGGGTATCTGGTTTTTTCCACTATTTCATATATAGTTATCAACATTTTCTATGAATAATGCTGAAAAATTGACCAATGCCAGGTGGATTTATCACAAAAGCTCTCAAATGAGAATGAGAAAAATCGTCCGAGCCGTTTTCGAGATGCACACATGAAAAATATGGAATTTCGCGAAATTTCTTCACACCCTTAGTTTGAACTCTGCCTCAAAGCGTTTTTCAAACTTACTATTCATTTCCGAGACCGTTTTTTATATTCGTACATGTTCCTCTCACTGCACCAGAGTAGCCCCGATATTTAGGAGAATTTTCAATCGAATACTCGAAACAAACGTGAACAAAACTGCAGCTCAACACGCGATGTTGTCACCCTTTTCGCAGAGCCTGGCTATACAGCGGTTGTACATAGCGCTCCTATGAAATACTGTACATTACCAAAGACTGTACATTATCAAAAGTAGTCCTGCACCGCCGGCAAACCTTTCTAACGGTGCCATGCATTCCCCGAGCTGAACTTTTGGCATCGAATTTCATTCAAATACTACCCTAACATAAGAAAGGGCAACTAAACGACCTCACTTTGACGGAAAGGGAAAGAGAAACAAAGCAACTTCACTTTGACCTTATATTTCAGCCGTGCGAAATGAAAGTGCAACTTTTCCAGTTAGCAGCGTTTGATAACCTAATACTGTTATACGATAAATATTACAGTCTCATTGTCATCTCGATCGAGACTTGTTTCCATAATAATAATAATAATAATAATAATAATAATAATAATAATAATAATAATAATAATAACCATCATCTAATGAAAAAATATAATAATAACAATAATAATAATAAATCAGAAGTGTTTATCTCTCGTTTGTCAATTTATTGCTTTCACGACCCATGAAATTGTATATTAATACCGTAAACACTAATGTTTTAGAAGATAGACTCGTCTCGCGATAGATTTGACCGCCTCCAACGCCACTCGTGGCTCAGTTGCAAAACCCTGCTCCTCACGATTCTTTCGTAATTTGTTTTCCCGAAGGTTCAGCGATTGAAGTTCGATCTTCGTCTGTTCAGGCTTCACGGGGTTGTGAAGGTTTCGAGAGGATTACCGTCCTAAAATTTACGCGCAGTAAATGTCCGACGAACAATTGTGATGAAGGATTGTAGGGCTATTGGTTCGAAACGTAGTAGCGTCGAACAACGTTCGGAGCATTTCTGATGACCCGATGGACAAACGAGTATGCGGTGCCTGCGTAGTGCAGGCGTGGAACGTTGCAGAGGACTCGATAGACTCGATTATCGAGCACTAGAGGTGAATTGATTAAAATCAAACTACAGGGGCGTGGAGCGGGTAGCTGATGTTCTAGTGAGGAAGAGAGAGAGGGAGCGAGGAGGGGGAAGAGGGGAGGAGGGTCGAGCGAACGAGCGGACGTTTGGCCTGCTGGCGAAAGGGGTAGTTCGGGGCCGAGTAAACAGCGCGCAATTAACGTGCAACCATTAAATATGTACGCGAAACGAAGGGACGAGAGGAAGAGAGAGAGAGAGAGAGAGGCTCGCTCGTCGGCCTCCGCAATTCTGTAGTATGTAATGTGTGTAACGTACGGCAGCTGTGTGTACATATAGGGCATTCCAGAGCAATTCGACACGGTCGTGAACCTCGTAGCTATTTTTATTTGTTTATTTCCAGTTTTTTTTTCTCTGTTATCAATTTTCTCTTTCCCCGTTTAGTGTATTCTGGGACTGTGCTTAAAAAAGACTGTACATGAATTTTTCAATCCCTTTAAATACTTGGTTCGAACGTAATAATCAAATTTGGGGATTGTGAGAATTAGGGTTGGGACTTTTTGGTGGATCTTGCGATTATTTTTCGTTGTTGGATAATGAAAATTGCGTTGGGCCATGATTTTACGAGTATAACAGTTTTTGTTGACGTACGAAATTGCAAGATTCTTTGTATCACGAAATTTCGAATTTTTTGTTTTCTTTCTTCTTTTTTGTCAATATTTTTTATTTTGGCTTCTATTTCATTTATCACACTTACCTTCAGGGTGGCCTCGAAATTTTTGTTCTTCGGTAATAGGATGATTATGTAATGTCAAAAATAAGTTAATTCTGATTTGGTAATTCTAATTTTTTTATCATAGTGACTAAATGTAATTGTGAAGAAATTTCAAATTCATAAATCACAAAACATTATGAATTTTTCATTTTCTTTTTTTTTTAATATCTTTTTTCAAGTTTCTACTGTCTTTACCTATCTTTGGAGTGGCCTGGAATCTTTTGTTATTTATCAGTGATATGACGATACCATGTTAAAATAAAAAAAAATAAAAATAAAAAACGTCACCTCCTTTTGGTAATGGTCATTCCCTATCATTATGAATAAACGTAATTTTGAAAACAGAAACAATTGTCGAGTATACTTCAGATAACCGTAAAACATGCGAAAACTGAAAAATAAAAATTAGAAAAAAAATGAAAGGCGGGACCCCGTCGATTTGCCCTGAAACGACCCATATACACGTGTCCACGTATATACATATGAGTGTGTACCGTACGTACTCGTGGCATAAATGCATCGGGGATCGAACTCACACGCGCCGGGGCACTCATCTCCTCCTGTTGGCACAGCCGCTTGATTAGCTCCGCCATATTTACATATCATTAGCCGATTGTTTGTACGACCAGGAATTCTCTCGTTCCTTCGCCTGCCCCCGCCTGTTTCCCACCCCAATTCGCAACCCCCTCCCCACCCCTCCGCCAGCGACGTTTCACGGACACAGTCACTGGCACTCCGAGTGTATAAGCTCTCGACCATCTGTTCGATCAATCGCAGAACCTCTATTTTCACCGACTCACCACCACCCATCTTATCTCACCGCCAAATTGCGTAACGCTCAATCGATAGTTCGATTTATACGAAAAAAAATGTATTTACCAAATGAATCATCAACCTTTGTTGGTTCCACTTGGTCCTACCTCTATTAAACGTTTTAATAATTTATCATCATATTCATGGCAATGATTTATCGTAATTTCTTGACGATCTTTGTTTTAAATCCAATTAAGAGTGACACTTTCTTCACTGCAAGTTACTCGTTACGAGAGAAACGAAATTTCATTCGTTGAAATGAGTTGTACAATGTTTTTTTTTTTAAGAGTGGCCAATGGCTGTGCCATAGATGGAACCGAAGAGCCCCGCGCGACCGATTGCCGCCTAATCGGCAGCGAGCAATGTACCACCTACTCTTTCAAACTACACTGCATTATCGACCGAGCATCTGCAGCAGCTACAACTAGTATATATAGCTGCTGCAGATTTTTCGAAGGTTGAATAACACGGTGCAATAATTTTTTCACCAAATGAACGTGAATCGTGCAATCAAAATGAGCTTCGACAAGATGAATAACAAATGATTTCGTTGTATCAGGGTCGCTCGAACCCACGAAAATTAAATAGCAATACAAGAGGAGAAAATTAACAACATTTTATCACGGACGAATAATATTAATTTCAATGATTTTGTGGATGATAACGTTTTTTTTTTACTCAAATGATGATTCACGATTTACGTTGATTTGATGAAAGAAATAATTGCGCCATGTTATTTGAACGTCGAAACTTTGTGAAATCGGGGCCGCCCCTCAAAAGGGTCCGATCGGGGTCATCTTCCTACAGGATTCTACAGAAGCAAGATACTTCAAAGTGAACGAGGGCCGCGAAAATTGTAGAATTTTTTTTTTGATAAGCGACCCTAAGCTACGCCCCTGAAAAACCCATTTGCGACCTGTGGACATTCGCACGCGTAACGTACGCTCATTATAGACGCGGAAGCGATTGCGAAATAATCGAGGGCCATGTGTATCGAACGCGATGTCGAGTACGAAGCTTTCGACCCCCACCCTCCCCCTTAACGCTCGCCCCTTCTCCCCGTTCATCCACGTCCGAAAACCCAATCTAGGAAATACCCCCATGTCGATTTACAATCAGCCACGGATTCTCCGTTTGAATTCACGATTCGATTATTCGTTTGGACAGAAAAAATAGACGGAAAAAAAAAAATTATTCCATCGCTTTTCGGTGCGGGACGAAATTGCGTGGAATGTACAAATAGAACGAAATTTCGAAAGCCACTACGCACGATGTAACGAGTGCTTGCACAGGACTCGATTGAATATCGAAACACTTTGGCTCGTCGAGCCCGCTGAAACGCTTTGAGATTGATGCGCCACTGCTCGGTCGGTAATGAAAACTGTAAGCCATTGTTCTCGGTCACGGTTCATCTCGCTGATGCGAAACGAGAACGATTGACTGCCTCCTAAAATTCCGCAGTCAATCGTTCTTCTCTTTTGGCCGAAATGTCAACGATGGCGGGAAAAAATGAATTTGGGAAGATTCGCATATCGCTCTCGCACTCACAGCTCACAGCCATCTGATAGTCACTTGTTTCACACAATATGGTTGACAAACGCGCGATACTCACTGTTGGGGACCCGGTGCTCCGTCGGTAACTCATCGAGCTATGGCTATATTGAAGAAATAAATCACACGATAAGATTTGTTTTTTTTTTTTCAAATTCTTTATTCATAAAAATACGAATTTCGCGATCGATATCTCATAACCTACACTTGGATAACAATTTAGTTAATTTTTTTAAATTTATTTTCTGTTCCACTTCATTTTCTCTTTCTTTTTTTTTATACACTAGGCATCTTCGTATTCGTATTGAGCGTGATCACGTGAGTGGCGCGCTTCACGCAGGGACGCATCATCGTGAAGTCGAACGAAACAACGAACAAAATTAATCGCATTATTATTATAATAAATGTTTTTTTTCTTCAAATATTAAAAACAGCTGGAACGTAAAACAACGCTTTTACGACCCTGTATAGGTTTCTCCTTCGTGCTGAGTAGCGTTTCGAGGTCCCCGACACTTTGAGGATCAGTCGGAGAATTTGACACAAGAGGTACAAAAACGAGAAGACGATAACGTTTTTGAATCAAGCAAATGAATTAAAAATTGAGGGAATTAAAAAAAAAAAAAAGAAAATGCGTTATGCAATACTCTCATTGTTCTCGCCCGCATTTCAGCCTCGAATTTCCAAACGTTTATATCTGTTTCTTTTTCTTCCATTTATAATAATCTCCAACGAGGATTAAAACGTGTTTAAATCGCAACATTACGTTTATTCAATAAATAATTCTTAACTTATCAGTAAAAATACGTTGGAAAGAAATTGTATTTTTTATTTTTTTTACGTGAACCGAAAAATATTATTTTCAATAACTACTAAGGCAGTATGGTAATATGGCTTGGTAGTGTATCCATTATCCGTATTATTTCAACGTAGAAATAGGCTTTCGTAATCTTGACTCATATTAAAACAACAAACAAAATTCCTCAAACGAATTAAAATCGTCCCACAATTCTTGTGCGTTTTTTTTTCTGTTTCTTTCTTTTTCTTATGTTTAATCGAGAATCGTTTATCAACGATTTCTGCGTTATACGAACTGACGAGTGACCGTTTCGAATCCATCAAAACGATACTAAAATCGAGTCAACGGACTTTCTTCACTTTTTTTTCTCTCTTTGCGTCGCTGATTAAATTTACAAAATTCTTAGGAAGCAGGTTTACTGTTCGCACTTTCTCTTTTCGGTCGCTTTCAGAGGTACATTTTTAAAGACTGTGGTAACCATGTGTATTTGATAACTCGAGATCGATCGTTGTGAAACTTTGGTCGGGGTTTATCGTAGATATTAAAATTATCTACGCTATTGCAATTTCACGTAAATTTTACGTGGTAAAGTCGATCAAGCGGCGACTGTTAAATAACTAACGGGGTGAAAAAATTGAGCGGTGGATTAAATTCATTATTTAAAAGAAAAAAAAAAAACAAAAAAAACTGACGATAAATTTAAGGATTTGCAGTTAAATCGACGGTGTCGTTTTGTAGCATAGCAGATTCGAATTGTTCGAGAACTTGCATGCTTTCGGATGAAACTGTATTAATGCCTAATCCCTCGTTGTTTCTCTCATTAATATCGTCATCGAGAATGGGACAATCCTCTTGGTCCTCCTCCTCCTCCTCCTCCTCTTCCACATCCTCCTCGTCTTCTTCTCCAACTACCTCATCCCCCACATCGTCCGTAGAAACATCAACGTCATCAATTTCCTCAACAATTTTTTCATCATCCCCCTTAAATTCTCCAACCGTATCACAAACATTTCCAACAGCATTAAACGACGTCACTTCATTAGCCGAATCGGTATCGCTGTTGCCACCACGATTATCCATCGTTTCCCCAACAATCCCATCGTAATTCCGTTTGAAAACAACAAAATCACGAATCATTTTATCATTGTTCGACGTAAAATCGTTGCGAATAAAATCACCGGAATCCAAACTTTTGCGTTCGGGTCTCATGAGAATTCGCGGTCTGTTGCGTTCCTGTTTCACGCCATCGTAATTGCGAAACAACGAAGACGTTTGTGCACGATCTTCCGTCGTTCTTCGACGATTGGACATCGATCGACGATTATTATTCGACAATTCGTTCACGGATGTGCGATCGTTGATCGCGTCGGACGCGTGTATTAGCTTTGTTCCAAGTGGCGCTGATAAATGCGCTTCTTCCAATTTCACGTGTTCGGTGGATGAGGCTGAATCGTAACAGCTTGACCGTTGTCCGATTGTTTCGTCGCGATTGTCGGACCGGACGACGACGTCGTCGCGAGAGTCGACGAAATTTCCGTGTTGATCGACGATCGATGATGATCCTTGGGCCGTGCCGTCAGCACGATCGGCGATGGTATCGGGCTTGTTATCGCTTGCGAGCATTGAGTGGAGTACACTGGAATGACATTTTGCACGATATTCGTCACGGTTGACGATTCCTCGCTGTTGCTGCTCGTCCGTTTGTTTCGACGTTGTAACTTCCACGTTTTCGTTCGTGAATCCATCGTCCCCTCGATCGTCGATTCCTCGTTGCGATCCTGCATTATTATTTCCTCTTGCGAGATTTCGCAATTTTTCATCATCGTTTCGTCGCTGTTGACCGACTCGTCTGGTTTGTCTTGCGACGTTGTCGTTCGCGACGCACGATAATTCATCCACGTTGTCGTTGTTCGTGTTGTCAAACGCGTTTCCGACGTTTTTTCCGTCGCCCGGAACGATTCTATTGAGACCGGGAATCGCTCGTATCGCAGATTTTTTCCAACCGCGAGCGATCGACTCGGCGAGACGTCCGGTGAGTCTGTCGAGTTGCGTCGGAGCTTTGACGATTGGAATTTCGGTATTGGAAGTTCTGGATTCGTCTCCGACGATCGGATTTCCGATGTATCTTGTCGATGATGAGGTTCCATCGTGGATTTTTCGTTCGTTCGTCGTTGTTCCGGATTCAGGGATTTTTTTGACGATGAAAAATGATTGAGCGGTTTCCGGAGCGTTGATGGGCAATTGATAGGCGTAGGAGATGTTGGATTGTGGTTGGGGTACGTATGTGATGTTAGATCGCGAGAATTGATGACCGATGACGAGTGACGTGTGGTAGGACAATTGATCGGTCGTGGGGGCGATTGAGGTGGCGGATGTTTGGACGCCGGACTTGACGACGTCGAGGCTCGGGGAATCGGTGACGATGACGTCGGGGTTGGTGAAACCGGCGGTTTGGGCGAGGGCGTTCGTGGTGATCGGGATGAGGAAGGTCGAGGATAGTAACTGGTTGACGCCTCGCCCATCGATGACGACTTGTTGTTGCTGCTGGTGCTGCTGTTGCTGTTGCTGTTGTTGTTGCTGCTGCTGATGGTGCTGGGACTGTTTCGCAGCTGCACCAACTTTATAAAGTCCGCAAGACGTTTTATTGATTTCTGGGTCTTCTCCTGCTTTCCCAGCAACTCCTGGCGCGTACGATGCTGCAACTGTCGACAGAAAATCTACGTTTTATCATCTTTCATCATCGACGATTGTTTGTTCAATTCGTTTTTTTTTTTTTTTTTAGGTGCGTTTTGAAGTTTCGAATCTTCGATGGAGTTTCGAATCTTCGATGGAGATTCGAATCTTCGATGGAGATTCGATACATTGCATTTCGGATTTTTTTTTTCGAAACTATGACCATAAGAGACTTTCTTCGTACGGATTTATGGAATTTCGGAACCGTGCACGATCGAAACGACGAAAATGGGAACAGATTTTGAAAAATGTTGGACTGTCGAATGATTGAAAATTCGAAACTTCGAGACGCGACCTTTCTCATTTTTTGGTTGTTTTTTTTTTTCAATTTTGTCATTCGCATCGAAATGCTCGACTCGGAAGTGTCGTGGCACATAAGTTTGGTATTACTAGAATGTACGAAATGTACAGACACTTTCACACCAACACGACAGACATGCGTTTAATTTTTTTTTTTTTTTTCAATTTTTACATCTCTCGCTCCGTGTAATGCATGTGCAATAAAACTGGAAAGAACGAGAAAACTAATTGAACCGGGAAAAAAATAATCCACATAGCAAATTTAACCCTTCGACTGCACACTTCCGCCACCGATCTAGAACTGCATACAGGGTCAAAACGACCCTACGCGATTTTCAAACCGTCATATCTCGGTAAATATGCATTTTTTCGTTTTTTTGTAGTCTTTTTTAGTAGCCAATGATGTATACTTTATGGCCCAAAACTTGATTTTGGCCGAAAACGATCATTAAATGCGAAAAAATGATGAAACTTGGTGGGTCATAATGACCCCATATGCAGTCTAAGGGTTAAACGAATGAATTCGAAACGAGACTACGATATGGCAGATCACAACGTTGCTACGATATTCGAACATTACGATATTGATGTAACAGGCTAATTAAAACATACGGTTGCGAAAAATATAACAGTAAAACAAGTAATCAGATCAATCATTTTGACAGCGACAAAAGAAAGGGAAAAAAAAGAAAAAAATATGTAAAGAGGTTGCAGGTTTTTGGATGAAAAAAAGTACGTGATAAGTAAAATCGACGAAAAAATCGTTCGTGAAAAATTAAAAAAAACGTTATTTCGAAACTGAAATTTGAAAGAATAATCTCAATCAACGAGCATTCCCAAAAAGAAAAGAGACAAAAAATAATAATACAACACAATACGTGAAAAAATAATAATTGAGAAACAAATGATAATTAATATTGCATTAAGTTTTGTTGTTGTTCTTTTGAATTTCTACGCAGGCCACAGGACGAACCTGAAGTGACTGGCCGAGCAGTTGGGATCGTTTTTCCAACTCGTAAACCTGCAATCTCAGATCCGAGTTTCGTTCTCGCTGCTCATATCTTTCTCTCTCTTTTTCCTCTGCAAGACATTTCGCGTTCAATACGTTGGGTATCCCTACACGCGATCGACCAAAAAGTTCTTCTCAAACGCAAACTCTGGACGTGCCGACCCGTGGCCGGTATCGCGACGTTCGCAGACTCGTCGCAACCGCTAATCGTTCGTCTACAACGTGCGTAAGATCATTGAAGCCTGCGACGACCCAGGTACTCAATCTCCGTGCAGTCATAATCTAGAATTTTCATCGTAATAATCTATATTTCATTAAATAACGCAAACACGAGAGTGAACGAAAAATAAACGCCCGCGCGTTGCTCGGCTCATCCGATACGGAAAAAAACAATTTTGAGAGCGAGACAGCGATGGCTAGATATAACTCGTGACGACAAATCGTCCATCGCGCTTGTGTGCCCAGAGAACAAGAACTTTTTTGTCAATCCCATGATAATTAATCGACACGGCATTCACATATCGTCTTAATTAATAAAATCGGTCTCGAGACACCGATTTTTTTTATTTCTAAATGTTTTTTTTTTTTTTGTTATTTTTTCTTTATCTGCATTTCATTACCGAGCTCGTCGTTCTTCTTGATCGTCGCGGTTGTGGTCGGGTCCTTCATACGTAGCGCGCACTTCGGGCACAGCCTCGGAGGTGGCGGTGATATCGTGTGACACGAAACGTGATAATTTGCCTCGCAATTATCGCAGTTTGTCAACGTTCCTGATAAACCACAATGTACAAATTTTAAATAACAGCAGAAAAACGACGAAAAAAAAATGTTTTCACAAGTTTTTTTGCAATAACGAAAAAATTAATCACAAGCAAATCTGTTTTACCGACGGTTTATTTAGGGAAATTTTTTTCTTTACCCTGAAGCTATGGATACGAAAGAAAATGAAGTGGACATATTTTATTCGGTTATTATTGCCATTAAAAAATTACTCTCAGGCAAATCTGTTTTACCGACTGTTTCTTCAAAGAATATTTTCTATGCCCTCGAGTTATTGCTACGAAGGAAAAAAATACTAAAAATATTTTGTCAACGACTTCTTCGATCGAAAAATTATTCTCGAACGAAACTGTTTCATGAAAAAAAAATTCTTTTTTGCCTCGAGGCTGACAAAAGAAAGAAAAAAGCAAAAAAATGTTGACGATCATTACTCACAAGATTCTGACTAAAAAATAATTCACTCGAACATCAATTGCCAAAATCGTGACACGTCTGTCCGAAAAAAAATAATACAAATAAATAAAATGATAAAAATAAACTTGCCTGGATTTCGGCAATTGATGCACACGGCCGAGTCGTTCTCGATTCTCTCGATGGTCAGACCCAACGGCAATCCAGGTATGTGAACGGTTTTACTGTTGCAGCTCGGTTGAACGGTTTTGTTGCCGCTCGACAATTGCACCTGCCCGTTGCCGTTTTCCATTCGGGTTTTGTTCGCGAACACGCGACTCTCGGCCATGTTGCGAAGAATGTTGGGTCGTGCGGTTGTCTTTTGCGTTGGAATGAGCGATTTCGCGATGGTTCTCGACGGTGGCGAAGTGGATTTTGGTGGTGGCACGACCGACGGAGGTTTGTTCGTCGTCGTCGTCGTGGTCGTGGACGTCGTCGTCGCCGTCGTCGTCGTGGGTGGTGGCGAAGGTCCGTTGAGACGAGCCGTTGTCTGTCGAGTTTGCGGCACGTTACCCGCCGACTGCAGATAATTGTGACGTTTTCGTTTCTGCAAGACAAATAGAAAATTCCGTGAAAATTTTTCGCAGCAAACAACTCCCTTGGAGAATTCTTTTTTCTTTTTTTTTAGGGAGGGGGGGTTTATTTTTTTCTTTTTTCGTAGTAAAACTTTTTTGCAGGGATGAGAATCTTTACCGTCGGTATTTCCCAGTTGGAATATACGAATTGAGGATTGGCCGTGCTCCGACGTTTTCTCTCGGCCCGTCGATTTTGCAACTCCGTGAACTTGGACGTGGTGATGAGACCGAGAATTTCCAAGAAGTTCAACTGCGCCCCGCAGTTTACTTTGGGTTCGGGTTCCGGACTGTCCGAATTTTCGGGTTGATTGTAACGCGCATTATCGTCCGTGTCTATCATCACCTCCGTTATTTCGTCCTCGGCCGAAAGTGCTTCCACCGATAATGAACGCTTTCTGGAAAAAAATTTTATGGTTCAAACAACGATAAAAAAAGTATATATCGCAGTTTTTATAGAGGTGATAATGAAAAAAAAAAGGAATTTGATGAATACATAGTACATTTTGATAGACATTACTTTTAGTATTATTCTTTGCCCTCTTCATTTATGAGAATCCCAAGTTCGAATATATTATCACTCATGAAAAAAAAAAACCTCTGAATTTTTCAGATAAAATATTTTTTATGACGAGAATTGTAGAGCAAGGACGGAAAAATTGATTTCTAAGTCTCAAGCGATTTTCGTGGCTTTGTTAAATTTTAAGGTCTTTCAAGTTTTTCTCTTTCGAAGTTCATAATTTTTCGTGAAAAAAAATCTGTTTCAAAACATTTTTCTATCTACAATCAATAAAAACAGTTCGAAATTTTCTTGTCTTTCAAAATTTGCAAATTTTGAGTGGCCATTACCCAAAAACGATTGTGTAAAAATAATCTACGACTTCTACCCGATAACTCTGACAATCTTATTTTCTATTTCCCAGGTTGAAAATAAAATTAAATCTTAAAAAATGTATTCCCTTTCTTCAAAATTTCGATTTTCCTCCGAATTCCCTAAAAATAGAAAAAAATGAAATTTTCACAAATTCTCTGATTTTTCTGATAATTTAATTTTTTAATTCCTATATTTTTTAATAAAAACAATTTCCTTAAAGAAATGTATTTCTTTTTTTCGAAATCTAGACCTTCCCCCGAATTCCCTGAAGAAAAAAAAATCCCCCGACTACTCCCTGATTTCTCTGACGTCTTTAATGCCAGTTTCCAAGTCCCCCCCTCCACCCCACCCCAGTTTTCCACAAAGATGGCCACCCGGCATGCACGTTGAAAATGTTTGCCGTTGGAAAACCTACTTTTTTCTAACATTGCCCCGTGGAGGTCCGACGACATCGCCGTTGCGCACAATCTCCTCGTAGTCGTCTTTCGCAGTTGTGAGCCTCACGTTGTCCAGCCCGTTCGTAACAGTCTTGACTTCAGAAATTTCGTCGGTTGTTGCCTCATTATCGGCGGTAATGTGATTGTTGTTGTTTAGTCCGAGGAGCGAGGCCACCGAAACTTTTACCTCGTTCTCGTTATCCGCTTTGAAGCTTTCCACTTCCTTGCGCAAGCGTTGAACAACTTGCTTCTGCGCGACAGAAAATACAACGAAAAAAAAACTAACTTTACTCGTTGCTCGTAATCGACGTCGTCTCATACGACGACGCATCTTCCTCGATCTCCAACTTTCTCGTGTGTGTACTCACACACTCACAATTGTGAGTCGAGATCCGGTTCTCGGATATTTACAAAAATCAAAAATTAAACGTATAAAAAATTTTTTTTATTGTGTTCACCCAAATATGTTCATCATAAATTGAATTATTAAAAAGTAGTAGTGCTAGCTGAAGAAATATATTGAGCAAATGTGGACGTTTTTTTTTTCATTTGAAATCAATCGTCTAGCAATATTTGAAATATTTCAATGAATTCATTAATCGTACGGATTATTCATTTATATCCATATATATTTTCGACAAATAATCCGTACAATTAATGAATCTACATACAGTGGGCGACCAAATTATCAAGGACAGTCAACCGTTAGTTTTGTAATTTTCAAGTTTAAATTAATTTGGAGATCAAATAAATTGGTTCCAATTATTTTTTCTTCAACACTGACAGTCTGCCTTATCTGTTAAAGAGTAAGATTTATCGTTTGGCCAAAAGTCAGTGGAAAGTGTTGGTGTTGTTGTGAGCTCAGCTCTTTTTTGGAACCATTTTTCGCAATTTTTTCCAGAGTCCAAGACTATCATAACGTAAGTCATTCTAAAATCTGAATCTGAAACCTTTCTGAAATTTTTCGGTTATTACTTTTGATTTAAAAAAATAAATACATATGATTAATCAATTATGTTGTTTTCATATCTTAAATAGAGCCCTCTGATGAATAAAATAATGTAACTGCATATAACTACAAGACTGATGAGACCCAATTATTTACTCATGAGATTGATTTAAACCTTCAAAATTACAGGAAATTTGGACTGGCCCTATTAATTTGGCAATCCACTGTATATATGTATGAACCTTCAGAGTAGTACAATCATCACCCACAATCCTACAATTCATCAAGCATCAACGAGACTGTACGGACAAACGATGAAAATGATGATTACAACGATTACAGTTTGATAGTGCCTCACGATTTTGATGTTCGACTATCAGGGACCCTCGATAATGTCAATGACCGACTCTTTCATCCCCCGAGAATCCACAGGTCTCTTACAGCACAGTCGTCCAACCAACTGCAACCCTCCCAATGTTCGAACCATCGATCATGCACTTATCCAAACTTATTTCACCAACTTTTCTACTGATTCGCAGAAAAACGTTTTACAACGCCCAAATCGTTCTCCCGTTGAAAAATTACTCAAATCACGTGATATTCAAAGTTTTTTGCAAAACATTCGCAGAAACGCCTGTATGACGAAAAAGTTTGTATTATTTTTTTTTCTTCTTCCTCATCTTCTTCTCTTTTCAAGAAAAAGCTTTTGCATCAAGTTATTTTATCGATTGAGCCTCTCCCCTCACGCTTTGCGTGTACTCTCGTCTGGCGCTTCTTCACCCCCCCCGGGACGCTGCGTCCCGTGCCGTCTGCAACAGCGCATTCCCATCGAAATTCTACTCCGCGAAATGCGAATATTTTTTATTCGTTGCATCTGGATTTTAATGCCGAAGCGAGAAAAATAATAAACAGAGCTTCCTCCACGTGAAAGCAATGAATTGTTTCAACGTTGTAATAATTGAGTTATGTTCCAACATCTTTCTCGTTTGTGAGTTGAGCAATTCAAATACGAAAACTTTGAGCTCTCTATCAGATTTTCAATTATTCATTCCTCGATATAATGTTCGTCATAATTTGAAAATTGAATTCAAAAAAAAAATTTAAAAAAACGGATAAGAGAATTCTCGCGGAACTAGTTGTATGATTGAAAATAATTCACCCAAGTTGCATTTTCAGTAATGATACAAATAGTTTATAATTTATATTCACTCGATAAATGCTTTCCAACAATATTGACCAATAATTTTGTTAATAAGAATAATCAGTCACAATATAATCCAATAAATTGACCGATTGAGTTGCCAAAAATGTTGAATACCAAGTTGTTAGAAATAAAAAAACCTTATTCTCGTGGAACTAGTCGAATGGTTAAAAAAAATTTGGACGAGTTCAATTTTTAGCATACATCAAAATTATTGATAAATTGTATTGATTAAATAAATGCTTTAAAAAAATATGCTATGGATTATTCTTTAATACAAATAATTAGTTGCACTGTAAACAATAAATAAACCGAAAATTCGTCTCTATTTTTTTTTTGAAGATTTAAATTATTTTCAAAGATTTAATTTATTCCTAGCTAGCGATTTTTTCAAATAATGAAATTAAATTCTTTGATTTTCGTAAATATTCGACAATTGTCGCTCGACTCATAATTCCATGTACCACAGAAACTTGAAAACTGGACGCAACTGCAGTGCACCAACCCGCAAAGTAACTTCCATCCTGAACAAGGGCGAGAGAGAACACAGATCGACGGAAAAAGAGTCAGAGAGACAGAGACAGAGAGAAAGAAAAAGGGCGAGAGGCCGAGAAAGTTAGAAATTTCGTGGGGAGTTCGAAAAGCTTCGTTTAAAAACTTTGTTACGAGCGATTAACGCGCCTATTGTGCTTCAACTTTTTTCGGAAAACGCGATGAAAGTCCGGTGTGCGTATGGCAAAACCGTAGATCATTGGAACGCTGGGACGTTGTTGCATTTGTTATAATGCGATCGAAACGGGTGGCCACGGAAAATTTTCCGCGACCCGGGCGAGGTATGGAAAATCACGAAAGTTCCTGGCGTACGAGCATGCGCGTGGGTCACCGTAGCAATTTAACCGAAATTTCCGTGTAATAATGTCGAAACGTTAATTAAATCGTGGACGGTAACCCCCCCCCCCACCGAAAGGATTAAGCGAAGTGGTGGTTGTAGCGCCCCACGAACAGTGCAACGCTTGCAACGTAGCTTCGGACGTTGGCTGTGACCAAATTGGCATGGTGCGGGTTCGCGTGGCCCGGAACTTTGGAAGGTCGCGGGGCCGTTCGAAATACTTGTAGGCAGTCGAGGACGGATCTTGCTCCGGCTGTTTCCGTGTCCAGACATGGTTTAAGTGGGGGCTGCGGTTTCAGCGAGAGCGAGAGAGAGAGAGAGAGAGAGAGAGAGAGAGAGAGAGAGAGAGAGAGAGAGAGGACGAGAGATAGAGCGAGAAAGCCCGAAGATCAATAAGAACGAGCTTGGCTTTAGCGTGCCACGAACGTTAGAACGATTTGGCCAAACCCGAGTGAGAGACGGAGAACAACCAACCCCGAAACGTAACTCTCTGCAATATCACAACAAGATTTAATACGTTTTGGATAGGGCACAGAATCCGATGCGAAATTTTCCCCGAAAATGTCGATGAAGTTTCCTAGGTATTGGGATATCAGCGTTCGTAACGTTGGGACGAGCTGCGGAAGCGGCGAAAAGGGGTGGATGGAGATTGAGGGTTTGGAAGATCGATGAGAGACGAAACGGACTTGACCGGTCAGAACAATGAAACTTCTAGAAGATTTATATACGTACACATATTCATCCCATTATATTCGAATTCTTTATAGATTATGAACAATTTTTCTTTTTGTCATTCTACATTGAAATTAGGTTTTTTTCTATTTTGGACAACTCGAAAATATAATTGTTTATAATCTATAGGAAATTCTCGGTATAGCTGCTTATAGTAGTTGGTAGAAAGCTTACGAAGTTTGCAATTTTTTGGTGCAGTACTACAGTCATAATAAAAGAAAAGTTCTGAAATATAAAAAATACTATATGCTATTTAAATGGCAGCCTATAGGAGGCTGGCGGCAGTGTTAACGATTGAGATAGAGACCTTACATTTTGAGGATAAGTATGATCAATTGTCATGCAACAATTTATATTGTCAAATTTCCTGAAGAATTCTTAAAATAATTGTCATGAATAATGATTTTACAATGAATTCTGATATTTAATATATCACCTATAACCCACGATTATTTAATCCGTGGAGTATTGCAAACACATTTTCGATCGATGAATGCCCATCCCTGTTCCGGACCGACTTTTAATGACACTAGAAACACCCGACATCCGTCAAGAGCACGAATGAGCATTAATTCCATGAAAATGTATTTGAATTAATTTTCAAAATTAATAACTATGATCAATTATCACGTGACAATTATATCTTCTATATTTTTGTAATAATTATACACATTTCAAATTGATATTTGTTTGTCAATAGATTTGGAAATTTAATAGATGTTATTAACAACGCTCATTTAGTCATGGAATCATTTGGAACACATTTTCATTGAATGTATGCTCATTTTTGGTGAAGTGTACGAGAAACATCGCTGTAAAATCATCGTTGAGTGTTGCAGACCACATACCGATTCCCACTCGAACTTTCGTGTCAACGTGAACAACGTGATGTGAATTACGACTACGTAACATTTTACACCGCGACCCATTGCTGAGTCACGATTAACATTTTACACTCACGAACAGTTGGAATCGAACTCAAACTCCTCGGTCACGGTATTAGTCAGAATTGTAAAATTAAATTTAAAAAAAAAAAGAATTCTGGCAGAACTAGTTTAATGGTTAAAAATAATTTACACGAGTTACATTTTTAGTAATAATTAAAATAGTTAATGGAATACATATATCCATTCGATAAATGCTCCCGAAAAATGTCCATCAACCATTTTTGTAATACTGATGATTAGTTGCATTATTACCAATAAATAAACTGATTGACACATTTGAGTTGATAAAAATGATGATGAATATTATATTTTTGGTCAAAAACTGAATTATCCTCGGTCACGGCGAGTACTGGACTAACCACGTTCCCCCAAGTCACCGGTGCTGATTATTGATTCAAATTGAAATAGTCTGGCTGATAGCGGATTTAATCCTCTTTAGTCACACTTCAGTAAAATTACGGTTTAGTCACGCTGGATGAAATTTACTCCAGCAATTTTGGATTGCAATAAAAAATGTGTCCGTCAACAAAATGATTTAGAACAATTCCTGAGCATATTTAATTAAAACCTTTTTCCACAAGCTCACATTTTTACAATAGACAAAATATGACTTTTCATGCCTAGGCTGAAAAAAAATCGTAAAAAAAAATATCAAACCGACTTTTTTCACTAAAATTGCTATAACTTTTATCAAGTCCTGAGGTCCTATTTTCTTAAAAAAAAAAACAAAGTTACAAAAAATTCGCTGGAGTAAAATTTACTCAAATGACGAAAAAGGGTTAACAAAAAAACGAATCCGATGCAGCTGCAATTGACGAGATGATAGATTTATCGTAAATCTCATTTCGAGAGTTTGATGAAAAGTTTGAAACGCGACGACTTCCGAGGGAGGCTGGGGGGGAGGGGGGCGACGACAATTGATCGTGATGGGAGGTAGTCGAGTTAGTACCCAATTTCGATGGTAAATCCTGGTTGAGGGACAGGAATTACGATCAATTATCAATCGAGCATTTCACTGGCAAACTATATTTTCCGAGTCGTTCTCGAAGAGTGGTTCGCAATATCGACATGGTCTATCGCGGCTCGTTATTCGCGCCTTCAAATGGAAAGCGACTCGATCCCTCATTCGGATGTAAACGAGTTTTTCAGCAAGGTTGAGCACCACGGAAAAATTGGGGCTGGCGACCTTGCAGAGACCTTCCTCACGGTGTTGGAAAAGTTTCTTTCACTGGCGGGGCCAAAGTTTTCCTTTCTCTCTCTCTCTCCCTCCCTCTCTCTTCTGGACCCGTTGTTTTCGTCGATCTTCGTAGCCACGAGTTCACAGCGCTGTCGGGATCGAATTTCCGTTCGACGCTGAATCTCCGCTGCTTTTGAAAACTATCGGCAATTCGCACATTCGATCGTTCAACGACAATCCACAGAGTGCCAAAATGCGCTTTCGATCATTCCTACCCGACACCTTTGCACTATCGCCAGAAAGTATCAGACCATTCACTTATCGTGCACCTCATCGAAAAAATCAGTCGCGACTTTGAATGATGTTAACTCCGTCAAAAATTAAGCTACCGATTTTTCACAAAAACGATTGGGAATCTTATTGAATTCTGTGTCGAATGAGCTCTGGTTGATAAAATTGGGACTTCTGTGGTCCGAGTCATCATGCGAGGAAGACTTTAAACGCGTTTATCTCGAAAATACATTTTAAAATCGGTTGTCAAGATATCTCGAGAACTACTGGACCGATTTTGTTCAAGTTAGAGGACTCATGTGAAAAACATTCTCTAGAGAGTGAGGAAAGCTTTTCCGAAAAAAAAATTGTTCTCGTTTTATTTATAAGAAACTAACGAAAAACGGGGTCAAAAACGTCAAAAAAGTCCAATTATCTGCCATGTGCGAAAAAAAATCCTTCACTTACTCTCAAGATTGACTATTCTCAAACAATAAGCAATCACTCGTTTTGATTTCAGATCCTTATTTTTAGGAAATATTGTAACTACCGAAAAAAAGGGCCACTGAGAGAACCAGGTCAACTCCGCCATTTTGTGATATTTTCACTTGAAAATTATAATGAAGCTTCTTCAATGAATGCAACTATACATTAAAAAAAAGAAATCGGCAATATCTTTGTTCGTTTAGTCAGAAAAAATTATTGAATTTTTTTCTGAGATGAGAGAAAGAGAGATAAATAGAGTGTATACGAGCTGTATGTGGAGAAGAACTCTAAAGGCCCGATAGTTCATACATGCAATAAACTACTAGTACCACCAATGATTGTCTATACAGGAAAAAAAAATTCTTCCGAGATAAAACACCTTTTGTATTGAAGCGCCTCTTATTTAAAAATTTGAAATTTCCATTTACTGTTTCAAGTTTAATTAACGTCATCACCGGCTCAACATCTGAAAGATCCACCTTCGGTATCGGGTTGTGAACAACCGACGGGGCGATGCATCAAAAGCCTTTGGTCCCGGCGGATTATCCCGGATAGCGATTGCCTCGGGTCTTATTGTCATTCGCTCCAGGAGTCACGTCGACTGAATTATTAATACATTATCCATGCGGGAACAATCCCTCGTGAGAAATAAATAGACCCGAGCTTGCAGAACGTCTTCTCGGTTGGTGCACAAAACCAGATAGAGGAGAGCGAAAGCGAGAGAGGACGGACAAGAGAGAGAGAGAGAGGAAAGAAAGATATATAGAGATAACACGACGATCGATGTGTCTCAGTCGCGCGTCACACTGCACCAACTATTCCGGCATTGTGCTACTATGCTGGTGCTTCTGCAAGATGCGACCAACGAATCGTCGTCAACGTCCAATTGCCCCGATTCAATCGCCCGAGCAAGGTAAACCATGAAGACTCAATCTCACGATGATTTCCGACATTCGCCTAACGACCCAATCTTCGCGTCCCGTACAAAGCAAAAAAAAAAAAAACAAACAATTCAACAAACGAACAAGAAATCAACGACAAACGAATGATCAATCCATCTCGTTATCGAGGATCCGTCAGTTTATTTATAACCCCCAGTGGCATCAGGATGAACACGCGAGTGGCGGTTAACGACGAGTCTGGGATCGCGAGAACAAGCCGGTACCAAAGTTTTCTGGGTTACCTGGTCGCGATGCAGCGCGTGCCCGACCTTGCTTGCTTGCTTGCCGTTTCCATCCTATATGCATGCGAAACCGTGCATTGATGCACTACTACGTGTAACCAGATTTATTAATGATAGTTACTTGTTTTTTTTTTGCTTCCTCATAGAGGAAGCTGAGTTAGGGTGGGAAATTTTATTTTTTTCGAGATGTCATCATGTTTAGAATGTGCCAAAATGTCGAAAAAACGGATTTGGAGAACATGTCTGGATGTATGTGTGTGTTTGTGTTTATGTTGTGTGTAATGACCTCGCAGATTTCAAACGTGTATAACTCGTGAACGGTTTTAGCTACGGTCACCAAATTTTGCAGACATGTGCAGCTCTATAATCCCTTCATTGACTATAATTTTTGCCATGATTGAAGCTGTGGCTCGGATCTTATGTCGTTTTCAAATTACCAATAAAAAGACGTTATCACTCTAGCAAGATCGCCAATTTTGTGATACTCGTAAGTTCTTGAGAAAGAGTTTTATACCCAAGGTTGGTTGGTATTGCATTTGGGCCGAATCCATCGAGAAGTTTTGGTTTATGATATTTTGAATTTTTTTGAAAAATCAAATTTTTCGACATAACCTTCGTAGACTTTGATCGATCGAGCTGTAACTTTCCAAAAGTGAAGAACATCATTCAACCGTGATATGTATCACATTTCGCGGAGATCGGCTGGATGGTTCGGATTTTACAGAAATTAAAGTTTCAGCCTCTGCCGATTCGAAAATATTTGACTTGCCATGCTCAATCTCATGGATTCACATAAATTGATGATAACAGCAGTTTGGTATTAAATTTGGTGGAAATCGACTCGCACGTTTAAATTTGAGGAGAAATTAAATATTTATACACCCACTGATAAATATTACAATATCAAAACAAGCTGCAAGTTGAAACTTGGATTTTTTTTTTTCAAACAACACTCCATTATTGGAATCTGGGATTTGATCAGGTCATAACGTTATTCTCACCTGACATCGTCCGAGTGCCACAATGTGAAGCTGAATCTCCTGAATACGCCCGAGTACATCCGCATTCTGAAATGTAAATAATTTAATAAAAATTGTTATTTTACTCGAAATCCGAATCCAAATCCGAATTATCGAACTATGAGAATCAACAGAAATAAACTCACGTTTGGATCATCCTTGAGTTTTGCCACGCAAATCTGAAACGCAATAAGAAATAAATTAAAAATTAATCAAATGAATTTTCATATGTTGTGAATAACAATGTGTTTTGAAATAATAATGTTTTGATGAATATTATAAATTCAAGGGTTATCGTTGAGGGTGTATTTGAGTTATCGAAGAGTTTGCGAGGGCATGTCGGGGGGGGGGGGGCTATGCACACTAGAGAGTTAAACTCCAAAGCTAGTTATGTAAAGCTTTTCTGGTTGCGTGGCCCGAACGAATAGCGAAGCGCGGAGCGACCTGCGCTCGTGGGTTCGTACTCACACAGAGAAAGAGCGGAAAAAAAGAGACAGAGAGAGAACGAAGAGTCGAACGATGGCTCGAAAACGCACGTTAAGCCGAATGTGATTTAACGCCATTGGAATGAGCCACGAAACAGTCGCATTTGCTCGTGAACGTGGAGATATGAGCCTTGAAACCGGTCACGAAAGTTGCTTCGCCCATTGGGGTCGAAGGACTCGTGGATTTTTTTCAAGGACTGAGGTACGATGACGAGGAAAAGCTTGGAAAAGCTGCCTTGTGTGAATTACTTCACAGAAAATTATCTTTCTGAATAATCGATCGAGTATGACGAGCGCATTGGGAAAATTTGTCAAGAGAATGAATGGAAATTGGGTCACGTGAATTTATCCGAATATTTCTGGTCACGACAACGAGGTCGGAAATCCATTGTTTCGTGAAAATTATCGAATAAACTTTTAGCAGTTGGGTGAGTTCGTGGCCGAATTCGAAATTTATTCGATCATTTTGATAAAAAATCGATTAATCAATCCTTAGGCACACTGGAGTCGAAAAAGACCCTAAAGCAGAATCAACCCTGATTCGAAACTTTTATTCTTTATTATATGAATTTGAATGTTTCGAATTAAATTCGAAAGTAAGTGGAATTCCACTTCGATTACTCAAAAAGAATATTTTCTAGTTTCAAATAGAAAATGCATTCACTACAAAATAAGTAATCTTATCATTATATGTGAATTCTAGTTTGAGTACGGAAATTCTACTTCAATTGTTATTTAGCATTGTGACGAAGCCATTTTCGGCGAGGTCAACGCTAACTGCATATCTCGGTGGTTTATACAATGAGCATCGATTCTGTCAGGGCTTATATATTTGCCTCATCGTGCAAATTGCTGGGTTGTTATCGCGGTAATGCGCCGACTTCGTGAATACCATGAATTCAATTTTGAAAATGTAAATAGAAAAAAAAATGAAAAAACGAAATTGAAAAATAACGCGAAAAAATAAAACGAATCTAAAAAAAAATATATATCATATAATTGACTTCTGAAGATTCGAGTGTATCATGAAAGCAATACTTTTTTTGTTCTAAATTATTGTTCGATCGTAAATTCAATTACCATTAGGCAACCACTAAATGCATTAACACTGATAAACCGTATTACAGTAATATCAATCCAAAAAGTATACATTTAGTAAATAAATGAATAGGTGTGGATTATTCATAAATGATCAAAAATCAATCTCAAATTTTTTTGTCTGAGCTAAATTTCATTAAAACATATCAGAGGCTACAGAATAATATAAAATAAATCCATCCGATAAGAAAATAATATCATCTAAGAAAATATAAAAATAAAATTGACAATTTTTTTTTATCTCAACAACCACAATCGAATCACAGATAAATTTTAAAAAATCCCGGTGTACCTCATCGTCGCGAGGAGCTGTAGAAAAAAAACACCAACGACCGTAAAAACGTCGAGGACAGTGAAAGCAGTGTAATACACGACGCTCGAGTGCGCTCGTATGGTTTATTGCAATCATGGCTGAGGTCCCAACTTTAAAGCTCGGTAACGGAAGTTATCTATCTCGAAGTTGCCCGGCTTCGGAACATTCATTTACCAGCGGCACATAACGTTCGTACAGTTTGCCGCCACCCCCCCCCCCTCTGCCCCTACACCCCGTTGTCGACCATGTCAATCGCTTCGATACAAAGTCGCTTTGATCGATCAACCACCCGAGTTATCGTCGCGGCTACCGATAATGGGCTTTCGTATCCTAAGGACATAACCTAATCAGGCAAAGAAGGAATACGATTATTCGACAAAAAAAAGGTAAAAATTTACCATGTCGTAAGCCACGTTTGAAATTAAAAGTTTTTAGACTACGCGTTGTTGATGCTCGGTCGGTAACGGAAACTGTAAATCATTATTCTCGACCGCGATTGATATACCGGATAAAAAACGAAAACGATTGACTGCGTATAATAATTCCGCAGTCAACCGTTCTCTTTTCTCATCCGAGACATCATCGGTTAGGAAGAACAACACTTTTGGCCGTTTCGAATGTCTTCCTTGCACTTGTAGCAATTTATCTTGAGAACGTCAAACGACCTCACCTTGAAAGCTCGATTTTACCGTACCGACTATCAAGTGCAGATGCACGATGACAGACACACACTCGGCTCGGTCGTAGCCGTCAAAACCCGAATCCACAACAAAACACGTTCGAACGCGCGCGCACGCGACAATGGCGTCACCGCCGCTTCGCAAACGCGATTTCTCATTACTTTCAAACCGTTCGACCGATCCGAACGAAACTAACTTTGATCTACGCTCAATCGTGGCAACAATCGAATGAATTATCGTTACCTCGATCATCTGCAGCCGTTTCGGAGATATTGCGAATACCATTTTGCAGCGCGTTTGAAAATTTAGGTTCTGATACCATCGACCGACTCCGAGCCGGCCGATAATCCCCCCCGCCCTTACCGATACTACGAAATATTGCCAAAAAACTAAAGACAAAACGCGCAGACAAAGGTAACGTCACAGTCTCCCGTGACCAGAAAAAAAAATGAAATAAATCTCATATCTATCGATCAGTAATCGCAATAACGATCGGAGTAGATTTTCATTTCAATCCATAACGATAATCAATGTTATAACTTTTGAAAATCTTCGACTTCAAGGCTACGAACCGATGAACGAGCAGGATGAAAAAAAAAAAAGAAAAGCGTGAAACAAAAAACTGAAAAAAATTGTGTCAAAATTATTCCACAATCGATCAATCACATATATGTGCATATGTGCATATATGTATTCAAGAATGGCAGGTGAACGCGATCTCGCACAGGCCAATGACGACCACGCACGGAAAATGCGACACAAGACGGTGCCGTGATATGCCCAACGTACGATAATACACGCCAACTCAAAGAAAAAGAGAGAGAGAGAAAAAAAAAAGAGCGAGAAAGAGAGAGAGAAAAAGAGTGAGAGAGACACACACCGAGGACGGAGAGATAAAGAAAAAAACGAGAAACGAGGCGAAGCGCTCGATTAATAATGTGCCCGAGCGCTCCGGGAGGCAACGGGCGGCCCTCTCTCTCTCTCTCTCTCTCTTCAGGCATCACCAAAAAACTTTTCACGCACGCCAAGTCCCATGAATAATATACTTTAAACCTAAAAAAAATCCTCCCCCCTCGGGCGACGATGTAAAATTCGTTTGCAAAAAAAAAAAGTTGAATGCCATTGCGAATGACTGTGTGAGAGAGAGAGAGAACGAGAGAGATGAAGAGAGACATAGGGCTAGAAGGTCGGATGCATTGTGTCAACTCTGTCAATTCGGCTTGCATCGCAGACTGTAAGAACGATGAAAATAGGAAGAATAAAAAATTTCACGGACTCTTAAACGTTATATATACATATACATACATACAAACATATATATATATATATATATATATATATATATATATATATATATATATATATATATATATATATAACACAAGCAATTCCATCGTTTCATTGCAGCACACTTAGCACATGAATACGCGCGTGTACACACACATTCACACACACACACACACGAAAGAGTCTCACCTGATGATCGCGTATGGCATTTTTCAGCTTGTTTTGCACCAACTGTATCTCCTGCTGCAGTCCCTTCGATATCTCCATAATTAAATCCCAATCCCGCGACTTCGTTGAAGAAAAATAAAAAAATGTCTATCTTCCAATCACTTTCCTCGATATTCTTTTCTTCCTTCTTTTTTCCCCGCTCTTCCTCTTCTTTTATTTCTTTTACACCCCAAAAACTTTTTCTCTTTTCCCTCGTCGACGTTTTATCTTCGTTTATTATTTATATTCTTCTTTGTTCTTCACCCTCTCGTGTTTTCTATTTTACGCATTTTTAACAAAATTATCAAATTTTAACAAAATTGATTATTGTTACTTTTTGTTTAAAAAAAAAAAAGATTTTTTCTTCGTTCAACTCACGAGGAACCGCGCGGGGGAGTTTGAGGGCCGATTTGTTACAACAGTTGAGACGTAGTGAAAGACAGAGAGAGGGAGAGAGAGAGACGGAGAGACGGAGGACGGAGATGGGATGAGGTAGATGATAGAGATAGAGAATAGTGCGTAACGAGCGATGTTTAGTGGTGAAGCGCGTCGTGTCTTGCGAGATCCTGTGCGCTCTTGCCCGGCTCGCTCGCTCCGCGACGACGGACGTGCAACGGACGACGAGGTGTAGCGATCTCACCACCAGCAGCACCGCGTTCGGGGTAAAAGGTAATAGTCGCTCTCGTGTAGAGCGAGAGAGAGAGGAGAGTGTGGTTTACGTGCGCGCGCGCTCGCGCACACCGTCAAAGACGAATCTCCAAACTCCGCGCGACTGCAACCCTATATATACACTGGCCGGGGTAAGCGGCAGCTGCGGCGGCGTAGGTGGCAGCACCGGCGCGCGATCAAGCGACTACACACCAGGCACCAGTCAAAGCAGGCGGTACACTAGCACGTCTGCTCCGAAAACCTTCGGGTATAGTATCCCACACACCGTGGGCATCGTACGGTGGCCCACCACCACACACGGCACTTGTGACACCCCTCCCCCCCTCCCCTCCCCCGCCACCGACCCTCACTCCACCCCACCCGCTATCCTCTTCGTTTTCGCACACGAATTTTTTTTTTCGTTTTATATATCACACACGGAAGCACGATTCACGCGAGAAACGACGAATGCGCGCGGCTATTGCCCGAAGCTTGTCCACCGACACGAGTTTGCAATTTTACATACATAGTTGTCAAACACAAACATATATGTACACTCACGGACAAATGACACTTTGCTTGAGTTTTTTTGAATAATGAAAAATGGCGAATTATTTTGAATTATTCGGGAGTTGGAGAATCGTGATGTTTTTTTTTATTTTTTATTTATTTTTTTTTAATTGTGGTTGATGAAATTTTTTGAAATTTTTTTATTTCGAAGTTTGTCCGTCTCGTGGGAAAAAGATTCGTAATCAGTGCACGAACGAAATTTTGTCGCTGTCCGCCGTGGTCCAACGACGTGCCGAGTTATTGAGGCGCCCCCTACCCACGAGGGAAACAAACGGCAGGATATTGTTCTTGCTGTCGCACTCTTCTCTGTCTCTCGTTCTCTCTATCACTTTCTATCTCTCTGTCTCTGTCGCACTCGCCGATGGTCAGCACCGCGCGAGCTCGAAGTTTGCGTGTCGCGCAAACGCGCGGAAAACTATGTTGGCACTGACTATATGTGCTTCTCGCGATAGCTCATCGAAGCCGAACATAACGTGTGAAACACGCAGTTTTGCACGAGATTGTTGGTGAAACCGCGAGATACATGTGGAACAAATTTTAGGTTAGCTAACTGCTATAATAGCCCGTATCGCTGGCGGGGGATTGTCTTTTGTTATTGTGAGCGTATAAAAAAATTGTTGGCAGTAGACCGGGGGGGGGGGGGGGGCGATGTTTTGACGACGAATGGAAAACAGCGGCAGTCGATCGTACTTTTAATGAGGTAACCGTCAGACGTCGCCACTGCCACACGGCGCTAATTCACGTCATGATTTTTAAATTAAACACTGATCGATGCACAACTTGATGTTATCCTGTTTCTTTTCGTGATAATAATATCAGAGAGAGAGGGAGGAATGATAAAGAGAAAACGAAAACTCCACGTGAAGAGACACCGGCGATTGCAGCGCCTCTGGCGCTTTAGTACAAGTCCCACGCTCGGGGTAGGCTTGGTGTTCAACCTTTTGACCCAGGTCACTGACAAATTTATGGGACTTTCAATGATATTCGAAATTTTTTCGGACAACTATAAGACTTAAGCCTTTAGAATTCAATGAAGAACTGTGAAACTTTATGATTTTCTATGACATTCACCGTTTTGTTAATGGCTGGCTGCGGTGTGAAGGAATATTAAAATCTATTATCATTATTGTTTCGATGAATGCTATTGTTCAACAGCTTTGCCTATACAATAAACAAGGAAAGTCTTTGCAGCCATTTTCGATTACCGAAAGTACATTGAAATGCGCGAACGTCGATCATTGGACGGCGCGAAATTCGACTTCACAAAGTTCCCGTTGCGACCGGCATCTTTCGGTTCAACCCCTCCACGCCACAGATGATCCATGCGAGAAAACTTATGACGAATGGACAAAAGTTATTACTCTACAAACAACATTTACCCATCGACGTGCAGCAACGTCGATTGTGATGAAACTTTAAAACTTTGTCAATGGCAATCGTCACGAAAGCCACACCATTTTGAGAAAGAGAATATCGCAAGACGTCGATGATTAACTAGTTTCTCCAGTTTTGTGAACTATATGCGATTGGAGAGTCTCGGAAGCTACGCATGCGCACGAAGAATTTCCTGGATGTCTCGAGCGGGGAGACTCAAGCGTGATATCCGGAAGAAGGTTGCGCAGTAAACTCACGGCGCAGCGCACAGTGTCAGCCGACTACCACGGACGGTGCTCTGTATTGGTTCGGTCGTTGTTCCCGGTTCGACAGACGATTAATTTTTGCGATAATAAAATTTGTATTGATTATCGTGAAACGATTCACGAAAGAGACGTGATCGAATCTTGAGTCGCCGGTAAGTAATGCACTGTTGCACTTAGTTACTTTATACAATTGTTTCGGCTCTCGAAACTTGCCTCGCGGTGAGAGGTTAACTCACTCGGGCATTCGGTGTTTTTCATTCTCTTTTTTTTTTCGTTCAACGTTTTTTCCGTGATTCGAATACGACTGTTTGTTTACACATCTTCGAAATCGGAGTTGCGAAGCTGTCACACGGCGAAATATTCAGCAGCATCGTACAGTAACGGATTCAACGGTGACCTAACCTATATGTAATTATTGTTTGACGCGTTTGCGCTGTTTTTAGGTTCTCATAATCACAGACGAAATCATGGCGAGCAAACGTACAGCGGACAAAGATTTGAATCACGATAATTGGAACGACGATGATGAGCCTGAGGAGGCGGGAACTTTTGTCAAAGCGCCGCAAGAAGTATTGGAGAAGAGAGTCGTCAAAGCGGCAAGGCGGAGACTCGGGGAACGCACTGCTGATGTAAGTCAGATGATAATTTTGGGTTTCGAATGATACGACGATGATTTTCTGCGGATCTTTAGTTAACAATGTTTTTAGGGACAGACCAAGAGCGCTTTTGGATCTTTCGCCGGTTTCAAAACAACTTCGGCTCCGTCTGCGTCGCCCTTTAGCTTCTTAGCCGCACCCAGCAAGAGCCAGACTCCCGCGACGACCCAAAGTTCCGGTATATTTTCAAATACCACTATAACCACCAACGGCACCCCCAAAATTCCGGAAAACGGAATCGACAAACCAACGGTGACATTCGGGTCCGTGAATTCTACTGCAAAGTCTACGGAGACAAAAAAAGTGGAAGATACAGAAAAAAAACAGCCGAATACAGAAAAAAAGGAGCCAAATGTAGAAAAAAAAGAGCCAAATATATTCAAAAAATCGTCGGATTATTACGCCAAGTTGAAAGGACTCAACGAGGGTGTCGCCCAGTGGATAAAGTCGCACGTCGACACAAATGCATTTTGCATTCTGACTCCCATATTTCGCGATTACGAAAGATATCTGAAAGAAATTGAGGATAATCACGGACGCGACAGTTCCAAATCGAGTTCCGAACTGGCACTCGAAGCGCCCAACGCAACAAGCTCGGAGTTGGAAAAAACGCTCAGCGTCGAAAGACCAACTTACGACGAGTCGTCGAACAAAAAACCGGAAAAATCGATCTTCGACGGTGCCGCAGCCAACTCGTCTTTGAGCAGCGGTGGAAGTGATTGGAATTCCAAAACTCCCATCTTCGGAATGTCCAATTCCAACGCAAAATCCATATTTGGCAATACCGGCGCCGACAAAAAGGAGAACAAAACATTTTTCGGTAATACCGACAGCAATCCATTTTTGACGAAATCGCCGAAGGAGCCGGAGAAAGAGGACAAATCGGAGACGCCGAAGCCTCGCATACCGTCGTCGGGATACATGTCGTTTTCACAAACCAACACGACCAACACGTCCGCGACTTTTAGCTTTGGTCAGAGTTCGACCACGAGTACCAGTCCTTCGGCTGGTTTTAGCTTTGGAAGGTAATCATCGATAATTCGTAAGCCAGAAACAAAACATAGACACGAAAACAAAAGTTCTGCTGCATTTTCGAAACAAAAATATTTATTGGCTCGTGAATTTTACAGTGCCAAGCCCTTCTCCTTCGGATCTCAAGTAGCCGCGCCTCAGGACTCCGGGGCCAAGCCCGACACCGAAGACAAAGATGACGACGATGAACCACCGAAACCCGAATTCAAACCCATCACCGAAGCCGATGCTTTCTTCGAAAAACGGTAAACACGAATTAATAATATTATAACAGAACAAAAAAAATTGGCAGAAATTTTGTTAACCAAGGGTTTCCTAATAAGGGTTCTGTAAACATTACAAAATGTAATCTGTACAAAAGCGTTAATAGAAACTTTTATATTTATATTTTTCGTAAATTATTTTTGCTACAGTGTTTATTATAATTTTGATTGAATATACTAATCAAAATCTACGTTCTATATTTTTTTCCGATTTTTTGAACTGATAGTTTAGAAATTAGAGAGGGGGGGCTTTGAAAACGAATATCTCGTGACTGAAGGGTTGGACTGACCGAAACCATGAAGGTTCCCATATTTCTACGAAACCCTAAAAAAAAACTATCTTTCTGCTTCGTTTCAGGTGCAAAGTCTTTGTGAAAAAAGAGGGTAACTTCAGCGACCGGGGCATAGGAGTACTTTTTTTGAAAAATACTCCGAACGGAAAGACTCAATTGATCGTTCGTGCCGATAATTCGCTGGGAAATATATTGATAAACACATTGCTCACGTCGACGATTCCGACGAAACGGATGAACAAAAATACCGTTATGCTGGTCTGTCTGCCGTTGCCGGATTCGGAACCTCCGCCGACCCCGGTTCTGTTGAGGGTCAAGACCAGCGAGGATGCCGATACTCTTCTCGAAACACTCGACGCCAACAAAAAATGAATAATCGTGGAGAATAAATGAATAAGATCACGAAGCTATGATAAAACGAAAAAAATAACGTATCGTAAGAGAGAATGATTTTGACTCGAGTGAGGATGATAATGATGATGATGATAATGACAATTCCGTGTGAATGATTTTTTTTTCTCGGTTTCGCAAAGTCCTGTGGAGCGTATCACAAAGCCACGAGGAAAAGTTGTCCAGCTATATAAATATATAATACATATATTCCGAACGAACTCGTCGACGATTCACCTTACGAATAAACATTTGTAATCCGTTTTTAATGAATCCTCGTCGGGTCATCGATGAATAAGATAATTTCTTTTTTTTACGTGCAGAGCGGACCCCCCCCCTCCACATGTTTTTCGTTCCATCGTTTAGCCACTGAATATCTTTTTTTTTTGTATCGTGCGTGATGGTCGTACGAACTTTTTAACTTTTCAGTATCAAAAGAAATAGCGAAATTCATTTTTTTATCAGCCGATATATTTTCGTGGCCTCAGCCATTTCGGCGATATTCGAAGTTTTGTCGATTCCAGTTCCGGAATTTGTAGATTTGTGAGGGATAGAAGAAAGGGGGAGGGTGGTGAGTTCTTGGGGAGCACGTGGACAAACGTGCTAGTTGGAAAAACTTATGTGAACACGAGAAATGTTATATAGCCATTTGTATATAAATAAAGCAAACGTCATGAAGTACAAGATATCGTTTGTAAATTATTTCGAACTTCACCATCGGATGCGTGTGGTTGTCAAAATAAAATTTTTTCTTTTTAAATCTGTTGAATCTGAACCACTTAGCCGATCTTCGGTGAAATTGATACATAGGACGGATGAATGATGTTCTATACTTTTGTAAAGTTGAAACTGAATTCGTCAACGTTCACGATGAATTATAGCGACAAATTTTATTTTTCGAAAGATTCTCAATATTATAAAATCAAAACTTCATGATGGATTTGACCCAAATGCTATACCAACCAACCTTGGGTTCAAATTTATTTGTGATAACTATTTAGACGAATATCTCAAAATTTGCGATTGCCACAGTGATGACTTTTTTTTTTTTTTTTGCGGGAATTTGACAACGACATAAAATCCGAGCCGCAGCTCGAATCACGACGAAAATTGTAGCCAATGAAGGGATCATAGGGATGCACATGGCAAAATTTAGGGGCTGAGACTGAAAACCGTTTTGGAGTTATACACGTTTGAATTTTCGAAGGTCATTACTCACATCCGGATATTTTTTCCAAATGTATTTTCACGACATTTCGGCACATTCTGAACATGCTCACATGAAGATCTTTAGAAAAAAAAATTTCCCAACGTCGCATAGCTTTCTCTATGAGGAAGAAAAAATAAAATAACGCTGTAACTGTGTTTACGTGTTTAATAATCCATAATCTGAATCTCCGATAAAATATTAAGCTTTAAATGACATAATATCAATATACAATGTTCAATATAGATAAATTCTTAGATCGTAGAACTAACGGCTAATATTTTAGAAATCGTCAAACCCTACGAATCTGCAATTATTTTCTCGTCAAACGTTTAATCTTTGTCCCTCGTGTGTGTGTGTATGTATGTGTGTGTGTGGTATAAACGCCGCTTAACGCAAGCTTCGTTAATTCATTTATCAAATTCGTTTTTTTTTTTGCACAACTAACGTCGAGCGGAAAATTCATTTAGTTTGTATTCTTTTTTCTTTTTTCACGAGTCAACGTTCATTCCTCCCGATTAATTGCAAAAAAAATATTATCATTTGCCGAACGAAATATTTCAATGCTGGTGAGCTACGAGCAACAGCGCGGGGAAATACAATCATCACGCGTGTGCATTTAATGCAGTTTTGCAGTGACGATGTGCTTCACGAGCTCTGAACTATCCGGCTTTACAATTATTAGCAATTATAGTCTGTACAAATTTTTGTTGTTGTTATTTTTGTTTCTCTCTCTCATAAAAACGAATAATCTTGTTATCACGACGATGATTCAACGCCCGTCGTTAGGCTTTTTGTGCCATGAACGGGGTTAAAGCGCCTATCTGGCCCAGACCCAGCTGTATGCGTAACATATGAACTTCCACGCAATTTTGAAAGACTTGTTGATTTTGGGGCGTGAGTCGTGATCTTATTTGCTCCATCGTGCCCTGCAGGACTTTGAGCTCATAAGCGTTTCTATCCGAATCGGACAGTGACTGTGAAAAACAAAGAAAAAAAATTAATATTCGTACAGAAAAAAATAAATACAAAAAACTTGAAAAATTGGTGGAAATTTTTTTTTTTTTGGAAAATCGATTATTTAATATGATCCGAATTACCTTTACTTGAAGCATCAGAGCAGTCAAGTCCGTGACTAGCTGATTCATCTTCGTCGGGGCTTTGTCATTGACAATGATGTTTCTCGCTACCATGTCGCTGGCTTCCTGACGACACTTTTCACGAAGATGCGACGGTGCCAACATGGCGGCCATACTCGGTTCCGGTGCCATTTCCTGACAAAGTTCCTGAATATCGTTCAAATATTCTTGAAGCGCAACGTTCATTTTCTCGAGCTCCACGACCGTCCTGCGTAATAGAAAAACAAATAAAATATTTGTATTTCGTCAATTTTCAGCGAATAATAATGAATAGAAATGTAAAAAATATATATGAGGTAGGACGACCCAAGTCACCGTTGAACCAAAAACCAAGATCCTACGACCTCACTATTTATTTTTTAGAGAGGACCTCCTTCCCATCGAGTTCCTAACATAAAGGCATCATGTTCCTAATATATAATTTATATTTTTTTCCTCAAATTTAAACAAAATTTCGAGTTTTTCCCAAATTTAAATACATAAAGATTCCCTATAAAAAAAAAAAATTAAATCTAGTTTGCAAAAAATCGATATTGCCATTATTTCGATAGACAATCGATTTTTTGATTATTATTTATGAAAAGAAATTTCTATCGAAATCAATCGAAATATCGATTTTTGGCAAAATAGATTTAATTTGTATTTAAAAAAATTTTTTTTTTAATAGGAAACCATCATTATCGTACCCAAATTACAAATTTCGGAGAAAAACTCGAATTTTTTCAAAATTGAGAATAAATAAATAAATAAAACGTCCCTCCCCATATATATTTTGATTATAATCAAAGTAAACTTACGCCGCGTATCGTCTCTCAAAATCCGTCGGCAAATATTCGCCCATCGATCGTTGTTTCTCCGCTTCGCAATTCATTTCTTTGAGTTTTTTTATTTTAATTTTTTTCGCAGCCAATATTTTATTGACTTTGACCATGAATTCGAGCAGTTTGAGCGGATAACCATTCATGGTACCGCCGATGTGAGTTCTCTTGGGAATGGCCATCGATGCGTTCGATATCAATGGATCGTTGTTCAAACGCGGCGAACGTAATTTCAAGGCGTAAGGCGGCGACGGTACGTATTGCACGTGTCGAGGACGAAATTTTTGAGCGAAGGACGAAACGCTCATGGTTTCCGGCGGTTCGTTCGACAATACTTCGTAATCGGGCACGCTGTGCGTACCGAGACCCGCACGTTCGAAAGTTATTCTGTATGTGTTGTTGCTCGTGTCCACGGCGTCTATGCTTCCGGTAAACAAACCGTCCTGAGGTTTTCTCAATCGGGCCGTGACTTTCGTGCCGATAACGAGTTGCAACGGTATTTCCGATGGCAAATCTTTGAAATCTTTGATATCACCGGATTTGCGTTGTTGCAACATGCGAATTTTTTGTCGTTTACGTTCGAGTTCGCGACGTTCTTCCTCGAAGAACGATTGCGAACATCTACGTGGTTTTCCCATCATACGACGAATTTTGCACCATTCGACGCGCGTCAATTTGCGGGTTTGCAATTGGGGAAACGATTCTTTCAGACATATCATAAAATCGTTGTCACCCTCGAACAGAGTTTTGTCGATGTTGCTGTAGAACCACTCGTAACAAACCCATTTGTGGGCTTTTGGGAGTTTTAGCAAATTTCGCAAACGCATACCAATCTTTTGACCGATTTTACGATCCGGTGATCCCGGTTGAACGGGTTTTTCAACCTCTTTCTCGTCCTTTATGGGCAACACCACGGGCATCGGCGATGGAATCGATTCGCGCGTCGGTGTGTGTTTCTTCGGTTCTATCAACATTTTTGGCTGTCTCTTCGTCGGCGATGGACGAGGAATCTTCTTCGGCGATGGTTTCACCTCGATTATCGATGGATCTTTTTTTATTCTACAAGACAAAAAAAAAGAATATTTGTAGCTCTACGAAAGAATTATTTTCGCAAGGGTTTGATGGAATCGATAGCGATGCGATTGAAATTGTAAAAGTTTTTTGGAACCGGACGGTTTGTCGTGTAGAATGGAAATTTAAACCTCCGGTCCTGTTTTTTTTTTTTTTACTCGCTAATCGAGTATTGAGTGGGTAAGCAAAAGTATTGCGACTTGAAGAAATTGAATCAATTTCCATATTTACTCATTTCGCTCTTTACTCATTTCATATTTTTCATTGAAAATTCCTAATTCTGATTTCTCCATTAATTTTTCATGAATTGATGGAACAAAGTACAATCAACAAATAGAAAATTCATTGAAAAAAAGAAATTAAAATGTGCTATCCAATGATATTTGACTCAGATCTCGAGTAGATTATAGAATCTTAAGAATGTATCAAAATTAACACATATTGCAGTCGCCATCGCAGAAGTTTTTAAAGAACAAAAATTTACTATTTCGACCAAATCGAAGATTGTAACGATTTCACTCATTTCTGTTTATCTCGATATCGTCCTTGAAAGCGTCATAATTCTTAAAAAAGATCGTCAATAGCGGTTACATCTCTCGCATATCTTCTTTGTATATCTTATAGTTTTAGTATCAAATCGCACTGTCACGACACAACTTTTTCCAAAGTCTCAAACTTTTCCATTCGACATAAACTCCCGTGAATGAGCAAAGTTTCAAAAAAAAAAAAAAAACTCCGAAGATATTTATTCGCACTACGATCCAGACCCAATTTCTCAACGAAAGACTTACCTGTGATGCGGATGATTGACCAGAATATCGTCGTAAAACAATTTGTTCTTCTTCCTTATTCTAGCGGGCATCCCCCTCCGATTCAAAACCTGCACGGGTTGCGTGGGAGGATTGGGTTTGGGCGGAGGTTTGGTCCCGACTCTCTGAAGTCCGAGAGCTGCCAATCCCAGCTCGGGCATGGCGTCCTCCATGTCCATGCTCGAATCCAAAGAATTGTTGGATATGGGATGTTCGTCTATGTCCATGGAATCGTCGTCTCCGATCTCGGTTTTTATTTCGTCCACCGACGGATAACCCCCGTTCTTCATTGACAGCAGAGTCTCCGCCGATTCGTCTGCAAGCGAAAACAAAAACACCATTCATCTTCATCGTATCTCAAAAACCAATCGCAACGCACCCTGAAAAATGCATTACACCGCGATTGACAAAAAACCAAAAAATTTTTACAAAACACAATCATTGGAAATTCAAACATTTTGTCAACCATGAAAAAATCAAAACCAAAACAAAAAAATAATATTAAAACGTAACCGCGATTGTTCTGTTCGAGATTCAAAAAAAATCCGAAATTTAACCCAAATTTTTGTGTCGTCGACAACGTTATAACCCGGCAATTCAAATTTTTCGGCGAATACAGAGACGAGGGGAGGGGGGGGTTATGCGATATTTCAAATTCGAACGTACATTCCATCATCGTGTTAACTCGTCGATCGTGAAATCCGTTTGTGAACGTTGTAAACGTCACGATATTTCGAACGTTATCCGCGAGTCCGAGAACTCGTGGTGGTGTTGGTCGTGTGTGGGTCGTTCGGTGCGTCGGTGTTAGTGGCGGTACGTGTACAATTTTTCTCTCTCACATCGCGCACCGACCTAACCAAACTATACGCGAGCGCAACTTGTGTAAACAGCGCAACGACGAGTGAGAAGCACGAAAAAAAAAAAAACAGAGAAAGAAAACGTTCGAACCCTCAAATTCACGAGTTTCGCGACTATCGTCCGTACTCGACGCTTGTAAACGAATGAATGACGAATAAACGTTGTTAATGACAAACTCGATGTTGAGTGAAATTTACGGTCGAAAGCGAATGACCGTCCCGCTTGAATCGTACATTGGTGATTTTTGAAATTTTGAAACCCATCATGGCCCAGTGCGGGGCCTTCGAAGATGCGAAATACGACGAAAACCAATGGCGCGAGTTATCGAAATTTCAAAACTTCGATTATCATTGTAAACTTTGAATTCAATGTATCACGATGAAACAATTTGCAACTAAGTTTTGGGATTGTTTTAACGCGTTGTAACTAACGTGAATAATGGTAAATATGACTTACTTTCAATCGCGTCCGCCATGTTGTGGTCGACTGATGCATTGTGGGTGATTGTGTTTCCGACAACCGCGCCCCCACTACGCGCGTGGATTGTTCGTGAAACTTTTGTTTATTTATTGCGTTTTTTTTTTGTTTTCGGTTCGCGTTCCGTTTGTTTCTCGTGATTCGGATGTGAAAACCGCCGTGGGAATGGTAATTACGAATTTACGGGGCGAAATAATGAGTTTCACGAATTTTCGAATGTTGTTCGTGCATTTTGTTTGCATCGCGTGTATCGATGTGCGACCGGATATCGATCGGTATTGCAGGGAACGCGAACGTTTGATCACGTCCGACGAAATCGATGATTATCTTCTCGTCGATGCGGAAATTAATTCGACGGTGCTGCTCGAGTGTCATTTCTGGTCGGTCGATGATGATTATCATTCGATCTTAGAAATTATCAATTTATCACGATTAATTGTGTTTCATCTATTATTTATTTTTCCATGCAGCAACGAACCCGACGACAAACAACCCAGAATATGGTATTTTCAAGATCGTTATCAAACGAAAACGGAAACGGAAGTCGAGCTTGGAATGAACAACAACATGTCGTGGAATCGAATTCACGTTACTCCGGAATTTTCGATTGTTATTAAAAATTTTGTAAACGACGATGCGGGAATTTATCGATGTCACGGAAAAAATGGTTTGGAAACGGAGAATAAATTTAATTATCGCATCGAAGCGGTTTACAAGAATTCGGAACACATGGATGTCGCACGGGGAAATATTTCCGATTGGGAAAATTATCGAAAAATTAATCTCGAACCCGTAACGACGCGTTTTGCTGTAAATATTTATGATTATGGGTTTGGGTTTGGATCGGAGTAATTGAGGTTATAGACATGGGGGACAATGGGAACTTCGAATGTCGCGACTGATCGTTACATTTAGTCATTATTTTGTCATTATCGCGTTATGCAGCAGTGAATAGAAGCTCAACGAGTGGTAATTAACGCTTCAGGTATCGAGAATGACCGATTTGTCCGAAATCCGGGAAGCCGGAATAATATTGGAATTAGTTTCCGAATGGACACCGTGGAGTCGCTGCGAGCGTTGCGTACGCAAGCGGGGATTCAAAACGAGTCGAGCCCTCTGCAGGCTGAAACGTCGCATCGAGAATAAAGTAATTGTGTATCGAAGAAAACAAAAAAAAATATATATATCGCAAAGAATGATCGAAATATGATTTTTTGCAATGTTCGTCGAATAATTTATTAACCTCAAACAGACGATCGTCGCGACAACCAATCAACAGATAATAAAATTCTTCTCCAAGTTTCCTCTCTTACCGTGCAGGTAATCCGTAACGACTAATTCAGGTCATTGCGCAATGAGAAAAATTTCATGACTCTGTGCTTTTCCAAGGTCACAACTTTTGGCCAACGAGTTTCCGAGTATAAGCCGAGCTACGAAAGACTTGCCGGAATTCATTCTCGAAGAAAAATGTAAAAATTGTCCGCGAGTGAAGAAAACGAAGAAAAACAAGTTCAAGTACAAAAAACGTTACACACTTGCGCAAGGCGCCCATCTTGCTATAGTCTGCCCTGAGTACGTATATATATCCATACACACGCAACACACGAGTGTACGTATATGGCGCGGTTTTTCCTGCGTTATATATGTACTTTCACCCGCGCTAAGGTCGAGCATGGAGACCCAAGTCGTGTGGCGCAAGGACGCCCTGCTCCTCAAGAAGGGCACCGGTAAGTCATTCAGAAAGAAAGACGCCGAACCCAGAGTTCTCGTCGACACATTCTCGACGCTCTACCTTATCGACGTATCGAACGACGAGGAGGGCAACTACACGTGCTACGCCGACGAAATGAAAATGATGCAAGTGCAAATACGCGTTGTTTCGAAATCTCGGCTTTTGACTCAAGGTTATTAATTTTCAATTTTGAAAAAAAAAAATAAATCAAATTAATTTATTATTTCAACAATCGGCAAAAAATGTGGAACGCTTCACGATTTTGCGTGTCATCCTTGCGCAGGGGCCATGCTAATCTTCTCTGTATCGTTCCAATTTTAGTATATGTACTGCCGAAGCAAGTACACAAATCGAATGGAAAATTGTTTCTTATATAGTAATCGTGCTCCTCCGTAGCGACTGCGAGAAGCGACTTCATCTCCCAAGCCACCTAGCGGTAGTTTTCGGAACTGGCGGTCGCGACGCCCGAGGCTGGGCAACCGAACAGGCTCCGAACATTTTCTACCGTCTTGCATACATCCAGATTAAAATTTACCGTACGATTATCATTCCACAGCATTCTTACGACACATGGGATATCTGGGTTTCATCTTCTTGCTCACTTCCTTCTGCTACTGCGCCGGACTCGTCGTCGTGTGCCGAGAGAAGGAAAAATTCAGAGGAAAAGACTATGTCGAGGTCGAGGACGAAGAATGAATGTCACACTGCGCACAGCGCGCATCCAAATTAAAATTCCAATTCTCTGCCAATGTTATCATGATTGGCGCTAGTTCCCCTGTATAAATACATCGACATAACCTAATGAATGACCTATGCGAATCTACGACATTTGTGGAATGCTAAAATTGTAATTAAGCTGCAAATGAATATTCAACTGATTGCAAACATAAATTTCAAACAAACTTTAGCCTTTAAAAAAATCTCTTTCGCGGCGGCCATTGCGTTAGTAATAACTTGGAATTCGTCCTGCAGACGCCTTTGGAGGCCTCTGACCCAAAAATGGCTTGATAAAATTGAAAACTCCCAAAAAGACGTCAATAAAATATAACAAATAAATATAAGAAGATAATGAGATTTACACAATTGTTGTATTCGATATCACAAAATGTTCAAACGAGCGATAAAATCTATAAGCGCGCTGCGGTAAAGATCCCCGTGGTTTTGAAAAACGAGTCACGTGACGCATGCACATTGAGATAGCGGGGGCACCGCGGGAAAGGAACATTTGATCCGATACGAGAAAAGGCCGAGAAGAAGCTTTTGGATCCGCCTCGATGCGTGTAAACCGTTTCGACGGTTCGCAGGTGTGCGGTACGTACATATATACAGACAGACAGGCGAAGTGAAAGGACAACTACGTGTCCGGTTTGGTAGCGAGTTCAGTGCACGATTCAAAATGGCCGTGCGTTGAACAGTCAGCGACGATCGTGATCTCTCGGCGACCCAGAGTGCCGGAAGAAATAGTTCTAGTAGTGGCTAATATGGATACGAGAAGAGTCGCATGTGTTATTGCCATTATTTGCATTCATCTCACTTCCCATGGAACGGAATGTAAGTCGATCGTTGGTTTTTTTTGTTATTCCTGTGTGTGTGTTTTTGTGATTTTTTTCTCGTGGTTGGATCGTCGATCGTTGATTCACGGCACACTTTCACCGCATTCCGGTGTGGTGACAATGTCTTTGTGTATTTATGGTGATATTCTAATATTCATTGCAATTTGATGAGGATTTCAATTGGCGTCGTGGAGGGGGGGGGCGGCGCTGCCTGTAAAACTTGGTGTTTGTAAGAATTAACGATTCTAGACATTTTTTTGTTCTTTTTTCCAATTTAAGTGAAAAAAGTCGTTTTTGAAATTTAGTTGTTGAAAGATTTTTTTAAACATTAGGTTTTGAAAAAAGTTATATTAATTTTGGGGAGAAAGATGCGTTTTGCAATTTTTGTTGTTAGAAGATTTTGAAAAAGATTTTCAATATGTTCGGATTTAAAAAAAATCATTTTTTTGATTGCAAAATGTTCTATTGTAATTCCAAGCTGCTGGGGAGAATTTTATTCAGTGTGACTAAACCGTAATTTTACCGAAGTGCGATTCAGGATGGTTATACAAACCTTGTGCATCAAAATTATACTTTTTACGGATTTTCTTGTTACTTATGTAAAGTTAGTTTGAGACAAGAGACAACATATTTTAGGATAATATTGTCGCGAGACAAAACGCACCTACTCGGTCGGTAACAAAAACGCTAAATAATTGTTTCGTCAAAGTTCAGAGGGAGTTTTGAATGAAAACAAATTATGTGACATTATTCGACTCATAATTCTGCAGGCTGGAACATTTTTCTTATGTCCAAAAATATTTGTCAACTTTGAAAAAAGTCCAATTTACAGTTTTCGATACCGATCGGGCAGGAAATGTTCGGGAGGTGTGCTTTCCGGACGGTTTCTGTTTATGTGTAAGCGGTAATTAAATTATCGATTAACCGAACTTCGTGCAGGTCTGCAGAAAAGATGCGTCAGCTGCCGGTCCAGAGGCGAGTTGGGCTCGTGCAAGGATCCTTTCACGATGAATTCCACGGAGATCGAGAAGGAGCACGGAGTGGAGGTGATACCATGTGCATCAGGATGGTGCGGCAAAGTCATTGAACGTCCCAATCTCAACAATGGTTAGGCTGATATACTTTTTTTATAATAACTCGAACGCAACGCCAGAAAAAAAATATCAGTCGCATCAGCAAGAAAATAAATAAACATAATTAATTTATCTGCTATTTTTATTCAAATCAAACAATGATAAATAATTTTTGACTGTCAGCCGAATTCAATCAAAAATAATCATTCGAGAGCTGGAATGCAATATTCACGATTATTTCCATTGATTGAAAATTGATTGATTATCCTATCAAGATTGATGATCAATAAATCCTCTCTAGTCCCTTTTTTTTCATTATGGTTCGGCGACTATACGTTTTTGTCACGAAGAAAAAATATCAATCATAAAAGCAAGAAAGTAAAAATTGTTATTCAACTCATACGCTATTTTCATTGACCAATTGATAATAATCGATTTTTGACTTCCAGTGAAATTCGATAGAAAATAAGTATTCCCGAGTTTAATTCCAACGTTTAAGATTTTTTTATTGAAAAAAAAAATTAAGTTGGTTAATAATCCGACAAAGATGGTAAATCAATTAATCACCTTAAAACCATTTTTCATTGATCTTTCGGTGCCAAATAATTTTAAACCAATCAAAAAATAACGATTAATGAAAGGAAAAAGAAATTTCACAGTTCTAATATTTCAGATATTATTTTCTTGAATTTAAAAAATTATTTTTGTAAGCCGCAAGTAAAATTATTGTTGTTTTTTTTCAGAATACGGAACGGCAACACATCGAATGTGTTTCCAGAGAGGTCCGGACGACGGTGAGGAACGATGCGCGTATACCATAAAGAATTACAAAAAAGTTTACATGTGCCTGTGTCTCGGTGATCTGTGCAACGGAACTAGCCCAACGATCAAGAATCCCGGATTTTTGTTACCGGCGCTACTGAGTTTTCTGATAATACGTTGGTGGCTATGAACCACGGAATTATCGCAGCGCAGACTTCGATGAGCCGTCGAGGAATTTTTCATTCGCACCAGCCCTGCGAGGAAGTGCAACGCGGACGTGCGCTCGGCCCTTTTCGTTCACTCGTGATGGAAGAGGGACTCTGTACATAGATAGACCGACACTACGGACTTTCTCGTAGAAACAGCGGAGATGATAAAAACAATAATGATAATTCGGTTAAAAACGCGAATGACCGATGACAAAGACAATATTTTAATTTATACAAATCAGTGTCTTCGAAATGCATTTTTTTATCGACGTTTATTGAGCGTCGACTTGTTATAAAGAGCCACTGGACATTTTAGAGATCTTTTGTTAATCTTTGTCTTTCCTTTTTTTCGACGTTTTTTTTTTTTACATTTCACGATAATGAAAATTAGTTCGTGGCCACGGATCTTCTCGTAGAAACAGAGAAGATTAGAATAATAATAATGATAATTCGGGTACAAACACGAATGAGCCACGACGAAGCCAATATTTCAATTGACACAAATCAGTGTCTTTGAAATGCATTTTTTGTATCGACGTTTATCGAGCGTCGACTTGTTATTAAAAGCCACTAGACATTTTATAAATTTTGTGTTAATATTTGTTTTTTTTCTTCCTTTATATTTTTCTTTTTTTCGTCGCTTTCTTTTTGTTTGTTTTTTTTACGATAATGAAAATTAGGCCATGGCCTTTCTGTAGAAAGGAGAGGATGGTCTCAAGCTTCCGAGGAGATTGCCACTCAGACCGTTTCGCTTTCGTTCCTCCTGATTCATCAGTATTGCTCGCACGTGAGGAATATCATCGTGAAACAATTCACCCTTTCCGTACAAATATCTGATGGCTCTCATTGCTGCTGGACCCTCCAGCAACAGTGGATCTGGATAAGCTGCGAAAATAAAAAGAAATCAGCGACGTGTTGACAATATTATTACCCAAAAGATTCATGTTCATGTTTTGGACATTTAGGCACAAAGCCCTAATTAGAAAAGTTCCAAAACAAAAAAAAAGTCAGGCTGTCAAATACGATTAGATCGAAATATGATCAAAACGATTGGATCGGAATATGATTGGAACATATCCCATATTGAGCAAAAATTTAAAGGATGTATTACCAAGCCCATTGGAAAAATCAGGTGTCACGTGTCGATCAGACGCGTCCTGCGAGCTGAATCCCAAATCATTAACGTCAATGGGCGCCACAAAAACGCCGACTGGCCACAGAGCTTCCGCGTTCTCCCGTGTTATCACTCGGGCGATCCTTTGACCTGCAAACAAAAAATTGCGAAATATTGTCACTCGAATCTACGAAAAATAAATCGAGGATGATCGAAATAATATAAAAATAGATAGTACAAGTCTTTCAATGAGGAATCATTTTCATTCCTGGGGTTCCGTAGAAGTCTAGGAACCCTTATGGTTTCGGTCAGTCCGTCTATCTGTCCATCTGCGTCTGTATGCAACAGTCCTCCCATTCTTTCATTTATTTACCAATTAAGATGAAATTTTGTACACAGCGGTTGATCGATGACGCAACAACAAATAAGATAACATTGAAAAAACAAAATTACGAATTTTTTAAAAAAGTATCTCAAAATTCGTAGACGCTAGAGTGGTAGCCAATATTTTTCAAAAATTCGAAAACGCTCTCCAATCCGAGCAGTTGCGTCAATGTTTGCAAAAATTACAGATGAAATAAATATCATAAGGCACCATATGTGTGCAAGATTCGAGCGCTGTAACTTGAACCGTTCTCGAGTTATAGACATTTGAGTTGTGCAGGGTCGTTACATACACACACATACACGCACATACATCCGGACAATTTCTGCAAATGTGATATCCGGACATTTTAGAACATTTGAAACATGTTGACCCCAAAATCCCGGTGAAAAGTGTTCAGACTCCCACATAGCTTCGTTCATGGGGAAGCAAAATTGAGAAAAAAAATTACTAAAAATTCAAAATATTCATTCTAATTTTTCTTACCGTACTGCCTCGTAGTTCGTCGCCCAACGGAGAGATAGGATTTTTGTGAAATCGTATTACCCCCTTAAAAAAAAAATAATAGCAATAAATTATGATTATAATCATAAAAATCAAACTTCTTACGGTTGAAAAAAAGTTTTGGACACTAATAATAATAATAATAATAATAATAATAATAATAATAATAATAATAATAATAATAATAATAATAATAATAATAATAATAATAATAATAATAATAATAATAACAGCAATAATAATAATCCATAAATTTTTATTTACCATCTGTGGTGAGAGCGTGTTCGTAAACGTGTGGGGGTGATACGAACTTGACGTGAACACTGGCAAGGGGTGCGGCAGTGCTCGCTGCTATCAATACCATCAGAGTCAGCAACTCGAGCTATCGAAAAACACACACACATGCTGTTAGCGCATTTAATAATATAACCGCGAATGTGTTACAGCAGTATTTCCTTTCCACGTATAGTTTCATCGAGGTCAACGTGCACAAGCTGCAACCGCACAATTAACATGCGAATGCTTTGTGGACTATAACTTGTCTTATACAATAATCGTTTTCTCTCCATCTCTCCATTTTTTTTCCAGCTCATACGATTCTCGAGGCGGTGGGTATTCGATACAAATATACGTGCAATCGAATAGCGAGGGGTTAAAATGCGTGGGTGGCTCAGACTTTATGCTCGAACGATATCGATAATGTTTTATGTTACCCTGCAGCATGCGAAAGGGATGTCTGACTTTTTTTTCTCCTCAAAGTGGATTTTAACTATCGAATGGGAAATTTGTTTCTCACTCATACAATAAATATATTTTAATGGGCCTGCTGAAATATATGTTATATGACGTGTAATATGTAAAACATAAATTCATCGATTTAATCTTTGGTCGTGAATAATTTAAGAAATCAAATTCTTTTGAATGGTTGGTTGAGAAAAAAAAAGATGTTGGTCGAACTTGACGGAGTTTGGAGTGCCTGAGGCTGTTGTAACGCTTCGAACGACATTTTATCGTATCCAATCGTGTTTCTTCTATTTTGAGAGTGCGTGGAACGTTGAGGCAAAATCGTACAACGATCTACTTTCGTGAGATTAAAAAAAAATAGATAGAAAAAGAGAGAGAGATAAAAAAAAGAGGATTGCCAATAACCAGTTGCCCTTGGGGTCTTTGGGACCTTATTCATCGTTTTGTGTACCAGCATTCGACTGATATCGCGTCCCTTATTGAATGACCAATCAATGAGTTTCGTATAAATACAAAAATTAGCATAGTCCTTGCGCCAGTTATTATTTCATTTTATTTTCAATTTTATTTTTATTTCGCAATGAGTCGAGTGACGAGTGATTTGGCTGGACGGATTTCGAATGTTTGGAGATTGTTCGACCATGTTACTCAACAATATATATATATATATTGAGTGAAAATTTATATATAACTTAAGCGACTGACTTTATTGTTATCAATTATGCGATCCTGTACAATTCCGGTTGCAAAATGTCGCGTTATCATCGATTGGCGATAACGAATAAGGATTAGCACATCGTTCGAAATCTCGTACGATCGATGGATCAGAGAGAAAGCGGGATCACGAGACCGCGATAAGGATCGGCAGGATTTACGATGTCATCGACGTGGGGGGTGGGGGGGGGGGGGGACGTGGCTTGGCCGGTCTCCAAGGAATTGTGTCACAGGGTGTCACTTCGGATCGTTCATCACGGGAACACAGGCCTCGATTGTTCTTAAATTGTTTCACGATCCAGTCGAATGAAAAACGAGCGAGCGGGCAATGCGGGTCACCGGTTTTTTTCGAATCTACTGCATCGGCCGAAATTGATTGCTCCTTTTTTTTGTCATTATAACGATGCTTCTTTTTCTTTCTTCAATGAATAAAGAAGAATAAATCTGATTTTATTTTGATAATGTTGATTTTTTTCTTGAATCGAAATTGACGAGAATTCGAAAAAAACATACATTTTTTATTATAGTTGTAGAGTGGTTGACCGGATGTAATTATAATTAAGAATATATCGACAGATGTAACGAAGCTGACATTTTGTAGCAAACGATGATCCGATAGATCAACGGTATTACTATATATATATATAAGCAGCAGGTGTATAAAAAGGATCGATTTCGTGAAAACTGATGATTTTGTAATAGTTGATATTGTCACGTTTCTGTAATAGGCAATTATGAATAATTCACACGAATGATTATTCAATTAGTGCATTTAAATATTCATTAAGTGTAGAATGAGTAAGATCCACAATAATTTTGTCACAAAGTGTTCGAAATACGATTTTCACGTTATGCCCATAAGAAATGCCCATACACCACAAATCCGTCTGTGTTTGTTGTTAAGTGACCCGCATTGCCCGAACGTCGTCGTGTAATTGGATCTGCAAGCGACCCGGAAGGATCGTAGCGACAGTGATCCATCCGCGGCGCATCTTCCTTCGCGAAAGCTTCGACACGAGGTCTATCCCAATGAGGATTAACATCGTCGAGTGTATCGCCGAGAGTTATGCGCAACAAGTGAGGCAAGCGTCTTGGCATCGAGTCGCGGAACCGCATGTGACCGCATCCCACATGGGTTCTCACCTCCTCTCCCCCGACGCCTTCTTCGCGGTGCGGCAATATAATGCATGCATTATATATATATGTACACTGTACGAAGTACGTCCAACGACATGTAAGGTAATTCGATATAGCCCAACTATATCGTCTTTGCGAGACGGAGAAAGGGACAACAACCCCGAACGCCATGTTGCGAGACGCTTCCGCAATTCGAACCACGACGTTTTCCGTAGATCTTCGTCAAAACCGCTCACGGTAATCCGCCATTTTCAAAAAAGATTTTGATTTCGCGAAAAAAAATATTTTTGATTGAAGTTTGAAGTGTCGAGAAGATTTAGGAATTTTAGAATATTTGAAGTCGATATGAAAAATTTGAAAATTGATCGAGCTCCAGTAATTCGTGAAAAGGTAAGTTCTTGCATTCGTGTTTAGTGCGTTTGAAATTGGGTTTTTTTCAATTTGTGGGACGCTGAGGGTTTGAATTGAAAACTAATCGTTCAATTGACTTAGCATTAGAATTAATTTTTTTTTAATTTCAATCAAATTTTGTGTTTTTGACATTACGTTTTTTGTTTTGGTCGACGGTTTAAAGTCAGAACTAATTGTTCGATTCACTTTTGAAATTGGATGACCATATCTTCAAATAGATTTTCTCGGGCCTGGGGTAGCACTTTTAATACATATCTATGTTGCTTCGTTTTTCAATGACCATTCTTTTCGTTCGTTATTTTGAAAAGAGAAAAATGAATTTTTCACTCAAGCGTATTTTCAACTACAGTTTTTATTCAATTCAAATGAAATTCTTGTGCTTCATAGTTAAAATTATGTGAAACAGTTACTTGATAATTATCCATCAAATTTGAACCGTAGTTGCTTCCGATGATGCATTAAAAGCATTTAGAAAAATCTTTAAAAAATCTAGAATAGATTTCGAGGTTTATTTTCTATGATTCAATGGTTATTTTAAAAGTTGATTGCACATTCATTTATTCACAACCATTTCAATTGTACAAGATATTTCACTTAAGGTAGTATCGCACATAGGAGACTTTACCGTCCGATTTTCATGAAACTTGGCATACTTATGGGTATTGATGAGAAAAAGGCCCAGTTAAATTTTTATGGCCCTCCGGAGCACGAGAAAAAAGATATCAACACTTTAATTTTTTCACGTTTAACATTGAGCCTTATGGAAAAACACGCTAAATTTGATATAATACAAAAAGTTGCCGTCAGATTTTAATGAAAACACTTCGAGCTGCAAGTTTAATATTCGGGCAACATTTTGGGCACTTGACCGTAAAAATCAACAGACTGTGACGAGAATAATAAGCAAATAAACATCGGAAAATATCGTCTCTCTCTCTTTCTCTCTAATCGACATCATACCACGCGTCTTTGTCACACACAGGTACTACGTAACTCATTTGGAGATGGTATAGCTTTAGGCTTGCTTTGACTCTTACGGTTTGTGCGATACTACCTTAAGAATCAGTGAATTCGTTTGTTTCCCAGAAGACTCAGTCTGAGGAGCGAGGGTTGACATCGGTAACACACAAACAGTTATCACTGACCACATTCCGCAAAAAAAAGTCTCCATCAGATTTATCGAGTTCGAGGGTCAAATCCACTTTTCTCTCTGCCATTGCACCGCCGCGTCGGTTGCGTCACGCGAAATAGAGCCATTGAAATAAAAAAAAACCGGCGAGCGCGTTATGTGTGGCACATGAAAGGAGAATTTAATTTTAACGACGTAACAAAGAACCCGGTGAAGACGTAATAAGAGGCGGGTTGTTTGATACGTGGGTAGGAGCGAAAGCGGGCAGTCTCTTATCGTTATATTGCGATGCCATTGTGGAGGCCGGAGGCCGTTGTGAGGTCCGGCCGGCGCCATGTTCCCCGGTGCATATACATACGTCGGAGAAAATGAAATACGACATGGCGGTCGAACACACCTCCCTCGTGTTTTGAAATAAGCTGCGTAATTTAATAACTACAGGCTTCGTCTGGACTGTACGCAACGATTTCTTCATATTCTCCTCTTGTAGGGTACAAATACCGTTTGTAAAAGCAAAGATGCTGGACGAAGCAATTTATGTTTTATCGAATCGAAACGACCATCAAACATGGCGGCGAACGTAATTCTTTTTTTTAAGTAGAACTTTATTTTATTTTCGTAAACAAAATTGAATGTTCTTCGAGTGTTACACGATTCATTCGTTCGATCAGCTTTGCGATACACGCTTCAGAACCTAAAGAACCTGAAGAACTTCAAGAATCTAAAGAATTTAAAGCACCTCAAGAATTTACGAAATCTGAATAACCAAAATAATCTGAAGTACCGGAGGAACCCTAAAAATTTGAATAATCTTTGACAAAAATTGAAAAACCTGAAGAGCAGTATGGCAGCAGCAGGCGCCTCCATCGCCCCCTAAAAATAATCTTTTTAACTCAACGAAGATCGATCCGGTAAATTAACGTCTGATTAATCGGACTCACCTTTAACATGTCGATGGCCTTGATTCTTCTTCGTATCGAATGCAATTTTTCTCAACCGTTACACAGAAACTAAATCACACCCGTTCGTTGCACGACTCGTTCGTCGGTTCACACCAGAATGATTTGTTGTTACACAATGATTATCGAATCAACGTTAGGGTATTATCGAGCCGCAGAGCTCTAAGCCTCGACAGAGTGACTCGGCCAGGAACTGATCCAGTTTAGAGGCGTTGGGTGAATGTCGTGATGCATAGGTAACCCAAGTGGCCAGCATCCCCCTTCTCGCGAAGGTACCCCACCTGCACGGAATCAAAGCCACGACGACGAGAGGGAGCAGAGGACAGAAACACATCAAAGCGAGCAACAACATAGCGACGATGGCAAAACCATGAAAGATTTGCAGAAGCGTCGCGAGGACACGACAATTCAAGGCAGAGGACTTTCGTCTAGGAAGAAACTTATGGGCATATATGATCGATCGGATAATTCGTGGAATCGTCCAAGGACTGAAAGAACGGATTTACACAGTCAGCTGCGGTTGTGGAGAAATGAATATGAAGGTCGCGCGGTAGGATCGAAAGAGCGGGAATGTTTCATTCGCCGCTCTAATTGACACGAGAGCGCCTCCTTTAACGTATAGAACACTACGGAGAAAGATCGGAGAATGTAACGCAATAGGAGCACGTGATTCTCGCGCCTCGGCTATACGGAGATTCGTACGGAGGCACGGTTCATACAATGATATATGTACCAGAGCCTCAAGATAATGGGCTGCATCATGTCGTTTGTCTATCTCGGATTTCTGTGAGCGCGAGGGAGATCGTTGGGTCTTGCAAATGTGTTGTTTCCCGGCACCATTGATCTTGCTGACGAAAAACGAGAACGATTGACTGCAGAATTATGATTTCCGAGCAATCGTTCTCGTGTTTTAGACGAAATATCTATGTTGACTGAGAACAATGGGTTACAGTTTTCGTTATCGACCGAGCAGTCATCTTGGCTGCATGGAGATTCGCATGCGGGCACGGTTGGTACGATGATATATGTACCGGGGACGGGCCTCAAGATCATAACGGGCTCCATGTCGTTTGTCCGTCTCAGATTGCTGTGAGTGCGAGAGAGAACGCTGACTCTTTCCGACGAGTCATTTTACGCGGCCATTGGTCTTTCTGGGGAAAAAGCGAGAACGATTGACTGCGGAATGTTGATCTGCAAGGAATCGTCTTCATGTTTTAGACGATACATAAATCGTGACCGAAAACAATGCGTTACAGTTTTTGTTACCGGCCGAGTAGTCGCGCATCATCTTGAGTCGTATAATTTTTGCGTCCATTTCGCGCTTATGGGATCGCACAGATTATTCCTTTCACCGATCATTAGGTGGTGGGTCACAGCCAAGACGATGATAAATTATACAGTGTCTCCCACATTGAATTACGAATGGGTTTGTAACGACGGCGAAACTTGTAAAATTTTGTTCGTACATCGTAATAAATGTCGTATTTATTATTTAGTAACGTTTTAATTTTTACGGTCTGGCGTGAGAGTCTGCGCGTGAAAAAAAAATGTATGGGAGAATTGTCTGTTACGGTTCAATGACGTTGCAGTGCATTGAGTTGCAGTTATAAGCGTTTTCTGAGCTCTGTCACGGTACACTTGAGCCGTACATAGCACATTGTGCATGGATATGTATATATGTATGTTAAAAGCTAGCTCACAACTATGTAGAAGAAAGGTTGTAATATATGCTGCTGTATCGATCTAAGCGGCGTTAACACGGCTCTCGCTCTATTCGCGCTGACGCAATTTGTAATTACAATTTGTCATTCATCGATCACAAAGAAAGTTGAATAATTTAAACGAAACTGCAGAATATTTGCGTATGTTCGAAATGCCCTGTTATATAGGAAATTATATATTCTTCAAGCAAACCATGTTGAGCCGAAATTTTGGATTATTTTCGATTTATTTAGTCTACGTGTTAGTTGTTATGTTAAGTTAATAACAATATTAATACAAATGTCATTGGATGCGCATATTTTTTCCCACTAAGGAATTTCTGAAACGTAATATCGATATAAATATAAAGTGACACGACTCGGTCGCGTCTCCTAATGACGACCGTAAACCATTGTTTGTCGCCACGATTGATATTTCGGATGAAAAACGAGAAGGAATGACTCCGTCCCAAAATATGACAATCCAGGGTTCTCGTTTTTCATGCGGTAAATAAATCGTGAGGGAGAATAATACTTTGCGACGATTTTCGTTTTACCGGTGGCCATCTGCGACTCACCGACGCCTTTGGCACCTCCGCTAAAAGGATTCTCGCAACGGAAACGGAAATCCAACTATGTCCGCATCGATAATAATGAAGATTTTTGTATTACCGACGGCGATTCGAGAGATCGTGCGATGGCGCTGATTCGCGACTGAAAAAATTTGTGCGCGCAAGGGCGCTGTGCTTCGCCGGAGCATCGTCGAGTTTTCGCGGGCAGCCGAGTTTATGGGTAATATTTCCCAAGATTCTTTCCTACAATCTTGACAATTGTCAAAAATTTGACTCGCAAGTTTGAAAATAATAAAATTGTCAAATCGTTTCGATCTCAGAAATTTTACGAATTATAACTGAACGATGTGTGTTTGCGTGACAATCGACAATTTTTTCGCTCATCTTGTTGACAATGTCAATAAAAATATAAAATGGCGAGTCCGGGAAAAAAAAATATTATTATCGTACGATCATTGACAATCCTCGACGTCCATTCTGATTAAAATGCGATTGGGAGATAAAAATTTAATAAAAAAGTACTGTCAACCGATTTATCATTCGTGCAGCGTGAAATTATTCTTTTATAGCTATTTTTTCTAACCTAACCTCTTTGTTTTATTATGGCATGTATCTGGAAAATGTCATTGACATCCACGAATGAAGAGTTTGCATGCATGAATAATAGATAATCATCAAATTTGTGTTATAAATAAAATGTCTGCAATGTTTTTGACAGTCGAAAGCCGCAATGCCTTCCGAAGATGCGGATCCTTCCGACAATCAGATCATCGAGCATGACAATATAACGCTTCTTCGTGGTTTGGGCGTAAGTTGCTGTTTATCAAACTCCGTTGTGACTCTGTAGCGTCGTTGCTATTATCCCAGGACCAAATAAGTTTGTCTATTTTTCCAGGAATCCTCTGGCGATCTAGTAGAATGCATGTCCATTACGTTGAACAGCGATGATGTCGACAACGCCGACATCCGGGAAGTTATAGTAAATGACAAATTGGTGCGCACAACGCTGACCGCCATAACACTTCCCGATGGGACTCAGGCGTTCGTTACTAACAAATTGGATGGCGAAGGTATTTTTTTTTCATCCATCGAATTTGCTTTGATCCTGTTACAATCATGATTTTTGTTTTTTTTTCTTTGTGCAATTCAACAATTAATTATCTCAAAATTATGAATGAATAGCTGTTATTTTTGCTATTGAATTTTGTATCGATTCACTCTTCTGTAAGTTGTGAGCAGCAGGGTGCAAAGAGTCATCTCTGGATCTGGGGAATACAAGAGCAATTCTAATTTCAGATTTGTCGGATGGAAAGACTCTGCGTTTTGAGCTGGAGCCAACGACTTATCTGCAGTCTATGGTAATGTTAATAATGTATTACACGTGTTTCAAAAATATCAAGAAAATTCTGCATTTTTCACAGCCACTAGCTTTTATCATTCCAAAAAAACTTGCAAAATTCATTCCAAAAAAATTTGACACGTGTTTCCGTGGAAAATCCAGTGTGTGGTCCACAGAAAATATAGATTGAATGACCTTCAATATTTAATATTCAATATTAGCGATTACGAAAAGTGAAAAAACATGACACAAGATGTAATAACATCTATTCAGAGATATTTGCTGATTATAAATTTCCCCAGCATCCACAAAGGAGTTACAATCGAGAGCTAGCTTACTTTTGGCTGGGATTGTATGTGTCATACATCCTTAAGCAACTTATATTTATTCGTTCGACATCTAATTCGTAGTCTTTTATGTTAATCTCATGTTATCTCATGTCATCTCATGTCAACTCACTGCAGACCGAAGGAAGCACCTCAGACCACACGGAAAACACGTACGTCCAGTTGATCGACGGCACGACGTACATGCTAACCGGTCATGTAGCCGTGGAGGACGATTTGTCGGTAATACAGGGCGAAAAACTCAAGAAGGATAAATCGAGAAATCAGCATCCTTGCAGTCAGGAAGGATGCACAAAAGTGTACAGTACGCCGCACCATCTGAAGGTACATAAGCCCATAAAACAACAACAATATTAATATTAATAATAATACGAAAATGTATTTTCAGGTGCACGAACGTTCCCACACGGGTCAACGTCCCTACAGATGTACTCACGCAAAGTGCAAAAAAAGTTTTTCCACCGGTTACAGTTTGAAAGCCCATTATCGCACTCACACGGGCGAAAAACCGTACAAATGCACCGACGAAACCTGTGGCAAGGGTTTCAAGACTTCGGGCGATTTGTTGAAACACGTGAGAACGCACACGGGCGAAAGACCATTTCCATGTCCGTTCGAGGGTTGCGAACGTTCGTTCACCACCTCGAACATCCGAAAAGTTCATTTGAGAACTCACACGGGCGAACGTCCGTACAAGTGTGATCAGTGCAGCAAAGCTTTTGCAAGCGCGACGAATTACAAAAATCACATACGCATACATTCGGGCGAAAAACCGTATGTTTGTACCGTGGAAAATTGCGATCGTCGTTTTACCGAATACTCGAGTCTCTACAAGCATCAGTTGGTTCACACCCAACAAAAACCATTCGAGTGCAAATTTTGTCACAGACGTTATCGTCAGAGCAGCACTCTGGCAATGCACAAACGCACTGCTCACGCTCTCATCGAGAGCGACGACGGCATAGACGTGTTTTTGACCGATGCTTCGGACGAACCGACGTTGATCGGTCGCCAGAAATCTCATTCGCGAACGAACGTGAGTTCGAACTTTATTTTTTTTTCTTACTGGAATTTTAAGGAAAAAAAAACGTCTGGAAAAAAATTAGAGTTTGTCCTTTGAAGTCTAGAAAAAAATTCCAGAATGTAGCTTTTGATTAGTACATTCAATTAAAATTATAATGGACGCTGTACCAAAAATAGTTTACGAAAAATATTTAAATAACTTTTTTTTAAAATTTGTTACACTTATACCTATCGATAGTTTCTTGAGAGAGTAGCAATTTTCTTGCCAAGTGATATATAGCAATCTTCGCGCATTGTACAATTTTTTGTGTTGTTCACTTTTTTCTAAATTCTTTTATTGGCTACTACAGAATTTTTTTATTTATTTCCCACTGCACATTGGAAGAGCATCTTCAATTGTTTTTTTTTCTTTTACAGAGAATTACCGTAAATAAAGATGGCCAGGTACGAATATCAGAAGCCACGGAAGACTCGAGCGACACGGAGACGCAAATTCTGCTGGTCGGTCATCCGTCGCAAATAGCAGCTATCGAGGTTCGTTTCTTTTTCTTCCTTCTTCTTTTTCTAACTCGATCGCGAGCGAATTGCAATTTTCAGAACCATTTTCATTGATGCAATGCATTTTTTCAGCACATCAACTTGGACGGTGAATTTGAGGACTCGCCGATCGACACGTCCCTCGAGAGTTTGAACATCAAGATCGAGGGCATGGAATTCGGATGGACGTAAAAATTCGTGAGAAAAATTATAAAAAGCATCGAAGAATTAATAAAATTGAGGGAAAAAAACGAGCCATCGCAGCGTAAGAAACGAGAGCCTAATCGCCGGATGGCGCTTGCATACTGGAAGCCGGTGAATCTGCTGCTCCAAAAATCATTGGCTTCGAGTGATATTTTAACACTTCAACAGAAAATAAATATTCAAGAAAAAAAAACAAATGTTATAAGTCAATACCAGTTTTTCTTTCTTCCAATAGTTACAATTTTTTAAATAAAAAAAAAACATATAGAAAAATTGCTGAATATAACTTAAAAAAGAAAATAAATATCGTAAAAATAATCGAATTTTATCAGTTAATCGTATCAGTTTTTTAAAAAATTTAATAATTACAATTTTTTAAAACTTCTAAAAAACAAAAAATTAAAAAATAAAATCAACGACAAATCTTTATCCACGAATAATTGAAAGAAAAATATATGTAACGGGCTATGGGGAATGTTGAATCGTCCAAAAATGCTATGACTAGTTGATAAATTCGTCACACAAGAATCACAATACTGGTTTTTGAAGAAATTCCCGAGAATTGCCAGATGCTCGTCGTTAGTCAATGAACAAATTCCACAAATAGCCGCTCGTCCTGTCACAATAATAAAAAAATGATAAATACGCGATCACGCACCATTCATTGAACAGTATATCAAAGTATCCTCAATCATCGTGACTACGAGCTGCGGTCGCAATCGTCGTTGATCATTTTAAAAACAAGAAGAAAAAAAATGAGGGAAAAATTACTCGTTAATGGACGAGAATGTTTCTCGGTTTCGCGAAACCGCACGTTATTCCGTTGAAGTCCGAGATTGGCATGATGAATAGCGGGTTTTGTGCTCGCACCCAGAAACGCAGCCGTTGTTGCGTCTCGCGACGCGTCGTCGTTACACAATGCGTGTCAATGAAAAAAAACCGAGCTGGCTGGATCGATGAATCGAACGCTTTTCGATAAACGCCGTTTTTTTTTTTTGTGGGGGAGCGACCGAAAGAATCGTCGGAGACACTTCCTATTTCCTGTGTCCTTCCCGAGCTTCCGGAAGTCTGGTATCGAACAAACGTGAATGGTTTTCCGCTCCTCCGGGGTTTTTCAAGTACGCCGAATTTTTTTTCTACACTCGCGCTTTAAGTCAGCATGACACCGCCTCCAAAACAAACATCGATTCTAAATTCTCTTTTTTCATCCGAAACCACTGACGTACAATTGATTTATATTTGGGATACCGATTATTCACCATTTCGACCGCGAGTCCTCAAAATTCTTTTCGTTTTTAGGGTTCAGTAGAAGTCTAGGAACCCTTATGGTTTCGGTCAGACCGTCCGTCCGTCTGTCTGGATGTCACAGTCCTCCCATTCTCTCATTTATGTGCCGGGTTAAATAAAGTTTGATACACAGACGTGGATCGATGACCCAGAAATAAAAATTATCATATGTGACAAAAAAAGTTTTTTCGACCTCCTCTTCTCCTTCCTACAGATTAAAAAGTAAACTCGCGATTTTTTTCTGCTCACCCCATCGAGAGAGGCGTCTTTCAATAGGTTTCCTCAGATGCAATTTAAAACGTTCCGAGATCTTTTCACTTTAACCCTTCAGTCACGAGATATCTCCTTTCAAAGTCTTTTTGTAAATAAAAAAAATTGACTAAACCATAATGGTTTTCGATTGTCTTGCAAACTGTAAAAGTGAACTCTGTTCGAAATCGAACATCGTTTTCGTCTGAAAATAACAAATGAGAAAAATATAGTTATTTATAAATAATTCGATGAATGGAGAAAAATGTTACACTACCCTTTTTCATTTGCAGATGAAAGAAAAATTCACTAGGTTCGTCATGTTCCCTTGCTTGAAATTTAAGACTAAATCACAAAAAAGTATAGAAGAATTTAAAAACAAGAAAACCCATACTTTGTTTTCCAACTATTGCACGGTGTCACGCACCATTAGTTGCAATTTGGCCGTCGTTCCGGAAACTTTTCCGACCTGACAATCGTCTGTCAAAGCCGCTGATAACGCAACGACGTTCGGCAATTGACGTCGCACCAATCATTCGAACAATTGTTTCCACAATTTCGATAAGTATCGATACAGCTGCAGCAGATAATCCTGTTGATAAAAAATAAAATAAAGAAGATTGAAAAAAAAATGGACTCGCAGAAAATTACAAATCTTTATTATTTCTTGTGCGATACGAAGAGTGGAAAATTCGTGATTTTCTGCGATAAAGCAAGTTTTATCGTCGAGAAAAATTCTAAGTCGTCGTAAGCCATCGAACCGTTCATAAATATATATATATATGTTCATGTGTACTTACATACATATATATAATAGCGTGTGATAAAAAAATGTTTTTCAACGTTTTTCGATTTTTCTGGCAGGTCCTCCATTTGAAGTAGATATTATTAGGAGACGTCTGTCACAATTTGACCCCAACCGGAGAATATGTAGAGGTTCCGCCCTCACGAATCCGTTTTTGTTTTCGATTAACACGTGAACATTTTTTTTTCAGCTAAAATTAATTTTTCAGGTAAGCGGAATTTTTTGCGCCATGGAAAGTAAGTTCAATACACAATATCAGTAGAAAATCGATTTTTCTATCACCTCGTATGATTTTTTGATTATTTTTTATTAAAAAAAAAAAAAATTTTCTAAAGAAAATAATCGAAATATCGATTTTTTCGCAGAATACATTTCATTTTTCTTTTTTTATGTATAGGAAACCATTACCCTATATTGACATTTTAAAAGAAATCTCCGATTTCTTCAAATAAAAAAAAATAAATGGATTAGGAACAATGATGCCCATTCCAATTTTATGAAAAAAGTTTCTCAATTCCGATAGAGTATTTGGTGAACAATTCTCATCCAATAAAAAAAAGGGAATAAGCAGTTACCTCTTGATGAAAAAAATTAGGGGTCGGGGTGAGGGATAGGGGGAAATCTGAAAATTAAAAAAAAGATTAATGAGGTCGTAGAATCTAAAAGATACGAATAAAAAAAAATTATTGTCCGCATTGACGAATAGACGGATTTCGATCCGATGATTTGAGGCGTCTTGCCCCATACATACGTTTTTATATAGGTTTTTTAACTTTCATAATTTTTTTTTTTCGAGTACCATCGACATGGCGGGTTTCCTCGCTCTCCGCCCACGCGCGCTATATAAAACGGAAGCCACTCGCAGTGTACATACGAGACAGAGATAAGCCGTCGACGTTGTCCGGAACATCGCGAGCGTAATCCAGGCAGCGATTTAATTATTCAATCGTGTCGGAAATTCGTGAATAATTAACAAGATCAATGCGTTGAAAATTTTCGACAACAATGAGATTTGGAAAAATCGAATGAAAATTAATCATCTCCCAGAAGAGATAAAAATTGGAGATAAGAATGCGCGGGATTATTTCGTTCAAAATGGAAAATTCATTGTTGCTGCGATCGTCCGAGATTTTTTTGGACACTCGAGCGATATGCTTTCGTGTCCGGACACGAAAGCATCGCAACAGCCGCTGCAAGCACGTGCGTTTCTTCGGTCGTCGCTGTTTCTTCTCGCGCCCGAGGCTGCTCCGAGCGGACTCGCGACTCGGCAAACAATTAGGTAAATTAATGTAAATTAATCTAATAGGGCCAGCGTCACACGCGCTTCGGCTATAATCTCTATCTCTATTTCTCTCTCTCTCTCTCTCTCTCTCTCTCTCTCTCTCTCTCTCTCTCTCTCTCTCGCTGTCTCTCTCCTAACTATCTCTGCCCCTCTCTCTCCCTCTTTTTTTCATACTGCAACGCATCACGCATTTTCAGTCTCCTCAGTCGCGATCCCCGTAGCATACCGAATTTTGTTTTTTCGACAATTCAATTTTCAACGCATCATTTATTTACACAAAATAACGTTCATTCACATCTCGATGATTGTCAATAATCACCAGTTGTTTTACTTTTTTTCTTTATTATTTCGTCTTTCTTTTTAATCGTCAAACCAATTTTCAAAATTTATTATTTATTTACAAAAAATAATGCTTATCGACATATCGACAATTGTCAAGAATCACCAATTGTTTCACTTTTTTTTCTTTATTAATTTCTTTTTTCTTTTTAATCGTCAAACAAATTTTCAACATCAATAATTTATTTACAAGAAATAACGTTTATCGGCACATTAATTATTGTCAAGAATCACCCGTTGTTTTTTTTGGTCTTATTTCTCTCTTTTTGTTTAATCGTCAAACCAATTTTCAAAGATAAACGAGACTCGCCCTGAGAGCCTCAATTTACTCGCACAAATTTATGAAGCCTGAGAAACATTCGCACTTTATCTATCGCTCGCGATATCTCGACCCGTGGATGACCACACGCGTTAACGCTCTGACCGTCCGGCAGTTTCGTTGCGATCGTTCGGAAAAATATTTTCCCAATAATTGGAAAATTGAAAAAGTAAATAAATAAATAATTAAATAAAATAAAAAGAAACGAAACAAACACGGGTTTTTTTGAGTTATCGAAATCTCGTAGACGCGTGAGTGCAAATCCGAGAAAACCGTCACCGAGCTTCGCAGGTCCGTAAGTGCAATTGATTCTGATTTTTTCGTTCGATAAATCACCGCAAGCTTCGTACTATCGGACAGACCACGAGTCGGATCGCGGTCGATCCTACGTGAGATTTTTGGATTAAATAACAACAATAATGGTGATGATAAAAATGAAAAATAATCACAACGCGAGCCAATGATAACGATTTAATCGTACGGATTATGGATTATCAGTCAAATTAATTATTGTTTCCACAAAAGTAGAATGATTTACTATCGATGATTATTGGGAGGATCAAAATGAGAGTCTTGAGAATGAATATTTAATAACATTTCTGAACAATGGGAATCAATATTACGTAAATGAATTAAATTTGATTGTCCCATCATTTTTTAGGGAGCTGAAATTATCGAACTTTACCGTAACATTTTGAGGCCTTATAATTGTAATAACAATTATAATTTGTGTTGACCTATTAATTATTTTTGTTTTTTATAAAGCTTTGGCGAAGTGCGATAAATTTTTTTTTATAAAAAAAGTAGGCTTAATTTTGTAGATGTCTTTCTTTATTGAAAAAGTCTCTACTTTAACGGTGAAATAAGGAAAGATACGGTTACGAGAGAAAAAATAAAAATAAATAAAAATAATAATAATAACAATAACAATAATTATAATATATTAATATTATTATTATCGTGGTAGCTGAACAAAAAAGCTCGGTGATGATAATAGTGGTGATGAAAATAGTGTGAATATTGATAATAATAATTATTATTATTATCAATTAATATAATAATAAGGTAAATATGCCGAATCACGGTAGAATCATTAGAAAAAAAATTTCGAGCACTTTTGAGGTGGAGCCGTGATTCGGCATATTTACCATAATAATGATAATAATAACAATAATTATTATTATGATTATTATTATTATATTAATAACAAATTGACATAACGATGAAAAATAATGTAACAAAGTATAAAATCGCTCACACACACACACACACAGATACAATCCTAAATGCATACATGGACACACGGTTGTCGAGATTGACAACGCCGAGCTGTCCAGATGTCCTCGGCTGACGATGGATATCGTTGGTCTCTCGACCTTCTCGAAGCGCAAGTCTCGGTTCGAGTAATCTCGCCGCAGAATTGCATCGTTGACGGTCAAGACACGACGATCTCGAGGTTCCACCGGTCGGTCAGATCTATCCTCGGCTACCGAACAACGTATCGAACATCACGCTTTTTTTTTCATCGGCCTCGCGTTGTCGCGAACAACCGGAGTGAAGAAACTCTTGAGGCCATACAACGTATAGCAAAATTCGTTCTGGTCTCTTTGCCGTTGTGTTTCACGGTATCGTTTCGAAAAAAAAAAAATTAATAACAAACACAGACAGAGACGCCACGAGTTGAGAAAATCGCGCCCTCAATTTTTTTATTTTTTTATTTTATTTTTTAAAATATTTTTTTTCCCCTCAACGATACATCGGACGTGACGCGTCACGAGTTTCTTTCGCAATCGAAGATCCTAATCGATGAAGAAAACAACAAAATATTCCGGAATATATCGCGTTGAGATAAGTCGCACGTTTGAATCGCTGCGACGATGCAATACCGATAATTCCGTTCGAAACCGCTCATATCATGATTTTTAACGTGAATGAGATCGATGTGTAATATAATTATTCGATTGTGGGTACAATTCATTTTTTCGAATTAATTTTTACGGTGCACATGTAATTACGATGAATAATTATCTTATCCTGTGATTGGAAATTATTCATTGGCGATGATAATTGTTGCATAGACTGAAATTCGAGTCCTAGAAATAAATTTTAGCTTAAATTGATTTTAGTTTTGATTGAATTTTACCTCGAGTTAAATTATTAAATAAATTAAATTACCTTAAATTGAATTATTCGACAATGTAATGAACATTGGTGATTAATTAGGATCAACGATCATGAATCAGTTTCGAGAGCATGGAAATTTATTGACTTTTGGTAGATCAATCATAATATTTGTATAATCACTCCGATCAATTATTATCTGAAAAATTGATGTAATTGATTATCGATCATAATTGGGCAATTTGGAAATTTCAAATTTAGGAACACATCTTTAATTAAATTAATTCATAATTCGTATTGATAATTACTGATTAATTTTTGTGAGAATTAAAATTGACTGACTTTTGATAGAATCATCAGAATTTCATGACGAGATAAGGCGTAGATGAAAATCAGAGTTTTGGGGATCGAACCCTACTGACATCGTGCAAAATAATTCGGTTAAAATTCACGTAAATGTTTTCATAGTGATTATTGATGAATTTTTTGTGAACGTGATAATTGAAATTGACGAGCGAACGAGATCCATTGATAGATTTCTCGGTGTGTGAGTAACCAATGACAAACGATCGAGATAAGCTTTGTCTTCGATCGAGATCTCTCTGCTCGCTTTTTTCATCGCGACATAGTAACGAAACAGAAAAAAATTATATCTCACATGACGTAGTGGACGAACTGTTTCGTCGTTCTTTCCATAGGCACGTGCTAATCTTGCCAGGTCAGTTCAAATGTTCAGAGCATACAAGAAGAATCAGCTAACGAGAGTAAATCCTACCCCAAACCTGACCCTGACAGTCATTGGCAGTCCATCGAAGCGACTAAGCGATACAATTCTGTCCAGTTTAACGAAAAAATTCTTAAAGAGCCAATAATTGTGCCATTCGTCAAACCTTCGTCTCGAACTGTTCAGAACAAACAGAATCGTCATCGCGGAGTGAAAATAAGGTGAGAACGACAGCCAATTATTCTGTTTGCTGACTCGTCGTATTTTTCGCTACTTACGAGCTCTCGTTATTATTTATCTCTTTTTTTGCTGTTTTTTTTTTCGTCTTCGGCTATCATTCGTCGCGTTTGGTGGTGAAAATATTTCGTCCTCGAGTTCACGTGACGAACGCCAATGGGCTATAAGTTCGAGAATTATGAGTTATTTTTGTACTGACAAAATTTAAATTCATCGTTGAAAAAAGTTGAGCTTAAAGCAAGGAGAAAACTTAAATATTTAGGAGCTAAGAGCTAACCCAAGTGTTTCAATTTCTAATTCATTGAAAAAAAATTCTTTCCAACGGTTCCAACGCATCAATCAATTCAAATCGAAAATCTCGTCCAAATTTCAGACAATTGAAGACTCGAACGGTTCCAGGCTCGATTACTGACTGCCAGTCTGTAAAAAAGACGAATCTATTCTAAATATTTTAAGCAGAACTTTTTTCGAAAATTCTTTAAGTCTCGAATTATCTGCGATGCCACCAACGAAATCTCGAATTTTAGTTGCTGGACCTGTTTGAGAGATTAGAATTTCGATTTTCAATTCGTATTATGCCCTTCAGCTGGGACCCTTTGAATTAAAAATGTCTGTTCTGTGTTTCAATGATATCTTGAATATCAAATGCTCAACCTGTTAAAAATATTTGTATATTTTTTTTACTGACTTGCAATCAGTGCTTGAATTAGCACCGTTCGAATTCTAAATTGTCTCGAATTCTATTGACATCCTGGATTTCAATTGCTTGCGATCTGTTGAAAATATTCGAAGCAATTATTCAACAAATACGCAACAGCAAATTGTTCATTTGTTCTTTCCAATTGGACATTTTTATTCACAGGTTTCGACGGTTGCAGACGAAAGGATATTTCATTATTATTATTTCATTATTTATTTATCGGTAACGCTTTATCGGAAAAATAATTGAGAGTCATTTGCGTTTTAGCGATCCCAAATTAGGTTGAAAAAAAAATATTTGGACGCGGTTTTTTTTTGTCATGTAAGCTAGTGTAGTCTTTTTGACGACGATGATAATCCCATACATTTTTTTCCCATCGTTATTCATCATCTTCTTCAGTCGGGCCATTCGTCAAGTCGGCGAACGCAAATACCGAGGCTCGAGGCCTCGTTGACGACCCCCAATGGGCCATAGATCAACCGATAATAATGGAAAATGTTTGACCGCCGATCCGACCAGTCCGGAAGTGTATTTAGAGTCTCAATGATCACATCTATTATCGCACCCGACTCGCATCATTGATAATGAGTCACACACACATACACACTAACAACAGCCGGATGTAGAGCAGAATTGATGGAAGTCCAGCTTGAGCAAACATATATATATCATGCTTGGTAATGAAAAAATACTGCAGGAAAGACATTCGCGTTTTTATTCCCGTCAAAGCTAATAAAAAGTGTTTGATTAACATTTTTTGCAAGAGTAACAACATTTTTCTTTATAATTTTTGAAAAAATATTTAGAATAATTTTTCAAAATGCAAAAGGCAAAAAAAAAAATACTTCAACCGGTGAAATAACGTGAGATAAAAAAGGAAACACGCTGCGACTCCGATACGTCGCATCGTGCGAATGAAGAAAGAATGAAAAATAATTGTTTATTCGTTATCCGTTGTCGTAGTGAGATTCTTTATCATCGTCACGCGGTAACCCGCGAACAAGACGTGTCGGTCTAGTGGTCGAAGGATCGACATCTTTGCTCATCCGAATGTCTTTCATCGACGACACCCAACAGTCACGAGGATACGACACGTCGAGGTGCCCGTTGTTTCTCGTGACAATTGCAATTTTACGATTGCACGAGCTACCACGACAAATCCCTCGAAACAATTCGAACGTCCAAAACGTTTTTCCGTCCAGACAGATGCTTTTATGTTGTTTTTCTCGCGTTGTTTTTTTGCTACGTTTGACAACGATTGTCATTCTTTATGGAATTCTATTTTCGTATCAGGGATGGGCACTCGTTTAATGGATAAGTTTTCTTAAAATTTTTTTTTTGTCTTTGAAAAATAATCTAGTCGGTGATAAAAGTGTGATTGTTGTATAAGGATTGATTTTTTTTGTATTGGTGGGATAATTGTGAATAATTTGGGTTAATTATTATTATCATTTTGTTGGTCTTACGATGTTACGATTATTAGTCCTACGATGGATTATTGGAATTTATTGGGCATCAGGTTCGATCGTTGTCTAGTCAAGAAAGTATTGAAAATACATTTTTGTTGAATGCTCAAGTGCTCATATTTTTTAGGGTTCCGTATCTTCGAAGAAACAAAAAAAAGGAACGCTAAAAAAAAACCCGAACCCTCAATTACTTGCACGTCTGTCCGTCTGTCCGTTTGTCAGAGCCGGATTTCTTCGAAACCATGCGACGTAGATACTTGAAACTTGTCATAGTAATAAATCTCGTTGACCCAAATATTTTTCACTAGTTAACACTTGGAAATATTTATAGGAGACTTGCAGAGGAAGCAAATGAGTTGATCGAAAACTTAAAAAAATTAATTTTCATATATCATGTAGGATATCATTTGAAAGGGATTGTTATGTGGATTACAAAAATATTTTTGTTCATAATTTGTAAAAGCATATTCAAGAACATATAAAAAAAGGTGTGAAAATTATTTCCCATCTCCATTTCCCCTCTTTCCTTATTTTCGAAACTATTGGTGATAAAATTATAGAAAAATCAGCTAGCAGATAGCTCACTATCCGCTAGTTCTTTTTTACTCCAATTCAAGCAAATTGGTTTGACTGAGTTCAAATTGCAATGAACACTAGTTTCGACATTTGCATAATCATGCTTCATCAAATTTTTATCAAAAGTATGATTTTCCAAATTGTAATTATTAATTTTTTACAAATTGTTAATATTTTTTTCCACCGGTAAACATTTATTCAAACAAAATAGTAAAATTTTAAATAATTGTAACTCTTAATTAATTGTAAATAATAATTGATTATTCGAAGGATTTTTAATGAAAACGTTGTTACGTCGAAAATTGGTTTATCACTTCCAAACAGTTTTCAGATAAAATTTTCGATTGATACAAAAAACACTCATGTCATGAATTATGAATACTGGCTCATTCTTTTTTAAATGACCGTGTAAACAATTCCGACCATGATCTTGGTTATTTATAGCAGTGGTGGACAAGGCACAGTCATTGCAATTCCCTCACACAACCAGTCCCGACGATGGAATCCCATTGACGAACTCAACCCGACCGAAACAATTGTGAAAATCGCGTCTTTTTCTCGTCACAATATCGTCAGTGACGCGTCGACAATGTTTTTTTTCTTCTTTTCATTCCTATTTTGATATTATCATCGTGTTTTCAACTGTCTGAGAGATCTCTCGACAATTTTGTCGCATTGATGCACAACTGCACTTCCGTCTGACGTTCATGCGTGTTTTATTCGTGCGTACGACGCGAGACAAACGTTTGGATTTTTTTCCTTCTTTTGTTTTGTTTTTTTTTCCATGGAAAAGGACGTGATACGAGTGATTAATCGAGAAGGGAAAAACCGTGAATCGCTGACGCGATTTCCTCATCTTGTTGCAATCCCGAGAAATTTATTTTCATTATTATCGCGAAATATGAGAATTCGTGAGTGTTTTGTCAGGGTCGACGGACTCTCTGGGCCCGGGAGAACCTGAACGAATCACGAGGTCAATTGCGGCCTCACGACTAGCTGCGATGTACCAAACAAACTGCTCGTGATGCCGTGTGCGTGGGTCTCGAAGGGAATTACCTCACTCGACATTGTATACAGTTGCATGCGTTTGCTCAATTGCCATAGTTTATTCGACTGAAAAAGTTTTATCAACAGTTGGGTTGACGAGGTTGAAACAATAAATGATAATGATAATAACAATAATAATTCGATTTGAGAAAGAAAAGTATATGTCGACAAATTAATGAACATAAATTGGTTCTTTGAGCGATCGATTATATTTTTGTTGTCGTAGATATTGTATGAGACATTTATTTATACGAAATAGAAGGAAAGAGCTTTTTTTGTAAAAATATTTTATTTATTTGTTTTGTTCCGTACAAATTGCAACGACTCAAAAAAAATGTCGTCATCTGATAAATTAACTAGAAGATAATTGAGAATTGTTAACAATTTCGAATAATAATTAGCGCCCACGTCTGGGGGACAAAAAAAAGGTTTCATCGACAGTTGGGTTGAAGGGCTTAGAATAATAATAATAATAATTCGATTCGAGAGAAAAGTATACATAATCAAATTATCGAATATAAATTCCTTCTTTAAACAATCGATTATACTTTTCATTTCGGATATTGTATGAAGCATGCATTTATCTGAAATTGCACGGGGGAGCTTTTTTTCTCTGAAAAGATTTTCATTCATTTGTTTGTTGAGTACAAATTGCAACGACCTGAATAAAAAAAATTGCATCCTAGTGAATAAACTTAAAAATATAATTGACAAAAAGATAAGAGTCATAATGAGTGTCCACATTTAGGGAGTCTTCAGGCCTCCAATGATCGAGAATGATTTATTTCAATCTTTCCCGATTCTTAATTCTGTTCGAATAATCGAAATAATCAATCAGCATCCTTATCAACGTCAAGAAAAATCCCAAACACGTTTCTCATCGCTATCCGTCACTATAATCGATCAATCCAAATAAATGTTCCATCAGGATTCCCCTACAAATACAAATATAACATTTGGACTAAAAATGAAAGAAAAAAAAACAAACCAATATTTATCAAACATCTGTACAACATTCGATATAAAATAGAAAGAGTAGTCAAACAGCATGTTGTGCACACACATGATAGGATTCCGTAGTCATTCTGATGTAGTAGCCATTGACGAAACATGTAATCTCCACAAAAGCGTTAACGGAAACTTTGATATTTAAATTTTTCGTAAATTATTTTTACTACAGTGTTTATCATAATTTTGATCGACCGTACTAATCAAAAGCTACATTCTGAATTTTTTTTCGATTTTTTGAATTAATGTCTTAGAAATTAAAGGAGAGGGGACACTCTAATGACGAATTTGAAAGCGAATATCTCGTTACTGAAGGGTTGCAATGAAAAAGTCTCGGAACATTTCGAATTGCATTTGAGGTAACCTATCAAAAGACACCTCACTTGATGGGGTGAGCAAAAAAAATATTTCGCGTTCACTTTTTAATCCGCGTCAGGGGGTCGTGAATTTTTTTTTCTTTAATGTTATCATTTCTATTTTTGGCTCATCGATCTAAAAAAATCTAAAAAAATCATTCAACGATAATTGTTTTTGAAACCAGGTTTTCGGAAAAAACCCGACGCACAATCGTTATACTGATCAGCGACAGTGATCGTTGATCGAAACTCTCAAAGATTCGTCGCATCGTCGCATCACCACCGATCGACGTTCACAATGCAACTTGACGTCCCGAACGACGGTGGGGGAGTACACGGGACCGCGACGATTCGCGACGACAACGTGGGGGGATGAAGAAGCGACGCGGCCAGGAAGGGGAGGGAGCGTTGGTGGTACCGTGGTCGCCGCCACCGTCGCGACGACGACGTCCGCGGAGGCTTTATAATCGATTATCTCGAGTGGCGCTCGTAATTCCCGAAGAAGAGGCCGATACGAGCGTCGGATAAGAGACCGGAGGGGTCCGCGTGGTCCGCGATCTTACCTCGCGCGCTACCCGCGTCGCTCTCGATCCCCGACGATACGCGCGGCTTTCACCATTCGCATCGATAACAATAATAACCCATCGACCAACCCGCGCATCACTCTTCGCATTTTTCTCCCCGTCGATCATAAAAAAAGTGTTTGATTTATTAAATTTTGTAAAACTGAAAAAAAATCTTAATAATGTTATTGAACAAATTATATAAATAAATAGAATATTGATATCAATAACGCATTGACTGACCGCATCATCATTCGCGATTTGCTACTCGTCAATGATGACAAAAAGTGTTTTATTAAAAAAATGTTGAAACTATAAAAAAAAAAATCTCACAAATTGTATCGAACAAATTAAAAAATACAATAAAATAATAAATAAATACGCTTCACACTGGCACGGAATATCGATATCGATAAAGCATCGACTGACCGCGTCATCATTCGCGTTTTTTTTCCCGTCAAAGATAATCCAAAGTGTTTGATCGATAATTTTCTTAAAAAACTAAAATTTTGTAAATAAAAAATTTGTTTGTAAAAACTAAAATAAAAAATATATGTGATATTAATTAATAAACGACAACGAAAAGAAAAAGTTAAATAGAGAAAAAAAATTGTGTGGGGAGAGGTTTCGACGTTGACGGTGCGGAGATTAAGCGCGGTTAAGCCGAGGGGGAAGGGGATCGTGTTAAAAAGCGGGGGCCGCAACGTCTCGTCCGAGTTTCATAGTCGGCGCTGCTCTCTCGAGGCATTTATTGGGCCAAATCACATCGCACGAGCAGCACCTTCGGTTTTGCGAGTCGCGCGCGCGCGGACCGGTAAAACGCGCCGTCCCGAGAGTGTACCACCGATTTTTCGACAACCGGTAGACCGTTTCGCTCCATCGGACACACACATACACGCGCGACCAGTACCAGACCTCGTACCAGTGCGATATTCTTGTTGAAAAAAAATAAAAAATAAATAACAATAGACAATCGCAAATTATCGAAGAAATAAAAACTTACCGATCGTTAGCAGAATTTGAAAAAAGAGCATAACATTTTAAAAATATATGAACTTCATCGGCTGAATTCGAAACATAGAAAAAAAATCGGCGAATATTCGCGAAATAAAAAAAAATAAATTACCGATCGACAAAGTTGGAGAAAAAAATACGAAAAAAACTAAATAACCGATTGGAATAATAAGAAATAAATAAATAATCGATTGGCCAAAGAAGGAAAGAAAGTGAACAATCGTCAAAATACGAAGAAAACAAATTAATCAACGATCGGCATAATAATTAATAATAATAATAAACGATCGGTAAAATAAGAAACGAAGAAAAAATCGAACGATCGTAAAAATTCGTCGGCAAAATGGATTAGACGCTGCGCGTGTGCATGTGCGCGAGTTCATGCGGTTAAGATGATTTCGTGACGAAGAATTTTCATTTCCCTGGTTGCACAGTTGACACACACAGCCGGTGGATACGTTAGATCTTCCAAACACATTTCCAATCCCCCGCACGATCGTCTTGTTTCACAAGATAATCTTTAACAAAGCCAAACAAGAACAACAAAAAAAGAAGAGAACGCTAAAAAACAAACGATATACTGGAGGAAAAAATGTCGAAGAGGCAATGGATGGTCCTGCTTATGCTGTTCCTGACCTACCTTCTGATCGGCGCATCGATCTTCTATCACATCGAGAGCCGACTGGAGATCGAGAAGGTCGCTAAAGCGAGGGAAGAGCGCATCGAGATCAACGGTTAGTCTCAATGAAATTACACACTCACACACTCATTTCTACATACATATATATAGTATATATGGAGATCATCGTCGTGCGCTTCTTGCTCCGCGAAAAATAAAAAAATTGACCCAGAAAAAAAAAGGTAATAAATCAATGAATGATGAATTATCGATTTCATAGGAAAAAATAAAAATAAACATGATCCACGTTGCGAATAATTATTCACAGTGCTGTATACTGTTTATTAATTTAATATTTTTATTATAAAAATGATTTATCAATTTATTATATTTATTTTTTGTCGTTTTTAATAATCATTGTTTTGATTAGAGTTATATTTATTGAGTATTTTCATTATTCGATTATGTATTTCATTGATGAGTGATTCATGTGCCGAGACACGAACGTTGCATACATCTCATGCGAACGACCCTGCGAGTTCTTCGCACACACACACACATGAACACATATATATGCGAGTGGGCCGCCTCCACGTGACGCATATTTTATCCGACGCACTGTTACACGCGTGTCGGAATTACTACGTGCCCGCCATAGTACCCGTCTGAAATAACGTGCCCCGCTATTATTTCCGCTTTGGAATCGATCGCCATCGTTTCTCCGGATCACTTATTGACGCGCATTGTCGAGCCCTCGTTGCGCACAACGGTTTTGACTCATCGATGACTATTGTCGAACGCGTTGTTCGCCAATCGAGGGCACATAAGTTTTGCAAAAGCGAAAAAAGAGAGAAATGAACAAACAAAAACAATGCGAAACGACGAAATTTAAAAAAAAATACATTTCCATGCTCGAATTCATGAATAACTGAATAATTAAAATACAAAAACGATAATTTATCCGAGTCTTGAGATGAAAGTTTATTCAAAAATTCAGCCAAATCCATGAATTACAACTTGTAACATCAAAAATGTTTGAAGTATCATTAAAATATAGGTGACGATAAAAATAATTCATAGAAATATAATTTTTTTTCGAATGGGCAATTTTTTTGTATCCACAACATTTTCGGAGCATCGACATCGACCGATGCTCGGTCCAGATTGATAAATCCACGATTCACCCATTTTTGACAAACTTTTTGCCCGATGATCAGTAAGACCTTAACGGAGCTAACGTTTTGTCGAACGAAGAATGGAATTCCGGATAGTCGCCGAATAGTCCGGAGCATTTTTTTTTTTTTGTATGCACAGCCGTGCCCGGGTTTTGTCGGCGCGTGGCATTATTGTCGGTGGAAGGCTAACCCCGGGGAGCTTCGTTGAATGTCGAGACGAGCGAGTGGCAATGTCGCGAGACTGATCGCGAAAGCGCATCGGCGAGAACGTCGACGGTGTCGCCCTTAGACACGAGCGTGAGCGTAAAAGCGCGCTAACGGCGATCGTGATGCGTTTGCGTAACGTTTGGAATCTTTGGGAAATTGCGTCGCGGAAAATATCGCACCTGTATTATTCTATACGATATTGTTGATCGATGACGTTTCGAATTGACGAGACGTTGAATTCTTTTTTTTTTTTCACCGATGTTTTTACGGCCGAAACGCCGTTTTAGGACGATTGCCGACGACGATGCATCTATCGAGGCGTTGTATTTAGGCTGATGAGTTTTGAAATACCGAATTGTTTCAAATGAAGGAATGAATATTATTATTATTTTTAATATCAAAGAGTCGTCGAGAAGAAATATTTTTGTTAATATCATTCAAACGCATTTTAGGATGATTCTGATTGCAACGCTTTTTTCGGGACGTTGCATTCGAGCCCATCTGATTTGAAATATTGAATACCGATTTCGAATGATTCTAAAGGCGACGAAAGAGTAAACTTTATTATTCTTTTTTAATATCAATGAGTCGACGAGACAAAAGCTTTTTTCTTTACTATTCAAACGCATTTCAGGACGATTTCGACTGCAATGCATTTTCCGAAGCGTTGCACTTGAGTTCATCTGATTTTAATCATTAAATACTAATTTCTCGTCACTTTAAACGCGATTAAGAAGTTGATTTTGTTATCCTTTTTTTTATATCAATGGGTCAACGAGGTGTAAATCTTTTTTCAACCATTCAAACGCATTTTAGGACGATTCAGACTGCAATGCATTTTCAGAAGCGTTGCACTTGATCCGGTCCGGTGATTAAAAATATTGATTTCCGATTTCCAATGATTGTAAATAAAACGAAAGAATCAGTTTCATTCGATTTTCTCTTTGCTTAACGATCATCGATAGCGAATGAACGCAGGGAAGGCATTTGTTTAGTTCGCTTGTTTGTCAATTATTGTTTTTTCGTGATAATTTCTTGGTGCGAGCGCGGAGAGGAACGAGAAGATCGTGAGGCACATCCTGTCGGCACGACGGGAATACCGATGGAAAATGTTCGGGTAACACGACGAACAACATATATACACACGAACGACCGACAAATATCAGCTGATAAGATAATTGGAAGCAATTGGCTCAAAGATAGCCCCGTTTAAAGAGTACAGAGAGCTCGATTCTAGTGTACAGTCTATATAGCGTATCTCCGGTACGGATTGATCAGAGAACCCGGGCTAATCGCTGCCATCGTCGAGAGTTACGTGCCAAGGCAAATGAATCCACGCTCTTGGATGGGTCGATGGGTTTTCTTCTCTTTTTTTTCTGTTTCCTTCAAATTTATTTCGTTCAATGACACAATTTTTTTTTCTATCTTTTGTTTTTCTCTTTACACAACGGAAAGTAACTTTTCAATAGACGAGAATGAAATGTTCCAAGTCCACATTATGAAGAACAAAGCATTTCATTGCTGTATTATAGTAATAGGCAGGTCTGATTGGATTCGAAAGATAGAATAGCGTTTTCGACAGATTATTCGATAATGATCTAGCCTTTTTTTATTAGTCTAATCAGAGGGAAGGAATAGCGTCTAGAATATATCGTTTGATAGTCATTAAGCAATCAGGTAAAAATAAAGATTTGACTTTTGCTTTGATTTTCAAAGCTGACTGGATTTAGGTTTTATTGTTGAGAAGGGCACAAAAAAATCTTTGTTCCAAGAATTTGGATTTTTTGTTTATATATCTATATATATAGGGAGAGATTCAATATATTAATGATAATTGGACGATTAGTTGAGGATGGACTTTTTTTTGCTTCCATTTTTATAGCCATTTAATTTTTATTGTAAAGAAATGGCAGAAAATCTGGATCTTCATATCTACAATGCATATACGTAAAATTGAAATTTGCGTTCAAATATGCTCTTGTAACGGCCTTCAAACAGAGATTATCGTCGTTCCCCCTCTTTTCTTCAGTCAAGCGTAGTCATTTTGATTTCATTCGATCAAAAAATTCATTGATTCACTCTTGGTGTAAATATCTCATTTTTCTTGGCTCCCAAAAGGATATTTTTCAAGATGTTGCCATTTTGATTCTTATAACTAAAGTTTCGTACATAATCTAGAAGGTTCAAAGCATGTTCCATAATTTTTTCAACCACTTTGGACCCATATTTTGCTTACAATCGTTTTTTGAAGTCTGACTGGGTAGAAACGACCGAGTGTGACTGTCGTGTTATTATTTGGAAGTGTGTCTGGTGAGAGTTAAGCTCGGCCAGTTATCTGAACTATCCGGAAATTGCTTCGTTGCTATCGTCGTTTCATTATCACATCTTTATCATCAGTCACGAGTCTGCGAGTAATTTTTTTTTCAACAGATCTCAATCTTCGATTTAGCAGACGAGTTAATTTTTTTTTTCAATAATTTTTTTTCGCAGCTCTGCTCCACGATCATTATGTGCCAATGGAGACTCAGGAGCAGCACGAGATACTGGAAAGATTGACGCGTTATTGCGGCAAGTCGGTCTACAATTACACGGAAAACGAGACGGATCCATTGAAATGGGATTTTTACAACAGTTTCTACTTCGCTTACACGGTCGTGAGCACGATAGGCGAGTAGTTTCCACATTGTCGAGCCACCCCGACATATCTCGAATTGTTGAAATTACCGCCGACGACGGTGCGCGTTATGAAAAAAAAACAATGAAAAAAATACATTTACGTCATGAAAAAAAAAAAAATAATTTAAAAAAAATACAATAAAAAGGAGATTGGAAAAAAAAACGCAAACTCGCGACGACGTCTGGTGCAAATCGTTTTGAGATATCCGTATAATTGTGTAAGAAATGTTACAACGAGGGAGTGAGATTAGATTAACCGGTAGCTATATTACCGAGAACTCATCCTGAGAAATATCACGTTTCGCACGAATGAACTGATAGCGAGCAACGTTGACCCTTATTGGGCGAAAATAAATGCCAGCGAGAACAAAATGATAGCAGACAATGTTAATTAATTTTTATTGTCCTACTGTATTCATTATCTGGGTTACGACAACGATTCTAAGAAGCTAACCTACTAAATTACAATTGACATTTTTGTGCATATCTACAAATTTCGTTTGATTTATTCGCGTTTAAATCGTGCTCTTAATTTTTTTTTTTGTACTTTCTGTAGCAGCTTCACTTTCTAGTCGTAATCGATACATTTTTTTCAACAGAGTATCGAAATTTCCAGTTTTTGGAAAATTCCAGAATTTTCTCAGTTATGATAATAATTTAAAAAACAATTTGCTCCATCTGAATCGTATGTAGCAAACGAATATTTCTCTATGAGAAAGCATCATTCAAAATAAAGTCTTTAAAAAAAAAGAAGAAAAAAACATTCCACGATTGTCCGAATTCCCAAATTTACAATTTTTTTTTTTTCAATTTTTCGACAGGATATGGAAATCTCGCTCCGACGAACATGCTCAGTCGAATACTGATGATATTTTACGGTGTTGTGGGTATACCGATGAACGGAATTCTTCTATCGCAATTGGGGGAGTTCTTCGGTCTCGTTTTCGTTCGTGCCCACAAGAAATACAAGTCCTACAAGCAATGCCAGGTCGAGTACAAGAAAAAGCTCACGCCTTTGGAAACCAGAAAAGCCGGATTGGCGGCCCAATTCTTCATGTACCTCATACCGGGTTTCGTCATGTTCATATTCTTTCCGGCATTCCTGTTCTCTCACTACGAAGGCTGGACCTACGACGAAGCCGTTTACTACGCCTTCGTCACTCTCACGACCATCGGATTCGGTGATTACGTTGCAGGTGCGCAAAATCAAACGATACTAAATTTTCAAACATCAAAAACTGCATACAAAAAAATACACAAAAAATCATTCAAGAATCAATCGATAGAAAAAAAATAAAGAACGTATGAATAAAAAGTGTTGCTATTCGTGAGATCAAAGTAATAATAATAATCAATAAATGTGGCTTAAATTCTCGTTGATGAAAAAAAATTGAAAAAAAATCGTTTAAGCAAAACTAAATTTTCAAACACCAAAATCTGCATACGAAAAAAAATACATAACAAATATTCAATAATCGATCGATGGAAAAAAAAAAGAATACACAAATAAAAAGTATTGCCATTGACAAAATCAAACGTAATGATGATTATCAAAATTAGCTTGAATTCTCGTTGACGTAAAAAATAAAAGAATAAAAAATTACAAAGATAGAATCTCAAAATGACTGTAATCTGTCGGGAGAAACCCTGATGTCAGCTTGGCCAGTGGCCAAGGTTGCTCTGAAAGGGGGAAGGTGTAAATCATGAGCATATAATTTCGTATCAATCACTGAGATATCAGATCTATCAGAAATAAAAAACATACAAGTATGTGCCGGTCATCACAACTAAATGCATATATGTATATTTATTTTGTTCGATCATTGGTGCTCTCGGGCTTGGCAGAAGTGTGAAGACTGCCAGTGGTAAGTAAAATTCTGACTGTATGAATGTTCATCGTGTTCGATCGATCGACAAAAAAAATCATTTCCAATTAAATAAAAATAAAAAGATAATCCATTTGCGATAGTTCTGCGAGTCGTGCCTGTAAGTTTGGACGAAAAGAGATTCGTAAAAATCGTTCCTACTTGGATAATCATATTCACCAGCCAAAAGGGGATAAAACGTAATTAGAGTCGAACGAAAATATATTTGGAAAGCAAGAAAAAGTTTCCACGGTTGGACAAATACCGCGATGCAATTAATCATGTCGAACGATCGGTTTTTTTTTCGTTGTTTTAATTTTTGTTCTCTTCGTATTAACACTCTAGCGATAAGACGTCACGAATGAATTTGTTATCGTCGTAATTGAATTAACTTCGCAGGCCAGGACAATACGAAAGGCACGGGTGTGTGGTTCATCATGTACAAGACCTTTCTGATCGCTTGGATATCGTTCGGTCTCGGTTACATCGTCATGATAATGACCTTCATTGCTCGTGGTATGCGAAGCAAAAAAATCACCAGGCTCGAGCACAAACTCGCCATGAACTTGAAACACACCCAGAGCAAGATCTGGAACGAGTTCAACAAGGAGGTCGGTTACCTCAGACGTGTGTTCAACGAGTTGCAACTTTCCAAAGTCAAGGTGAAAACTTGGTCAATTTTTTCGTTTGGAATATTGTGCATGCACTTGAATGTACGTTTTCACACAGTTGTTCTGAGAGATCGTGGGCAACTTGATCCACAATGGTTCGTCCTGGATCTTGATCTTCGTTGTTGTCCAATAGCTCATCTTTGGCCATGCTCTTTCAAAACTACAATTGAATCCAGAAATTAACATCCTTAGCCCGATTCCTGAAAATGGGCAACCCCCCTTTCGGTCCAAAGCTAAGATTTCAACCCTTGAAAAAAAAATAAAAAAAATGATTTTTTAACCTTTTTTTCTTGAAGCGTCCACTTTTAAGCTCGAATGTAAGCCTTGGTTCATAAAATTTTGTTCCTTTTTTCGCAGAGCCATGGATTTATTTATTCTGACAATATTTCGCGATTTTGTTCAATTATCGCTTATGTTTTATTCATGAGTATCATATTTTACAATTACATTATAAAGTTGCAGGTTAAAATATAACGCATAAATTTTTAATTTTTTTCAAAACTATATTTACTATATCTACTATCGAAATTTTGAAACTGCAGGGTCGATGTGACCCCCCTGTTTAAGGAAGAGGTCCAAAAAGAATTCCTACTCATTTTTAGGTGAGGGAAAGGGTTGTGAAGCACCCTACAAAGCGTAGAAATAAAAAACACATCATATTTTCATTGTCCCTTTCCTTTTTTTCATATGAAATATTATAAATATTCTCTAAGCTATTGACACATGAATTTTACATTTCGTCTTCACCATTTTCAGCGTGTTTACGTGGACGAGTACGATTACGAAACCCCACCGACGAATTTTCCACGCAGCAACAGTTTTCCGGACCTCCGTGATCTCGTCTACGGTGGACTGCCCAATCCTCTGCCTCCTCATCCGCGACGCAGAGCGAACAGCGAAGTCGTGCCAATAGTAATTATTCATAATTTCATCCCATACAAAAGCTCCAACCGAAATTATTCGTTCTCCCAAAATTATTTCGACATTTCCAATTCCCGAATTATTCATAATCAATTGAAAAAAAACCCGAAAAAAAAAATTGCAGGAGCCACCAGTCGCGAGAGTAGTGTCTGAAACGGATCTCCAACGAATCGACCGTAACGCGACATTCGCGACTCACGCGATGGTCCAACCGGCGGAGCTTCTCGCACGTTTGGTCAACGTTCTCGGTTACATTCCACCGTCGGCCGACGACGATCAGGAAGACGACGACCCGAGCGTCGATTCAACCGCGAAAACCGGTGTCCAAGGATTCAGCGACAAGGACATACTTTCCGGCGAAAAAGCTTGGAACAATTCCGCGTGGAAATTGGGCGGTGATTACGAAAAAACCGACACAACGATGCGCAAACCGCGTTCACGTGCGGCCAGTGAAATACGTTTGGATCCGAAATACGAACCGAGCGTACAGCAGAGAAACGTCGAATGGACGTGGTCGGGTCCTTCGGCATCGAGAAAAATTCAGGAAATCATAAAAGCACGTAGAAACGGAGCGACGGTTGTTCCAACGACCAATGGCAAAGATACGAAATCGAAATTTCCAAATCTCGCGCTTCCGATATCGGTATCGAAGGCTCTGTTGCCAAGATGGATGAAACAATTTTCCAACAAGCGCGACGGTGGACACAGAACGCGAAATTCCATATCAGCGGGTGATTTGGAAGCTCGGGATGGTGAAAATTATTTAACTCAATCGTCCGGAGGTTTGGGAATCAATGGTCCTCAATCCGGAGACTTTTCCGGTATTTATGACAATGTGGATCCATCGTCGAGACCTTACTTCACTCATACAGGGGCTGCCAATCTCGCTACTTCCCTCGAAAACAGTAATTTGCTGGAGGAAACGTCTCTGGCAGATTTTTTGCGTGCTCTGACTGCATTGCACACGAGAGTCGGTGCTGTGCCGGACGATTATGTTCGAAAACCTCAGAGAAAAATGGGAACGGCTTGTTTGACACCACCCAAATTACCGAATCTTCTTACCTTGTTCTCGCCACCTTCGGGATTGTCATCGGCCAATCAGAGTCATCAGAATACGGTGACCGATGCACAAGCTTACAACAATTATGCCGATCGTAGATTTTCACTTCGTACAACGGAAAATTCGGGATCGTCGACGCCGAATTACGGACGTAGGAGCAGTTTGGCTCATCATCAAGGTGTCAAGCCCAGAAGACGATTTTCACTCAGACCGGTGGTCGGGCCTTTGGGAAATACACCGCAAAATGGATCACCTCATATTTCGGTAAGTTTCATTGCAAGGGTTTTTGGAATTGATCATCCCCTCTGGAATTTTTGATAGATATATTATATTAGGGTGTATTGAATGAAAAGGCAAAGTTCTGCAGCCGCTGTGATGTCTTTGACACTTGGAGTAAATATTATTAGGAAACGTCTGGTAAACATTCGAAACCAATCGGGCTACTTTAAGAGGTCAGAGTAATCATTAACACGATTTCACATTTGATTAACGAGTGAAAAAAACTTGTTCAATCGGTTGAAATCGATTTTACAATCCCCCAAAGAATATAAATATAAATAGCAGAACTAAATATGGTGGTTTGAAGATTAAAAATCATTCATTTCTAAAGACGTTGTTAATATTGAGTCAATCGGGACGACTTCACGAACATTTTTTTAAGAATGATTTGGAACCTATCTGAAGGGGGATTGAAACATGAAAATTTAGTTCCCGCTAGCTTAATTAATTTATAAAGACCTAACTAAGCAAGCAGGGTCAACTATATCCAATGAAAAATCAGTAACTTTCTCACCCACAACCAGATAACAAAATCTTGAACACGTGCAAATGTTAAAAAAATAATAACATTATCGCCCTTTGCCAAAGCTTCAAACATCTCGATCAATTACCACATCTAAATCAATTCGACACAATATTTTTCTCTCACAATCAGCTTAAAATCAAAACATCTCTTCATTGTCATTCGATCGTCATCGTGACAAATGTTTAATTAAATTTTATCGTTTGCAGGCAATGCCGAGACACGTGAAGGACAATGTCCCGGCCCCGTCAACGCCCTACAATTCGGAAGGTTTCGTGGTCGAGTGTCCGACGGATTCGCTCGTGGACAAAGAAGGTGCACTGGGTGTATCCACACCGATCACAACATCCGCGGGAATACGCAGATTCTCTCTGCGTCCAACGGCGCATCCGGAAATGTATCAATCGCCTCAAGTTCCATCGCCCCTGACCAAAGGTTTACCGCGTTGGCGTGCTGGCATGCTTCAACGACAGATCAATCAGCTAAATCTGCAAAAACGCGTGCGAGCTTTCAGTCTGAGCGACGTGAACACCGACGCGTCCCGGATAGCCGAGAAAAACGCAGGTCCGGCGATAAGTCCGTTGGTCGATGGTGTGAGAATTCTCGGAGGATTCAAGGATCAACCTGCGAAATCCATCGGTCAAAAAACCGTGACGATCGTGTCACCCAGATCCGAAGAATCGGCCAATCTGAGAACGAACGATTCCAAACAATCGGCAATCGCGAGAATCGCTGATTCCACGATCACGAGACCACAAACGGATTCGTCATCCCCAATGACGACCAGACCACGAGTTCCTTACGTCAGAGCTTTTTCCGCAACGAACAATCCGTTCGCTTCGATCGACGATGGTCGATCGATCGTTGCCACGAATCCTTTTGCTCATCAATCGTCGGGTCGGAAATCAAGCGACGATGTCCTCTCGACCACGAGTGGCACCAAAAGTGCCACAACTTTGGAAATGAAAACCGCAGATGGCGAACAAACTGTTTGTCCCACGAGGATCGAAGAATCCTCACCGGAATACAGCAAAGTCACGATAAACGATGATTCGAACGGGAAAACTGTTTATCAAGCGTTGCAAAGTGTGAAAAACATCGACACAGCACCAACGGTCAATCTTCGCAATTCCCAGGCAGAAGAATCAACGACTGACGATTCGGTGAAGGTCGAAGTTACGACGGAATTGGACGATGGAAAGTTGTCCCTTGGAAAAACCGACAGCACCGACAAGGGATCGGTTTCATCGTGCTCGACCATGGAAACCGATAGCAAAGGCGCTAGTCGAAAGGTTTCCGCGATTTCCATTGGTCACTGGACAGACACGAGAAAACCGGTTGACCGAAAAATTTCCACCGTTTCCCAACAGAGCACGGATACCGCAACGAGCGGCAGTAGAAAAAGTTCCACGAACAAGAATCCCAATGAAAAACCGAGAATTTCCATTGATTCTTACAAGACTTTGACGGAAGTGAAGATTGAGAAACCGAGTGAAAATCCGTTCGAACGTTATCGTGCCACGATGAGACTGTCGGTGGGCGACGGTGATTCGTTGACCGAGGTAAAAGTCGAAACACCCGAATCAACGACGTCCGGCGTTGACCGGATCGAGAGAAAATTCTCCACGAAACTTGGACAAAGCCCGCGCGAGTCACACTCGTGATGAGTGGACTTTTGAAACGCTTTTGATGTAACTGTGATCGCCAATGGACTCGATCGACGAGCCAGTCGACCAATACTGTGATATTTAACTAAATTGTACAATTTTAGGGTGTAATATTATTTATCGACGAGACAAGATGTAAATATTCTTTCGAGTTTGTACACATATGATTTCTGTGTATGTAAATAGATATATTTATTGTGTAAATATGAAATATTTGAGTAATTTTGAAATGAAAAATCAAATTTTTGAAAAAACTGGTCAAGTGCGAGTTTGATTTGTGAAATCGGAAATTTTTGTTTCATGTTTTTTTCGTGGTAATTCGTCAACAACTGTTCGATTTTTTCGAGAAATTGATATGGCATACAATCGTTGCTAATGGACGGACGAGATATACTTACGCTGGAGGCTGATTCACTTTTTCGCGTCCGACTCTTCTATTCGCGTTGTCTCTCTCCGATTAGCGCTAAGAGTTATTTGCTAGCTCACTCTTTGAGGCGTGATTCTGCTGTCTGCAGTCGACCGCAAATGAAATTATAAGTTTGTAAATAGTATATTGTGTATGGAGGGTGGAAAAGAGGCGATTTTGACGAGTGTGAAGTTGCTGCCCGAGCGAAGCAATGGCTACTGTCACACGAGCCAAAATCGCCTTCCGCCTGTGAAGCAGGCGGTTGATAACTTTTGTTTACTGGCATTAAAAATGCTCATTTCATGAATCTGGAGCAAGCGTAGCAGCGGGTGGGAAAAATTATTTTTAGAAATCTATAAGACCTAGGACTTTTAGTATAATTTTCCGGTAAACTTCAAATTAGGTGTGATATTCCCTGATTAGAAAATAAAAGTTAAGTTCAGTAGTTTCGCAACTAACCATAAGAAGAGGGAGCGGAATGGTCTATTTTCTGATACTTGCCTCAATATCTTTTTAAATTTGCTGATTAAAATCATAAAAAAAGATATTTTTGTATTCCACATAACAAGCTCCTTCAGATGACGCTATACATGATGTTTAAATTATGTTTTTTTGTTTGGAGTATCTAACATGTCCCTTTTTTGAATTTTTATATGAATATTTCTAAGTGTAAACTGGTGCAAAATATGTGGTTCAATAAGATGTATTACGATGCCAAATTCCGGATTTCTTCGTCGCGTGGTCCCTAAGAAAATCGGCTGTGACAGACGGACAAACAGAACAACCTTACAAGAGATCCATTATTTTTCCTTTGAAAGTAAAAAACCTCAAAAAGCGACGTGCGGAAATCGTCAATATGTGTCGAAGAATAAATAACCCTGATGATACATTCAATCTCACTAGCAACGGTTTATTGAAAGAAAGAAAAAACGAAACAAAACAAAATATCGCAGCAATAAATAAAAAACTTTCGTGACGAGAGAGGCTGTACGACTATCCCGACGTTCTAACCATGTATTTTCACGCGACCTTCAGCATGGAACATGGCGAGAAAGTGGAGAGTAAAGACGAGCGAAAGAGAAAAATCAATTTCGAAGGTAAGTTCGTAGAAAAACAACCAAATTTCGATAAATTAGGAACTCAACGCTGCCAGACTCTTCCGAATCTCTTCGACGAGATTCCCCCGGGGAATGGCGCGTTCCGCTCTCGTCTTGACTTCCCGCAGGGTCACTTCACCCCGGGCGAGTTCACCCTCGCCGATAATCAGAGCCAGAGGAATGCCGTACTCCTCGCAGTGTTGCAACTGCGCCAAAAGCTTCGGATTTGTCTTGTACGATTGCTCGGCATTGATCCCAGCCTCCCAAAGATCCGTAAGCAGACGCATACGTTGCTCGTGGAGATTCTTCTGTGCTGTTGCTACGTAAACCTCGACCTCGGTCGTACGCGTTTTTTGACCCTGACTCGCTATCTTCGACTCGAGAACGCTGAATATTCTCTCCACTCCCAGTGACACACCCACGCATGGTACTGTCTTCTTCTTGCTGTCGAACATTCCCACGAGGTTGTCGTAACGACCACCACCCGCCACGCTACCGACTTCACAATTTTCCGCTAAAAAAGTAATTTTTTTTTTTAATAAAAAATAATCATTGTTATACATCGTCGACATTTCATTGTCTCTTATAAAATTTGTTCTGTATGAAATTTGGTACACAGACGTAGATCGATGACCCAAAAACAGAAATCATAATATTGACGAAAAAAGTGAACTCGAAATTTTTTTTACTCACTCCATCGAGTGAGGTATCATTTAATAGGTCTCCTCAAATGCAATTCAAAATGTTTCGAGACATTTTCATTTCAACCCTTCAATTACGAGATATTCGATATCCGCTTTCAAAGTCGTCATTAGAGTCCCCCCCTCTAATTTCTAAACTATCAATTCAAAAAATGGGAAAAATTCGAGAACGTAGCTTTTACTTAGTACATTCGATCAAAATTATAACGAACACTGTGGCAAAAATAGTTTACGAAAAATATAAAAATAACTCTTTTTCGGATACAAGTTAATTTGCCAAGGTGAAATAATTCTTATTGCGTATCGTAAACATAGCTTCAAATGAAGGTCAAAGTTAAAAAATAGATGAATTATGGTAGCGATCCAGATTTTTTAAAATTATATTAAATAATTGTGCATAATTGAAATCTCATTATCATTTCTGTTTTTAGGTGAGTAAGCTAAGTGTCTGTATACCAAATTTCATTTCAATAGGTATACAAATGAGAAAATGGGAGGGCTGTGGCATAAAAATCGACGAAAAGACGCACAGACCAAAACCTCAAATGCTTCTAGTTCGGTAGGAACTGATAAATATAATGCATCGCAATACGAAGTAGCAAATACTCACCAGTGAGAACCGCCTCGTAGATGAGACCCGTGTAGTAGTCCAAGCCACGTGCCAGACTCAGATCGAACAGAATTTTGTCCGAAACTTTGTAAATATCGCAATACTTCAGCAACAATTCCATCGCATCGAGGCCTTGTTTGGCCGACTTTTGTTTCATAAGATTCTCGTCCTTTCGGAGTTCGGCGATCAAACCGGCGTCTCCGCGTTTCGACACGTATTCACCGATTTTGTCAGCTATAGCACCATCCAGCTGTTTCTCATTCACGATCTCATTGCGAACCTCGTCCCACGGGCTCTTGTCGAGCTTGTCGACAGACGAACAAACGCTGCGGAATTTGTCCTGTGGCACGCCACAAGCGGCGAATATTCCGTCCAGTAGAAGTCGATGATTGAGCTTTATTACGAACGGACCGAGATCGAGACTCGACAGAGCCTCGAATACAACGCGAACGCATTCCGCATCCGGCATCATCGCATCGTAATGACCTGCTATGTCGAAATCCTAACAAATGAATTTCACGTTATTTTGGCAATCTCGATTTGAATTAAAAAAAAAAAATATTTCGTGCATCATCGATATCGAAATTGTAGATCAAGTTTTTTTTTTTTTTTAATATTTTTATTTGTGTTATTTTTATCAACTGGATTATTGAAAATGGAGGTCGAATCGACTCAGGCCAAAATTTCAACCGTTAGCCATTTTAAAAAAATTATTTCATTTTTTTTTTCTCGAAAGGTTGAATTTAAGTTGTGGTTCATCGAATGTTATTGTTTTTTTCGCGAAGTAAAGAATTGCTTTCTTTCTTTCCATAGGATTTTTTCACGATTTTCTTGAGTCATTTGCTCAAGTTTATTCACGAATGTCATGGTTTATAATTTTATCATAAGATGGAAGGTTTAAGGTGATGTGAAATTTTTCGATCTCCGTCATGGGCGCGAGAGAGATGGTGCTCAAAATTGGCGATCGTTGCAAAGCGAGACAGAACGATCGAGAAAGGTTCCATCTTAATCATAATTCATGCATTTTATCATATTTTTCGAAACTATAATTACTTAATTTACTATCGACATTTTAAAAAGGTTGGATTGATCGCATCTCGCTTTTCAGGAATGGGGTTAAGGTGATGCGAAAAGTTTCTCGCGCTATCTCTCTGGCACTTATGACAAACGTCAAACGTTTTGCATCACGTTGAAAGAAAACGCGTATCACGAATATGATTGATGTGGATAATTCGGATGGGGATACGTACACACTGATAGAATTCGCGATAACGACCCTTCGTCATAGACGGATTGTCCCTTCGGTAGACCTTTGCGATGTGATATCTCTTGATATTTCCAATCTTTCCCATTGCCAAGTATCTCGCGAAAGGCACGGTAAGATCGTACCTGAGAGCGAGAAGCTCGCCACCCTGATCTTTGAGGTCATAAATGAGTTTGGAATCTTCGCCATATTTCCCGGTCAAGACTTCCTAAAACGGGAGAAAAAAATAAATAAACAGTAATTCAAAAAAATCAATGAATCATGTCAAAAATTTTCCAGAAATTTTTTTGCATTTCTTATCGTCTACCAGAACTCACTTTGAGCTCGAATATGGGTGTGTCGATGGTTTCAGCACCGTGACGTTTGAAAACCGTGATAATCTTGTCGAGTACTCCGAGACGAAGAGCCATTTGTTCGGGACTGTAATCCCTCGTTCCCTTTGGTGTTTTGAGTGTGAATTTTTGTGGTCCCGCGTCGCCATCGCCCAGTTGTGCTTTGAGTTGCAATAATTTGGCAACTTCTTCGGCTATCTGCAAAACAAATGACGAACAGGGAGATTAATTTTTGTTATTAATCGTCGTTTTATATTTTTTAAACAATATGTCGACTAGCATCTACTGGAAAAGGTCAGATCTTTTCTCTTTAACTCCGACTCTACATCCTACCTGTGGATTAGCCGTACTCGACGCGTTGCGTGTTTTACGAGCAGCAAAAACGCTGAGATTGATGCGTAACAGACGGAACATGTTGCGGGGCAGGTAGGATGCTCGCGCGGCAACCAGAATCAAAGAGAAAAGCGCCGACTGCTCGGCTTCGATCACCCAAACTGAATCGACAGACAACAGAGACACACCAAGAATTAGCTAACTATCGATTGAGTCATGCGAATCAGACACGAGCTCCTTTGGCTCTGTTTGAATAAATATTTTTTTCGAAAATTCCATAATTTTTTCAATATCCCGATCTATTTATTCAAATTCTATCCAGAATTATTTATGAAAGTCAAAAGACATGCTCGTATCTGCTACTTAGTGCGTTTTGAAATTAATTACAATGATAATGAAGTCATCGCAAGACTATTTTACTGGTGCAAACGCCCTCGAGTCTCTAGCAAGTGGCTGTGCTCTGTGAATACCTCTCACCTTATCGTCAAGGTCGAGATTCTCTCCGTTGGATAATCTAGCAAGTTTTTCAATTTTTTCCGCAAGCGAATCAATGGATTTTTGTTTCGCCGCTGGAAATTCTGATCTTTCAACAGCCGTATAGCTTTCTATGTTGGAAAACCATCTTCTCAGATGAGGCCAGTCTTGTATCTGGCCGTTAAGCTTCGAGACGCACAATTCAAAGAGATCTCTGTCTCTCAAAGTTGGGGTCCAGCCACACGTGTAGCTTACTTTGGCAAATTCTGCATCTATAGCAGCTAACGTCGTGACAAAGTCCTGCGGCTGTTCAGAACCGAAGACAACGGAGGCAATTAGACAATGGGATTGCATCGAACAGGTGCAACGTCGAAGTAACTATGTTGATGCTTCAAAAAATTTTGTTCAAAAAAACAATTATCCAAAAAACTAATATTAGTTCAATAATTGTTTATTAATTGAATAAAAAACTAATTTCTATTTTTTTTTATTTTTCAATTTTTCATTAGAAATTATACATTATTGCATCAGACAATTTGTATAAGAAATGTTGATTGAACAACAATTCAATGTCTCAGTTGTAAAAGAAGAAAAGAAGTTGAGAAGCCAAAGGAAAGAAATATTTGACATTCCGCGAGGAGAGGGACCTCACCGCTCCGAAGATAGATAAGAGATTCCGCCTCACTTTGCATCATAATAACAATTCGAATTTTTCAGATACAAAGTGTATTTTTGTTTATTATGAAAGAGCGAGTCAAAGGCTATCGGTAGCCGGAAAAAGTGTGACAACTGATTTTTTGGTCAAGGGCTGTTTCGAAGACAATATTTGTCCTTACAGAATCTCATGTATAACCTCAAAAGTACGATTCAATCGAAACAACCTCTCGATGTCTCGATCCAACAATGACAATTCCACGAAAAATCGTCGCAAACATGATTCTCACGATTATAAATAAAAAAAGTAATAACTACGATATAAACAAACAATTGACATGAATATCAGACAAATTGAAACGTCGTGAACGAGACTTTCATTCTATTTTACGTTCCCTCAAAGATTGCGAATCTTCGACTTTTTCCATGTCAAATAACGAACGAAATATCGAGCGATAATTATCCTTTTGATCGAAGATTTCGAAAAAGTTGATGCATCGAAAAAAAACACCAAAGAAAAAAAAAACAATTTGAGAATGATTTTTGGCGTCTCACGATCGTGTGTGAGTGAAAACTTCGAGTGACCGAAAGTTACTTCATTATTCTGCCATATGTCGCGTAAACATTGAAAAATTATTTATAAAATGTTGAACAATTATTTGTTTTTAACTTACTCGAGAATTTTCGGCTTTGGCGGATTTTAATTTTCGCACTAAATCGCCTTGCTCCTTCACCTGATCCAACAACTTCGCTCTAATTTCGTCAGCCATCGTGTGCACCACGCGGTTCTGGACTATCTCCCGATGCCGACTGACGCGGTCCAATTCCACGCGTTCCACGTTGTACGGCCGCCGTAACAATGATTGCCGTGAAACGCCACGGACTGCCACGATTCCGTTGGATTGCTGCGTTCCTACTTTTTCCTTTCGCATAACGCCTAACCGAAACGTGCGAATGTTCCAGTTAAGCTATTACTTTATAATTCCCTTATACTATGATATTATACTTTATACTTTTACTATTCTACTTTACTATTATACTTTATAACTTCATTTCGTTCTAAACAATTAAGTTGTGAAGTTATGAAGTTAAAAACTTACTTGTATAAGAAGCATTGCTCATTATACATATTTCAATCTGACCATTCTGATTGTGAGTACGAGATGCTTTGTGGGCATAACGGAATCAAAAAGTAAGTCGGAAGTATTTTTAATGTTTATTTTCGCCATAATTATAAAAATGAACGCATGTTTACAGTAAAATAAATTAATTCCTTTTTTTAAATATTGCGTTGCTACTTTTCGCATCCGCATAACGGCTAAACCAATCATTGTACTGATCTAGTTATAAGCTTTAACTTTGTAACTTAATCTCGTTCTGAGAAATTAAGTTATGAAGTTATTAAGTTATAAATTTTACTCTTAAGAAGGATTGCTCATTATATTTTAATCTTACTAATCTGATTGTAAGTAGGACATGCTTGTGGACAAAACGTAATCAAACAATAAGACGGTGGTTTTTTTTATATATTCTCATGTCGACCATGATTATAAATGATGTATGAGCGTTTAGAATAAAAAATAAATAAAAATTGACATAAAAAAAAAACAAGATTGCGTTGCTGCTAAAGATCTGTGGTCTTGACGCAAACGAAGGGAAATCGAGATTGTTCATCGATGTAACGATGCAATTTCATGCTTCTCTTACCTCGATGATGGTCAATATTTCGTTCTTGTTTTCAGCTGTTGCATCCAAGGCGATTGTGAGCCGAAAGAAAAATGGAAATCAATGAACGATACTTTCTACTTCTTTTTTCTTCGAAACAACGTGACAGCGGATGAAGAAACACTTTCTAACGGTTTTGCTCTGTATTTAAGTTATGAGGTCAGAGACTTTTGTATTCGTTGCATGAGTTTTCGATGTTGGTGGGGAATTCAGATGAAGATATATACTGTCTCTCTCTCTCCCTCTTCAAACATTTATCGCTCAGGTAGAAATATATATCAATAATATAATCACCGGATTAATAATCGGAATAAAATTATAAATAAAATAATCAAATATAATAATCCGATTATCAATTAAAATAATATTATAAATAAAATTACTAAATATAATTTACCCGATAATTTGTTAAAACGCGAGGCGATACGAATTTTCAGTAGATCCGTGTCAAACGATGTACATCGTCTAAAAATTGCATTCCGCGGGGTCTGGAAAGTGTCTGAAAGTGCATACCAGCTGGTGGACGGTATTCCGGAGGCTCGACCCGATAGCAGCACACCTACTCCCATGAGTTCGGTACCCCCGTGCACTCACTTTCATTTACGTTCGTTCTACAAATGCGCGAACAGCAAACGGTTCGAATCAAATGACGAAACCAACCGCTTCTCCATCACAAACCGGTTCGCACGTTATCAGCGCAAGCCCATTCTCGTTCTGGAACGGCAAATCGCCTCGTAAAACTTGAACCTTTCCATTTTCTTGTTACTCATATTCTTTTCCAGATCCTGTTTCGATGAATGCCACACGCTGAGTAGTCACCTCATATGTAAAGCATCAACGACGAATGAAAAACGAAATAATAAAAAAAAAACCTCAATGCACCCAAGATCGAATCGAAGGTCGTCGCGATGAAGGGAGCAGGTCTGAACACCTCGCGACAAAAAAATCTGTTAAAAAAATTGTGCTCAAAAACAACTCCTATCAAAGTAGACTCTCCTCATGTCATCAATCTGTGTTATAACAATTTACGTTTTCTGAGCTCTTCAAGTTTTTTTTGTTTTTTTTTTTTGGATCTTTGAGATTTTATCTTGGTTACAAAATTGACAAAATTTTTGAAAACCTGTTATAACGTTATACTTTTATATACTTTAGTGAAAAATATTTTAAAAATTGGAATTTTTTTATGTTGTTGATGAGTTGATTTGGGAACAAATCGTTGAGGATAAAAATGTTTTTGTCGGGACTTTTTTCAGAACCGAGTTTCAATGGGCACAGTTGGTTTGACGGAGTCATTTTAACGAAGTTTTTAAAACATGTAATCGCAATGAAAAAAAGAAAAAAATCGGAGAGAATAAAAGATCTTCAATCTCGTACATCTAGATAACTTTTATTAACCAATCAATGCGATTTAGCGTTACAAATTAACGCGGACGCGACAATATCGTACGTTCCGTCGAAAATAACGCATACAATTCGACGATATATATAAATAACGTCATGACGAATCAATGTATTTTCTTCTTTTTTTAAATCTTCACATACGAATGAGATGATAAATTATAATTAAAGATCGCTTACAAGTGTCTGTTGGTTTTTGTTTGTTTGTTAGTTTTTCATTTTTTTTTGTGTTTTTTTTTTTTCATTTTCATTTTAAATGCCTACTCGACTTAAGAACTGGGTTACTCGACAACATGTATGTATAATCTTATATACTTGTTCTTTTACATATAATTGTTTAAACCGTGTTTACATTATAATATCGTGTGTGTCGGTGTGTCAACCCTTTTCAAATCTTTCGAATACTTGTACAATTCTTCGGTTTTGTCACCTCTTATCTCTTCGTCCCATATTTTTTTTCTCTCTTTTTCACTCTTCCTATCTTTCTCTTTCTCTCTTTCGCTTCATCTTTCATCTATCATTTGGCAACGTGATAAAACGTTCACCTTGTGCGCGTGTTGTGTACAAACTTCAATTACACTCGAAGACATCAAAAAACGTTCTACGTAATGTTAATTAACGAGTGACGGTCGAAGGACTTGCGACGGGAAAGCTGCCACCGTAAGAGTTAAGTGGAGAGGGGGGGGGGGTCGAAATGAGCTTGGAAAAATTTTGCAAGCCTCGTGCACCACGATAAGACCGATGGAAAAGTCGTGAGCTTCGAAAATTCTCGATGTGGCGAGATTTGGATCACGGAATTATCGATCTGAGGACGGAATGGGGGCGGGGGGATGGGGGGGGGGGGCTAGGCGTTTGGATAGCGATTTCAATAAAAAATGTCGACGAGCGAAATATCTCTCTCGAGAGTTCATCTCTCCTCGTGGCAAATCCTTCACGACTCGCCACCGGTTAAAGTTATTAATTGCTACCATTGAGAGACATGACACAGGTGTCCGTACATGACAATCTTGCTACGATTTCGTACCCGTACGCGCCACCACCCAGTCACAACGATTTATTTCGTCGTTGCCGAATAAAATGTTTTTCTCGTCTTCTCTTTCGCTCTTCCAAATTTTTGTTCACTATCCATTTATATATAGATGTATTTTTATATTTTAAATTTTTTCTTTCTGTAGTTTGTTTTTTTTAAATATTTTATTTTTACTTGTTCATTTCTTGAAAATTTCGTGACAAAAAAAATGTGTCCGTGCATTCGAGGACAAAATTGTATAATCATCGTCATTCGCTCGCACATTCGCACAGCATCCTCGAAGAATCTCGAATTCGTTGGGAGGCAGGCATTTTTTTTTGCCAGGGAGGGGATGGATTTCGATTGTGGATTTGTTGGAAAAAAATTGGACCTGGTGCGGTGCACGTAGACAATTTGGGACCTTTTTTTTTTGTTCATTTGTTTGTTCGTTTGTTTCTTTTTTTTTTTCATCGAACCAATTGTTTGTTTGTTTGATTGGTGTGTTCTTTTTTTTTTGTATTTGTTTGTTTTTTGTTTCTTTTTTTTAAAGATCGGATCCGATCGGATGTATATGTTAAGGAGGTTGGTCCTGTGTGTGGCAGTGCCTCGTTATCTATAATAGTTCAGACAGTTTCTCGTGAGAATAATCAACACGTCAAACGACGAAAAAAAAATCGTCACTCCCACGAGAATTATTTTCATTGTATCGTCAAAACTTTCGACATCACCTTTAATTTTTTTTTGTTCTTCTTCATATCTTCTCTTTCATCGTCTCCTTCATTATCAGTATTATTATTAATTATATTTATTTATTTATTTATTTATTTTTATTATTATTATTATTATTATTATTAATTCTTTCAGTTGAATGCGAAAAATCTTTGGTGCGCAGAGCATTGGTGAAAAGATGTGACGTAACGCGTATGTGTGTGTGTACTTACATCGCTCGATATTTCACTTTTTTTTTTCTTTTTTTGTCTTTCCCCAACGTTTTTATTCCATCGTTTTCAACGTCGTTTCACAGACACTCTGCCTGCCGCGATTTCCAATCGATTTATATACATCGCATTCGTCACTCAAACATATCGTTATGTCAAACGAAAAAAAAGTACACATATTATCGAATCAATATATATTAGTCTTTGCAATATCGTGTTCTTTAGAACTATATTATATATATCTATATCTATATATATATAGAGATTCATATATATATTTATATATATATATATATACGTATTTTTATATAATTTTATGTGGTGATTTATGTTATGTGGATGTTATGCAGTGTTGGTGAGAGAATGTGTGTGTATGTATATATATATTTATATATATATTTTGCTGTATTTTGGACTCGAAAGCTAACAGTAAGTGAGAGATCCCTTGTGGGGAGGATATTTCGAGGATTAGTGGACACGGAGAGGATGGAGGTTGTGCGGAACACTTATTTATCAATTAAGATGAATGTTTTATTATTATTATTATTATTATTATTATTATTTTTCGTTTACTTCCTAGATTCGTGAAATCTTCATCGTCGATCGTAATTCTCGAACGCGTTGTTCTCAAACAGCTGTTTCCATTCTCATCACCTTAACGACTAATCAATGATCATTAATAATGTAATTATCTCTCGTGAAATGGTCGAGTATTTTGTTTTTTTTCTTCTTCTTCGTCTTTCACATAAAATCTCACGATATTTTCATCTTCCTTCTTTCAACTGTTTTTCACCGCCACTCTTCACTCTCGCCATCCAGCATATGTTTTTTTTTCTTTCGTACTTAAACTCGGTGATTTATCGATAAATTTTATTTTTAATATTTCTTGCTTGTTATTTTTTTGTTTTTTTTTTTCATTTTCGTTTTGCTTCAAATATCATCTACAATAATTCTAATGATAATTGTCTACCTTATAGTTTGTAGTTCGTACACATATATATATATGTATATGTATATATATATATATAATGACTGGATCTCTCTCTCCCTCGCGTCTCTCGTGCTCTCGTCCCTTTTTTTTACGAAAAAAAATCCTTTCCGTCCCTCATCCGATGTTGCTGCATTGCGTGCTTTATTTTCGTTTTCTTTTTTTTTTTTGAAACACTTTTATTCTCTCGTTATTATTTTTTTACTCTCGATCAACGATCACTCGTGCGTTTATCGCGCTACGACGAAAAAAAAAATCATCTCTATGCTCCATAAGTACACGCGTCTTTTTGTGACCATTGAATCATTTTTTATTATCCCTCCCACCCTTTTTTTACCGATTCATTCACCCCTTTCTCGTTTCACGGATTATCTCGTCAGCAACGTATCTCTTCTCCGACAATTTTCGACACCCACACCACCAACACGTAACTTTCATAATCGCTTCCAATCGACAACAAGATAACGCGACAAAATCGTTGTTATAGCGTTTTTTTATTTTTTAAATATTGTTTGTGTTTTTTTTTTTTTTCAATAGAAATAAGAAGAGAAAATGCAATTCGGAATTCGAGGACTATCACGACCTGGGTGAGCAACGTTCTGTGACAGTTGCGAACGTGGTCGTGAAAAATATTTCTCAAAAACGTTCGTTAGAAACAATTCTTTTGTACTTTGCGAGACGAACAAGCCACGAAAAGCAAATCGTTGGATTGCCTTCTTCGTAAAAAAAAAAAAAAACAATCCGCGGTTTATTTTCTTCAATTCAATTCTTTGTCTCGCATTTCGAAAACGTATATTTATATATATATATCGCGACTCACGAAGAGAGTCCGTCGTTTCACGAAAAAAATGCAACGCGCGCGCGCGTGTATTGTATACGTAAAAATATGAAACGCAATCGAATCTCACCCTTCCTCGCGTGCATCGAGTCGCCACTGGTCGCCCATTGGCACGAAAAAAGGAAAAAAAAAAGAAAAGATGTTAATCGAGATTTCCAGCTAAGCGATTTTGAATCGCGATTAACCTCGTTTCTCGAGCCCACACCCTCGCGATAATCCCCCCCCCCTCTCATCATCCGCTCCGCACACTGTGAATGGCTATCGATGCAAAAAAAAAAAAACGACGAGGGTGGTCGAGGTATAAAAGTATAAAAATGCGTCGACAGCGAAAAATCGTTTTTTTTTTTCATTCTTTTCTTTCGAATACGAGATTGAATAATCTTTTTTGGTTGATTTTTTTTTTTTTTTGATTTTTTGTTTTTGGCGAAATAGAAAAAATGATGATGAGCGCTGTTGCATGGTGTATATCGTTATGGTGGAAGACTCCGGTGCTGCGTTCGAACTTCCACGTGTTGTTTCACAAAAAGGTACTTCATTCTATTAGCGGTTTACGCTCTTTTCGTTTTTTTTTCTTTTTTTTCGTTTTCTTTCTCATCCCAAACGATTCGACGAGCTGCGATTGCGCAGACGAAGCTGGAGACAAGATTGCAGAAAAATCGCAATTTTTTAAGCTATGTCTCCATTGTTTTATCTTTTTTTTTCGTCACCCGAGTAAAAAAAAATATATAATCTATATATAAATTATATATGTAGTCTATATATAATTTATATATATATATATATATATATATATATATATATACTATATAGTTTATATTTCATTTTGTTACTCGGGCAAAACATTTCAATTCAATTTTTACGATCGACATTTACTTTTTCCTTCTTTTTCTCCGTCTTCTTCGGGCGATGCCTCGAACGCATGTGCCTTCACGTTCGTCCGACTTTTCACGTCGTTTTTCAGAACCATCGTCGTTCCGAGTCTTCCACAAACCTACCTACACACACACAAACACGAGCGGAAAATACGCTCGTGTGGGTGTCAAATAACGCGTTGCGGTTAAGTTCGCGATCGATGAATATGCGTGAACGAATTTATTCGAGACGAGCTTTGTAGCTTGTTTTCCATATTTCCGCGAGCGTGACGGCGCTGTGAAATCTGTGAAAGATGCACAGGGGCAGAGTGACCCTCTGGACCATCGTCCAAACGAGATGACCGTAAAAATCGAGTTGCACGGGATTGGCAACGACCTTCATTGTCTCAAAAGTGTAAATGACCCACATCGTTACGTTGCATATGAGCAAAAACGTGACGATCTGACGTCCGGGCTTGCTACGATCGTGTTCCGGCAGATGCACGCGCCTGCGCGAAACGTCGGCGATGAACAACATCTGCAGAACGACTTGTCCCACGGACAACAGACCCGTGACCATCACGAATAGATTGGGTTCGTTGGTGAATGCCGCGAACGAACCTGCGATAACGCTGAAAATCGCGTACAAAAACAGACCGAAACCGGACACGCGCAAAAGTATGTCGTTCAAATCGCTTTGTTCCTCGGCCTTGAATTTCAAATTTTGCACGCGTATGAAACCGATTATTATGGCGATTATCGAGAGGGCCATGAGGAGACAGTGGGAAACGTCGGCGAGATAAATGGCCACGAGTCCGAGCGTCGGATGATGAATAAGAACGAAGAAGAGGATGAGACATATCAGCGAACCCACCAGAAGAAAGAGACCCAGGAAGAGTCCCTTGCTCGCTCCCACACAGTCCACTCGGCCGTGACCTACGAAAATTCAATTTTTTGGTACATTTTTTGTTATTTCTTCGTTTTTTTTGTTTTTTGTGAGTTTGATTGATGAAAATGGCATTGGAATATTCGGAATTATGTGATTCGAATCATTCTGTTGCAATTCGAATTTCGCCACTGGTTTTTTTTTTTCTTTTCCGATTTTATTTTGTGTATCATTGTTTGATTGAGAAATATTGATTCTGTTGGGATGATGTTGGTGCGAACGTGATTTTAAATGCTTGATAGTTATGAGAAATTTGTGGGATATGTTGACAAAATAATTGAAATTTTACTGATTGTACGAAACGTTGAATTGAAAAGAAAAAAAAAAATTTTGTCGTCAAAATGAATTAATGAATGTTCCATGTTCTCACAACTCGACCGTGATTGACGTAGAATTTATTGAATAATTATTGTAACGGAAAAACAAAAATTATGAAATTGTCCAAAAAATGTGACCTTGCTCTTCAACGTTCGAACTTGATGATTGAAAATCTAAACTTTCGAATTTAGATTTTTAGAAAGTCGGAAATTTTTGTTTGTTCCCAAAAAGGGTCAGTGTACAGACAAAGTCTATACTAATTGCTTACTCCGTTCATGCTTTCACGTATATCTCAGCTTCCATTCAATTTTATATATCCAGAAATCCATTATTACAAAAATAAAAATGCATAAAGTATGAAACTGTTTTGAAATCGCAGAATTTTTTTAACTATCCACAAAGTCTCATCGAAAATTTTATAATCTCACTGATATTTCTATTCTTTCGCATATCAAAAGCTTTAAGTTAAAAACTTCGATGCCAGTGACGAATAACGATAGAACAAACCGAATCCAATCCCAATATTCCATTCTTCACTTCATCAATTCCCCATTCAACAACAACAACAACAACAACAACAACAACAACAACAACAACAACAACAACAAAATCATCATCCTCAATCAACTGCGAATGTAATTTGAAAAAAATGAAATAAATTACCAGCATGAGCGAGTGCGACAGCTCTGCGCGAAAGCATGGCCTCGAGTCGACGTTCCAAATCGGCTTCGGCCTGATGGGGCCATCTTGGATGACGTCCGATGTGTTTCCACATCACGTAGATAACCGCAGCCCCAACAAGGCTGTACTCGATGATAAAAGGAAACAAATACGGCGCAGCATCCTGAACGATGGTTCCCATGATATTGACACGTCCGCAAGCGTTGTCACTGCCACCACCGATGGCCGGTGAGTCGGCGTAGAAGGCGAAATTCGGTGACCAAACGCTCGTGCCGTTGGTCTGATTGGTAACGTCGAAGATTTGTGGAAAACCTTTGCTGGCGTAACGCGGAGCCTCGAAGAAATCACGAAGAAACGGTGCGAAAGTCGTGGCCGGCGGCAAAGTCGTCGGAGCCAAGGTCGTTGTGGTTGTGGTTGTTGTTGTTGTGGTGCTCGTTGTCGGTGTAGTTGGATCGGAGGTCGAAGAGGTCAACAGACTGGCGGCCGTGGTTACGTTTTCGCGAACCGTGCTCGTCAGTACTTCCATCAAGGTCGTGAGCCTTTCGGTGGTCGTCGTGGGTTCCATGGTCGTCGTGGTCGTCGTGGTGCTCGGGGTCGTCATTGCCGCTGCTGTGATGGGTCTCATGGTCGTGGAACTCGTGGTCCAAGGTGCTTCGGTGGTCGTCGTCGTGGTCGTGGTACCGCTCGTGATGGCTCGTGCCACTGAACGGGCTGTTGAACGTGCGTAACGTCCGATTGACGCTGATGTCGTTGTCGCCAGTCTCGTTAACGCCGCTGGTGTCGTTGTCGTCATCGATGGGAATAACCTCGTCATCGGGGATAAGCGCAGTTGAGCCATGTCACGGGGTTCCATACCCAAAATCTTGCCTCCGTGCTTCTGCACGTGCTGATTTATACTCTCTGGTGGAAGATCAGACGAATGATGATGAAAAAGTTAATCAGTCATTTACTCACAAATGGCAGAAACAAAAATTTGATGGTTAATTTCGTTGTGATGTTACTAAAGAATTTAAACAGTCTTTTACTTTGTAATGGCAGAAATAAACATTTGATAATAGTATATTATGACACTAGTACGAAATTTTTTTTTCTGACGAGTGTGAGTTTGCAGAACGAGCCGAAGGCGAGTATTGCAATCACACGAGTCCAGAAAACGTTTTTCGTACAAGTGTCGTACGAATTTTTATGTCACGAGTCCGTAAATGCGGTTTGAAGCGAACGAAGTGAGCGTAAAACCGCACTTTTACAAAAAATGCACTTTTTTAAAAATGTTTTGATAAAAATCGGCCACATTACTTTTATACCACACCTCCAAAGTAATTTAAAAAAAATGTAACAGCGTACCGATAATTCCATCGTCGGTTTTCTGAACGCGAATACTGTACTGCGTGATGTCCTTGAGGGTCTCGAACACGAGGGTCCTCACCCAAACGCAGAGATTCGTGGCGACCACGTGCATCAGGCCAAAACGAGCGACGACTTTGAATCGATGAATATTCAGCTGTGCACAGGATAGAGGAAGAGAAACGAAAAAAATAAAAACATTGAAATATGATTCCGGCTATAAGACGGATCACGAGGCGATGATTCTTACCCTGGAGTTCATGAAGATGAAGTACATCTGCATGAAAGTGAATACCATTTGGAGAACCGGATTGACTCCTTGAAGAATCTGGTAACACGGCGAACCCGGTGGAATCTCGAAGAAGGATCCAAATTCCAAACCGTTGTACACCATCGTGCCAAGACCGAATGCTAAATTCGTGTGGAAGAAAGATAAACCAATATTTCAAATGAAAATGAAGTGTGAAAAAAAGTAAAAGAATTTTTTTTGGTCAGTTTTATTCCCCAGTCGATTCAATTGTTTTCATTTTTGTTTTGAACAGACGAATGAACAATTTTCAAAACAAGTAAGTTTATTTTATTATGAATAAATTTACTTGTTTTTAGAATAAACAAGTGAGTTTATTTTAGTTATGAAATCTCGAATAAAAAAGATTTTTATTCAAAGTCGGTAAAATAATGTTTTTTCTTCGAAAAAAAAAGAAAATAAAAAATAATGGAAGAAAATGCGAGATAAAATGTGAATAAAAGTAAAATAATTTCTCTCAGTCTGTTTTTTTTTTCAGTCAATACATTTTTTTTTTCAAAACAGTTAAATGAACAATTTTCAAAAAAGTAAATTGAATTTAGTTCAATTACGAAATGTCAAATGAAAGAGACTTTTTCAAAGTTGGCAAAATAATTTAAAAAAAAGGGAAAATGAAAAATGATGGAAGAAAATGGAAAAAAATTCTCACCGATGGCTCCGATTCGTAGAAAGAAGCTTCCATAGCTCTGATCGTTCTGCGATGTTTTACGCTTTCGTAGTACTCGAGTCGCGACTCCAGCCTCCACGTCGGCCGCATCCTGAGGGACAGACTTGCGTGCGTAAAATTATTTATCGGTAACGCTGATGATTATCAGCATCGGTCTCGTATCGCGAATAAACCGTGTGGGATTCCGAAGAATGGAGTAAAAGATTCAAACACCCGCGGCGTCATGACCGAAGATAGAATTTACGGTGAAACGTAACGTAAAACGTGGGTAAGCCGAGGGCGCGTCGTTTTATTTCGAGACTCGCGAGTGTCGGACGTCGTGTGTGCCGAAAGCGCGAAAGATCGAATTGTGTACGAGTTGCCACATGTCCCCCCATAAAAGATTGGCTAACGCAATTGCATCACCGACTCCCGAGGCTCTCTCTGTGTTGCTCTTTCACCGTTTCTCGATCTATTCGCAGTTTTCATCGTACTTGAATGACTCACGCGGAATACGATTCTCGGTAACGAGAGAATCAACGAAAATAAGGTCCGAAACGATGGCTGCGTTCCAATCTCGATATTTTTCACGACATGAACAATTGTTCTCACAATGAAATCCAATTAAAATCTTGAACTCTCCATAGTTACACTGGGTCGAACCGACCCAGTCGATTTTCTCTCGGTGTGAATATATAATATTTTCTAGCTTCCAAAGGAATTTTTTTTAGGGTGTTGCCATTTTATTTCTTGTAAATGAATTTTTCGTACATCATCTAGAAGGTTCGGAGCATGTTCCGTAATTTTTTCAACTACTTCGGACGGATAGTTCGGTCACAATATTTTTTCTAACTGAGTAGGTGGAATCGACCCAGTGTGATTGTCGTGCTATTATTGAAAAGTGTGACTGGGGAGGGTTGAAAAACTGATTGAAAAAGATATTTTGAAAAATACGAGAAAACAAAGCATTCCCCTGTCCTCTGTTTCCGAAACTACCGGACCTGAAATTGAATTGAGTCATATAACGCCTTACCTAAAGCTTACAGGGAAACTATACGACTTCATGAATATATTTACTTCCTTATTTATTTATTATTATTATGATTATTTTTTCTTTCGATCCTTTGAATTGTTGTGGAAGGAAGGCTGAGAGAGTGGATGAAAATCGGTGGTCACGTTCGTGCCAAATAATTTGTCAAGGCGAATTTATGAATAATTCAATAACCTTTTTTTCAACGCACGATGGTTCGAGTATATCGACGAAAGTTTTATAAAAATTACGATACTGGCCACATGAGGTATGAGGCGAGTACTTGAGTACAGTATAAAAAAAACTAGAATCTAATAATTGATGGAAGGTTTAAAAAAAAATATCAAACTTCGTTGGAACGAATAAAAGTTTATCCATCCTTCATAATAAAATGTAAATTCTGTAATCCTCATCTTTCTTCATTAAAGAAATAATCTTCTTGTCGATAATATCCTCGACAACATTTTGTTTGAATACTTTATTTTCATTTTTTTGGGACCAACCTGAAAATCTTTTTTGTTGTTTTTGGCATTCTTGCTCTCCTTCTTATCCTTCTTGTCCTTTTTCTTGTTCTTGTCTTTGGGCTCCTTGGGCGGCTTGGGCGGCCGCGGCGGGGGTGGCGGGGTGTCGGTACCGCGCGAACAACACGCGCTTTCTTGGAGCAGGAAGCAGAATACGTAAAGCAGGAACAGGATGCTCATTCCGTACATGTAGGTGAAGAAACCCTCGAAGTAGTAGAGCGGCAGTTTGTGCGTTACGACCTCGCTTATGACGTACGCTATGCACACGATAAGCAAGAGCTTCGCGTAGATAAAGCTCATGATTATGAACAGCGACGTCCTGCAGACAGACAAAAAAAAAATTCAAAAATTATCATTCGACTTATAATAATAATGAAAAAAATGCATAAATGGATGATTGATTAAGCGACCATCAAATGACAGTGAAATAAATAATCGTCGACTCATTATCTATTATCACTTGATTAAATATATGTAAACTAAATTTATCACGAGATTCCAACGTGAGAATAGAAACTTAAGACATGAATAACGAAATTAATAAAATAGCATCGATTATTTATCAAATGACCACTAATCGTGAAAAAAACATACATAGATCAATTCATAATTAATTGAATAACGATTGAATCACAGTGAAATAGTCAAATGAAATCGTTATCGAGTTATTATCAATGATTAATTTAATCAATGCACGTTAAATTCATCGTGAGGTTCCAACATAATAATCGAAGGATGAAACACGAATTAAATAACAAATAAAATCCAATCGCTCATTATTCAACGCTCAATGATCAAGAGGATGTCGATAAATTTGATGATCGATCGAACATTGATAGAATTAACACTAAAATCAATATTTATCGAGTTTTAATGAATAATCAATCAAATCATTATAAATAAACTTCATACTCAATCAAACCGAAAAAATTAATTTCAAAAAACAAGAATATAATTGAATAAACAAAATCTGCGAACAATCTTGTTATCAATAAATTTCTCAAAGATGAGACGAGTCACAATCCTCGATAGTCGTTATTTCCTTTTTTTGATGTTATTTTCTTTCCCCAGACTTTCTAAACTCCGATCGAGCAATCTCTCTCACCATTTTCTCTCGGTAACAACGATTTTGCACTTTCTTGGCAACAGTTTGGGCGGCGGATCGACGTTCCGTTCGGTTTCGACGAAAGGCAGAATTTCCGTTTCCATCTTACTTAATATATAATCCGTCAGTGACGCTGAAAAATCGTTGGAGATTCGAGAAAGAGAGAAAGAGATAGACGGATCGCTCGGAAGTTCGAGATCGTGTTGCTCGTCTCGATCGAAATCTGTGCCGGTGACTCGCCGACGTCGTCGTCGTCGGCGTAGTCTCTTATCGTCACGTTCTCGCAAACTCGTCTGATCTTTAAGGAGGCCACTCCTTTTAACGCGATGTACGTAGGAGCGTGTTACACGCGTTTTTCATTTGCCCCGGCGACAATTTCCTTTGCAGCACGTGAGAGACCGGTCGTTACACTGTGCGCGTGCGTTATATTCACACACGCACTGAGCTACACCATATACCACACAGTTGTTTGTGTGTTATTGTTTTTTCTTTTTTTTTTTGGTTCTTTTTTTTTTTTAGAAAATCGCACTCGAAACTATTATTATTCGGACCGTGGTGCCTCGATCGTCACTCTTTCAACGAGTTTTCAATACTCGGCACGTCTTGACGCAATTGTTTTGTCCGGCTTACTGCTTTATTTCGGAAACCCGTGGTACACTCACAAGCTTTAACGCTATTTCTGAACATCTCGTATACACCCGCGCTCACGCAACCATCGCGATAATTCGTGACCCGAGCTTGCGAAATGTACGTCGGAATATTATCGAAAATATTGTTTATCGTTATTGCAAATTCTTGGTTCATTTTGATTATGATTCTTCACACGTTCGCATTTTTCGTGAAATATTATTTTGTACGAATGATCACATTTAAATATGTTGCAATTGAGAAATATTTGAAAATAGAAAAACAAACGAACCGGATTGATTTTAGTGTAATTTGATAATTTAATTGTCAAATGAAATTTAATGATTGTGAATGTAAAATGATTTGATAGTGAAATTAGTGAATAATCGTGGGTGGAATAATTATTGATTTTTTTTTGTCTCGTTTCAGTGGGAACTAAAATTTGATAAATATATTTACTTATTTATTATTATTATTATTATTATTAATTTTTTTTCGATATTTCGAATTGTTGTGGAAGGAAGACTGCGAGAGTGGATGAAAATCGGTGGTCACGTTCCTGCCAAATAATTTGGCAAGGCAAATTTATGAATAATTCAATAACCTTTTTTCAACGCACGGTCGTTCGAATATATCGACGAAAGTTTCATAAAAATTACGATACTAGTCACATGAGGTATGAGGCAAGTACCTGAGTATGGTATATACGAAATCTGTTAGTCCAAGAAAAAAAAACTAGAATCCAATAATTGATGGAAGCTTTAAAAAAAATATCAAACTTTGTTTCAACGAATAAAAGTTCTATCGATCCTCGAGGCTTGATAATAAAATGAAAATTCTATAATCCCCATCTTTCTTCATTAAAAAAGAACCTTTTTGTTGATCATTCATCGATAAATTATCATCACTCTCCACACATTTATTTTCACAAACGCGTCAAGCATGGAAATAATCTTTTTGCCTTTTCACTTGGAAATAATCGCGAAACATGATTCGGACGTAATTCAACACGCAGTTCCGCAAGTCTATATCGCTTTGATCGACATATAAGTATATATATATATATATATATATATAGATGTATGTGGTTCCCAATGGTCCAATGGTAACACACACGTCCGCACGCGTAGCAGATTCCGAGCAAACTGAGAGCCAGAACCATCAACGTCAACCTACAGCTATACCTAGTCCACGCTAGTGAATTTTTCATTCTCTAATTTCACGCTCCTCCAACCAATTTACAAAGCATTGTGTTTACGTTTTTTTTTTTTAATTTGTTTTTTTTTTATTTCTCATTTTTCTGTCTTTCATTTATCACGTTTCGAGCTTTCGAGCGTTTGAACATCGACGTAAACCGTTGTTTAAGGGCTACCGGGTTATCGATGTAACTCGTGATACTTTGATATTTACCGCCTTTCAGAATCTCGTCGACGGAAAAGCTCGGTCGCGAGGAAAACGAGTTTTCACACGCCGTTTTCACATCCTAGTGGACGAACGACGAATCGATAGTCGCCACAATGGAACAGAAAAGAAAAAAAATAAAAATTGGCCTCACTGAAAAATCGTGTTTGTAAAGCTTCGTGACGAAAATTGTGACGTGATATTTTTTTTCTCTAATTTTTTTTTTTTTTCAGAATCGGAAAAGAGGGGAAAAAAACAAGCGGGGTTTCACAACGATGTGTGGTGCGGGAAACGTGCATCGATGTGTCGACAGCTTCACCACCCGCTGGATCTTCGACGTCGAGGGGTTGGTTACAACCCCTTTCGACGAGAGCGCTTCGCTTCGAGGAGCTTCAGACGCAGACTTTATTGTGCTACGGAGTGACGGCCCAACGAAAAATCCACACGTTCGTGCACTTTGACTCCCGTGTGGCGGGTGCGTCTCGAAGTTTCGAATCTTCAATATTCCGAAGACTCATAAGTTCGACATTTTTAAAATTCGAATTGTAATTTTACGAAAATTCAAATCTTCGATTTTTTTTTGTTTCGACTGGTAATGTAACAGAATTGGAAACAAAATCGGGACGTTCAAATGTCCGACGTGTTGGTAAATCGAAATCTCAACGATTCGAAAATAAACGTTTCGACACTGATGAACTTCGACCGTCAATGTTTCGACGGATCAAAATTACGACAACGTATGTATAGATTTAGTGGCGTAGTGGCTAGTTCAACCGCGTGGAGATTGCAGCTTCTGCAATCTTTACGCCACTGTACCTATATATACGTTGTCGAAATTTTGGGTCCGTCGAAAAATTGCCGTTCGGAACATTTGCGAGTCGGAGTCGTGACTCTTCGGAAAATTGTACTTTCGATACATTGAATTTGGAATTTTTTGTTTTCTCGAAACTACGACCGTTCGAGACTTTGCCCGTTCGGATCTGTGGACTTTCGGAATCGTGCACGGTCGGAACATGCATTATCGAAAATTTGCACCGTCGAAACTTTGGAAATTTGAAAATCTGAGACGCAACTGTTGGAAGTGCAATATTCGAACGAAATTATGTTTGAAATAATGATTCGTCGAAATTTGTGACAGAAATTAATGAAATTAAATCCGAATGTAACAAGTTGAGGCTCCAACGAAATATTATTTTTTTCTTCGATTTTCAGTGGAATTTTTTCTGTTTATCATTTCTATGTGATATGGAGATCTGTTGCAGCTGTAGCCTCCTCGACCACCAATCAAAATCGGTTTAACTTATTTTTCCATCGAAATTTGCCCAAAAAAAATTAATAAAAATAAAGTGAAATGAAAAATTGAAACATTAAAATATTAGCTTCTTTAGTTTTTAGTCTAGACATTTTTAACTTGTTTTTATATCTCTATATGTATAACTCACAACTTCAGTATCTGTTAAAACTTTAGCTCTATCGACAACCTGCAATAAATCGAATCGAACGAATAATTTTGTCCTTCTCGGAAAAACAATTATTTTCGTTTTCCCGACAAATCTCGATTCCCAAGTCTTTTTTTTTCTCCATTAAATCCTCGTTGACTATTCATTTTAATGGGAATAAAAAAAATGCATCTCAACGAAAAAATTCAACACGCCCATTGTTCGATAATCATAGTCCTCGATCGCTCGCCATTCGCATCGCAATAATGATCCACTTGCAACTTCAATAGAAAAAAAAAAAAAACGAGTTCCCAACCCCCAAAGTTTTCCATAAAAATCCGCATCCTCGTTTTCCAAGACGGTTCACCATCGTCACCTCGAGATTCGCTGATGATGAGGGTGACCCGTCGTCACAAGTTGCACCCCTCACCTGTGAGATGAATCGCCAAACGAGATCTCGTGAAACACGAAGAAAACTCCGTTGCGGATGCTAACGTAGCGATATGCGAACGAATGGAAATGACGAGAAGTTGGAACATCGCACAGTCGAATTGAATATGCGAGGTTAATGGGACGGTTTAATTGCTCGAGCTCGGAAGTGAGTTACGTGCTTATAGATGGAAGCATGTGTATCCATCGTATAGTGAATACTGTGCTATGCGACAAGGTGCGGGCAGGAGGCGAGAGGGGGGAGGGAGGAGAGGAGAATAGTGCTCGGAACATGACCGAGAAACCATCAAGCTCCTCCATCGTCAGCGTCTTTTTTTTTCATTTTTTTTCATCTCCTCTCATCTCCTCTTATCGTTGAGGAAAAGAGAAAGAGAGAGAGAGGAGAGAGAGAGAGAGAGAGAGAGAGAGAGAAAGAAAGAGAGGGCAAGCATGGTCGTTGCCGTCGACGAGGACCGTAAGTGGAAACAGTGCACGTAGAGCAGACTCGTCGCATGGTCCAGCAGGCGTTGCTTGCCCTGGTCGATATCTCGAAGTACCTACTTTCGGCTCTCATCTTCTCTCTCCCTTCTACTCACTCTTTCCCTCTTCCCCTCTTTCTCTCTCTTTCTCTAGCTCATTCTCTGTTCGCATTCTCCATTTTCAGCGCTCGGATACTCGACTCTATCGCTTTCTCCACGTCTATATAGTCTATATAGTCTCACACACCGCCATCGTCCGTTCTCGGTTAGATTCCCTCTAACACGAATCCACCCTTCCCCGGAGCATCATCCTCTTCCACCGGAACGTCGCCCCCACCCCTCCTACCCCCAGCCGTCTCGACTGGTTCGGAATCCTTCGCGAGGATCATCTTTGTTCCATGAAAATTTTCCCACTATCGGTCTTATCCACGTCTTCTGCACGCCCCCTCCTCGCCCAAAAGGGCCGATTGCTTCAACCCTCTTTTCTCCGCCCCCCCCCCCTCACTCCTTCTCGTCGTTCCCTCCATCGCCTCGCACCACGGAGTACACGTATTGAAACGACGGGGTAGAATTTCAGCCACGAGGGTTGGTGGAGATGAGAAAATATCCTTTGGGTAAAAGAGGGCGGTTATGTGTAATTGCCGACAAATTGGAGATGTCTGGGCCTTGAGGTACAGACGTTTTCGCACCCTCTTATTTTTTTTTCGTCGTTGGAAGTGAGTTTTCGAGATTAATGGGTTTTCGGTGATTTATTGAAAACTTTGTTTGAGAAAATCGTTACATCGTGCGATTTTTTTATAACGATATAATTTTTTTCAGAATATTATTTTATTGGAAGTTAGAGCGTTGAGATGATTTTGAGTTGAGACCGATGTGAAAATTTTGACAATTGATCGAGTTGCAAAAATTGATGGTTCGATTGGCTTGGAACTGCGTGGAAAAATGTTTGAATTGACTTTAAATCACCCGGTGTGGAATTTTGAAAAAAAATGTTAGTTTGAGGAAAAAACTATGTTTGATTGACAATCGAGGGCATTCTAACAATTTTTTTTTGAGGATAATAAAAATGCAGAGTCACCGACACTTCACAAGATCACGGGAATTATCGTCAATTTCAATAAAATCGGACGAAATTTTCACGACTGATAATTAAAATGATGTAAAATACATTCTCGAAATTTAAATGAATTCTATTGGCCAGTCGCGGTGCAAAAAAAGAAATCAAGAATTTTCCCTTATTTTTCATGGAGATCACGGTGTAATGCCACCTTAATTCGTTTCATTTTGACGAGTTGAGGACGCAACTGATGTCGACGCAGTTGTGAACGAAGCTGCGTGATTGTAAATTTCGTCGCAGATTTATTTCGCAACACCGATGAAGCATATATCTATATAAGTTGTGTACGTGCACTTGTCACGACGAATGCACTCGGTCTCTGCAGGTGACATTCGAGAAGGCGAACGATACAGTCCGCCTCATTATCCCTTCGTTTCATCGGTTCGGTACATCTGTGTGCGACCTACGCACGGTTACATATATCATTGACCCGTGCATGAGATCGGTTGCGACGCAGTAGATTGTATTACCCATATCGCCCGTGTAACACACGTTCACACACGCACGCGCCCCCGCCAAAAGGATCGATGACCGATGCTCACGCGAGAATTAATAATTAACAACGCAATGAATAATTCTCATCGGAATAATTTAATTATTCGCTTCGGGCGACAATCTCCCCGTGAGATCGAACTCTTTGCCTTGCGCAACATTTTCACAGACATTGCTGGACCATCCATTATGTTCTGTGAATAGAAAGTTAGAGATTTTACATTAAGCATCATAGTCCTAAATGAAGTTGACATCATAGTTCTAAAGTTCTGATTTTTCAGAAAGTTCTGATTTTTTAGAAAGTTCTGATTTTTTAGAAAGTTCTGATTTTTCAGAAAGATCTGATTTTTCAGAACTTTAGTACTATGATGTCCACCCCAATTAGGACTATGATGCTCACTCCGATTTAATGATAAAAGTTCCTCAATTTTAATAAATTATCTGGGAAAAAAATGTTCATCTAATAAAATACCGAGAAGAAAAGCAGTAACCTTTTTTATTGGAAAAAGGATTGAGATCAGGGCAAGGGGTAGGTGGTCCTAGAAATCTGAAAAAAAAAATTAGTGAGATCCCAGGATTCAAAAGATACTGAATGAAATTATTCATTTTGTCTCTTCCTCTTCTTCACATAATGTAAAAAATATACATACATAACTCAAGATCATCTATAAAAAAAATAGTTGAAAAAAAAATAGATCGTATCTCCTGAAAAATTCGAGTCGTTTGAAATAAAAAATGTATCTCATCTGCAATGGACATTGTTCGTAAAACTGCATCATTGCACTCGCATTGTCATCGGCGTTATTGTTATGAAAAATCGATGTGAAATTGACATATTTATTTTCACCAGGCGGTCCATTCGAACGCTCTCGAGGATGCAGAAATTTTTGCCCGATTCGCTCGAATGCTTCGTATCGAGTTGAAGGGGGTCGTTGCGACGGATAAACGGTGCAACACTGCGCGCCTGACCCGAGAGTGCATCGGCTTCCCAGCATCGGAAATCTCGGCTCGAGTCCGGGCGTTCACTCTATCGAAGGGTTTCGACATATATACGTAGGTTACACCTATATATTTACATAGATATAAGTATATATGTATATATATATGTATGTATGGACGACTTTGCGTATCGGTAAATACATCGCAGCTACGATTCAGCTTTCGTTGACGCCTGCTCCGTATTATCCGCGTCACTCTTCCGACTCTCGCGCATCTCTCGTACAACTATATGCGCACGTATTTCTCGACTAACCATTGAGCCCCGGAATCTACGTTGCCATCGTCAGCAACGACTCCAACAGCATTCCAGACATTCACACGATGTTTCCCTGAGTCAAAATTTTTTGGAACCTCCGTTCAACCTGGTCACTCCCAAATTGCTATATTTTTTTCAGGGATATGGCCCAAGAAGAAAATTATTTATATACTATGTATCATGGGATCCAGTATATATAGTCTACATGCAGACAATATGTAGTTTATGTATAGTCTATGTATAGTTTATATATATAGACTATATATACTTTTTTTTTCGTGGGATAGAGCGAAAAGTGTTTCGAGTCGCATCCATACCTCGATTCTGTAACGTTTCCCCCCTTTTTTATTGTAGTGGTTTTTTTTCTTTTTTTTTTCGATTTCCTGGACCATTTTGGCGAGCAGACTGGTCCGTTCGTTTGGCTCGTCGCAGAATTCCCCGGAGGGCAGCGATTGTACGGCACATCGTCGCTCGATTGCATTCCTATTATTTTGCTCTGGGTACGGAGCAATTCACGAGTACAGTCAACTCCCTCGGAAAAGCACGAATCGATTTTTTTTATTCCGCTATCCAATCCAAATATTAGACTAGAAGATACTTTTTTTATATTCTTTTAATGCCATTTGTATAATTCATTCTACCAAAGTTTAAGAGACGAAATAAAATTTAATTTTCGATTCGTTTCAAATGGTTTTTTTATGGTATATAGAGTTTTTCAACAATTTTATAACTTTATTATACGATAAATTATTTTCTTTATTTTAACATTCATAAAAAATTATTATTTACAACGAAATAAAAAATGAAAAAAATTACGAATAATTGTTAATCAAATGATATGGTTGAATAATAATTATACTTCGGGTGAAAATGAATACGTGAAGTATAGCATATTCATGGCGAAAAAAACCAAGAAAATGCGTTTGAAGAAAGTCGACTGTACGCGAACTGCGTAAAGAGAGAAAGATTTTTTTTTTCATTTTTTTTTTCAAAGCCGAAAGAAAGCAAAGCTCACTTTCGAGTTTTCCGTTTGTTTTATTTCGCCGGAAAAGGCGCGCCACTCCCCAACCAGACCGTTCTCCCCTGTTACCCACTACCTTCGTATTTCCATCGCTGAGGTACCGCGAAACCACCACCCTCCGTCCCTCAACCGACCCCTCGACAATCAGACTCTCTCACAGCGCACACACACGCGCGCACAACCATCCACGAAAGTTGAGTAATATTTTTTTTTTTTTTCATTTTTCCGACGTCGTTCATTTATTTTCCGACCCACCGACCATCTCCGTCGCCGTAGTTGCTTACTTTTTCGCGGGTGTCGAACGAACGTTCTTGAGTTCCATTTCTTTGTTCGCCGCGTTGTTCTTCTCCGCGTTGTCCTGGGCGTTTGGGGGCGCACCGACGATTTGCGGGTTCAAAGGTCTCGTTACCGGAAGCGTAGCCGTATTGTCGTTGGCCGCCGCGGCTTCGACCTCAACCGTCGCCACTTTGCAATCACCTCCGCCCACCATTTTTATTATTTCACGATCTTTCACAAATTTGTTATTATTATTTATTTATTTTTCGAATTTTTTTATTTCAACTCGATTGTCCTTTTTTGTCACGTTTAAACGACGATTTGGGCGATCAACGATGATCGCACGTCGATCTCATCTACGTGGGGAAAAAATATCGAGACAATGGAAGAAACACCGAAAATTGATTCATTATTGCGATTGGAAATGAAAAAAATAAAGTAATAACATTTTTGGAAAAATGAAATCGGAAATGAAATGATTGATTATCCCGGTCGTGGAGCAGGGTGAGTGTACGGGGGATGAATTATTGGGGTCACAGTCGTTCGGGAAGGGCGGTACTGTTGCCGTGGATCTGGCGGTAGCGAATCAACCCTTCGGATTTACGCTTTACGCGATGCTGAGGACCAATCGAAACAGCAGCCGGGAGCAGCATCAACGTAACGCCATTATTACTTACATGGAAGCTTCGACATTTATTATTTGTTATTAATTATTTATTATTTATTATTTATTATTTATTATTTATTATTTATTATTTATTATTTATTATTTATTATTTATTATTTATTATTTATTATTTATTATTTATTATTTATGCCTTTGTATGGCTTATTAAGCCTTGTACAAGCCCGTCATTACATTATAAAGCCTCTGCTACAATATATATGGTTATTTATTTTATTTATTCTGCTATCTGTCGGAATCTCATCAGATTTCTAAATGATAATCTCATCGCGATTGTTTTGCGATGTAATGATTAACACTCTTGTCTGGCGAGAGTGGGTACGAGAAGAAGAAAGCGGGTCCACGTCGACGGGCTTGTAAAACTGTCTCACGACGAACAAAAGCGAGCAAGTCGCCGAACAAGCGCGGGAGATCCGCGATCGTCTTCTACAGGAGGTCTGTTCTTAAGTAGGTCGAACTCGAGAGCAAGAAAGTCTCGATCTCTGTGAACCTGCGATATATGTGTGTGTGTGTATATAATGCGCTCAATTATCGGCAAATAGGAAACGACGATGTGACGCGTTTTGTTGTTTTATCGCGTCGAGATCTGTTGCGCGTTGTGTAGCCGATGGACTTCCGGTTTCGTCGTTATGGTGACGAACGATTATTGCAAATAATTTTCCGAGGGTTTCGATCGTGTTTTAAGGTCATTGCGCGTTCGCTTGAGATCCTGCGATCGTCAATGGCTTTCGTTAATTCCGGTTTGATTGATCAATCGGTTTTTTAACGATTTATCGAAAGCAACAAAAATTCAAGAAATCAAATTTTTCACGAACGAGAAATGATTTATTTTGAGAGATGTGAATCTGTGACTTTATCAATAAGTTTATTATCATAATTGCCTATTTATCTTAATATTTATCATTAGACTGAAATTATGATTTTTTTTTCTTCTCCATTCTCGATGTATTATTTATTTTAGAAAAACTAACAGAAATCGTCTTTTTTCATTACTTATTTCGTGACTGTTGGCTCGATTAACAAGTTCGAACCGTTTTGTTATTGTCTAATATTTACTGCATAAAAAAATTGTTAGTTATTATCGACCGTCGGTAACCGATTGATCATTAACGCGGATATTCAAATATTCGGACAATATCCCGGATTATTCTCTCCCAATTATTTTTACGCGAAAAATCGCGATGCACAGACGTTGCGAGACGAGATTCGGGGAGTACTGGTTCGCGTAGGTGGCGTTCGTCGCGGTCGTATAGGGGGCGCGCGCGGAAGCACGCGCGGGACCAGCGCACAGAGTGGTTTTCTACTCTCGTAGGGAGCCTCCGGTAGTGGCCGCACTTGTCAACCCATACGAGGAAACAACACAGCCTCTTCCGCGCCCTTACTTCTATACATATATAAATATATACATGTATACAATTTTTTCTTTCAAATGTACATAGATATAAACAGATGTACATCCGGTTTTTTATTTTCTTCCGAGAGTGTCGTTAGCCGGGGTGGCCGAGTTAGCTATATTATATACACTAACAGGTAACTTGACGCGGTAACAAGCTACAAAAAAATACAAAACGAAAATAAAAATGAATGCTTTCTTTTCGTTGTTATTTTGTTTTCGTTCCTTCTTGAAATTTGAATAAGCGACCTCACGACCTCTTCAATCCCGGCACAACCTTAACGTTATTTCGTGATAAGCAGATCAAACCGGAAACCGCCATTGCCAACGGGAAAATTGCCAAACTAAGAACATGGGGGAAGGGGGGGGGGGCTTCACAGCGTTACGATGATGATAAAAAAAGAGGGAAATAAAATCGTTTCGTCCTCCTAGCTTTTCTAAGATCCCCGTGCACTTGGTCGACCGAGTTAATAGATTGCTTCCCTCCAATCCTACAAGCGATTCTTCAGCACCTTCCACGACCGGTTTGATTATCTCACTCGAACGTTCGATATTACACGTTCGTGTTCACGAAGTTGATACTGATAACGTTAACCCATTGGTTATCTCTTTTTCTATTTCCCGATATGTTACGCGTAACGTTTACGAGTTACAGGGGTTGTTTTTTTTCTCAATTTTTAATGTTATTACATTGTAACGTGGGTTGTGAGTGTGAATAAAAAATAAGGAGTTGATGTACGAGCGGGCGTTATGAGAGAAGGTTCTCGCGGTGACTGCACCGGCGTTGCATTCGATGCACCGGCGGGGTACGCGACAAGGGGATGAGCCGGGGAAGAGCGGCGGGGGGGGGGGGAGAGATGAGGCTCCCGCGTCGAGGAAACAACTAGTGAAGGGGGTGCGAACGCTTTTGTACGCGTGTGAATGTCCTCGGACGAGAGAGAGAGAGAGAGAGAGAGAGAGAGAGGGAGAGAGGTAGAGAGAGAGAGAGAGGAAAGTAGAGAGACGAGTGTATACTCGATGATACTCGTGTATTATCTTTGGTACACGTAGGATCCCTCTCAGCACCCCTGCAGCTCTCTCTCTCTCTCTCTCTCTCTCTCACTCTTCATCCATCCTCCCTCCATGTCTTTCCTCGCCCCCTTCTCTCGCAGAATCACTTTATGCGAGCACACGTATGTGTACATGTTTTTTATTCCCCCCCTTCCCCCCCATCCCTTTTTTTACGTACATGAATGTAAAAATTTTTTAGGGGAGGTTTTTTTTTACTCGGTGAACGATGGTGTTCTGTATGGGGTCGATGGGGATGGTGGACCGTGACGTGTTGAGAGAATCAGGATGTGTGTGTGGGGGGGGGGGGGCTGAGATTGGGATAGCGCGATGGATAGATCGAGGATGAGTCGAACGAAGAATTTTCGATGGTTACCGGTTCGAAAGATTTTGTATTTATCGTGAAACACTCCGAAATTGGGGTCGAATCACGATCGCCGCCCCCAGCATCCCGGAGACTGAGGCTGGCCGGGAGGTACCTCTTCCCGGGCAGCCGTAGCTTCTTGCGCCAGCGCACAAAACACACTCCGTGCCCACCCTCTCTCTGCTCTCTCGGTCCTGCGACTCATCTCTCACTCTCTCACTCACTCTCTCGGCTCTCCCTCTCGCCCCTCTTTCTCTTTTACACGATGTGTGTGTGTGTGTGTGTGTGTGTGTAAATAGGTGTACGTGTGTGTGTATCTTTTTCTCTCTCGACTGTGAGAGTGAGAACGCTTTTTAACTGTTCGTGTTTCCACGTACAGAGTGATCCAGAATCGAAATTTTCGGTTCTCTGTTGTTTTCGTTTTTTTTTTGCAATTTGTTTTTTTTTTTGGTGAGTGAAATGAGTTATTTTGTTTGTCAGTCATTGTGTGGTTATTGTGACGTTCGTGTATTATAGGTGAGGAACATTCTTTGGTGAAAAAATTTCGAGTGGTGGGTTTGAAGGAATGAAAATTTGATGAAAATTTCTATAGAAAACAAAATAGAGACGAGCCTTTGTGGCGGGTGCGGTGACTTTGAGTTGCGATTTTGCGGTAAAGTATCTGTCCATCACACGCTTTGTGCAGCAGCGTACGAAGTTGCAATTGCAATTATGTCGTGTAACGATTTTTTTCTAAAGTCACACGTCAATCATCGTGTAACGATTTTTCCAAATTCCAAAGTCGATCATGGCGTACAGATTTTTTAAATTCAAAGGTCAATCATCTTGTGACAATTTTTCAATTTCAAACGTCAATCATCGTGTAACGATTTTTTTAATTTTAAACGTCAATCATCGTGTAACGCTTTTTGAAATTCAAAAGTCAATCATCGTGGAACTATGAATGTTTGATTAATTTCTTTATTTCGTCGCTTTTCGGCGAAAAGATCATTCACAAAAACAAACAATAATGTTGAATGAAGAATTCGAAAGCAAATCAAAATATGACAATGTTTCGCGAATTATTCTCGAAAAAGTTCAAAGTTTCAACGAAAATCGAATTTGACTATCGGCTCGAAGTCCTTCAACTCAAAAATAAATAAAAAATTGTTCTTCTCAACTATAACAAACATGGCTTGATCGACGAAACTTATATTGCCTAAATTCCGGCCAAGCCTCAAAGCCAAGTCAAGTCATTTTTTTTATTTATTCAAGTATGTATCATTTTCTAACCTAAACAGAAAAAACGAGCAAAACGTCGAAATATTTTGTACGATCCTGTACACTATCGCAGACAATTATCCAGCAGCCGCGGAATCCGGTGCGCTGTGGAAGGTTGGCCCAGAGTCGGCCATAACGGTCCACCCTCTCGCGCATCCTGAGTTTCTCCCGCGCGCGCTACCTCCCGGATCTCCTCCCGCACTTCCGCCGTTGTCATAACGCGCGGGTTATCCCGCGAATTTTTGCGATCGATGCGCGATTAATAACCCGACTTTTCGACTAATCGTCGATTCCGTGGGTCGTTTTTTATCAATATTTTTTCCCCCATAATTTTCATTTCCATTTTACGCGGATGATAATACAGATTTGAAAAAATGTACAACAAGTCTTTGAATACAAAACGAGGATGCTGTCGGACGAAATTGGGAGAGAGAGAGTGAGAGAGATAAAGAGATAAAAAAAAAAGAAAAAAATCGAGAGAGAGGGAAATAGCGAGATGGAAAAAAGAAAAACAGAGAGAGAGATAGCGAAATGGAAAAAGAAAGAGATCGAGACGCAGGAGCATCAGGTACAGGAGGAAGGGGGGGGAGATTCACTGAGAGCGAGATGAACGAAGAAGAAGGGCGGGAGGGGGGGGGGGGAAGAGTGCGAAGTGCTCGGTGGAGGTTCTGCGACCCACTGACCCGCTCGATAACGTTTCCACCCCCACCCCCTATCCGACCGCGGGTCACTGACCTTTCCCTCGAGCCGAATCGTAACGTTCCTCATGGCTTCCTGAGTCGAAAACCCCGGGGTCCTTCGGTACCTCCGGCATGGCCGTTGAATACTCGAGAGGCTCATCCACCTCATTGACAAGCCCGAACTAATTCCCACGATGCTCGCAAAAGTCACGCGTGCTTCGCAAGCGTTTTAAATCCCGTGGCCCAGAAAACCGAAATCGACATTCACACCCAGTTCCACGTAGTTTCGGTACGAGGAATTTTTTTTTTCTTTTTTTTTTTCTAGTTGGTGACGAGTGGAAGGCGAGGCTGGAGATTATGTAGGGGATTATCTGTTTTTCGAAAGCTTTCGAGCTTATGGAATTTCCACCATTTTTGGATAATCGTCGCACGTGCAAGATGGATAAATTTTCGTTTCAATTGTGAATCGATTCGTTCGCTTAATTTTTTAAATTTCTATTTTAATCGGTTTTTTTTCTCTATCATTATTTGTCTTTCTCTCCCTTTTCATTTATTTATTATTTTTCACACGATGTATCTGATTAAATTTCTTTTTGGCTCATGATTTTTTTAAATGTAAGTTTTGTATTAGTGAATAGTATTCATATAGTCGCGATGGTGAGTACATTATTCTTGAGTAGATCTTTCGAAAAAACGTGCATTTTATATTCTGATTATTATCATAACCTATATTCTCTGCTGATTGATATGCAAATGTATTTATTTATCTTGGCAAGGGCTCTCGCGGAAGTCTTCGGCCCTAGTGCACGAAATAAATAGCCCCCCCTCTCTTTCTTTCTCTCTCAACTAGCTGACCAGCTGTACATACATTCCAAGAAAAATTATCATTGATTGAAAAACAATTTGCTCGCGTGCTATCAAAATTGATATTCGAAATTAATACTCTGCCGCTAATCATTTTCAGCAACTTCACACGTAATTGATAAAACAACAACAAAAAACGGAGAAAAAAATGTGCGAACGGATATTTCATTGTATTAAATCTCATGAAAAAACAATACAAAATTACAAGTACAGTGCAAATAATAGAACTTGATTTTTACCAATCTGCAGATGAAATGTTTACAATAATGAATTACAATATTTTTTTGTCTTCATGCAATGAGTGGACAGAGATAGAACGGATAAGTGAACTAATTACAAGTACAGTGCAAATGAAATAACTTGTTTTCAACTATCTGTAAACGGAATATTTTTTCAAATGTTTTCCATCATATATTCATATTCATCATATTTAATATTTTCAATATTTCATATTTAATTTCATCATGTATAGTAATTTTTTTTTTTCGTCTCGATGCAATGTGTGCGAGGAGATAGAACGGATAAGTGTTACGCGATCGGTAACGCGAGGCTGCGAGTACGGGCGCGTGGTGTTTTATCCACCACGCCTCGTCGAATCGATGTGGCATGGGTGGCAAAAGCGTGTGGGACAGATTATTGCGCGAATTCGAGCTTCGAAGTGAGACCGATGGACGATTGTAAAGCATGTAATATGTATAATTTTGCTTATGTTTCGTAGTGCAACAACACACGTCGAATATCGTGTGTCGCACATGAGCGCAAGAGCAGAACGGGATTGGACCGTTCACAACGTATCGTCGTGCATCACACGCATGTCGAGTATTGATTTCGCAGTTGTGTTTCGCAGCGTTCTCGCTTCCACCGGTGGTGGTCGCGGCCACGACGGTGCTGCCCCGGTTGTTACACCCCCGAATCGAAACTTTTCCGCTTGGCGCCGCGCGCACGGTACGAAACGGGGCGGGTTTCGTGCTAGCTGCTCGGTCGGTAACAAAAACTGTAACCCGTTGTTCTCAGCCGGGTTTGAATACTCCGATAAAACGCGAGAACGATTGACTTCGTCTTATTATTTTGCAGTCAACCGTTCTTGTTTTTTGTGCGACGAATCAACGGTAGCGGAGAACAATGCGTTTGGAATGATTCAGGTGCCACCCTTAAACTCGTGGAAATGTGAGAAAAAAAATGGACAAGCGGCACATCATCTCGAGGAAAGGCAGGAGGACCAGAGCGATTGTGAAAGCTTCCGCGAGAGAGCGCCACCGGTCAGACGACTCGTCACTGTTTGATGGTAACGAATTTTGTTTTTGAATGGAAATTCGAATGTTCAATGAGAACGAATATGGATGTTGGTTTGAAAATAAATTCGAATCAAGTTTGGGACGATTAGTTCGTTCGGATATGCTGGAGCACGATGAAGGGATTGGAGACTTTCGTGTCGCCTTGCTCTTCACTGTCTCGATCACGAACGACTTTTTTGTCCGTCGAGGATTAGGGTCAATGTTCCTGTCGGACTTTGAAGGACTTAAAAATACGAAATAAACAATAATCTCTCGTTCGTATGTCATCAGGCATTTCGTTCGGTTGTGCGCATGTCCTTTGTGAGATGTATTTGACGAGTTGATAAATAATTTTAATATTTGAGAATTAAAGTTTTTGATAATTTGCTTTTGGACTTTTCAATGTTTTCTGCGAAGATTGAAAAAATGATGTATCGACTGCGCTCAGTCTTGTTCAATTCGTATAAATATCTTCGACACAATGGCTGGAGAGGTTTTTCTGGTCTGTCCTCATTCATTCAAGCTTTAATTGTAGAAAAAAAAATGTTAGCTGTGATTTCATAGTTAATTGAATTATATTATCCTTGCTTATTATACCTCGTCTCTTCAAGTGTATTGCAAATATTTTTATCCTCAGCTTTGGCAAATATGCATACCAAAAAAATCGCAAAAATATTGGAAGCTATGATTTGAAAAAAAAAACGAGTCTGACACTTTCTGCTCACAAAAATAAAATTCCATTCTGTGCTCCAAGAATGTTCATACAAGAATAACCAGAACAACTTAAAATCAATGCTGACTAATCAATCGATGTTCATGATTGAATATTAAACTTTCCCGTTTTATCGACCTTTTTTTGCTAGCCCGGAAATAATCGCAGAATGACCGACTGACCGATAACAATTTCGATGGTGAAATAAAAAATGGATAAAAAATATATCTAAATCATCCTCACTTGGCATTTTTCGGAAGCATTCCATTGGCATGAGCGGAGTGCGTGGGTGTGAGGCATAGAGGTTGATTAATGGCATTTTGCGGAACCAGGGGTTGCCTCGCATGAGCCGGTGACGTGTGGGACCCATAGCCGTCGGAATTGAGCTGAAAAAAAACGAAACGAAAAAAAAAAATCGAAGCACATGATTAACGATAAATGTGATTTTTTGTTCCATCGAACAAAAAAGCGAACGACAAGAGAACGATCCGACGAGGATCTGAAGCGGAAAAACACAATTTACCAAAAAATAAAAACTTTTCTTAGTTTTGTAAGGATTTATTCTGTTAAAAAAAAAACGATTGTCGTACGTGACGGCTTATTTAATTTTGGGATTTGTCGAAATGCCGATTATCAGAGGAATAATGAATAAAAAATGATAATTTGAAAATACCGATTGATGAAATACTTTTTTTTGGGACTCTTGGGAAACGTTTTTCAAACATTAATTTAGTTAAATGAACCAATGAATAAATAAGAAATTGTGGCTTTTTGATAAGTGACTTTCAAAATTTGTTTTATCATATTTGAATGAAAAAAAAAAATTGTCTAAAAAAAACGACAACGAAGAAAAAAGCAAAGAAAATTCCACATAATTTTCATCGAAACCATTGGTCGAAAAATGATGGAATTTGATGTTACTTTTTATTAAACTTGTGTAAAAGCAGTTTAATGAAAATTTTTGAAAACAAATACGCCAACGATGAAAATGAAAAAAAAAACAACAAAAAAAAAGAAAACAAATAAAATTCCACACACACGGAGCATACGAACGACGTGAAAAAGCGGATTAAAAGGATTGGTTGATGTGATACCTGGGGCTCGTTTACCTTGACAACCGTGCCGATCAAGGAATCAGGTGGCATTTCCGGTGGGTCGGGTATTACTCCGGGATTGGTGTGGGCCGGATAATCATTGTGAAGATTGGCTTCCTTGACGGGTGTACCGCCGTCCAAGCGTTCCATGTCCAAGCTGTCCGTGGGCGTTGGTTGCGAGAGCAGACGCTCTTTCATCTCGTGCAGATAAGGACAGCGTTGCATCTCTTCGGAATCTGTGTTCCTCCGATGATCTGAAAAGAAAAAACAACAACCGTTTAATCGATAATTCCATAGTCTATTGACGGTAATACGATAAATTCGATTAAATATGAAATTGGAGAGAACAATTTGTTGCAACTCGATTGATCGATCGAGTCGATGAAAAATTGAGTCCTGGGCTGTCTGCGAGGTTTTTGCTTAGTCAGTGATGTTAGATTGTATTTCTGCATCACGTTTCCTACGGTCCATTATTCACTCGGGACGTCTTAAACAATCTCTTCGGTCGTGTCTCGATTTCTTGAGATTTTTTTAGAAATTATTTTCCAGCGAGCTCGTCTGGGTGTTGAATATTGTTGCAACAGCGAGACAAAAATATTGCATATCGTGATGCATTGAGAAATAATAATAATTTCTTTCGAATTATTCAACGAGTTATGTCGTTGTTCATTTAATGGGTAAAAATTGACACAATAATAATAATGATTATAACTGACAAGTAGATGAATCAATAATAGTTCATATAAGAGTAACATTAAATAAAAAATTGCTTAAGAAATAATCAATGTTACGAAAATGAAAACGAATTATCTGAAATTTGTATCGAAAAAATTATTGGTGCTACCGAAAAATGAAATTGTATGGAAAAAAAACCAATGATCAGTTGGCAATTGATCCGTGTTATCGAGGACATAGTTGTTGATGCAAAGGCAAAATAAAAAAGTTCGTTAACCACCGGTGCATTGAAATTCAAAGCCAGAAAATTAAGAGAAGAGAAAAAAAAACAATCCTTGCTATTGAATAATAAATAATAAGAAAAATTGATACGAAAAAATGCAATTGTACTGATAAAACAAATGATGTGTATCAAATTGATAAGTTTTATCAAGAACATCGTTGTTGACACAGAAACAAAGTTAGAACGTTCGTCCATTTTTTTCATTTTGAAAATCAAGATCAGAAAATGATAAAAAAAATAAATAAAAATCTTTGCAGACGAAAAAAGCACGAGAAAAATAAAATAAAAAATCGTTGATTGTATTTTGCTCCATTAATCCATAATAAAATGATGAAGTAAACTATAATCAATATAAATTATTTCCAAAAGAAATAATGGAAAAAAAATTATTCACTATTTAATAATATCGGTAAGGTAGAACTCTCTCTCTCTCCCTCTCTCTCTCTCTCTCTCTCTCTCTCTCTCTCTCTCTCTCTCTCTCTCTCTCTCTCTCTCTCTCTCTCTCTCTCTCTCTATCTCTCTCTCTCACACCAAGGGTTAAAACATAGAAGTCCCAAGAACGTAGCTATACAAATTCAGTCGTAATTGCCAATCGCCAAAGTTAAAAAACAATAAAAATAATTGGACCAAAATAATTAGTCAAAATTAAAATCCTTCTAATTGAATGATAAAAAATTTCAAAAAAATTGATAGTGAATAAATTATAGTCCCATGTCACGATCCTCTTACTCTGCTCGATAATCCATCTGGCGAGCCACGTTTTGGCGGTAAACTTGTTTCTGTCGTTTGGTCCCCGAGGAGTCGGAGCCCCGACAGCGTCCATCGCAAATCGCGTCAATCGTGGGTCTCAATTATTTCAACGGATTCTCGTAAAAACGGTTCGCAGGATTTGCCGATATGTCGCCGGCGGAAATGTGAGTGTGTGGGTGAGCTCGAGGGAAGGGAGGCCTCGCACGCACTCTGTTGTCCCGAGACGAGAGTGGATCGTGTACTGGCGTCTGTCGCGGATAAGCGATTGACAGTAAGTGTAACTCCGGGTTTGTTCGTTGACGAGAAACCATCGAGCCGTGACAGACCGTGAAGACGGAGATGCGAAACATGGTCGACGGGGGCAGAGAGCCGGGTTGCAGAACGTGCAACATAATTCCCATCGCTCGGTGCGACGACGACCTGTCTCGCACTCTCTCTCCCCATATAGTCTCCCGGATTGCCAAACAAGGTGCCACCGGCGGCGTCTCCCGATGCTGTGAGCCACACTCACGTGCGTGTAAATAAAGTATCATACCGACAGACCGGGCGAAGCCGACGCACTTGGGTGGCTCTCTGAACCTCGACAAGAGATGGAACACGAGGGTCGAAAAGGACGAATTGGAGGAACGATTGATTTTGGATTTCGAGTGAGAATCGTGAGGATTTTGAAGCCTTCGTCTGTAAAGTGTTTTTTTTTTTCGAGACACCGTATGTAAACTGACCGCGAAAAATCCTGTCGATTTATATTTTTTTTATAATGGAAAAAAGATACGAAAATTTTGAAAATATTTTGGAATACTTTTTAGGGATTATATTTTATGTTCTAATAGGTTTTTTTAGTGATTCATTAAAAAATCATTTTGCCATGATTACTGGAGTCTTTAAAAGATTTCACATTCACCTCGAAAAGTCCTGTCGATGTTTTTTATTATTTGTAAAAAAGATCCGAGAAATGTGAGAAAATTCTGTGATCACTTCTTAGGGATTCTATTTCATATTCCAATAACCTTATTTAGTCATTCATTAAAAATTTATTTTGCCGTGACTACTTAAATCTTTGAGAGATTCGCTACTTAACTTTAAAAGTACTAATTAACCTAAAAAGTACTGTCAGTGTTTTTTTTGTTAAAAATATTCGAAAGATGTTGAAAAAAATTGAAATACTTTTTAGGGATTCTATTTTATGTTCCAACAGGTTTTTCAGTAATCCATCGAACATCCATTTTGTTGTAACTACGTGAATCTTAAAAAAAATTGTGAAAAATTAGCAAAAATTATTTCGACGATTGTTAAAAATTCGACTAAAAATAATTTCGTCGAAATCACAAACATTAGAAACTCTGGACGAATGAAAAAAAAATTCCAGTGCATAGAGAGACGTCGACGGGATGTACCAGATACTCAGCGTTAACCGAAAATGAGGACGACTACGCGATGCTCATTGTTCTTTTGGCGGGATAAAAAAAAGAAGCGTTTCCCGAGCTTTTCCACTCTCGCGCATTACCACAATTCCAACGTCGAAACGTGTGCGGGTGTGTGTGGGTGTGTGTTCGTGTGTCCCCGTGGAAAAGTCGTGGAAGGTATGTACGAGAAAAGAGCATTTGGTGTTTCTGTCGTATATTTAGAAATTCTCGAGTTCTCGTTGTCGTTGTCGCGAGTCGGTTGTCATGTGTCTCTGTTGCACGTGTTTGTCGCTTTAATCACGACGATATCCATTGCAAAATGCACGGACACGAGCTTTGGCGGTATGCGAAGCAAGAGCGGAGTTGGTAGTCGACACAACGGAACGTTAGACAGAGATAGATTCACGTCGATGTGTTTTCCGGCTGTTTACACGAAATGAATCCAGGGATGTGAGAGTGAGACACGAAGAGTCGTTCGTCGTCACTGCACCACGTGTGTGGAGATTTTCACGTGTGTGTGTGGCACGGGTGTAGTAAATCGACGACGACGTTGACGATGTCGAGGCCGAGGACGGCAACGGATTCAGCATTGCACGGCTTAGCCCCCGGCTTGCCACCCATCCCCCCCCCCTCCCCCGCCAACCCTTCCGTAGTCACTCCTTCGCCCACAACCCATGGGCACAACTCCCTTTTATCACAGACAATATGGAATAATTTTTCTTTCGTATGTCCCTTCGGTACTACTTTTTTTTTAGGTATCGTCAGCGTTTTACTAATGATGTATGGCAGAGAAAGGTGGACAGAGAGAGAGGGAGAGATTGTTTGATTGTTCTATTTTATGCCATAGTTTAACTTCAGGCAAATTAGGAGAGAGAGAGAGAGAGAGAGAGAGAGAGAGAGAGAGGGAAGAAGTGTTAGGTCGAGGGTGAGGGAAAGAGATTGATTGATTGATTGATTGTGTTTTGTTATGCCCGAGTAATCATTTGGGTAACTTAAAATTAGTGGTACCAGTGGAATAAAAAAAAAGGAAGCTGCAAGCTGAAAGTTGCCATTTGCTTTCCCCGAATCGTCGGTCTTGAACGAAGATTCTTCGCTGAGAAAGAATTTTTCAATTTTGTTTTAAGCTTTGGCTTCCTCGTAGAGAAATGTTCGTTCGATATGTACGATTCGGAGGAAGAATCTTATATTCACGTCAAATTCGAAGGTGTAAGTGGATTTCCACTGAATTTAATAGCAAAATGAATAATTACGTAAACATTAATTCATTTATATGTATCCAGAAGATTGAGCTTCTGAGAGCTCTTGAAATTTTCGAATGTAAGATCTTCAAGGCATGGCATTGATGTCGACCGATTGAAAAATTGATTGTCATTTTTTTGATTCGGCGGAAGTTCAAAGTAAAAAAATTTGAATTTCTTTCAAATCCGAACCACATGTGATGACAGAGGTCATTGCACACATTCACACGTATACGTATATACATCCGAACATTTTCTCTAAATGTGTTTTCTCGACGTTTTGAAAAAAAAATTGCCCAACATAACATAGTTTCCGATATGGGGAATTCCAATAATATCAAAAATAGATGAAAAATAAAATAATAGTAAAGATAATAACATACCATTACATAATATAAAATGAAAATGCGTATAACGAGGTAATATTTAGAAAAAAATAATCAGAGAGAGAGAGAGAAAGAAAAAGGGGAGATAGAGAAAGGGAGAGGAGCGGAAAAACTAGGCTGAGTGATCGATCAGGGTACGCCCAAGCTTCACTTCTGTACCAGAAAAAAAAACAATTATGTACATAAACTCTTTTTCACGTCGCATATATATCTATGTGTGTATATTTGTCCAAGCCTTTACCTTCCATAAATATATATGTTTACGTACGTATACATGTATATAAAGTAAAAGCTTCAATCCCGTCAAAAGAATATTTAAAAAATTATTTCAAGAGGAACTGTATACGAAGCTGCCCCCCAACCCTCGCTTCGTCCATCTCCCTTGCTCCTGTTCACGGAGTGAATAACCTCTTTCGAGAGTCGCGGATAACTTGCTTTCATAGAATTCAACGAGATCCGTCGAATAACTCGTCTCATCTTGTTATTTCAAGCTCGTTTAAATACAAAAAAAGAAACAAATGTTTTCATCATTTTTGCATTAAATTCCATTCTGTATATTAAATTCCATTCTGTCCACGACAGTTCTGGCCACTGTTCAGATCTGAAGTTTCTCAAATGTGGGAATAAAAAATCGAAATATACGAATAAATCTTGTATCTTGATAGACTTGAGATAAATTTGTTTGACATCATTTAGGAAATGCAATTTGTTGTGTTTTTTTATGGCTGACGAAAAAAAAACTAGAAGTAACGATGACGTTATTGATAATGCACCTGTTGACGAGCGAAGTACTTTACAGGAATTTTTTTTATACTGACGGACAAAATATTGCGAGCATACAACGAATGCAATTACATTATTAACAATTGCATAATCAAATATAGCAAACAAATAAAAATTTTCGATGAAATAAAATTATTCTCAAACCCGAAATGCGTTAAATTACTGAAAAAAGAAACTGAATCACAGATAAACATATTCATATAATATAAATTCAAACGATATCTCCAAATGATAGCCCGCGTTTGGGCGTGCAAAAAATAAATGATAATAAATTTCACTCCAAGTATGCGAAATATTGTTTTGCCACGCAGGACGACGAAGGATGAAATTGTCGCTTTTTCCGTTCCAAATCGCGCGCGTGGCACGATTATACGACAAAAAAAAAAACAAAAGCGAGACATGCGCGATACACCCACGATCCCATCTTCGTGACAATCATCGTGTCGACCAATGTTAACCCCAACGTGGTCTGTGCTGCTGTGGGGTCTTCGCGGACCCGTTGGGGTAGGGCCAGGTCGTTGTCGGGTCAGTCTTCGAGCGATATAAATTCCCTTATCGTCGGAAACAGAGGAAGGGAGAGAGAATGATAGAACAAAAATAGGTTCATCAACTGCTGTGTTCATAAAATCGGGGCACAAATTAGATTGAAAAATATAAATAAAACGAGTTGAGAATAATTATACTCGGAAATTAAATGAAAAATATAAATGGAACAAATTGAAAATGAATTATGATTCGAATTTTTTTTAGAATCATAAATAGAACGAGTTTGAGAATAATTATAATTACATTCTCAATTTCAATTAGGAATAGAACAAGTTTACAGAGCATTATTATCACAAATTCAATCAAAATTAGAAATAGAAGGAATTTGAAAAAAAAAAATTTAAATAGAAATTGAATGACAATTGGAAACGAAACGAATTTGATAAGAATAATGCTCTGAAATTCAATGAGAATCATAAATAGGCCTTAATAAAGTGAGTTAAAATCAGAAATAGAATTGAAATCACAAAAAGAAGGAATTAAACGAAATTATAATTAGAAACAGAATAAGAATCACAAATGAAATGATAAAATCAAGCTGCATTCACGACATCTATGAACGGAGTGAGAGAGATAGATGGAGCAATAAAAAGCCACACATACACACACGAAAAAAAGCAACACGTACTATACCACGTACCAGTAGTAAATCTTTGCTACACGCCGTTTCTTTTCGACTCGAACGACACGATAACACCGTAAAACTTCCGCAATACAGATTGATTGGGGGAATGTGGGGTGGGTGTTAAGGCGATGTGGCGGTCGAACGATGATGGCCACCGGGGAATTTTTGCGAATAAAACAGAACCCCGTGAACGCGGTACGCGCGACTGCTCTCTCGTGACGGGGCGCGTCACAACAAACGGAAACGGAAGTACGACTCGCGCGGGCGATGGGTGGCGACGGTAGCCGGTGAGCGGGGTAAGCGGGAGCCGAGGGGGATGAAGCGCCACCCCCTCCGTGTTTCCTCTTCCGTGCACCGTGACGCTCGTATGTGTGTGTATGTGGCTTAAAGTGTTTGCGTTGTAGTATTTCACGTATACGCGAATGGATTGTCGTGTTGGTACGGTGCACTGCCCCAGACCCCTCACCCCCCGGCCCCCGCGCGAATCGATGCACACCAGCAACACCCCGACGACTTCGGACGAGGCCGACGGTCGGGGACCTCGAAAACGTCGAGGCTCGCTCACCGGGTCGAAGCACCAGACTGCGTGGCGACCACCTGTGAACGCGTCTAGGCGCCGGCGTCGACGACGACGACGACGACTACGACGATGTCGTCGCCGTCGCCGAGTTTCGAGACGATGACCGGTGTTCGAATTAATGAGTTGTTTGTATGTTTGTACGTCTCGCTAATTGACGGTTCGTAAAACTGTTTGACTTGTCGATTTTTATGATAATTCATCGAGAATTGAATAATGTATTTTATTTTGTTTTATTTTTTTTCTTTTGTTTTATTTTGTTTTATTTTTATTTTATTTTATTTTATTTTATTTTATTTTATTTTATTTTATTTTATTTTATTTTATTTTATTTTATTTTATTTTATTTTATTTTATTTTATTTTATTTTTGAGGTGGAGGGTTGATGCGAAAATCGGTGAAAAAAAATTGTTTGATTAGTCCATGAGTTAATGAGAGCTATGATTGTTTGTTTTTTTTTTTAATTTTCTGACATTGACGAGTTGTTTGTATTTGTACGTATCGCAAATTGATGGTTCGTAAACTTTGACGGTGGAATTTATTATAATTGATCGAGAATTGAATAATGTGATTTTTTAGGCGAGGTGCAGGGTCGATTCGAAGATCGGTAGGAAAAATTGGTTAGCAGATTGATTTTAGTATTTTTTTGTAATGGTAGGAGAGTTGCGTATAATTAAGGGGATAATGAGAATGTGACGACGCAATTTTAATTAGTCGATGAAAATTTGATGAAAATTTTGTTTGTTTTTTGCGTTTTCGAGTAGATGTTTCATTGACATTGCGCGGAGGGAATTATATTGAGAATTGGCGAAGTTACATAGTTTTAGAACTTATAACTTTCATTATTTTTTTGTCGAACAAAAAGACACAGTATGGTGGAATAGAGACAAAACGAGATATCATAATGGAATCTTAATTGTGGAATTTGTTTGCTCAATCGATAATTCCTAAACTACAATTTTTCATTGTTTCGAGCAATTTTTTTCACATAATTAAAATAATTTGAAAAAATCGAATAATTGCCAAATTAAATCATAACACAATTATCAACGATTATATAATTCTCATTATTAGCCAATAACAACAAAAAAAAAACAAACAAAAAACAGTTTCACTGAAAAAAAAATTTTTTTTTTAAATCACAACGCAAACTCGATTATTCGAACTGTTCGATGAATCATTAGTCAAACCACAATTTTCATTGATCCAAGTCAAACGCATTAATTTCAACAAAATTGTAGTTTATCAATCCAATGATTATCAAAATGTTAATTTCACAAAAATTTCAAACTATCAAATTATTCGTTCAATCGAAACAAAAAAAATCAACGAATAATGATAAAATCATCAGGATATGAAGCTTTTTATTGTTTGACAATGCAAAATTGTCACAAAATGTCTTACCTCCATGACGAAGCCGTTAGTCCCGACAACAAGTTCGCGAATAATAACGAAATTGACGTTGGCACCCGATAACACGTACGGCAAATTGAATTACGGATATCGAATATCACGAAACAAGAACAACGAGTTATATATTGTCCCGACACGCGAATAATTCCCGGGGTTTCGACGCTGACACGGGACTCACGGCAACTCGGTCGAGACAAGGCGAATAATCGTTCGGTAACTGAATCCCCGCAGACTCGGCCGAGAGTAACCAACCTCGTCTTCTCGAGATATATCCTTTCTCTCGTCTGTCTCTATATCCACTAACGCCGCGGCAAACGACAATCACGCAACAGATATTTCGTACCGTGTAAACCGAGCCTATCCATATCCTCCACCACCAATAACAACCAAACAAAAAAAAAAAACAAATTAAAAAAAACAATAACAACCAAAATCACACGTGACCGTATATATATATTTATATAAAACAATGCGCGACAACTCCACTCGCTTCGTCGACGATGAAAGACTGAAAATCACTTTCTTTGATTCGATTTCTTTGTTTTTTGTCGTTTCAAATATCAACAAGAGAAAAAAAATGTGACTTTTCGAAATTATTTTATTTTTCCTTTGTTCACTGATGAGACTGACAGATTTTATTTTTATTTCTATGAACCTGAGATTTATGTGAATAATCTTTCTATTTGATTATTATTATTATTATTGTTATTTTCTTTTTTTTTTGTTTTGAATTGTCAGGACGATGAATCGACTTGGCAGGACGCACGCGGTTGGTACGCCAAATAAAAAGCGTGTGCGTGGTTATGGAGTTACGCGAAGCCGAAAGCGTCCCGACGCCGACGCCGCCGACGCTTTTGGCCGTAGCAACCCCTCGTGACGACCGTGGGGGACGCCGTTTTCATCCCTTCTCCATGTGTGCTTGTCGTCTCTTTCTGTTTCTCGGTTTCTCACTCTCTCTGTCTCTCTCTCGCTCTCTCTTTCTCTCTTTCTCGCTGTTCGCTTGGTCCCTCTCTCTCTCTGTCTCTCTCACGCTTTCTCTCTATGTCTCTCTTTTTCTCTCTGTCGGTATCGTTCTCGGTGGGTTCTTTCTCGGTCCACCCTCGCTCTCTCTCTCGCTCTCTCTCTTACATCGGCCATTCGGAGCATCTCTCGCTTTCAAGCCACGGTCTGCAACCGGGCACAGAGAACAAGGGCGCTATGTACGTATAAGCCGGAGAGAGAGATTCAATGCCACGGCTCGATGAACGGTAGGTCCACGAATTTCGTTTCCACACGGTGCGTTCGTCGCGAGGACGCGAACGTGGAGGACAAACTACGAGACCCTGTATAATTTTTTTACACAAGCTTCTGAGGGAAACTGTTCAACCGTGAGCGACCCCACAAACACACACACACACCGATACTCTTCATGTCTCACGCGTCTTTCTTAACTTTGTGAAACTCACAAAGAATTTTTTTTTTGTTTTTTTTGGTCTTTGAAATTTGTTAATTAAAAAATTCTGATTGATAAATTGGAACTGTGGTTTTTTTGGTTCAATAGTTGTTGGTTTGTAGCGTTTCGAAAGATGAGGGGATTTTGATGTCAACATGTTCAACATGTCATGAAATATTGAGAAATTATATTTCTGAAAAACGGTCGGATATTTGTGACCCTCTAAAATTAAAACGTCTGTAACTCGAGAACGGTTTGAGCTACAGAGCTCAATTTTTTCACACCTGTAGTGCTTCATAATTTTTCTGTCGTCTCAAGGTTTTGCAACAATTGGCCCATTCGATTGGATTGGACAGCGTTTTTTGAGGATTTCCAAAATTTTCGAAAAATGTAACTTGCCACTCTGACGTCCGCAAAATTTGAGATATTTATCCAAATAGTTCTTCACATAATTCGTCGGTAAAGACTACGAAATAAAAAAATTAAAATCCAGACAATTATCTTCTCAAGCTTTTATTTTGCATCACCCAAACCTTATTCTTCAGGCGGTCAATAACGGGGACAACATGCCTGTCTCTAACTGGGACATTCTTTTTCTCTCCCCACTGCGTAATGACTCAAAGAGCAAGATCACCTTGCACAGGGCTTCAAAGTAGCTTTTCGGTCGAGACTACTTTTTCGTTTTTCTCATTTCGTATTTTTACTTTCATTTCATTTTATTTATTTTCATTTTTCGTATTTTTACTGTTATTTTTATTTTCACTTTTTCATCTACGTATCTTTTATATTCTTATTTGTCATTGTTTCAATATTCTCGTTGAACTACAATCACCTCGTATACAATAGCAGTCTATGGTTATTGCACTGTGCTCTCAGGGGGCTTCCGCCTCCGAGAGCACCAAATAAAAACTTCTCAATCGATCTCTCTGACTCAAATTTTATTTCAACGAAACCAAGGAATAAAAAACCTCGTCAAATCGATATTCACGAAGATTACAATGCCAGAGGCATGCCTTCATCAGAACAAAAAACCAAATGTCGAGTGTTCCATAATCACGTGCTCATCTTTCGTTCACTTAGCGTGTAATATCTGGTTTTTTTTCATCTTTTTTCCATGTCTTGTCTACACGTACAAACACACACACACACACACACACACACACACACACACACAAACTTACATACACACAGACACATGCCTCGGAGTAATAATAATTCAGGAGGGATCGTCATATGCGTGCTCGGCTCCAATGAATATACATTCGAATCCCCAGGAACAAAGGGAAGGCATATCGCAAGCTGTGTGCGGGAAGATTCGTGTGTAGGCTCGGTACCCAACCTGTAGGTGCGTGTACGTGTGTGTGTGTGTGTGTGCATGAATGCGTGCGAGCGCGTGTGTGTTTCGCACCGCGAGAGAGAACGTGGAAAATCGATCGATTCCAACCACCGCGTGTGGGTATTTACGTACTTCGAAGCGTGGGGTAGGCGCACTTGCCTCATTCTCGAGGGCAAAATCGGCGAGAAAAAAATGGGTACGAAAAAAAAAATTATTTTTCAATGAAAAACTTTGTAATATATTTTTTTCGACAAATGAAAATTTTGAAGAAAAAGATTGATAAGGAGCTGGACTGTGAAGAAAAATACATGAATTGACAAGATTTTTGTGTGTGGGGCTGTTATTTTTTATGAAAAACTGTTATTATCATTTTTTTTTTCAATATCTGAAAAAAAAATTAATTGACGAAGAGCTGGACGGTAAAGAAAAAAATGCATGAATTGACAAAATTGTTGTGTATGGGTTTTAGCGATATCGTCGAGGTGGAAAAGCGAGGGACGTCTTCATCAACCGGTGTCGATGAACGCGCGCGGCTCAATTGCCCGGTCACGGCTTGCTCGATTATCCAGGGGCGGAAAAAGTGGGAGGAGGGGGGAGGCCGGTGTTCGTTCAACCCCATCGAGCTAATAACGTGTCTCTTCGATTCCCACCACAAATTCGCCCTCAACTAAACGATTTTTAAAAAATGTCAAATATACAACGATACAGAAATGTTTTTTTTTGTTATTTATAAATATATATATATAAACATAGCTGTATGTGTAACACTGAAAATAAATATAGTGTCGATTTGGAAAAAAAGGAACTGCTGGCAAATTTCCAAAAATTGATTACGTCGATCCTATCGCTTATTTTCACAATCCCACGTGTGATTGAAAAAAAAATGGTGGAATAATTAACGAATGAAAATTTTCAATATCGTTTAAACCAATTCACGAACTAATAACTCATTTGACTGACATTGATTTCAGATAATTATGAACAATGTATAAATATATAAATATGTAAATATATAGATATATGAATATATAAATATGTAAATATATAAATACATCATAAAATTCAAATTCAGAAAAATAATAAAAATACTTACGTATCCGCTAGACTTCGATAGAACCCAAATGACAACGAACGATCCTTGCTGGTTCTCCGGTTGCCGCCATCGACGTTTTTCTCGTTTTGTTTTCCGCCAGTTCTACCGATTCTTCCACCAATTCCGTCACGAAACCCGAAAAAAATACTCTCCGCCGCCCCCGCGCCGATAAATCCAACTTCCGTCAAATCCCCCTCCCCCCTCTCCCCCTCGTTCGCTCGCTCGCTTACTCTTTCGCGCCAAAAAAAAAGAAAACAACCACCCCCACGACGCCGGCTCGTGTGTGCGTGTGTGCTCGTGGCCCGTAACTAATTCGTTGCGTTACGCTCTGGACGGAGCGCGATGGACGCACCGGAGAGACCGGAAGACCGGGTTCGCGTATACAGAACGAAAGAAGAACGACGACAGATTTTTTTCTGTTTTTTTTTCCAAATAAATCCGTTTGCCTGTTCGGAAGGGTTACGACGCACTCGAAACCTTCGTTCGGTTGACGATTTCGATTCCGTCTGCCGGCTATCAGCCTCTCTCACGACGATAAATTCCGGCCGTTAAGTCGTTTAACGATGACGCCCGTGTCCGTGGAACACACGCGTACCAACGATTCTCGGCAATGCTCTCGACCCGGCTCCCGGCGCTTTGTCCAACGACAATACTACCATACGATATACATACACACACACAAATATATCTATGTATACACAGATATATTTATATGTACATAAGTATCGATATATATATATGTATATATATATATATTATTCAGAATAATATCTCCGAAGCGAGGAGTGTTGGTGTGGCGTGTGCAGGCGCGAGTCGTTGTCCAGCAATGGAGGCGGACGGACCTCTATGCCTTTTCAATGTCCGCTAGCGTTTACGTTTTCAAATGAATAATCACTTTGTGCGACTATATCAGCACCAGCAGCAGCAGCAGCAACAGTTTAAACGTGTGAGACGAGATGTTGTCCGGTGCGCGATCTTCCTATGTTTAACTCCTGGTGGTAGAGTGTACTACTCGGGGATGTAAACAACCGAGGTTAGGCATGCGCGCGCGCGGCCTACACATCACAGCCGGGGCTCCCTCTCGGCGGCACGTTTGTGCACCGAGAATAGCTTCTGCTGTGCGCGCTGCCGTCGCACGGTCAAAAGTCCACCCTGCGAGGGTTCGAACGTGGCTGCCAACCGTAACTACCCCCTCGTGCTGCGCGGGGGTGCGGGGATAGGAAGGGGGGGACGATAGTCGAAGTCGCGTAGGTTCCTTTACCGTGCGATCGAGGCAGAGGGTGCATCGCACCCCCTTAAAACATCGGGGCTGTGCGTTATAGATGTATATATATGTATGTATATATATATATTTCTTCCCTCCCTCTCTTCTGGCAACCCCCCGTCCCGTGGCACAGCCATGGATGTACTGTAATGGCCGCCAACGTTCATGGGGGTGGTTTTTTCGCACCCCCATGATGCGCGCGATGGGAAAGCAACACGGGGGTCGATCAATACCGTAAGCCGCCACATCGCGGTCCCTCTCTCGTCAGCCTGGAACGCGTTCAACGCTTTTCCGTTACCACCGATGCGCGAGCCCTTTCGGGTTTTCGCGTACAGAGGCCACGCCGAGGTTGGGGGGGACGCCGCGGCGGCCATTTTGTCGACGCCACGCTGGCTCGCGTGCACGCGCGACACGCTGTGTCCGTGGGCATGGGTTTGTGGATTGTTTTTTTAAGGATGGCGGAGGCTGGTTCGATCCAGTGACGAATATGCCTTTTGTGTGTTGAGCGTCGCGGACCGGATGCGAGGGGTAGGTTGCGGGGGATGACGATTGTCGAATGTACGTTGACGAGGTCGTGGATTGTTTGGACGCGAACGTTGGGATTTGTTGAGAAATGTATTGAGGGAATTGGGAAACGATTGTTTTGTGGGTCTTGAGAGTTTTTATTTGTTTTATTTTTGAGGTTATGGCGATTGTTCGATTGGAGAATTTAATGGAGAATTGTTGTGAGGATGTGGGTTTGTGTTTTTGGGGGTAATGCAGTGACCGGGGTTATTTGGCATCTAGAGCAGGCATAGTTAAAGGTATTGAATGGTGATTGTAGGGTAATTTTTTCTTTTGTTTAGTTTTGAAGGTTTTTGAAGGTTTGATGAAGACAATGGTTTTGGGTTGAGAGGGTAGAATGGTGCACGATGCACGAGTAGATAAGTCGAGGACTTGAGAGCCAATCCAATTAGACACGAATGGCTTAGAGTCCAGGAGACCATGTGGAAAACGTCTCAACAACAAGATGGCGGCCTTGGCTTAAATCGTTAATTATTCATTTGTCCTGCTTGCCTCGATTAATCATGGCTTATCTCGTTGTACGGTGTCGAAGTTAAAGCCGACTTAGCTCGTTGATCCAGAAATAAATATGTGCACTGGTTATCAATATCGGTATGATTGAATAAATCGAAATGGTACAGTTTCGAAGGTTCATGAGATTGAATTTTTTTCATTCGAATTTTTATTTTCCAAAAATCCAAAATTTCGAGTTTTTTCATTACGACTGGTATTTCAAAATTATTTAAAAATCCAGAAGGTTTAAATGACCGACAAGTTGATAAATCGAATCAAAACATTACGAAAAAGTTGGAACACGCATTTTCGAAATTTTCGACTGTCGAAACATTGAAAAATTCGATACTTCGAGACGCACCTTACACTCGGCAATTTTGGACATAAAAAAAAAAGCTTAAATTTATGTATATGTTCGAAAGACGTGTGTCGTGACGTCAAGCTGAATCAAGAACCGCGGGGTCAACGACCGTGGACATAATGGCCGTACGAAGAAGTGAGCAGGTAGATTGCCCGAGACGAGACCCGACTGAACCGCGTCAGTTCTCCGATCCACTGTATTTTCCCCGATGCAATCAAAGGGTCGTTTCGTTCGCACGCTCTCTTTCGCTTATGCAACCCCGGACCACACTCTCTTTACTCTTCCCTCTCCCTATCCCTCTCTCTCTCTCTCTCTCTCTCTCTCTCTCTCTCGCGTCCGGCTCTCGCCAACCGACGTTCCCCTTCAGCGATAATGCAACGTGTACCCATCCGATGATCGTTGTTCGGCGCGGCCAACGATTCTCGATACCCGATATACTCGACACGACAACCGAGTAAATTATCGTGTGAATCAACGTAACTACGCGTCTGGTTAATCGTGCGTACTCAAAATACATACATTCGAATCTTTTTTTTTTTTTTTCATCATCGTCGTGCCTGGGAGAACTCACAGTCACAGTTCACGCCCACGTGTCCGAGAGAAAGCAATCTGCGCACCTGTCGTCGTTGTTCAAACATTACATTATTCGAGATACATTGTGGTCGTTGGATTTGAAGTTTGACATTTGAATCGGGAAAATTTACGCCTTAATAAACCGTGTCCGATAAATAGTTTTAAATGCATTTTGTGAAAATGCATGTGGAAAATGCATGCTGCATCCGCAGTTTGGTGAGCTGTTGGGTCACGAAGTTATTTTTTTGCATTTTTACCTCATCCTACTCTTCGTTGCCCATTTTATTATGATTATTGTTATCGAATTCTTGCGCTTTCTCGATAATAAAAAATATATATTCCAATAATAATTATAATAATAATGATAAAATGGGTAACGTCGATTAGAATGAGATAAAAATGAAAAAAATAGCAATATATTGGATAAATGTATTATTATTATTATTTGTAATATTATTCGGTTCACTGATGGGGCGTAAGCATTTATCCCAGTCTAAATATTCAAATATGAAATTTAATTGAGATAACGATTATTATTATTATTATTATTAATTGATTGAAACCATGATGATTATTGCGGACGACTGTATTGCAATTTCGTAAGGTACAAATAGTACAAAGGGTATAAGAGTACAAACATTGCTTTAGGAACTAGAGTTATGCGGACATAGAAAAAGTACGAGCGTATAGAGCATGTAACACAGAGATATCGATATTTAATTTTTTTTTTGTTTTTTGGTTTTTTTTTTTTGGCGACAGATCGTGTTGGGTTAATTAGTCTTATGCGTTAGCGAGACTCGTCTCGAGAAGTGACGGTCGATGATAATGAATGAAAATTAAATGAAGAAACTAATGAAGAAATTTGTGGGTGCAACAAAGTGAACGATGATGTCGCGTAGACGTGGTACAGGATGATAAAGTAATGTCGATGCGAAAAAAAAAAAAAGTTCTCGAAACGAGTCTCGTGAGACAATTTTTTTGAAAAAAAAAAAAAAATTTCAACAAATGCGTAAATCGCATTTCCGATATTACAATAAATTATTACAATTTAATAACGCAATAATAAATATATGTATATGCTTGTATACATAATATGTTTAATATATATATATATATATATCTATATATAATATATATTTGTATAAATTCTTATCTTCATGTAATATAATCTATGCGTGTGCGCGTGTATATAAATTTAATTATAATAATTTTAGGAAGAAACATGGTTGACACAGCTAATCTAGAAAAAAAAGACACACCTAGAGGATCCCACTTTCGATGGTTTTTTTTTTTTGGACTTTTTTCTTCGTCGTTCTATTTACAATTTTTGTCATTATCGCTATTATCATTATTCATTGATTATTTTAATTGTTTATCTCGTCGTTTTCAACTAGTCAGCTATGTTTAATTATTTTACATCGCGTTTTTGTCCGATTTACACGGCATCGGTCACGTACTGGCCGTATAATCGTTCGATTCATATATTTAAATAGATTTTTATATATATATTATGTATATATATATCGGTCTGTGTGCGCGTGTAAAATTTTATTAATATCGTCGACTTATAATGCAGCGATGATCTTAATGGAAAATGCCTAGACACGCTTTACGTACTTTTGATACACACATATATATATGTATGTCTTGCTAATCCACCCTTTTCTACTTTATCACGGACTCTACGGTCATCGTACGTATTGTGAACGGACACGCGCACGATCTCCCATTCACTCGCCCTCCACTCCAACGTTTGAGCATAATATCGTTATTATAAAGAGACTCGAGTATTAGGTCAGCTTCGCAGAGTCAGATGAATTCGATGTGAGGCTCGCTATCGCGTTGATCCCCATTTTATACATATTTCAATTTTATTCTTTTATCTTCATCTATTATTTTTTTTTCATCTATTCGTCAATACGTCACGACGGCTCAATTTATCATCCAACGAAATTTATTGATTCGATTAATCGACGATTCTTTAGAATAATAATCGAAGGAGCAAGAAAAAATTGTCCATCGAAATGAAATATATATATATATATATATTTATAATTTTATATATATTTTTGAATTCATTGCGATTTTGTTTTTTAACTTCGAAGAAGCAGAAAAAAAAATCATCATCGAATTTAAATAATTTTTTTTTAAATTTATTGCGATTCTGTTTTTTTAACTTCGAAATGAGGAAGAAAGTTAATTTGTTCATTGGATTGGAAACTGAGCCGTTGGCACATATATTTCGACTCATAACGACGGACTGTTGATATGAATACTTGTTTTTCCCTTCTTTTTATTTATTTCCGTTTTAGCGGAGTGGACAGTGATTTTTTTTTTGACGGATGAGCGGAAAATCTGGAAACGATCAGCTCGCAATGGAGCCAGGCGTGTTTTCATTATTCTGGCAAGTTGCCCAGTCGCGGCCAGCTGGCGCGTGAGTTCGCTCCTCGTTCTGTGGCATTGAACGAGATTCGTTAGTTCAACAGCTGACTGCGAAGTCCGATTTAGACGCTTCGGGATAATGAGCTACCGGTGGCGATGCTCGCTCGCTGTTTGAACTCCACCGACACGCTATATGTATATATTAGGGTGTCCCTCAATATTAAAGGTCATTTCGGATTCTTAATTATATCGGTGTATCGTGACGTCGAATTGACCCAAGCCTTCAAAAAGCTACCGCTACTGCGTTGTCCAAAAGAAAAATAGGAATTTAATTTCTTTTAATTTAAATTCAATTCCTCACCCTTGTTTATTTATTTTTTTTCCAATATGAAAGAGGAGAATTGAACTGTGTGTGTGTGTGTGTACCAAACTCAATCCCGACGTGTTCGGTTGATGGGTATAATAATTTTAAGCCAAAAAAACCTTCGATACAAAATAAGATTCGCATAATAAAAAAAAAAGTAATGTTATTCAAATCGGAAATTTCAATTACTAGGTGGCACGGGTCAATTATGTGGTAGCGGTCTGCAATATGGTTCACATTTTTTTATACATATTGAACAATTTTGAGGGTTGAGAGCATTAAAACTCCAAAATAACAATATTAAGCGACACCCTAATATTTGAATATATATATATATATATATATATATATATATATATATATATATAGATATATATTCGCAGCCTTCAATTGGACTCGAGTAGCATGGTCGGGTTGGTCGGACGTAGATCCGCGTTTCGCGTGTTATCACCCAAAGTTATTTTATTCTCATAAACCTTCGGAAGAATCAATTACATCGAAAACTAATTCGCTTCTCTCAATTTTTCATTTTTATCAAAATTATTGAATTTATTTTTCTTTGAAACCACCAAGTAAGTGGCCACTAGATTGTAAGAAGAACGAAAAAACCATTGAAATTACTCGGAACAAATAATTGTGTACAATGGAAAACAGATTTTTTTTCCTTCAAAAATACGAGAATTTTTTTCTTATTATTATCATTATTATTGTTGTGATCGTGAATGATTTAGATTATTATTTCGAAAATTTTATAATTTTCGTGTCGAGTAATTTCGCATGGTTTTCGATTAAAGCGCATGACTGACCTATACATTGGACCGAATACACGCACGTGGGCTCATAAATATTTATATATATATAAATGTATATATATATAGATTTATATCGATTAGACTCGTGTAAAAAAGTATTAGAATAAATTTCTCTACGTTGAGATATGATTGCGACGTGTTACCTTCCTCGATCTCGACACTCCGATCCGAGTTATCGACAACTCGATCGATAGCCTCATGCAAAAAAGAACTTTTTTCAAAAAAAGATTACAGAGTCTCGAAAAAATCTAACACTGAACGCGAGCTGACCCGTAAAAACCGTATTACAAGTAAATTAAAAAAAAAACAAGAAAAAAAATGTATTCTCACTTTTCATTTGTCACGGATCTCGAAAAAAAATGTTCTCATCGAGACTCGTACAGCGAACTAACACAACCGTATGGTCGATGAAAAAAAAAAAACTAAATTCACGAATCGCGTGTGCGACGATCGAAGGGTCATATGAAATACGCGGGATCGTTTTCGGCAATGGCCCCGAGACCGGCGACTCTGTAGCGCTGATAAGTGTCGACGGCAATTTGTATACGCGGACGAGTCGTTTGTTCGTGATCGGCAACGCGATCGGCCGTTCGCGTTGCCGATTTTCCGGTTTTGTACGGCACGAGACACTTGGACCCTCCCTCGGTACCCTTGCGTCACATGTAAGTGGGTTTGACCTTGTAAGCCCTTTTCCAAACCTCGCACAAACAGACGGTACTGTGAAATCGATAAAAAATCGCCAACGGCATCGACACGTGTGTGATTATCGTCCAGGCCCATAAACCGTAAAAATGCAATTGTACCGGATGCGATTCGGCACGTGATTTTTCCAACGTGTTTATCGCCCACATTGCCAAATTCGTGACCAACAAAAACGTAACGATTTCCCGTCCCGGTTTGCGTCTTATTTGCACCGGTGTGTATACCGATCTTCTCGACGAATCGAGAATGAATATCGTTTGACACGTTGTTTGTACGACGCTCGCCGATGCAGTTACCAGTACCAATATCGTGTGTTTTTCCAATGTAAAATGGCCACCGATTATCGTGAAAGTCGAATAAATGAACATTCCCGTTTGCGCGGCTATCAGAAGTATATTGTCGAGTTCGAGATTACGACTACCGTCGTAACGTAATTTACGCATTTGTATCATACCGATCAGGGTCGCGAGTGTCGACATTCCGTAGAGTGTCAATTCGCATATGTTCACTTCGGTTACCGCGAAACTCACGAGTTCCGGACGTGATATCAGCACGAAGAACAGGATCAGGGATATTATTGTCAGAACCAGAATCAAAATTCCCACGAACAGACCCTTGTGCGCACGCGCGCAGTCCACGCTGTAGTGATGTGGGGACCTCCTGTGGTTTCGGAACAAACAAACATTTGGATCGTTATTATTGCTCGTCGATGCAATTTGCAAATATCTGATCCATTAGGAAATGAATTATTTGACATATGTCTTGACCTTCCACGAAAATATCTTCCCATGGTTTAATTCTAGATTTCTTAGTTTGTTCTCATCTAATTTGCTTTTTAGATTAGAATTTACATCAATTTTTGCAGAAATACTGCAAGAAAAATACATTTTTCGAATAATGATGATAATAATAATTATAATAAAAAGAATATCTTATGCGATATTATTTCTTTTATTATAATAACAATTATCACTCCAGTTGGGGAGGAAAATGGAAATAACAATAATAGTAGTAAATAAATAATCTTTCGCGATATATTATTATATGTATATATATTTTTGCAGTATATTTCATTCGCTTAAGAGAAATACTGCAAAGAAATAAATTTGTATAATTATGAAAAAGAATAATCTTATGGGATATCTTATTGATATTTTTTCATTATTATAATAATAATAATTATTCCAATTGGGAAAGAAAATGGAAATAATGATGATAATAATAATTATGAAAATAACACATCACAGAGGATTTTCTTATCGATGGAAATATTCCATGAAAACATTTTCTCAATGAAACTTTTGGCACAGAAATATTTATTCACGACCGATAATAACTGACCTGTAGGCATGAGCGTGATGCCTCGTTCCCGGTGGCGTAGGCGGCTGTACGGGTGCAGCTTTCGATATGTTTTTCCACATAACGTAAAGTATGGCGGCGCATATGAGACTGTACTCGATGGTACACGGAAACAAGAATGGACTGGCGTCCTGAACGAGCGAACCCATTATATTCGTTCTACGGCACTCGAACATGTGATGCGGTCCCTGAAGACCTCTCGGATAACGGCCGTGCTCACCGTGATGACCGTGAAGACGGCCTCCCAGATGAATTCCCACTCTTCCACCTGATGTACCATTGCAAAATAAATAAATTCATTGTCAAAAATAATATCTCAATGTGTGTGTTTTTTTGGTAGAATTTTTTTATTTATTTAATGACATTTTTGATTGGCCAATATTTGGATAGATATATGTAGATTATCTTCGACTTGGCATAAGATTTCTCAAACAATAATTATTTTTTTGCATTCTTTATTTTGAGCCAAAAAAAACGATGTTCAGTTTAGCATCGAGAGAATTAACACAGTTTATGCAAAAATCTAAAAACCGCTAATCAATTCAACTTTTAATAATTTTTTCGACTTCTCAGTTGTGGACAATAGAAAAAAAGGATTGGAATTTACGTTTATTACGACGACGATCGTCGCGTCACGCTGCATAGAAAAGGCGGGATCAACGACCGAGACACATAATAGCCGTATTCAATGGACCTTTCATTCGTCAATATTCGAATGAATATGTCGTTAATTAAACTCACCGAGTCTGTGAGAAATTCTCAATGAATTATTTTCCGGATTGTAGAACGTGAGAATTTCGTGTTTGGTTTCTTGCACGAGAACGTTGAGCCAAACGGACAGATTAGTTCCGACCATGTGCATGAGTCCGAATCGAGCCATTACCCGATGACGATAAACTTTCATTTGCTGAAAATGAAAAAATAAAAATAAAAATTTTGCAACAATTGGAAAAATCATTGGAAAATCATGAGAGTGAATGGGTGCGTCTCAAAGTTTCGAATTTTCAATGTTTCGACATTCAAAATTTCGAAAATAAATGTTCCGACTGTACATGGTTCCGAAAGTCCATAGACCCGAACGGGCAGTCTCGAACGGTCGTAGTTTCAAAAAAACAAAAAATTCAAAATGCAATTTATCGAAAGTACAATTTTCCGAAGGGTCACGTTGCCGTAATTTTGATCCGTCGAAACATTGACGGTCGAAGTTCATCAGTGTCGGAACATTTATTTTCGAATCGTTGAGATTTCGATTTACCAACCTGTCGGACATTTCGATTCGTTGTCGAACGTTCCGATTTTTTTCAATTCTGTTACATTACAAGTCGGAACAAAAGAAAATTCGAATATTTACATTCTCGTAAAATTACAATTCTAATTTTAAAAAATGTCGAACTTATGAGTCTTCGAAACATTGAAGATTCGAAACTTCGAGACGACCGAAGGATTTTCGGAAATAAGGGCAGAAGGGCTTCGAGCCATATTGGCTTCGTTGCAACGTATAGATTCAATTAATAATCGATGAGAGAGGGAGAGAGATCGTGGAAGAAAAGCTCAGACCCGCGGAGACGCTGCGGGGAAGCTTTTCGCTTTCACTTATTTTCAGGGTGTTCACCCTTATGTTTCATTAACCCTTCACGCTGTCGTGGATGTTGCTGGTGCTGCTGCTGCTACAGCTCGTCGACGAGTTGACGTTGCATCGAAGCAGCAGCAGCAGCACCAGCTGCGCCGTTGGTTTAGTCGAGGAGCCTACTCGACGTCTCTTTATTTTCTGCTCGCGCGCACGTCGTCGTCACGAGCCCCGGCGATAGGGGTAGGTCGGCGCGTTTCGCCACGAGTGGGCTTGCAGCCACTACGGGGTCGCCGTACACTCGACCGACTCGACTGGCGATAACGATCTGCTTTTTTTTACCCCAGACGTACGCGTCTTCACTTAAAACCAACCCCCGAGGAGCCGTGTCGGTCATTCGTCGAGAAAAAAATAAAAGAAAAATAAACCTTTTTTTTTACCCAATTAAGACCAAAACGATGCTCATTAAGGATGAAATTATTTAACTCTTTAACTCGTACGTTTTTGTGTTGAGATTGAACGAGGATCTTGAGAAAAGAAATGTTGTAGGAGAAAATTGTTAGAAACTTAGTAATAACGAAAGTAAATGATTTAATATGTTAATGTGTCATTTGAAACATTAATGAATTACAATTCAAAGACAGATGTTAGATTTATTCGAAATTGAATTTTAGACGATCTTTTTTGTTAATTTAATTTCAACTGAAATATTTTTTTTTATTATTCACGAATTAAGGTTGCAGTTATGAATTATGAAAAAGTAGATATATTATTGACTCGTTATGAAATGAGGGTATTTCTGCGAATTTTTGTTTAAGAAAGTTATTATCGGAACTTTCTGAAATAATTATCACCATTTGTTGGTATAAGTACAAGATGAGAAAATTCATTAACAATGATTTTGTCCCAATGACTGAGAAACCAAAATAATAATATTGAATAAAAGAAATGTTGATCTCTCTCCCGCGGATTAAAAAGTAAACTCGAAATTTTTTTCGCTCACCCCATCGAGTGAGGTGTGTCTTTCAATAGGTCTCCTCAAATACAATTTTGAATGTTCTGAGCCCTTGTCATTTCAACCCTTCAGTCACGAGATATTTTGTCAAATTCGTCACCGAAGTGCCCCCCCCACCCCCCTAATTTCTAAACTATCAATTCAATAAATCAGAAAAAACTCCATAATGTAGCTTTCAATCAGTACATTCATTAAAAATTATAACAAACACTGTAGCAAAAATAGTTTTCAAAAAATATAAAAATAAAAAATGTTCGTTCACGTTTTTGTGGAAATTCCATTTTTCGTCAATGGCTAATGAGAACGGAAACCTATCATATGCGTGTCCAACACGCTATTTGACTGACTCTTTTATTGTTGTATCTTACCTCGTTGTTGAGAAATATGAAGTACATTTGGATGAAGATGAAAGCCATACGGGTGGCGGGTGTGAGGGCGAGCATGATGTTGTGACATTTGGTGTTGCGTTCGAGCTCGAAATACTGGCCGAATTCGAGTCCGGAATAAATCATGGAACCGATGCCGAATGCGACGGCGCCCATTCGCAGATAGAAGCTTCCGTAGTGATGAGCCGGTCTTACGTAAGGGTATCCGCTGCCCGGGGTATCGCTGTCCGCCCCTGTGCCACTCGACGAACCCGACGAATCCAAATCGCAAACGTCCTTGTGCTTGCTATCGGCTATTAAAATTTCATTTTCATCGATTGTTCATATAAAAATTAAGAAAAAATTATAATAAAACGATGAATTATATTAAAAATTAACGTTTGGAAAAAAATTATCAAAACATTTGAAAAAATAAAAATTTTATCTACTATTGTCTTTTATTCATCAATATTATACGTGAATATTTATTATATCAAACATTGATTTTTCCAATCGTACTGGAAATGAATAAAAAAAGACGATATAGTGTATTTTCTTATTAATATTATGATAAAGATTATCATGTTGAATATTAATTGTACCAATCGTATTAAAGATAAATTAAGAAAAATTATGTAATTTATTTTCTGATTAAGATTGTCATAAAGATTAATGTGATGAATACTAATTTTTTCATCGATATTGAAGATAAATTTTGTAAAACCAATTTCGCATTTTTCTTGATTAATTCGTATCTGATAGTAAAACGATTAATCATTAAAAACACGAATGACAGAGTATGAATGAAAAACATGGATTACTCATTCATTCGTAATCCATACGAGACTCACCCTTCTTGGGTTTGTTGTCGAACAGCAGCATCGCGTACATGTACAGCAAAAATATCATGCTCCCGAAGTATAGATAAAGATAGAAACCCTCGTAGAAGGACGGCGGTATGTAGGACGATATGACTTCGGCCATTGGAAAGGCGATTCCCATGACCACGAGGAGCTTGCCGTAAAGCGCGCTCAGAGTCGTCGCCAGAGCGTCTCTGTATCATCGAACATACAACATATATTGCGTTTATTAAAATTTGAAATTACAACAAATCATTATTTTCATTCAAACAAATATATCGATTGACAAGAGATTTGCCCCTGTACAAGAAAATTATCAAAATATTTTTCTAGTAAACGGATTAATGAATAATCATTCCTGTGGAAAAACGTCGATGAAAATTTGAACCTTTATTCAATCGACGTTATCAGGGGGTTTGATTGTTGTTATTTTCTCTTCTTTGCCTTTAACGTATATTAATTAAAGGTAATGGAGAGCGTAGTTTGTGAGCCAGATAGTAGCGCAGTCAGTGCGTGCGAGCGTGACAGGCCCGGGTGTTTAGTTCCGACAATCGGCAATATCCGGTCTGATGGGTTCGGAGTCAGTTTTGGACGGGAAGTCTCTGCGCGGCTGCGTCGAACTGGAGATGTCCGGAATATGTGGCCAACGTATAACAGAGTATATATATATATATATAGCAAGCTCTGTATTTCTGAGTTCTCTCTCTTTCTCGCTCTCTCTGTCTTGGTATATGTAAGGTAAACGGCCCAATTTCTGACACTGTCCCAGATTGCGACACCGATGGCAAAGTTTTGACTGCCATAAATATAGTTTTTGTCGAATAATTATTAAATTATCGGCTAATTAAAGAGCGTTTTTCATTTTTAATTATTGGACAAACACACTTTTTTAAATCAAATATTTTATAACAGAAATTGACCAGTATTATAAACTTTTAGTATTAACAATAAAATATTAAAAATTGCGTATATAATGTTATACATATAAGGACAAAAAAATAGAGAGAGATATAACAGAGATTTAGAGATTGATGTATCTCCCTCTCTCTCTCTCTCTTCTATGTTTTCATGTGTATTGCCATATATACACGTATATTAAATTTCGATCTTCAAAATATAAAATAAAATAATTTAACCGCCAGTTTCCCAAACTGAATGCCCGAAAATTCTGTTCTGTGAGACGTTATAATTTTTGAACCGTCAAAATACCTTTGGAACATAATTAAAACGAAATAATAAAAACAATCCAATGTTATTCAAATAAGGGTTTGGGGCTCATTGTCAGGTTAGCGATGGAGTAGACTGTCTGAAATTTGGTCCACATTTTTTTCCAGAATACCTTGAATGGTTCTAGACATCGAGAGCATCAAAAACCAAAATAACCTATTCAAGGGACATCCAAATGTATACATAAAGAGAGAAAGAGAAAGAAATCGAAACCTCAGTCGGTCTACTGTATATCCATCAGCGTCGTGGTTACGAATGCGCGTCTACCCCCGTAATAATTGGCTCAATTAGGCGTAATCGTGGCGTGATATCAGCGGGGGCTGTAACCGGTGGACCAAGCATTCCGGAGCTTGACACAGCGTTGGGCCAGGCGCGTGTGCGACATATACGTACGTTTGATTTTTTTTAAGTGCCGGTAATTGCAACGCGACGCGCCCCCCCGTTCGACGTTGAACCGCACGGTACATGTGGCCCTGTGGCCCTCCCCCCCCCCCCCCCCCCCCAAGCTTTCGTGACGTCATATCATCGACGAACGGGACACACCGGGTCGTAGGATCACGTGTAACCATCGTGACGATAATAATCGAGAAACGTCCGCGCGCGTTCGCTTCGAGTCTGATCGACGCTTCGTGCAGGATATTCGAATGATCAATTTCTCCGAGACGGATGTGTATCAACGCGTCTTGTCGCGCGCTCGTGTTACGCAGTCACACGTGTGAATCGAGATTTCTTCGACACGAAGATGTTGCGACGACTGATTTTCCGGTTTAAATTGGGCTATGGGTGACCTTGACTCGGTTGGGTCATTGGCCACTTGATCGAACTCTCAATTGCGGATTATCCGGGACGATGTTGGACGATATGGAACACCGAGGCTCTCGGTGATTCGAATGTAATTGGTAAGTGGAATTTACGTCGTATCGTTATCAGTCGTCGATGAGTGTTGGGTGGGAGATAATTTATCGTCGGGTTTTTCTATTATCTGGGTCGTGACATTTTTTATTGATTATTTTTATTTTTGGTGGAGATTGAAGAAAGCATTTTTTATTTATCTTTTTTCGTTTACGGAATTGAATGGATGGTGGATGTGAAATTGACTGATAAGAATGTGAGACAATTGAGGTGACCGGAAGATCGATGAAAATTTGAATAGCTTTCTTGCTTCTACAGTACGTGGAATAAAAATTGTAATTTTTATAAAAATTTTGATGAAATTTGTGTGAAATTTTAGTTCAAGTTTTGATAACACTCTTTGGTCTATGGGAAAGGGTAAAAAAAATATCTTTTCAAAAATCTCATCTTCTCTATTTTTGGGTCATCAGTCTGTCTCCGAATACGAAACTTCACCTTGATAGGTATATAAATGAGAGAATGGGAGGGAGGGGGTGGACTGTGACATACAGACAGGCTGTCAAACGGACAGACCGACAGACCGCAGCCATAAAAGTTCCTAGTTGGCTCCGGAACCCTAAAAATGGGGCAATTACGAAAAAAAAAAGTATTGGGAAAATTTCGGTGATTATCTATTCACCTTTTTATTTCTCCTTTCAACAGTTATAAATGTATGGTTTACTTCTCTCAAAGAATTCTCGATACGGCTCTATTATATTTTCTTTATTTAAAAAAATTTCGTATCAAGTATGATGGTAAATATTTTTCAATATCTCAGAAACAGCTTTCAATATTTCACAAATATTTAAAAATATTGTGATAAAATGTCATCTGTAAATTCTGCGAATTGACTTTTGGGTAAGAATATATTCTTATTAACGTCTGGTAGTTTTACGTCTAAGTCCTCGGCGCTCGCGTTTTATACCTGGATGAACAAAGTTTTATGACTGGGAAATTTGGGGATTATCTTCGGTCGACCAGACGTTCGAAGCTCTTCAAATTTGGTCGACGTATACATAATTCACTAGAACGAAATAAAGTATTTAAGACTGGCGGTTCAGTCGATTTCGCAGTAACCTCTGTAACCCATTTCCCAAAATAAAAGCGTTTCTAGCGTCCCAGCTCCAACATCAATGCTCGAGACTGCATTGTCCTAAAGCTCGAACGAACGACACAATGCAACATTCCCATATCGAGAATTTCCAGCGGGTCAAATGAAAAATCTGTCTGTACTCTAAAAGTACAGACGAACTGCGATCGACCATAACCATGAAAAAAAAAAATATATATATATATCCCAATTGCAATACCTTTGAAAATGTAAAAAAAAATCGACATCTCCCGAAGCTATTCTAAGCTATATTGTCGATAGAATATCGATTTTTTATAATTTGTTAATAATTTTTCATGAAAAAAATTGATTTTTACATATATCGAAAATAATCGGAATATTGATTCTTTACAAGATAGATTTCATTTTTCTTTTTTCAGACAGATAACCATTATCCTGTAGTGACATTTCGGTAAAAAATCGAATTTTTTCAAAATTGAAAAAATCCGAATTTTCGAAAATGCAAATTTTTTCAAAATCGAAAAAATCCGAATCCAAATGTTCAAAAATGCAAATTTTTCAAAGTTGAAAAAAATCGATTTTTTAGGGTGAAGGGAAAGTGGTGTCTGAAAAATAAAAATAAAAACGTAGTAAGGTCGTGGGATCCAAAAGATAACTAAAAAAAAATCATCGACCAAATCGGGGGATAGAAGGGTTTCAATCCGGGGATTTGGAACGTCCCCCCTCCCCTCTCCATATATAATCGATTGTTCCAACGATAAAAACGATGGATACTTGAGATATACTTACGCTCCGAGATTCTTGATGGCACGTTCTTCGTTTACGTCGAGATAAGCCGGCGCGGGGTAGCAAACCGCGGGTATCTGTTGCGAGGGACATGGCAGAGTCAGGGCGAATTGGGCGATGGGCCTGTGTGCACGAGACGGCGAGCTGCTGCTGTGTCTAGACAGAGTTTCCGGCGAGACGATTACCGCGGACGGCGAAGCTGGGGATGGCAAGACTGCGGGTAGTCCCGGCCAACTGTACCAGAACAAAAAAAAATACGAAACAAAAAAAAATACAATTATCACACATTGCTTCAGATACTCATGATACTTCGATCATGTCAATCACACTCATCAGTTTTGTAAATCGTTTGCAAAAATTTTAACGATGCAACTCGACGAGAAAGTTGAAACAAGAAAAAACAAAAACAAAAAATTCGAAAACAATAAAATCATTATTTTATCAACCAAGTATTTCGAATTTTTGTATTATCATCACAGATGCGTGTAAAATTGCTTTTAGAATGAACGTATAAAACATTTATTCGTGCTGATTTTGACTTTCATTCAATAATTGTCAAATTGATCGATCGATTGATATTCAAACGAAGATCGAAGTTGCATAAGCGTTTCACACGATTTCTACTCAAGCCCAAGTGTTTTGGCCATAGTTTTCGACAAGTTCACCCCACTTTTCTCAACGAGTTTCACACAACAAAATGTGTAAACACACATCAACTCAGATATCGACTATCATTCAATAATTGCCAAATTTATCGATCAATTGATATTACAAAGACGATCGAAGTTGCACGAGCGTTTCACACGATTTCCACTCAAGCCCAAGTGTTTTGGCCCTAGTTTTCGACGAGTTCACGCCACTTTTCTCAATGACTTTCACCCCCCCCCCTTTCCTGCCGCTCCTTCTACCTTCGTTCGCATCCGAGGAGCCTGCTACGTAATTATCGAGGTGAAACGACGTATTTGAGAAGTTGAACGGAACTCTCGCTTCTTATCATCCTATCTCGACTCGCACATTCACCCTTTCCACGCGTCATTCCACCTTTCATCCTCGCAGAGTGGCTGCCACCCCCTTCCCCCGCCGGAAAACCCACCAGGGGGGAGGGGAGGGGGGAGGGTTAATTCTTTCCTTCTTCGTCATTCTTACACGTGCGAAAGCGCGTTGGGGGTGACGATGCCCACCGAGCTCACGAGCCAATACCCTCAGAAGGGCAGGCCGACGCTTCCGACTCACTCTAAAGGGTTGTTTTACGATATTTTTTTTTTTTTTCATTTTTTTTTTCACAAATAATTACCGAATTTTAAAGAAGCGGCCGAGCACGAGGAAAACAAAGAGTAAAAAGAAGAAAAAAAGGATCGAAGTTCCGAGCTGACCGGGGTAATGTGAAACACCGTGAAAAAGGGGGTTGAACGTCGTCAGGAAGGGTGAAATGGGCGCGAGTCGGATGAGTATATTCGCGCGGCAGCCTCTTTCGTCGTGTACATGTAGATGACGATGGAGGGGGAAGGAATAAACGTGAAGGACGAGGAAACAGAAAAAAAAAAGAAACGAAAAATGAAAAGAATGGAAAAATGTGTGGAAAGGAAGACGAACGAGGAGCCGAGCTCCCCCGAGTGAGAGAGGGTTGAAGAGCCCTTATCCACGGTAAAGCAACCCTTCGTGAGGGAACAAGTCGTCGTCCACTGGTCCTTTTTTATTCCTGAGCCAATGGCACCATCCCTCGTAATACTTCTTTCAACCCGAACGTTTGTCCTGCGTTCTTAGCTGATGATTTTTTTTCTTCTTGTTTTTTTATCATTTCAAAATGTCGTCACTACGTTTTTTTTTGTCTTCATTATTTTCTTTGGAATTTCTGACTTTCGCTTCTGCGATCATTGCGAGTAAAGTATTATTACTTGGTGTTTGTAGTTGTTTGTTTTTTTTTTGTCTTTTGTCTTTTCGTTTTTTGTGTAACTCGTTGAGAATATGGTTAAGTGATGTTTAACCGGAAACCGAAGGCGCCGACGGCGCGAATGCTTTGTGACGACCCTTTTATTGTCCCGGGGCTAGATATTCGAAATAGCGAGATGAGATGTTGAGGTACGATGCTCAAAAGTACCTGAGGGATGTCTCCTTGATGAGCATTTTATTGCGTGTGTGAGTTGCTTGTGTGTGTTGTTTGAATTTTTTTTTTTAGGGCGACTTTTTGGATTGTTCGTTGGTATTGGGTGAACTGATTTATCGATTGATTATGATATCACGAACGGATTACACAATCGCGACGGGCTTTGCGGTATCATGACGGGACGACGAGACGGTCCGAGCCCGCATTACAGACTGGCCGGATCGTGGTCGATCGTGATGACATACGGTGTTTGCCTCCGTCGTTTAATTGGACCTCAAACTCTCCCGGTTGGCCATTGGATCGCCGTAGGTACTGTGGAAACCCATTCTACCGGGAGATCTCGTCTTATTCTTTTCTTAATTTTTTTTTATTTCAAGCTTCTTACAAATCTGATGATCGTCGTTGAATAATTTTTTTTTTTCGGATCTTGAGAAATTAAAAACAATTTTTACTTTACAATACGGAGATTGTTTTCTACTGACGTAACATTTTTTTTTTATTCAAACGATAAAAATATTTTGAGAATATTTCTGAATATTTTCACCGAGCTAGTCTCGAGCGCCAATTTTTTTATCTCTGAAGAATTATCGAGCAAGTTTATTTTTATTTTTATTTTGAGGAATTGTTTTTTTTATTACGATTTTTCATTGGGATTTATATACGTGTCGATTGGAAAAACAATTTTTGTGTAACAATTTTTTTTCGCGAGAACTTATTATTTTTTTTATTAGTGTTGGGATTTCCCATTCGCGTATGTCGATTGAACGAGCGATTGTAATTGTGATAAAGGAATCGTATAATTATTTCCTCAAAATGTTTTGACTGAAGTAAATGTTAGCAATGTTTGGAAAATACTGAAGAATATTGGAAACTCCATAGATTCAATGAAAACAACATTTTTCTGACACATTGGAAGGGTTGAATTTCAGGTATAGAGATTATGTGTATTTGGAGCAGCGTCGGTCAGACTCGATGGTCGTAACCAGTTTTATGACAGTGGATTTTGGCATTATCGTTGGTTCACCGTACGTTTATTTTCGGTCAATAGGTCAGCGTATGGTTTTGTGAAAAGCAATAAAGTCATTAAGACTGGTGCATCGGCAGACGCCAAGATAATCACCGTACTCCGATCCCGTAATAAAGTCGTCGCCAGTGGTCTGGGGCAGAATGTCGATAGTCTATATTTCTGCAAATCTCTGGTCGAGTAACGATGCACAATTTGCTCAAGAAGAGCAACAACTATTTTTATTCAAATAGAAATATGTACTTGGAAATATTCAAAACTATGGCAACGGCGAATCTTCTTTGAAATACACGGCATCGTTGATAAACATTATTAAAAATATACGTGTTAAATCTTGCAACCAAAACAACAACAACAAAAAAACATTAAAAACCGGTCGAGTGCGAGTTATTTTATCCCCTCCTGCGTCCTACACTACACGTGGCCACCTACCTGGCTTTTATCGCACTATCGCAGTCGATTGCAAATAAATTGATCAGTTTGTGAAATTTATTTCGAGCAATCTATGAGACCCAAGACTTTTGGTTTAATTTTCCGGAAAACTTGGAGTGAGGAGTTATATCATCCGATTTTTTTAAATTTTAGGTCCAACGGAAATGAGAGAAGAGGGGGGAGGGAATGCTCTATTTTCGCATATTTTTTAGAATATCCTTTCGAATTTGCTATTTAAAATTATGAAAGAATATTTTTGCACTCTACATAACAAGTCCTTTCAAATGATACCCACATGATTTATGTATAAATTTTTAAAAAAATCGAGTACCTTGTTTGCTCGGCTTTGATACTTATATGAATATTTTCGAGTGTTAACTAGTGAAAGATGTGTAGGAAAATAAGATGTATTAATTTTCCAAATTTCGTACGGAACCCTAAAAATGATGATACATCGGAATTTTAATATGAAAAATTCAAAAAATGTCCGAAATTTGAATTTCTAAAATTCTGCACCACTATTGAGAACGAAAAAGGGGGGGAGAGAACATCGCCGAGGGGCATAGTTGATTCTAACGGTAATACCAAAGGACGGAAATTTCTCGCATAACAGTTCTCAAACGCACTGCCATGGATGTACTTTCGATAAGAAAAAAAACCAATCCAAAAAAAATCTAATTATCAAAGTCAAAATTCGCAAGAATAATTCAATTTTGTTTGCCGTCTACTCGCACTCACCATCTTGCAAAAAAAATTTCCAATTTGCATTCATAATGAGTGTTAACGTGCCATCCGAAGCTCGACCAATGCTACGGCGCGAGCCTATAGGCTCCCCTCCACGAGCACCACGCCCAGCCAACCACCGTAGCGCGCGCCAGTGCCGCGTGGGGATCGCCGCGCTCCGATTAGCCGAGCGTCCTGACGCTAGGAGTCCCTCTACCGGCCCCCGCAGGTATATAAACAATAATCCTAACAAATCCCAAATCATTGTGCTTCGAACAACGAACCGAAAACACAATAATTTGCATTTTGAGTTAAACGACAGTGTGAAAAAAAACGTTCCTTCGTGAAAACTGTGATTTACGTGAATTCTGAACTACGAGTGACCAGTGCAACAAATCATTGAAGCCGATTGCAAAAAAAAAAAACACGGCTCACGATGAATACCATATACTCGCAATTCAACACATCCCAATTGCGACTAATCGGTCACGAAAATTTCGCCGTATGGCAATTGGCAATGGAGGCACTGCTGTCGATGAAGGGCTGGTTGGGATGCATAATCGGCGATCCATCCCAAGTTCAAGATCCGTACGCCGATACCCAGGCCCGTCAATTGATAATCGATTCCATCGAATCCACGAATTACATTCACGTGATGCACACGAAAACGGCCCGTGAAGCTTGGAACAAGTTGCAAGACATATTCGGAGGTTCCGGTCTGTCGAGAAAAGTCGGATTCTTGAAGAGCATGTCGCCCACTCAACTCACCGATTTTCCAACGATGGAACAATACATCGATTACACGATAACCGTGTCCTTGAAAGTACGAACAATGGGAATCGAAATGTCGGACGAGTGCATCGGTATGCAATTGCTGGCCGGATTAACGAACGATTATTGGAAATTGATCGTCGAGCTAGATCGAACGAAAGCCAAAATAACCACGGATTTCGTCAAGGCACTGTTGCTCAAGGACACCACGAAGAATCACTGCCTAGTTCCGAATTCCTACGAAAATTCATCGTTCCCAGTCAACGGACAACTGAAATACGAAAAAAATGAGATAAACGCTTCGGCGAACCTGCGTCAAGCTAATCCAATGGAAAATTATTGCTTCAACTATTCAACATCGATGACCAAGGATTTTTTCCACGATAATCATGGAAATTCGTTGGAAGCGTCGAGTACTCAGCCTCGGGAATCATCGACGAGCGGATGTTCGAGCCTGTCGTTCCTGCCAACGTCCAACGTGACCCCGACCAAGGAGGATCTCGAGGTCGAAGCTCTCGGAGGTCACGGAGGCTACTACGAGGGTCACGTCAGCGACGTTTACGACGACAGCGTCGATGTGACTTTCGAAGGTGGTTCGACCGTAAATTTTTCATTCGTCGATGTGCGTTTGTCATCGCGCAACACAACCAAACCGGAAATACGAAAGTCCGAAGAGATTGACGTTTACACGCGTATAAACGACACACATCCTTGGGGATGGTGGAGAGCGACGATCGACAAAGTCGTGGGAAACGGTCACGTGATCGTGGAAATTCCTGGATGGTTGGGTTCGCGTTTTGGTCACAACGAATGCGTGTCCATAGATCGCATAAGATCGCCCAATCGCAACGGGTCCATCGATGAAGAAACGTTTCACAAACGTGAAATTTTGGTACCCGTGGAACAACGCGACAGTGCCAATCACGAAAATGCTCACAAGGAATTTCAAAAAGCCGTCGGAGCGGCGTCGTGTCGTTATGTGCCGGATCGAGGAGTTTTGCTGCTTATCTCGCGCAACGACAATCTCAAAACTCTCGGCAGTTGGATCGACGAGAAACATTTTGGGGAACATTCGGGACTTCAAGGTTATTACGGACAAACGAATTTTATGGATAATTGCGAACCTAGGTTATATACGTTGTTTTAATGATTTGTGGATTTTTTTTTAAAGTTTCGTTTTTTTTTAATCTCTTCTTTTTCTTGTTGAATGTGATTGACTGTATATAGGTGCATTAGAATGGATTTTAGAGATGACGAAATTTACCGGTGAATGATTCAATGCGTGATTGCGACTGCGATTTAACATGCTTTTGTAATATATGTGCTCTGTGTTATTGTAAATAAATTTTTTTGTAAGTTTGGAGAAAAAATTGTTGGTTTTTTTCTCCCTTTGCAAGATTGATCCAGCGACGAAAATTATAGTTTTGAAGCGAAGAAAAATGAGTATTTGAATTTTTTGTCTTTTGGAACAGTGTTATTTGGATTGTGGAAGAGGGACCGCGGTTGAGAAATAATTGTAACGAAAAAAAAGTGGAAAACTAAGATTTTTATAAAATCCAAATTCTTTTATCGGTCTTGACCAAATTAAATATCCAGCACCGTTGAATGAGGATTTTTTTTCCTGCAACCCATTTGACACGGACTTAATTTCAATAAAATAACCACGAAAACATAGCTTTTTCAAAGAGAAAACAATACTTAAATATAAATTCAACAAAAATATTTATTAATAATGATAATAATGGATTTTTTAAATAAATATTATTTTTAATAGTTCAAATTTTTTCAAGTACTTAAAATTCTGTAAAATCCAAACATCACAATAGATTCCATTGAAAATATTATTCTTCAGTCAAAACGAAGCGTTTTCCGTGTAAAAATAGCAATGAAAAATAGCGAGGAAAAAATAGATAGATAAATGAAACGACAGCTTCGATCATCGTGGTGACAAACGCGTGTGTTATTATCGGTAATCCGTCTGGCGATGCAATTACGTCGCGCACCACATCGTACGCACACTGGCACGGGAACGAAGGGCAGCAAAGCCCGTGGAGAATTTCGCGTGTTCGATATCCGCCGGAAGTAATGGAGTTCCGCGGATGATTACCGGCCGATGGATTGCGAAACGTTTCGCCCGGCGGTTTATCGAATTCGCGCGGGGACCAGAAATTTCACGTTCCACAGAAATTGCGGTGGATTCTGAAAGCGTTCGAAAGATTGCCATCGAGGAATGATAGATAAGGAAGGGACGGAAGTTGCGTCGTGCAAAACGTGCGATTACCGGGTCGGCCATCAGAGGAAATTGAGATGATGATGATGAAAATTTTCTTTTTGCAATAAATGCGTCCCGAGTAAAAATGTTTAAATTTTCACCCTCTTTTCAGCCTCCCTGAACCTCAAATCCTTTGAGCATGTGGTCATATAGACCTCGCGATACTCCGTGCTCAACCTCCTCGACTCCGCGCAAAGCCTCCTACGACCTCCTCAAACTATCCTCCAACAATCTGCTCAGCCTGTATTACGTGTCAAGTTGGTCCTTAATTTGGTTGTTTTTAAATGTGGGCGCTCCCAGAGGATCAAACGATTCGAAATAACTAAAAAAAATGTCGTAAAAATTTGAGGTCCCTGTCTCAATTTTTAACCTGGTAGTTAACCTCCTATAAGTTGTCATTCGAATAACATAGTGTTTTTTAGATTTCAAAATTTTCTTTCATCATGACTGAAGTAGTGCACTATGGATTATAAACAATCGTTTCGTCCAAATCATTCTACATTGAAAATAGATTGTTTGTATTTTTACTGATACGAAAAAAATAATTTTATTTTGTTAAAGATGAAAAAATTGAATATCTGTGAAAAAATTCTCGGTATTGCTACTATAGTTGGTGAAAAGCTTATGAAGTTTTTAATTATTTGGTGCAGTGCTTCATTACAAAAATGTAGCTTCATGAGCTTTTTACCAACTATTGTGGCAATAACGAGAGTTCTTTGCAGATAATAAACAATTATTTTTTTGCGTTAGTTAAAATAGATAAAACCTATTTTCAATGTAGAAGGATTCAAAAGAAACGATTGTTTATTATACTTAAGAGAAATGATTATTTATAATCTACACTATTATCTATAGTGCTGTACTTCAATCATTAAAGGTTAAAAATTCATACAAGGTTTAAAATTGAAATAGGGATCCCAAATTTTCTGGATATTTTTTTCAGTCATTTCAACCTTCAAGCTTCGATCAACCCTCTAATTCTCAGGCCGCGCCCAAATAAAAAGACTTAAGATACACTCTAATGACGTATAGACCCCGCATTCAACCTTCTTTAACTTATTCAATTTCATTGTCAATTCTCTGTTAACCTACATGACCCTCTGTCCACTTTCGGCCATTTTGGGAGTGAAGACAGAGTATAAATTCGTATGTAATTTCAACGCGTCATACTCTCCGCAATCCGGGCTGACCACGCAGAAAATATAATACAGACATTTGCGAATGACCCAGGGTGAAAAGCGACTCGGAAATCTCAACTCGGGGGTCGGACGTCGTTTAACGTCCGTGGGGTTTCGGTGGCTCGAAATTTCGAGCTGACAACTCGTCAGAGCAAAAGGGTTTACGCCTTGGCAACCGTTACCGCTAGACGTATATGGGGCATTCCGTGTCAACTCCACCTGTCGATAATTTTCACCCCTTGGTTGAAAAATAGTTATATCGCAATCACAACTCTTCAGGCTACCGTCAAAGTATGTAATTCTCTATTCTTTTTCGTCCCCAATTTTCGTTCAAAATATTCTATTTCACTTCTAAAATACACTGAAAAAAAAAAAACAATCGGAAAAAATGGATCTCCGATCCAATAGAAAAAAATATAAGAAAAAAAATCAGATAGTCCCTGACAGATAAAAAAAAACATTAAGACGCATCGAAGAAAGCGTCGAGAAACCTTAATATTTATTTATTGTTATTGTTTTTTTTTTTAATTGTTTATTTCATATATTTTTTAATAAAGAGAAAATCGGTCGTTTGATTATATTGAAAATAAAACGTGGCTCATCGTGATTTTGTCGGTAGATGCTGATGTTGATTTACTCACTTGGACGGTTTCTCGACTGATTCGGAGCCAATAGCACCCGGTATCAGAAGCTCGGGTTTTCTCATTCGCGTGGCAGTGCTAGCCTCGAGGGATGATGCGGCTGCTGCTGCGGCGGCGGCTGCTGCTGCTGCCGCTGCCGCTGCTGCTTTCTCCTCTTCCTCCTCCTCCAACCTAAGCTCTTCGGAGGCTTCCTCCGGGATCGTTGTGATGTCCTCGAGCGGTGGAAACTCGTCACCGTTCTCATCGTCGATACCTACGTCAGCTATTGGATCCGAGTTGTCGTTCGGTCGAGCCACTTCCTCGATATCCGAGTCTATGCCCTGTAACATCGATTCCACGAATTTTACAAAATTTTACAATAATTTAACGAAATATTACGATAATTAAAAAAAAATTGTACAACAATTATTTGTGATGTCTGATACCGTAAATTTTTGTACAAGAAGATTTTTCTTGTACAAAACTTTATATATTTTTTTTTCTAAATACCAAAATTTAAATAAATGAAACAAAATTAAACTTAATGCAAGAATAACTTTCCTTTCTATTCAATCCAAATTATTGTAGAATGAATAAATTATATATCAATTTATTTCCATCCAATGTGATGTCACATATCTTCAAATAAATATTTATGAGTCACTCTTCAATGAACAAAAATCCAATTATTCATCGGTTTCAAAGAAAATCTTCATGAACTAGATTTCACAAAGCAAACAGAATCATTTACATTCAAGAACGATAAAAACGTATTGATAAATAAAGACAAAAAAGCGAATAGAAAACCTTCCCCGGACTTTCAGAAGACTCACAAAAAAATTTAATATTCGAAGTGCAATTTGATAACGAATTTAAAATACGAACTACAGGGCTGATAGACGTTTTATCGAGAAGCGACGGCGAAGATAAAGGTGGAGGGGAGGGGGTTCTTTGGGTCGGTCAGTGAAGAAGGAGCTTTGAAGTCGCGTAAGAACCAGTAGGTGTGAAGAGAGCACGTACCTGAGCAAAGTCCATGTAAAACGAGTCCCTGGAGTCGGAACTGCCGCGGCGAAGCCGAAGGCTCAGGTCGGGGCTGCTCTCTCCCATATTTTCTTATCGTCCTTTCCTCTTCCTGCCTTCTCCCTCTTTCTCTTTCTCTCTCTCTCTTTCTCCCTGTGTGTGTCTTACGTTCCCCACCTGTCTCTCTCTCTCCTGATATTTCTTTCTCTCAACGCCCTCTCTCTCTCTCTCTCTCTCTCTCTCTCTCTCTCTTTATATTTCTTCCCCTCTCAACGAGCTCCGCACCTACGCGTCTATTACACCGTGTAATATTCCGTCGTCTCCTCTCCGCCTCTTATCTACCATTCGCCCCTCGCCCCGACTCACGACGGCGAAAAAAAACCTTTGTCGTTTTTTTTTTCAAATTATTATTATTATTTTTTTATTATCTTTTTCGTCCTCTTCGTTTTTTATCCACGCCCAGTCCGCGCGCCTTCAGCACGCGCCCCGTGAATTCTAAAGAGGCCTCCGCCGCTACACCCTCGACGCATATCCGCGGATGAGTTTGCACGCTCGAGCGTTCCGAAGAATTGCCCTTGAATGATGGATCGTCGTGTCTTCGCCACGGCAAAGCTCATCCGCTTCCGGCTCTCTCAACTCCTTCGATATTCTCAACGCTGTGGGTCGAATGAATATACTTTTTTTTAATTGTTTGTTTCTTCTTTTTCATCGTCCACGTTTACACGGGGCGAGACGGTCCAAATCACCGGATTGAAACACTATTTCCCGATGTGTTCCACGATTTTTTTTGGTATTCTTTGGACTTTACGAGATCACTAATTTTTTTTTAGATTTTTTAGACCACCTTTCTCTTTACCCCACACCATTCTGTTTTTTTTTTTTAATCGAGAGGTAACTGTTAATTGACCCCATTTTTATCTGGATGAACTTTGTTTTCGCAGATACTTTATCAAAATTGAGAAACTTTTTTCATTAAATTGGAGTGGGCATCATGTTTCTAATTTTTTTCCCAACATTTGATTATTTTTCATGAATTCTTGATTAGTATTTATGAGAAAAAGTATCGAGTTTCTATCGTAAATTATCGAAATACCAAATTTTTTTCAAGATAGATTTCATGATTTTTTTTTTTTTTTTTTTAACATATCCAACAATCGTCCTATATTGACATTTCGAAGAAACACTCCGCAATCTTTCAAAATTTCGAAAAATAGAAGAAAAAAATTAGGAACATGATGCCCACTCCAATTCCACAAAAACGGGGGAATTGGCCTATTGATTAAAAAAACAGACAGAGGTGGGGTAGAGAGAGGGGGGGGTTTAGAAAAATGTTTTAAAAATTAGTGATGTCGTAGGATGAAAAAGATACTAAAAAAAAATTCGTCGACCACATCGGGGGATAGAAGGGTTTCAATTCGGTGATTAAAAACGTCTTGCTCCGTATACATGTACAGTATTTTTTTGTTTTTAATTTTTCTTATTTCTTTAATCGTTGAAGACAAAATCAATGATACGACAAATTCATAAAGGTTATTTTAAAAAAAATAAAAAACTAAAAAACATATATATATAGTTCGTACCCACGGGAAATTTTTCGTTGCAGCTGGGACGATGAAGGATTTGCCGGACGTTGATCGAGCTCATCGGCTCTCGTGCTGCAGCCAACATCTTTTCCGAAGAAAGTATTCGATCTCGTGGCGGGACTCGGGAGGCACCCTCGCCGCTCGTTCCGCCGAATGCTTTATGACTCGTACGTCGCATCGAATCCAACCCCCATAAAACTACCCGCGCTCCCGTTCCGTGCGATGTCCCAAACCCGACCGTCGGTCCGCAAACTATCGTGCTACACACGCGCGCACAACAGAAACAAAGAAAAATAACGGCATAACGTATATTCGTCAGAAACGAAATTTTATCATTCTGGGGGATGATAAGATTCGATTTATCGGCGGCGGTATACGAGCTATCGGTGATATTTCATAATGTCTTCATCATCGAAACAACCCCTCGGCCGATTATCGTTTCGCTATTAATCATTTTCCAATTTTCCAAAGACACGAAAGAAATGATAATAATGACAATAATAATAATAATGATAACAATTCGTCTAGAACAATGCATGAAGCATTTTGCAAGGCAGAGCGAAATTTTTCGCAATTAATAATTTTCTCATTTGCAACGGCACGAATTAAACAATAATAATTAATAAATAATAAATAATAATAATAATAATAATAATAATAATAATAATAATAATAATAATAATAATAATAATAATAATAATAATAATAATAATAACAACAACAACAACAATTCGTACAGAACGATGCATGAAGGATTTTGAAAGGCGGAACGAAATTTTTCGCAATTAATAATTTTCTCAGGTTCATAGACACGAATTAAATAATAATAACAACAACAACAACAACAACAACAACAACAACAATAATAATAATAATAATAATAATAATAATAATAATAATAATAATAGTTTATACAGAACGATGAGTGAAGCATTTTGGAAGGCAAAGCGATAACATTAATAATAATAACATTTTCATTTTCAAAGACACGAATCAAATAATAATAATAATAATAATAGTAATAATAATTCGTACAAAACGATGCATGAAACATTTTGGGAGACACAGCGAAAAACCGAATAATATCCGGGCGACGGGCCCGGGCAAACACCCTCCCTCAAATATGTAAGATCAACATAGATCAACTATCACGAAAATGTAATTCCCAGCTCCCACTTATCATCGATCAACTATAAAAACATTGAAAAATATTTGAGTATGGTAAAAAAAACAACAACAACAACAACCACAAAGTTTTTTTCTGACCAAATCAATCAATGACGAAGAAAATAAAATAACAAATACATCAAACTCACATTCAATAGTGTAAAAAAAAATCGTTGATATCCCGATGAGTCATCGTGAAGATTTTTTCATCCAAATCCACGACGATGTATCTTCACCCGCTAACTGCGTAGATATTCGGGTGTCGTCTTCGCCCTTCCGAGACATCCCGGGATTCTCGACGGCCTCACCCCTCTCTCACCCATCGAACGATTGTTCGTTCATTCATTTATTTCCGTTCTTCGTTTTTATCAATTCTCATCGAAACTTCTTCAATTTCAATCAATCCAAATCCCAAATTATGCATAATCGACGAACAACAATAATTATCACGCATTTATGTTAACATCGATAATCCCTGTGTTGGATTCGGGAAAACTTATCGTCGATTATTTTTCATTTCGTTCGGTCGATGTTGTTATTTTTCAACGAGTAAACGGAAGACGATGAGAGAAAACAAATGATAAGTGAAAAAATAAAAATTGATAATTGAGAGACACCGGGTGCACGACACGAAGGACCATGTGAGGATGCATGTGGGGAGGTGGGTGGTTGGGGGGATGGATGAATGCCGCGGCTGTGGGAGCGCATCGAGCGAACGTACCCGCGCGAAAGTACAACAACCAGTGGCACACACGTCTCGTCGGTCCACGACGACGAGTCAATGGTGTAGTAAGAGCAGCCCACAGGGCTCGCGTGGAACACCCTCTCCACCGCCCCGGCGGCGACACAACTCTGTGTGTGACTCTATCTCTCTCTCTCTCTTGCTCTTTTATGATCGTAAGCGTGTGTCTATACACACGGGATTCGCGTTAGTGTGGGTGAGAGAGAGAGAGAGAGGGAGAGAGAGAGAGACTGGGGGCTGCTCTCGTACCGCGGACACCGAGAAGGGTGGAAAAGGTGGCGGGGGTGCGCGCGCGGGACACCAAACGCGTGCTCTAGGAGCCTTCGGTTATCCGGTAGCTCGTACTATTTCATCCCCTTGTCTTTGTTTTATTTTTTTATTCAAAGAAACATTTTTTTAAAAAAATATTCAACATTTAACGTTAATCCGTGATACATTTTTTTTTGGGCAAAATTATATTGTGTTTATTATTATTATTATTATATTGTTTTTAACAATTCATCGTTAACATTTACCCTTTTGCGATACAATTGTTTGACTACGTTTTATTGTTATTATTGTTGTTATTTTTTTTTTCGTTGGTTTGTTGAATTTAATTATTTAAAAACGCGATTGTAATGTTTTCACGACCGCAGCCACGACAACGCAGCTTCCGTGTGCCTAGTTGGCTGCCGGATCAATCGTACGTTGAGACACGAAGATATTTTCGCACCCCCGTGGGGCGCACAGCGCGAGGCAGCAGCATCGCGACATGCTGGAATAGCGGGGCTGGAATGACCCGGGCGTTTAGACTTCGGCGCCGGGCCGCCAACCGCGTCTACCCTCGCCCCACTACCCACCGTTTTTCCCGGGGGAGGGGACGGCCAGGCTTTTCCAACCGTCATCCCTTACCTTCCGAATGCTGCGATTCGGCGCCGATCGAGCTATGTTTGTGATTATTTTATGATTTTCGAAATTATTGTTGTTATTTCGTGGTTGTTTTCAATAGGGTTGATCATTGTAATTGTCTTTCTTTAACCGTTTTGGAAAATCGAACTATATTCGAGACGTTTGTTTTCCATTTCTCAGGATGAATATATTTTTTACCAATAGCTAGTATCGGACTATTTTTTCTTCTTCCGAAAGTAGAGTATTTCGACAGTATCGAGTTAAATTTTTGGATTGAAATAGACGAAAAATGAAAAAGTTTCGATTTTTCTTTTGGAAAAATCGCAAAATTGAGGCACCTCTTGAAACAACTATCAAAGAAAATATGAGAATTTTCCCGAGTAAAAATAAAATGAATTGGTTACTCGCAGCAACAGCCTTTCTCACAAAGTGCCAGCTGAGAGTTAAAAAGGATATTAAAAAAAAGATCCACTATCCAATAAAATCGGTAATGTAGGATTCTCTCTGACTCAGATTTCGAGTACAATATAGAATGTCAAGAATGAACAAAATTAATTACTTCGATCATAGAAAAAATTGTAACAATTGTAATTTTCTATTTGGCAACGAAACTGGTGATAAGGAACGACAGTCAAGAAGATGCTATCGTTAATTTTGTAGGAAAACGAAAATTCTGAAAATTTTTGGAAATTGTAAACGTTGACTGCCCTCAACTGTCGCACGAGTTATTGGGGAAACGAAATCACGTTTTGGTTTTTTTTTTTAATCCCAAAGCGCGATAAATATAATCATATATGTCAAATATATGCAGAACGATTTGTAACGTTTGTTTATATTTCATAACTTTTTTTTATAAATCTTAATGCTACATTTATTATTACCGTGATACAGTAGAGTATTCGAATGTTTGCGATATATACATGGTTTTAATTCGAAACGTTGTCAACGTAGTTTTAATCGGTATATATATATGTGTGTTTATATATAAATATATATATATTTATATATATAAGACGAAGTCTGGTATTGCAACATTGATCGATGAACTTTGATTGCCGTTTTTTTACACGGTTTCCCCAATGACTCTTATGTCAGGCACCGTTTCCCCATTTGTCTGTTATTGTGTCTTTGTTCGGAATAATCGTTATTCGAGCAGCTCAGTTTCCGATGCACTTTTGCCAAGCAAGACCACCGCAACACATCGAGATGATGAAGTAGACCACGACCTGCGATAACACGAATTAACCAGAGATTCAGATCAATCGATCCACCAAGAATGGGCATGGTCTCCGGATTCTTCAGTCCCAGTTTCCAGTGTGGCGGTTTGATTCTATGGCAGTTTTTCTCCTGTGGCAGTTTATCTCGGTTCATATGCGCGACGACAGTAGAGCATCCGAATCGAGGGAAACTGCCACAGAAGGGAACTGCCGTAGAATGAAACTGCTACAGGTGGAAACGGCCACAGAAGGAAACTGCTGCAGCAGGGAACGGCTACAGGAGGAAACTGCTACAGGAGGAAACGGCCACAGGATAAAACAGCTACAGGCGGAAACTGCTACTGGAGAAAACTGCCGCAGAAGGAAACTGCCACAGAAAAAAACGGCCACAGGAGGAAACTGCCACCGGAGGAAACGGCAACAGGAGGAAAAAGCCACAAGAGGAAACTGACGCGATGGTAATTTAAACTAGAGTAAACCGCCGTTGCGGAAACTCGGACGGGAAAAAGCTGGGACCATTCTCAAGAGTCTAAGGAATGTGATATTTATTTTTTAATTTATTTTCACCGAGGGAAGATCAAATTATCAACAATATTTTTTTTGTCAATGTTCTATATGCCACTTATGTTCATAATGAAGGGGAAGCAATAAGATGACGGAAGGTCGGAAAATAAAATGAATTTCATGATGAGTTTGCGTGCAATTGCTAAGTTCATGCAATTTTTTTTTTTGTCAAGACTTTTTTTTGTTGTTGCTAATATTTCGTTGTTTTTGATAGGGAATATTCCACGTTTGAAAACTTACCACGAGTATGGCAGCGACGATCACGTAAAGCTTGACGCTTTTCCAGAACAACGATCGAGACAGATTTCGACTGGTACTTCTAAATGCAACGGACTGTAACGAGTAAATGTAAGAATGTAAAAATAGAACAAGAATGAAAAAAATTAAAACACACATGAAAAATATGAAAATGTACGGGGAAACCGAAATTGACTCGTACATATGAAACTCAAGGAATCTATAATTTAAGAGTACGTAAATATATGAAATCGTGACGATTTTTTTTTTTTTTAAAGAAGCGTTGAACAATTATTTAGAAATCATAACTCACGCTTGCGGACAAATTTTCAGTCTTGTTAACGAGAAGCTCCAGACGTTCACCTCTCATAGCTATGTTATCTATGTTTCTGACCATTATGTCTTTGAGCTCATCCAATTCGCCATGCACCTTGGACAAGGTGTCAATGTCTTTGGAAGTGCTGTAGTGTTTCTGTAAGATCAAACGGGTTCGATAATGAAAAAACGTAGATGGAAAAACGTCTCATCGGATCGTCAGAGTTCTCATAAAATAATTTACGGATAAGGTTGCATGATTATCGATTGTTTTTTCTTCGATTTTTCAATTTTTGTATTTTCGTGAAGCTCATTGTCTCGAGAATAATCTCTCCAACCATTATTAACGTATTCACGAAATTGTCGAAGTTATTGAGATTTGAATAAGAACGAGCAATGCTGTCAAGACTGCGCGAAAAATCCTGAAGAATTCTTGAAGAAATTTTTCTTTCATTATAAGAACAGAATAATTCTTACCATTTCATTGGCTAATACTGATGCGAATTCCGTATTCATGGCATACGGCAGAGCATTGGTGATGTCTTCCCCATAAGCAGCTTTGAATCTTCTTTTGATCTCGTTCAGAAATAAAAATGCTCTGGATCTCTGAAAATCCTACGACAAGAAAAATAATCACAGTTACGTACTCCGTAATTTTCCAATCTCCAATAGTTCAAACAGATACGCAAAAATAGTCGTACGTCGTCGGAGATGCACATGTAAATGATTCCATTCTCGTAGATGTAGTGAAAGAGATATGGACCCTGCGTGTATGTGAGTTTGCTGTTCTCCGGCGGTATTTTTGCCAGAATCTGTTCGGTCACGTCCTCAAAGTTGCCGGTGCAGGTAGCGTGCTTGGCTAGCACCGTGATGCCTCGAGACACTAAGCTGTACAGGAGCGGCATGACGATTCCTGCAATTTAAAAGACACAAAAAAATGCATTCCGTCCACGATTCTTATAAAATTCATAATGCAAAAAAAAATAAAAATGATGACTGCCATATCAAAATTGTAATTTCTGATTTGACTGATTGTTTTGTATAGCTGTGTATCTCATGTACGAAAACACTCATACCGGAAGTTTATTGTTTGTGCCTAAGATATAAGCGCGACAAAGGGACGCTGATGCGGAAGACGCTCGCCAGTTCCAGTCGCCAAGCTGATCGCTATCGAAACAACAAGCCAATGTCGATTAGATAACTCGATAATCGCAGCTCAGAATTGAGACATAAATAAGTTTCAATTTGCAATTCGCAACAACAATCATCATCGTCGCTCCATTATACGGAGCTTCGACTAACACATATAAGTCCGGCACAAAGCACAGAACTTTTTTTTTTTCAATCTTAATTTCCATCAGCATAATACTTTTTTTTTTTCAATTGTTCGACCTTAAGACTATCTGGATTTATCGGAAAAAAGTGACTCACCTTCGAATGAAACGTTATTCAATGTTTTTCAACTATATATAACTGTCCCAGATGGTTTTTCTTTTTTTCGAAAAATTGTTTCGATGGAATTGTTGAAAAAAAAAAAAGGTGTATTTGACGATAAGCAGTAATAAACGTCGATGTAAATTCACAAACGCATTAGCACGATTCGACGATCTCCGATAATTCGACGATGCGATTGTCAAACGTCAGAACCATCCTCCTCGGTGATAGCGATACAATTGTGGCTTTGTGAGTCGCAATAGTCAGAAGTCAGAACATGTATTTAGCGACGACCAGTGGGAGTCGTGATGTTTTTATTCACGACGGATTTCGAAGACGGTGGCATGTCAGGGTATCTGTGGCGAAACAGTTCCAAACGTTTGGCGACACTACCGTCGATAAGTTCTTCCAGCTTTCGTCGGTAATGAAGATTCCGCTGTGCATCGTTACCAATCGAAATATAATTGCGACTTACGATATGATATTGGTAACCGAATTTTCGTTTGTAGTAGAAACAAAAATTGTTTTTTTCTGAAAAATAAATTTTTTTTTACGAAAAAAAAAAAACTTTCGACCCAAATCGATGGGTCACGAAAATTGATTCTCATGCGTTAATCTTCAAGATTTAGGTGTGAAAAGGTTTGTAGTGAACGTTTTTTCGTTTGTAGCGAAGCCGAAAACTTTTTTTTCCGACCTTTAAAGGTTTTCATACTCCCAATTTTGACGAAAATCGAATCTATCGGTTCATTCACATGGGGATAGCTCTGTATATGTGATTAGCACTCCTCAGGACTAGTGCGAGACGGCAAGTATTGGATTTTAAATATTCGATCGTTCGCGCCATTGCGAGCTATGTGACGCCGGGCGGCGCGCCTGCGCACGACACAAGAGTAGCCTTGTGGTTTATTGTGGTTTATTGGGTTTCGTTGTTTGTGTTTACAAACAACACCGTGTGATCACGACGTAACGTTTATCTTACTACGAAATATATATTCTCATAGATTGACATTTATTTTTCTCATCGAGTCGTTTTATTAACCGCGTACCCTATACCGAAGCTTCTGCGCTAACAGGTTATGCCTCAGTCGCCGTATATACGGTCGTTTTTCGCGAAGTAGGTGTGTCGGTCAGCGTTTGAGGTTAGCCACGTGCGCGGTGTAGTACTCGTGGATCTTTGTTATCGAGATTTGTTCGGTGAAAATGACTTGCTCCATGAGAACACAGCTGCTCACGGAGTACAATTATGATTCGTGGAGTATGCAGATGGAGGCGTTACTGACGAAAAACGGCACATGGACGTACGTAACCGGCGATACTCCGATTCCGGAGGTGATTGCTGGTGACGCGGCATCCGAGGCTGCGGCGAAACGCTGGATAACGAGCGATAGGTTAGCTAAATCTGAATTGATTTTGGCGATTAGTCCAACGGAACTTAAGCATGTACGTAGGTGTGCGACGTCGCGTGACATTTGGCTCAAATTACGAGACATTCACTCGTCCAGATCGGGGGCTCTCAAAGTAATGCTCTTGAAAAAGTTGGTTTTACGAAAATTGCACGAAGAGGAGGATGTTCACGCGCACATACATTTTTTTTTTGATGCTGTGAACAAATTGTCCGCGATGAATGTGGACGTTGATCAAGATTTGCTGAGTATTTTATTGCTGTACAGCTTGCCGCCGAGTTACGACAACTTCAGGTGCGCGATCGAGTCACGGGATGAGCTGCCTACGGCGGAAGTGTTGAAGGTTAAAATACTGGAAGAAAGCGAGGCTCGAAGTCAGGTGACATACGATAGAGACGTGTTTGCTTCCCAAGAATCTAAGCGTCGGCAGAAAAAGAAAAATCCTACACAACACGAGCCTGAGGCTGCTTCTAATCCGGAAGCCAAAATCAAATGTTTCGAGTGCCGTAAGCTCGGGCATAGAGCTGCGGTCTGTCCGAGGAGGGATGAAAAACGTGCGCGAGCAGCAGCGGCCAACATGCACTGTGCTTTATAAGAGGGGTTGATCGAGTAACCACTTTCGAGGCTATGGTCAATCACTTACCCAGAGATTGGTGTATCGAAAGTGGGAGTACTTCTATTCTTTGTCGAGACGAACAAATTTTGGATTTGGCGCGCGATGATTCGACTGATCGAGACACCATTTTCTCCGGGTTCAGCCAAGTAGTCAATCGGTTTCAATAACGCTCGGATCGAGTAGGGTGTGTTGAAATTGGATTTTGAATATTCAATCGATCGCGCCATTGCGAGCTACGCGGCACCACACAGCCTGCCAGTTATCGGTGCGCTCTTGCGCACCGCACAAGAGGAGCCTCGTCGTCTATTGGGTTTCGTTTTTTTTTTTTTTTTCGCGTTTTTGAGCAACACCCTGTGATCACGATGTAACGTTTTTTTACTAACGTTTCGATGTAAATGTAATTTTGATACGAAATATATATCCTTATTGATTGAAATATTTTTTTCCATCGCATCGCTTTATCACCCGTGTTCCGATACCGGGAGCTTCTGCGTAAAGAAAAATAAACTAAAGGATTAATTTTAAAACGTGACAACAAATGTCGTGAAGTTTGAATCAAATTATATATTTTATCGAGGAGACCTGTAGTCGTACTTTCTCAGAGCGATTTTATTGGTGCAAATGAGCTGGTGCGTTGCCAATAATATACATTTTAATGTATCACAGTCGAGTGAGTGGAGAGTGAGATACGAAATGTATTTTTGTATACATTATCCTCGTCGTGGAATTTTAACTGGTTATACTCTGCGGGTCTAGAAGCTCCTCCCCCTCTGTCGCTTCCGTGATCCATCGTTCAAGTTCATTACATACCGTCAGAGAGCGCTTCTCCCCCTCCAAATATCCCACACTCTACTTATACCGGACCATACTATCATTCAGTTCACAAGTGCGTAGATTATTGCAATAGATACCATTATGGGTGAGTTTGAATTTATTTGTCTCGTGTGATTCGTTCAAAATTTTACAAATATTCTCTCCTCGTAAAATCTGCCATTTGTACAAATAAAAGCCAGATTTTACACAGTGGAAACAAAAAAAAAGTAAATCATCAAAGCCATGGGTAAAGTAAACGCTCACGAACATTAGATCCTTGTCTGTGACGTCTGTGACTCATTGCCAGTTATTCGGTTTTGTCTCTTTCGCACTCACATTAATACGCCTAGCTTGATCTTCGAACGTACTCAGTCGGTAAGAAAAACTGTAAACCATTGTTTTCGGCTACGACTCACTCAGCGGGCATAATATGAAAATGTTCGAATGCAGAATTCCGAGGCGCGGTCAGTTGTTATCGATAATTCGATAAATCTCAAAATTATATTCATCTGAAATCGACCCTAAGCATTTTTCTAGGAGCTTAAAATTTTCTTCCAATCGCACTTAAACGTTGGCTTGATTTTTATCAGAAATAAAAGCCATAAAAATCGTATTATACCGTTCATTTGTATTATTTCACTTCGAAGGGTTACTGATAAGACCCGCCTGTGATAACACCATGATACATTGAATTATCGTGAAAAATGTTCCGACAGAGATTCAATGACAATGCTTTTCATGTCGGATTCTACGTTGCTTATTACGACTGATTGGAGATAAAATGCCTTATCTATATAGATAGTCCAGGTTCAAGGCTCAATCGTCATAGATTTATCGATGTTTCATGAGCACGTGCGAAAATATTTCACTATAAATTTTCCATCTTGCAGACAGAGCGAAACTGGTTTACGCTTCTGTAGTGGCTGTCGGTGCCGGGACCGCGGCTTTTTTTATTTTGCGTCGATGGTTAGAAAATCGAAAACACATTCCGCCGTCGAGATGGCAAAAAGTTGGGGAACTCGGCGATCTCATGGTCTTTCCGGTTAAATCGTTCGGTCCTGTTTACGAAAATAGCGTGGAATGCACAGTTCTCGGTCCTAGATCCGGATGGTTGAGAGACAGGACTCTCGTCCTCGTAGATCTCAATGGAAAATACGTTACATCGAGAATGTTTCCTTCAACGGTCCAGGTAAAACCTCGTCAAAAGCAATGAACGTTTTATAAATTCATTATTGAAATAAACGCCGATTCCTTGATTCACAACAATTGTTATGTTATTCTTAACAATGTATTATATTAAATATAATAATAGTAGTAATAATAATAATTATTATTATTTCAATAATAATCACGATGATGATGATGATAATGGATCATGATTTAATAATTATACAATGATAATATTCTTTTCTATTTCTAATAATCTTCTTTTGGGTGACCGAAACATCATTTTCCTTAAATAATATTAAAGCAATGGTAGCAACTTAACTTTCCTCAACTCGCAACTGTCCCAATATTAGTTATCGATATAAGAGGTCATAAGGTAATGCCAAAGTTACATACATACATCAATATTACGATAAAAAAATTGTTCAATTTATTTATATCTCTATCTCTCAATTTCGTAACATTATTTTTTATCGTAAATTTATCATCGGCAAATAACTTTGAATTCGAGAGATTCTGATTGTCGAGATCACCGGATATTATCGAAATGTTTATTTGGGTAGAGTATAGTATCGATAAAACTGATTACGATAACGTAAGATCGTCGATAAGATCTCATAATCGATACAACGAAGATTTCAATTGATAAATGGTCATGTCCGGCAGGTATTTCCAACCGTCAACGATTCGAAGCTGACTCTCAAAGCGACGGGAATGACACCGATAACGATCGATCTCGCGGAAATTTGCGAAAAAAACATTCGTACTCCAATTTTGGATGAGGGTATCAATGTGTTGGACTGCGGCGATACGGTTGCTCGTTGGCTTTCTCGTTTGCTCATGCAGGAAGACGTTGGTCTAAGACTCGTTTATTTTCCATTCGATAGAACGTCGAGAGATGTCAGCAAGAAGTATGAGCCTTTTCCACTCGTCGAAAAAATTGACACGGTGCGATAATGAAATGTTTGGATAATTGTCTCTATTTCCGAATTTTCATGAGTTTGTTTAATGAGCGTCGATCAGCCAAAAGCATTTTGTATCGATAATACAGATTTGCGTCTTTTTGTTTTTTTTTCTTCTTTTTAATTTAACTCGACTGCATTTAGTTCGTTATAAATTGCTATTAAAATTATTAAAATTTTCACGTTATTTTCGTGTGAATAGGTGGAATATGTTTAATTGGCCCGAAACTCATTGAAGTTATTTCTATAAATGATGAAACTCAATCGAAATATATTGAAATATAATTTTTTTCGATTATCAATCATTCGAAATTAATTTTTACAATCATCAGGGAGCGTTCACAGACGAAACGAGTTACATGATGATGAACGAGGCATCCATAGACGATCTGAATACACGTTTGGACGAGTCTGTGACTGCTCTACAGTTTCGTTCGAATTTCTTGGTCAAAGGTGCTCAGCCTTTCGCGGAGGACAATTGGGATTGGATTAAAATTGGAAACGTTGTTTTTCGAAACGTGAGACCCTGTACGAGATGTATAGTCACGACCATCGATCCTGAAGCCGGTCAGAAGCATCCGAAGTTCGAACCATTGAGATCACTGCGAAAGCAAGTCGTTTTTCTTAATACATAGATGAAATAATGTATTTTTTTTTTTGACGAAACACTTGTCGAATAATGTTTTGTTCGCAATCTTGTATCGTGCAGATACAGACTCGTCACTGATCCGAAAGTTCGTGCTTTTGTTCACGAAAGCCCGGCGATGGGAATACATCTTGCTCTCAGAGGACCTCCGGGAGTCGTGCACGTTGGAGATCCCATCTACGTTGGAGTTTTCGATGAGAATGAGTCGTAACTTTAAAAGCCACGATGGCTCATCGATATAAAATTTTCAAACTGCTTGGCGGGACCAGAAATTACCGCGTAAAATAATTCCTGCATAGAAATGTATCGCAGCGACATCCTTACCGGCGGTCGGTAACAGAGAATTTCTACCGTACTCTTCGAAAAAAATTCGATATCTTTCTGTTTTACGTACAACAAATAAAAATAACAACAATTGAACAATAGCAAAATTATTGTAAGTGATATATGTGAAAAAACATTCGAAAAATATATGTATTTTAATAAATATTTTAATATTTCTTTATCAATAAAAGTTTATAAATTATTTATCACCTCACCGAAAAAAATAAATAAATTATGGATTAGGATATAACAAGGGCTTCTTCATTACTTATCACCAATGAAATATTGTTTTTTTTTTTTTTTTTTTTTTTTTTTTTTTTTCGTGAGACACTACGGTGTATAATTGTTCCACGTGTCGATGGCTCCTCATGGCCACATGTCCCCCACGCGGCTCCACGAGAGTCTTACTACAACCAATTTACGATATTGACGATATAGTTGTGGAAGCGAACTCGAATGAATAACGGTACGTTATACTCGTGGAAGGCATTGAAACATAGCCGGTCTCTGCGTTGCAAAATTCAGTTCCCTTTAGTGCTCTGCCGACCGTCAACCGGCGTGTTTCCCCATCGCTCCGTCTATTTCACAATTTATTGTTAAAAATAATACCGGTTATACAGTTAAAACGAAAGTGTGGGTGAAAAGAAAAGAAAAAAAAGAAAACAACATCAAAATGGGTAGGTCGATGAGAAATTTTTATTTTGTGAATTGGATGCTCTGCGTACGATAATTGTTATCTCATTTCAACCTCTCAACCCCAAAACTTTATCATTCTGACCTTTCGAGCCGTGCATGCCTCTTCTCAATAATAATAATAAAATCCGAATCAAACACGATTGTTAATTTGTGCGTAAATTGGGAAAGCATGGGGTACAACGCTCCAACAGCCGGCTTCGGTTACGGTGTATTGATTGTACGCCGGGTCCTTATACGCGTGACTTCGAATAACATATATATGTATATATCAGAGCGGTCCTTAGGAAGGGTAATTTTTTTATTAAAATTCCGTAAGCTCTCACAGAGCTTGCAAATGATTTCATAAAAATGATCGTAAAGTCCCTCCATCCTATCTCAATATTCATCCGTGCCTGTAGAATTCAACTGTTTTGAAATTACATACCGCATAATGTTTATCGAGTTTATTTATCATAGCTAAAACATGACCACAATAAAAATTTGCTGATTATGTCTTCTTCATCAGAAACATGCGTGCTTTACTTTAAAAAAGTCATAAATATACTCGACAAAGATCTCATGCCATATAATTTGAAAAATCTGAAATTCCAAAGGCATAATTAAATATTGAGACAGGCTGAGAAAACTTCATGACTATTTTTTAAAAATTATCCGAAACATATGTGTATCGAGAGTAATTCAATTTTAATTAAAAAATGACCTTTTCCAAGAACCAATCTAATATAGATATACATACAATACGTCCAACTGTGCATCGCATTATAAATAAATCATAAATCACATTAATACACACGTCAGGTATTTTTTCACTTGTCATAATTGAAAATCTATCTGTCTTAACGGGTCTAACACGTTCACATGTCATGAATCCCACGATATGAACAGTCGAGATTGAATAAACTTGTCATACAAGTTCCACTTATAGTGATAATTCTTTTTTCTTCGTCTTTATTTCCGTTCGTCAATTAATTCCATTGTTTTTTATAATATTATTTTTTCAATTATTTATTTTTTCTACTTTATCGCATCGCGAAGACGATGTGCATGAGCGAGACGGATTATACGAGCACCTGCTGTAAGAAGTAAATAACCGATGTACCGTTATTTTCATCGTGCAGCCATCCTGCACTTCTTGCACTCACGAGCTGGTCGCCACTGGCATCTCCAGTCGTTTTCCGACTGTCCGACTGTCATTAGCACACCGATTTTTTTTTTTTCGAATAATTGTTTCTCGCTTGCTCGCGAATACGGAGAAAACTTTAGAGTCTCTGGAAAAACCAGGGACAAGCGCACGTCGAACGATATATATCGGTGTCGAGATAAACAGACGATTCTTATCGTCACACGTTGTCAGCTATTCATTATTGTTTTTGCGTAATTCTCGTTTTGTGCGTCGCAGAAGTTCCGAGCAGTCGATGTTAGTTTCATGCTAAGCCGGCACGCTGATGTACATAGCTGCAGAATAGATCAGAAAGTGTTTGAATATTTTGTTAGCAATATTTTTGTAAAACTATTTTTAGTCGATTCTTTATTTTTATTAAAAATAAATATAGAATACGAATAAAAATATTCGTTTTCTTCCGAGTGATGTAAACTGCTTATCATGTTATCAATGATTCAAGATTGTTTAATGCTGGGTAATTATACAGTATCATCACTTTTCCCAATTTCATGATTTCTCGAATTTTTGTTATTTGAAACGTGTGTGTTTTGTCTTTGAGATAAAAAATCGAGTGGAGGAGACAGGAAAATATACTAAAAAAATTGTTTTCAATGTTTTTGAATTATGATCGATGTGATGCATTTACGTCTCTTCAAGGGGATTGATTGCAAATTATCTTCAGCAGAAATAACGTTCCTTACGTATTTTTATGTGGTTCGTTCAACCTAGACGTCACGCTTCGATCGATCGCCGTGGCTTTTTCAATTATCGTAAATTACACATTTCACATCCTATCTCATCGGCATTCATAATATTTTATACCGCAGGACGTTGCTCTAGCGATCCATCTTGCAATTAAAAAGTCGTTAAAGAATTTTAAAAAAATGTACTAATGCAAAGATTCGAATCATATTCAGAATTTAATTGCGTATTCATTTTTATTCATCAATTTTTTTCTTCTGAAAACGCTATAGACCTTGATCATCGATGATAAGGCAGATAAAAAAAAAAATTTTAAAACACCATCGACGATTAAAAAGATAAATGAAGGAATGAATTTTTCGATTAGATTGAAAATATTAATAAATATCATTATTCATTTAGAAGAAGTTCGTGAAAACAATGTTTGAAGACGAGAACATAGAGTTGGGACAGATATAACACAGATAACGCAACTTCTTATCGCGATAATGCTAATTTCGTTGACACCTAGCACTGGAACGAAATAGAAAATCATAATTATTACGTGTACATATACAAGCTAAATATCACTGACTCACTCATCCATCGCAGTATCTCTAGAACGGGTACATGCCTGAAAAAATTTGTCAAAACGACTCCTTCAGAAAAACTTCGCCCATTGAAACCCGGTCCCAAAAAAATCCCATCCCAAAAAAAACCGACAGAAACATTTTTCTCATGAACAACTTCTTCCCAAAACAACTCATCGATAACAATAAATGGTTCATATTTTTTATTCTTTTCGAGTAAAGTCTATAATTGCATAATGATACCACAGGATTTCAATCCATTTGTCAATTTTGAAATTAAGATAAAGACCCGAAGAACCCAAAGAATTCAGAGAGCCCGGAAAACCTTGAAAACAGTTTTTCTAACACAGGTTGTACATGAGAAGAGTCTACTTTGGCAGGAGTTGCTTTCCAATAAGTTTTCTCGACCTGGTCGTTCTGACGAGGTTTTTTGTCGCGGGGTATTTAGACGTGCTCCCTTCTAGAACGGCAAGAGCTTGAATCTTTGAGAAATTTTGCATGAATCTATTTGTTTGTATACATCTATTTTTTCCACTTTCAAAAAATCAATAAATCCAAGGTGCCAGTAGAATGGCTTCATGATACTAACTTTATGAAGTTTTGGGAATTCATAATCGAATGCCACAAGTCAGAAGGCGATAGGAAGAAGTGCTCTTGAGATTCAATGACTTTTTCATATGAGCTCACGAAAAATCACCAGTTTGGCGATTCAGATACTCATGTGTCTGTTAAAAACAATTTCACCAAATTCCAGAATCCACCGAAGCAAAATAGCGATCAAATCTTAGTACTTATGAATGTGTTCGTGTTTGCAGACAGAATGAGGCTGGCTTATGTATCGGCGCTGGCTGTCGGAGCCGGAACTGCGGCGTTCTTCGTTTGGTGGTGGTGGTATCGCAAGCCCAAGCACGGACCACCATCGAAATGGCGCAAGGTTGGGGAACTGAGCGATCTCATGGTATTTCCGGTCAAATCGCTCGGCGCTGTACGGGAGAATTCCATGGAATGCACCGTCCTCGGTCTGAAATCCGGATGGCTCAGAGATCGGACTCTCATGGTCATTCATCTCGATGGGAAATTCGTAACTGCCAGGGAAATACCTAGAATGGTCCAGGTACAATAAATAATAATGATAATAATACAGAGTCCAATCATCGTTCGAACTATCGTGAATAATAATTATTTTGCAAGTTTCGCAAGTTTCAACTTGCAGCTTTTTTTTTTCTTCATATTTTCGTTAAGACGTTCGTAGACTGAAGAAGAATACATTTTCCAGCTCTTTTTATTATACCGAAAATCACATATCATGAGCTTAAACATTTTGGAATCATTTTTTAATTTTTTGTTCAGTTGGCTTGTGAACAATTGCGGCACAATGTGTTTTGTAGATTTAATCAGTGAACAGTTATCCGCAAGGTATCGCCGAGCGTCGCTGGTTCGGTGTTGACACTGAAAGCTCCTGGAATGATGTCGATAAGCCTGGATCTGGCGCAAATACGTGGAAAAAACGTTCGGGCATCGGTGTGGGGTGAGGATGTGGCTGCGAGGGATTGCGGCGAAGAAATTGCACGCTGGCTGTCCCGGTTTCTTCTGCAGGAAGACTCGGGACTGAGACTCGTCTATTATCCGTTGGAACAACCTTCGAGAGAAGTGCGAACCAAAAATCAGCCGTTTCCCCTCACCGAGAGCATCGATACGGTGAGAAGATCGGTTTCAAGATTTTATTTTATTTTATTTTATTTTATTTTATTTTAAAAGCTACGCCGTTTTCACCAGAGCAAGAAAATTATTTCGAAGTAAAATCCTCATCCGAAAGCTTGATGAGAACTTTTTTATTTAAACTCATTGACAATGATATGATAATAAATAAATAAATAAAAGTATGAGGATACTTGAACATTTTTTTAAAGGATTTTTTAAAAAATTTATTTATTAATTCGATTGATTTTGACGATGTTTAGGGCGCATATCCAGACGCAACGAGTTACACGATGATGAACGAGGCATCTATAGCCGATCTAAATACTCGTATAGACGATCCCGTCACGCCGCAGCACTTTCGTCCGAATTTCGTGGTCAAAGGTGCTCAGCCTCTCGAGGAGGACGAGTGGGACTGGGTGAAGGTTGGACAGGTTGTATTTCGCAACGTAAAACCTTGCACCCGCTGTATATTCACGACCATCGATCCTGAGACCGGCAAGAAACATCCGAAATTCGAACCACTCAAAACACTGCGAAAGTAAGTTTTTCCAAAAAAAAAAATCTTTTTGAGCAATAGTTGTGAATAAATAATAATATTCATTCGAAATAAATAGTTGTAATCAATAATTGACGTGAATAAAAAAAATCTATCATTGATTTTTAAAAATTAATCATTTACAAATTAAAAAGTAAATAATTCTAAAAATAATTCTCTGGAAAATCTTTTATTGACTTTACCATTAATAATTTACAAATAAAAAAACGCATAAGATTGCTTGAAATGAATATATTCAATCATAATTTATATTGATTTTGAAAAAAAAATTTCCAATTGCTAATTTAGTAAAAGTTAATTTATTATTATTATTTTTTTTAAAGTGATTGATTGATTAATTTTATGGGTTTGATTGCAGATACAGACTGATCGAAGATCCAGATTTGCAACCGTACACAGGCGAAAGTCCGGTAATGGGAATTCATTTGGGTCTGAAGGGCTCGGACGGCATCGTCCGTCTCGGCGATCCGGTCTACGTGGGCGTTTCCGACGAGGAAGAAGCGCTTCCGGTATCGCCGCTATAGCTAAGACGTTGGGGTTCCTGCGAGTGCCAATCGGGACTCTTGGGAGCTTGGCTCTCATCCATGGAACGTCACAATCACGGTGGAGCCTCGAAAATTTTGTTGGAACCCAACAAACGCACTCGACAATTTGATGCTGATAAATCGCACGAAGTGGATTAATTCATAATAATTGAAGCATAACTTATGAATGTAATACGAATTCATTCTTTACACAGTTCATTATATATATACATATATTTTGTTTTAAACATTATTTTTCGATATTCAGTGTTGTATTCGTGAATGTATTACGTGTAAGTTTGAACGAGCATGTGTAATTGAATGAAATAATTAAGTACAAAAGTTTGATTCGAGATATCTAAAAAGAAAACAAAATTGATCTGAGGAGTACATCGTCTGTGCCAAATCCGTAAATTTGTAACAAAAAAAAAAACAAAAAAATCAGAACCTGCATCTAATTTATTATAACGAGTTATCACACGATTACTTTTTTGATCGTATAAGATAAGTTTTTCGTCGCTATTGCGTTCTGAAATTTCGATACGATTAGTCATTGGCGGCGACCCTTCGGAAAATTGTATTTTCGATCCATTGCATTCCGAATTTTTTGTTTTTTTTCGAAACTTCGACCGTTCGAGACTTTGCCCGAATCTATGGATTTTCAGAACCCCGCACGATCGAACTATGCATTTTCGAAACTTCGGGACGCACCCTTCGCAGGCGACTAAATGATCCAGTGAATAAAAATCGAAAATTACCAATAAAAATCGTACGAGGAAAAAACAAGAAATGAAAAATTATTTCCTTATCGCAATAATATTTATTTACACTACAAAATAACGAGGACGATTTACATACAGATCAAAGAGAAAACGAATGAGCAGAAGGGGGGAAGAGGCAAGAAAGGAATGTGAAAAGAGGATAGTCGGTTGTATATTTCAACGACGAGCCTCGTACAGAGGCTCGAAGTTGTTAATGGAGAAAAGAAAAAATAGAAAAAAAAAATAAAAGGCGATAAAATCGTTCTTCGTCGGTCTCAGAGCTGCGATCGAGCGACGAGACAGAGGTAGAAGGATTTATCCGCAATTACAACAATATTGTCTCGAGACAGATTGCCGTCTCGACGTCTCACAATCCGTCCCAAGCGCTTGAGTGGCTAGTTTGTCGTAAATACAATTATTATATAGCAGCACTTATCGCGCAACTTAGCAACCACTTCGCGAATCTCGAACTCTCTCTCTCATTTCTTTTTTTTTTCCCGCAAGGTTTTTTTTCTTCGTCTTTTTTTCTTTAAATAGAACGGCCGGACTGGAGAGATCGGTACACTGCGCTGCTAATGCCAATAAGATATTGAGTTGCGATTAAATCAATGTGAAAAATGTTCTGAAATTATAAATACGAAACAAGGAATAGAAAAAAAATAACGACAGAAAGAAATAAATCGAAAGCTATAGTTATGTACAAAAAACGGGGGGAGGGTGGAAAGAAATAAAAAGTTTTACGATAACGAGATTGGCTACCGATCCGTCACTGCGTTCGTTCGATCGAGTTTAGTTCTCATGTCTCGAAACCTGATTGACACAAGGGCAAAAAAAATAATTTGAAAAAGAAAAAAACAACCAACCAAAATATTTAATATTATTCATATTAATGTCTTCAATATTGTGTTGAAAATTTGAGTTTAAAAATTCTGGAAGAAATAAGAAAGAGATAGGAACAGAAGATGGGTTGGGGGGGGGGGGGAGGGGGATGTGTCTCATAGCAGAAAAAATATTCATTGAAGTTTCGATCGCATTTCGATCGATCGATCACTTTCGTATGACTGCTTAGCTCCTCCTTTCTTTCTCTCTCTCTCTCTCTCTCTCTCTCTCTCTCTTTCTCTCCAAATTATGTTGGCAGTTGCTATCCCAGAAATTTCGGATACAAAGCGCAACGACGATACAATTGTCCCACAAATGCGAATTAAAAAAAAAATAAACAAACAAACAAAATAACAAACAAACAAATAATAATAATACAAATGACATCGTGCGTTGTTAACGTCGTACCCGATTTTCTCATTGTCGAATGCACAAAATCTTCTGCGATTGTTATTGTTCGGATAATTATATAATCATCTTCCGTAAACCCTTCGAATGTGGGTTTCGTGCGTCTCCCCATTCTTCACGACTCCTCATTGTCTTCTTCTTCTTCTTCTTTTTCTTCTTCTTCTTCTTCTTCTTCACCCCCCCCTCCAAGCTACATGAGCTCTGGCAGTATTTAGCTTAGCATTTTTTTCGCGACAACCCCAAATCCCACTGTCGCCATACATCTTCTCTATGGCTTCGCGTTATTGTTATCTCATCATCAATAATCATTCAGTTTCTTCGTTTCAAATAGTTTGTTGTTTTTTTTTCTCGCACAAGCCGCTTTCGCCGCTCCTTCGTATTTGGCTTTCTTAGATGATTGACGTGATCAGTCGTGCCTTGAAGTTGACGATGCGCTCGCTCGTCGCGGCCAAACGCTGCAAACAAATACAAAAAATATATATATAGGTATCTATGATATTAAAGAATTATAATAATATATAATTGTCGATATGTCGTGAAATTATGAATCGACCCTCGAGCGTTGTTGCGTAACTCAAATCGTCATGACACATTTCGTAACAATCAACGTTCTAGAAACAGATTCTTTTTTTTTAAATTTTTTTTTACGTTTATTCTTTTTATTTTTACGTTTCATCGAGTTTGCGAATAAATTGCGAATTCATACGGGTTGCTATTGAGCAATTTACGTTGTCGGTGCTTTAGTTCCTTTTTTTGTTTTTTTTTGTTTTTTTTTTTCAAATAAATTATTTTGTTTCGTTCATTCGTTTATTTATTTATTATGCTTTGAGCATCGATGGACGGGTTGCTACCGTGAATTTTGAGCTCGTGAATTTTTTATCAAACCGAATGATGCATGGGGACTGTCGTTGCCGTCCTTGTTTCGACGTTGTACGCGATGCGCCTGCCTAAAAGCATTATATCCTTGCACCGTGTCGTCGTTGCGACATTTGTTTCTAGCACGACTGACAATTATTATTTTCATTGCTTGCGATGTGTATGGGCGTGTTTTTATGTGTGGTTTTCGGTCTCTGTGTGTGGGTAACAATGCTAGAATAATAATTAAGGAAGCGAATGCTCGGGTTATTAACGCTTCATCGACCGCACACGAAGTGTTGCGGTCATTTCTACGAGCTCCTCCAATCGCAATTGACGAAACCCGATAATGGATTATTACACGGGCTGGGAAAATCCGCCAATGACTCATCGAATGAAAGCGTTTTTATCAACCTAGAATTTCGTAATTATGAACGAGCGATCTCACAATTGATTAACCAATAATTACATTATCATCGATAGATGAATGAAAAATAAATCAACGAGTCGATTAATCTTGATTCTTAACCCGTTGCGGTCACTCGGGGTCCGCTGGACCCCAGGCCAACTTCGTTGTCATTTATGCAATAAAAATACCATTTTTTAACATTATTTTGTCCATTAAAACGTACCACTTTCATTTTTTGACATCGACTAAAGGTCTTGAGTTCAAACTACAAAATAAAAATACTTTTTTCAAAGTCCATAAAAGATCTAATTTTTTTATAATAAATTTAATATCTCACGAGCAAAACGGCGTGAGATTTTTTACCATATGGCTAAAATTAAATTATCCACGAATTTTTTTGGAAAATAAGTCAGATTTCGTGAATTATTTTTTCCTATCGTGTGTTGACGACTCAAAAATCTTGAACAGAAGACCAACTATCAGATCATTTAGAAGACATGATAAATTAAAGTTTGGCGCAAGATTCAAATCGATAAATTAAAAAGAACTTAGATGGGTTTCTGTGAGTGGGGTTCGCTGGACCCCATGTGACCGATACGTTATTATTTGGAGGTGTGACCTCAAACGGGTTAAGTCGTTGGAAAAAAAATATACCAGAGACTCAAGAGACTCAACCACTTGGGCAATTCATTGACGAAACATTTTGTCCTCGACTATTTGGCAATGTATCGAAAGTCTTCGACCGAGCCATGATCACGGTAACGAATTTTCTTTACGAAATTCTCAGAAAAGTTTCTCCGTAGATTTGTTTGAACAATTTTTTTTGGGGGGTCGGCGTCGGTTTTAAGTAATTTGAAGGTCCACAAAGTTTACTTAGACGATTGGGCCCTTGATCAGCCGCGAGAGTTTCGAAGGTACGAGCGTGTAGAACACGTGACGGTTTGGTAATCGGTTGTGTGCATTCGTGCCGTGTGGATCAGTGGTGGTGGCGACGGCACCGCTTCAACGGGACTGAGGCCCCGTCGAGTAGCTGGCGCCCCCGGGCGACGGTCGCGCGCGCGCCTGGGCCCGCCGGTGATCGAGAGTGGGGGTTGCGTAACACGACCGAGGGACCCCCCCCCAACCGTGGCTCGGACTCGCGATTCGCGCGGAACGGACGAGCTATTTCGTAGAGAAAGTCCCGAGCAACGTTTGTTCTTGTTGTTTTTCTTCGAATTTTTTTTTGGTTTTGTTCTGTTTTTTTTTCTTTTGCTTTCCATCGATCCAGACGAACCGCTACGGATATTACGCAATCGTCGCTATGTTTATAAACTGGAACATTCTGGACATTCCGCTGTCGATCGATCGAAAAAATCGTTTGTTTGATAAATTCGATCGGTTATTTGCTTTCCGATTTTCGGGCCCTCCTTGAAATTTTTTTACGAAAACACTTTTGATATGCTTTTTTTTTGTAATTTTCTGTAATTTCGTAGAATTTTAGTTGTCTCGTATCGCGTTGTCGATTTTTATTTTTATTTTTTTTCGTATCGGCGATCGGTAATTAATTCGATAGCGACGACGCAACGATTATACACCGTGTCACTTCGAGGTTCTTTTTTTTTATTCATTCTATGAACGATTTGTCGCAATTCCTTTCGACCTGTTTTCCCGCAAACTTCTGGGTTGAATGAATTTTATTGCGGCATGTCGAGCAAACTCGTGTAATCGACAATTTTCGCTCTCCAACGAAACGGACACGTCAATCGTAATTTTGTTATTAGATCCGCGATGCAATTAACCACGATGTAACAGTTTTAGATTTAACGTGTGTGTGTGTGTGTGAAAATTATATTATAATTCATTCATATTCACAAAGTCGTTGCGAATGGAATCGACGTTTTTAATTGGACCGTAACGATTTTGTGAAGTAACAATAATAATTTTTACGCTAGGGTTTGTAAAAAAAATCAAATTACGTTTATCGTTATAGCGTCTTTCACATTTAAGGGATATATTATTAGGAAACATCGGGAAATAAGATAGAAAATACATATATTTTTCTCTTATTTCTTTTGGAAATGATGTTTATGTTGATGAGACTTTGCTCGATATTTTTTTTCACGATTTTATTAAAAATAAGATCGTGTATTGTACTTTGCTCCGTCAGCTCTTAATAGGTTGATTGAGCAACGTATAATACTTATAAAAATCATTTTCAAAAGAAATAAAATTTAAAAAAAATACATACATATGCGATCCAATAAAATTTGCAACTGTTTCGAAATCAAACCAACAGTTGAAGATAGGAATCTCAAGAATGTAGCTAAAAAAATTAGATCGATCTATACCAAAGCTTCATACAAAATGAATTGATCCTGTGAGTTCCTTGATTTCAATAAAGTTATGAAAAAAAGTATGGTTTCAAAACAACAAAGTGTGTAATAAATTCAATAACTTTGATAAAAAATATATATAAATATATATGCGGAGGAACGTCCGAAATCACCGGATTTTTTCTTTTGGATCTTACGACCACATTATTATTTTTTTTTAGAATTTTCCGAACACCCCCACCCCACCCACTTTTTTTTTCTCACGAGGTACTATTTTCCCCGTTTCTAATTGGATGCAACAATTTTCCTAGACAATTTATCGAAATTAAGGAGCTTTTGTCATAATATTAGAGTTGGCATCATGTTTCTAATATATTTTTCTTCGCATATGTATATGATGCTTACGAGAATGAGATCCTGAATGAGATTCGAGATTCCTCGATTGGCAATTACGAAGAGCCTGGTAACGGGTCCGGGAACAGCTTCGGTAGTACCGTCGTCCCTCGCGCCCGGCGATGGCGCCCCCGCGGCCACGTCGGTCGCCTGTGAGCCTCCGCTTCCTGCGACGAGCTGTAAAACATTCGACGTGAACGATTATAGTCGTGAGGGGGAGGCTAGACGCGAGTCTACGAAAAAAAAAAAAAAAAAAAAAAAAAATTGCATATACCGTGCTGTATATCAAAAGACAAGCTGTCTCCCGGAGTCTTCGAACATTTTCCATTATTCGACCGAAATGCCAAAAAAAAAAACGTGCGAAAACCCCGGCGGAGACTGGGTGGGTGCACTGAGACCGAGAGTCACGAATATTCGATCAACATTTGCTCCGAACAAATAAAAAATAACAATAATAATCAATAAAAAAATAATTGATTCATCGTTAACGCAATCGACCTTACTATTTTACAATTTCATTCATGATTCTATGGTCAATCGAAAAAATAAAAAAAATAAACTACAACAATCGAAGCAAATTTTGAATCGAAAATCTCAAAATTTTATTTAATCGTCGATTCTGGATCTCGGACAATCATCACGAGGACATTTGCGGAGCTACATTAAAAAATAATATAAAAAAATAACAACAACAACAACGACCACTTGCTATTAATGTGACAATTATTATTATTATTTTTGATTATTATTATTATTTTTTTATTTTTCTCATAAAAATTGTTTGGAAAAATAAATTTTGTGAATAAAAAAAAAAAAACAATGGAGAAAGAGAGCAGAGATAGACGCGTGCATATACAGTGTTGTGTATTACAGGTAATGGATACGACATTGACAAAAAAAACAATATATACATATATATTTATGCATACATATATATATATTATATATAAATATATATTTAGTTGCATAACGTATATAGATGTATAGTATATGCACCTCGACGTCCACAGCTCCAGCGCTCCCGACACTACGGTGCTACACCTCTCGGTCGCGCATATACATGTCAATTCAACAACAATATAAATACAACAAAAAATTATTATCATCTCAATCATTATTATTGCGGTCATGACAATCATCATCATCATCATCATCATTCCCTTCGATCCTGCTGCTACTGAGCTCCTCATAATGTGCGTTCCTACGTATACTGTTACATTACGTTGCAATCGACAAACAACGAGAGCGAGTGAGATAAATAGAGCAGTGCGAGATAAGAGCCAGTGGTGATAGATAATGGATGAAAATAAAAATTAAATAAATAAAATGGTACTCGTTTGTTTTCTGTTGTATGTAGATATATATATATATTTTTTTTATTCGAGAGGCTTGGGCTGGATGTTTTGATTTCAGTTGATTTTAGTTTATGCAATATTCGTGACGTAAAAAATTGTTAATTGCACGATTGCAGAGGTAACAATTTTTGTAACATCGTAGATGAAAAGCGAAAAAAAAGAAAAAATATATATATATATATATGAATGAAAATGATGCGGGCAGGAGAATTGACATCGTTTGTGAATAAAATGGCTGACGAGTTAACTATGTAAAGGTTAACTATGCAGGACTGGGTGCTCAAGAGTTTATTTGTCTCGATGATTTATAATGACGCCGAGTCGACTGCCCGAATCATTAATGTAATATAAAAAAAAAATGAAAAACAATGAATATGTTGGTTGTGTGTAAAATGTTTTTTTTTTCTTTTTTCTATAATTTTTTCAAACTGGTCTCTTGTGCTCTACCAATGGCGATATGATGATACAGATTTACCGAATATTTTAGGTTGCTTGATTGCACTACTGTACGATAAATCATATAAACATATATATAACATATGTATATATGTAATGGTGCATCTTGTGATTTCCGGATTCGGTCGATCGGACGACGATCACGCGCGTGTGAGTGTGTGATTGGGGAAACGTCCCCAAATATAGTCACAAGTCGGTGGTCGTCAGCGTTGCGTCGGGACCGTTGGCCGGGTGGAACGATCGGATTAACAATTGGACGCGCCGATCGATTTGTTCGATACGTATCCATGAAAGGAAGAGCAAGAGAGAAAGAGAGAGACAGAGCAAGAGAAAAAAAGAAATAAAGAAAAAGCTTAGAATTTAGGGAAATTAGAACGCGATCAACATGCCAAATTTTTTTTTTCATGCCACAATATGAAAAATAATAATTTTTTTATGGTTGGACATAATTTTTTTATGAAAAAAATATTATTTTTATTATTTAAACTCGATTATTTGCCAGAATTTTGTTAGAACAAATAGACAGAGAATGTTAGGAGAAACGACGAACGAGACGCGAACACAGATAAACGAACGTAAATGAGACGAGTGACGGGTAAACGTGCGTATTATTCGAATTAGTTATTTAAAAAAAAAAACAAAGTTTATTACTTAGCAGACGGGTGCGGGAGCATGCATATTGTTGAAGCGATAGATATATAATTGTGCGAATGTATTTGTGATAACGAGGCTTCATTGACAGAACGATTGAAAATGATTTGTCTGACACGTGAGGACGTAGCGGAGTTACGTGCGCTATGAGGGTCTGATCGGTTGCGACCGTGACTACTCGGTTGATAGTAGATTTTTCATATTCAGGTCAGACAGATCAAACGAATGTTTTCGTCGTACAAATTCTACGATATTTCACATCTGCATAAATTGTCATTCTAAAATAATCGATTCGTTTTAACTTCAGTCTTGATATTACGTTTTAAAAAATGGATTGTAACACTTATGTCCGACATTGACGAGATTCGAAGGTTCAAGAAGTCTCTGAAAAATTATATAAATACGAAACAATTATAAAAAGTGGATGAGCTTGGAAATTCCGAGTGTTTTGTATTGAAACAATAGTATATAAAATATTTCACAAGAACCAATCGAATTCCTGAGTTAATATATAATTAAATTCGTAAGTATGAAATAATTAAAAAATTCGAAAGTTCAAGCGTTCTGTAATTGAATATCTCGCAATTTCTGATAATTCAACCCTATTCCCGGAACGCTGTTTTTTGCGCTCCTTATTCCTGATAAGGTGGGTCAGATCGACCCTGAGTTTTCATAATTTCTATATTAAATATAGTAAACATGATTTAAAAAATCTGAAAAAATGCATGCACTACGCTTAATCTTTCTACATCATGATAAAATTCATGAATATCGTATAAAATACGATATTGACAAATAAACTCTATCAATAATAATTAAACAAATTTATAACTTTGTGGAAATCAACAAAATTTGGTGGACTAAAGCTCAAATTCGAGCTCATTCGCCCATCCTATCAATAAACTGTTTGTAAAAAAAAAGTAATTGTTTTTCAATTGCTAACGGTTGAAATTTCGGTCTGGGTCGAATCAACCCCCCTTTTCAGGAATCGAGTGAAAAAATAATGAAAATGAAAATAAAAAAATAAAATGGCGGTAAAGTTAGTGCGACATTGAGCGTGATTGGATGAAGAACGATACGATGTGCGTTACGTTGGTGAAAAAAAAAAAAAACAGAAAAAATGACAGTGTGGCAGTGGTTGTTTTTGGTGGTTGTCGGAAGGAATGGCGTACCGGTGGTTGCATGCCGGCTCCGGGCGCAGGGGCAGCTGCGGGGGCAGGCATGGCTGCTGGGGCACTGGGCGCAGGGGCAGCTGCGGGGACACTCGGGGCGGGAGAAACCGCCGGCGCGGGACCCACGTCACGCGTGGCGCTTATACCTAGACCGAGGCTTTGCGTTCCCGCTACGACGCGGTAAACCGTGCCTGCCGCTCTAGCCGCCCCGTCGGCCGCTTGCTGAGGAGACAGACGAGCTTTGTTTTATCATCGTTTTTCCTCGTTACATTGTTTTTTCATTTCTCATTTTCGTTTGCAATTTTTATTATTGTTTCGATGCTTTACTTTCATCATCATCATCATCTTTTTTTTTTTCATAATACAACTTTCAACATTCGTCATCCACGACGATGATTTCGTAACGAAGAAATGACGATCGAAGACCAATTCGTTCGCAAAAAATCCACATCTTCCAGTTCTCCGGTGACCTAATCCTTCGAAATATTCATCGAACGAGAGTTCATTGCTGCAATTAATTTAGTTAGTCCGTAACACACATTTGCGTGACACTGTTTTTTATAATTACGTTTTTTTTCCTCTTGTTTGTTCATGTTTTTTTTGGTTTCGACATTCGCAGCTCGTAAGAGCTGGATTACACACATATTACGTTTACAGTTAGGGCTATTATAATGGTAATAATATGAATGCGAGTTGCTGCAATAAAACATAATTAGTGAGCTCTGCGATGCGATTGGCCATTCGTTGTCACGAGCCAGCAGGTAAATCATCGACAATTGTGGGTTGTCAAAATAAATAAATAAATAAATAATAATAATGATAAAAAGTAAAATGAAAAAATGTCTTGATTATTTTTTTTTTTTTTGCAGGACTGGGAATAATGGCAGACGGACGAGGAGAGATTCTTTGGTTCCGGAGAAATTAGGTTCGGTCGATGATTTCTCGAGATTGAATTTAAATTGAATTTTCAAACGTGTTTCGATGAACGATCGGTAAAATCGGTTGGCTCGCGCGCGTTCGTCACAATTGCTTAACGGCGAGCAGACTGGATTGTGATATGCATACAGCATCGTCGTGCAATAGTGATCGTGAGCGTGATAAAAAAAAATAGAAAAAAAAAGAAAAAGAAAAAAGAAAACTCGTTCCGTGAGTCTGTGCGACAGCGGCAACGATCGAACGCTCGCTCGTCGATCAGAATGTTGCACCTGGACAAGGCTTGGGGGATTGTGAAATTAGACGGAACGATCGAAACCACTGTTGACGCTTAAGCGCGCTGTTCCGCGTGTACCAACAACCAACGGCTCGTCAAACACGTACGTAATTTTTCAATCTTCATTCGTCATACACTTGTGAAACTTTTTTTTCGTTCCCGTCTATTTTCACAACTTTGCGACTTTTTTTTTTGGGTTTCTCGCTATTTTCAAGAATTTTTATGGCTTAATACATTTTTTGCTGATTCAAATGGTTCGACAACTCTTTGCTATCGATTTTAGGAATCCAAATTTCTTAATTTGTTTTTTTTAAGCTGCTAATCGAATTGAGACGGTGACATTATAAAATTTTGCAAAAAGATGAATTGATTTTCGAAACTCAAATTTAAACTGACAAAAAAGCTATATAGATATATGTCAAAGTGTTTCATTTATAATTTCAGTCGCAGCCCATTGGAAAAATTGAAATGAAAAATGAACGTCAATTTTTAAGTTTTATTATCTAATTGAAAAAAGTTTTTCAATTTATGATTCCTATTTAAATTCTGGAATCACATTAGCTCGACAATGGATATCATAATTGTGAAAATCGAAAAAAAAAAAAAAAAACATCAAATACAAAAAACCTTCAATCGTTCATGAAATTTCGTCAATTTTTAATTTATTCAAAATGGCTGACAGAATTTGGAAAAAGAAAAACAAAAAATCGAATACGCCGGAATGGATTACAGTTCGTATCATGGCTAGTCCAACCGGACGTCTTGCAGACTGAGCAGTGACGCACGCACGTAAATCTGCGGAGAGCCGGGCGGAGATACCGCGGGACTCGCAGCCGCGACTTTCACCGTGCCCTTGCGGTCTCCGGATCACGAAATGCCTCTCATGCCTCATAAAAAAATGAAAAAAAAAAATCTGCAGACGCCAGAGCGTTTTACAGTCGCTTCTCGACACGTCTGTTCGGCGCACGCGGGCGCCCGCGATCTCGCAACTCTCCCGAGATCGTTAGTAACACATACACACACGCGGAAGTTTGTAATAGGCGTGATGAGTGATTAGTTGCGAGACGAGAAAAAAAAACCGCAGAAGAAAATAAGTAGGTGGATGAACGTCTGGATGAAAAATCTTCCAGCGAACGCACAAACGCACATACACACTTGTCGATTGTTTAAATGGGTGCGTCTCGAAGTTTCGAATCTTCATCTTTGAAATTTCGGACCGTCGAAACATCGAAAATTCGTAACTTCGTGACGCACCCGTTAAAACGATCTAGGCATCGAACAATATCGTTATCGCGATATCGGTTTAACATTGATCGAAACTCACCCTTATGATGTCGAACAGAAAGTTGCCGGAACCACCGCCGCTACCGGCACCGGCGCCACCGTTCGCCCCGGCTCCCCCGGAAGCTCCGAAGCCAAAATTGAGGAACCTCTTGTTACGATTCTCGTCGTCGCTCACTTCGATGTCGTCCAACGGCGCGAGTTCCGATTCCACGGCTTCGTTGGCCGCCGGATTCGATTGTTCATCGGCAAATTGTACTCGCACTTCGTTGTTTTGCGATTCCGCGGTGTCCTCGATCGCTCGATCCTCGGCCTCCGCATTATTATTCACGTTCTGGAATAACAACGAGGGGAAAACAAAACCCCCAACTCGCGGTCAGCCGATGAAAATGATAATTTGAATTAGCGTTACTGCGCTGATGTATTAATGATGATGGGATTGGTCCAGGTGCTTATTAAAAAGTGGAATTATTGCGTTTTCATCACATGTATTCATTGGTATTGGTAAGAAGCTTCGTCATTATCCATTATTTATTTTTCAAAAAAATTGTGAAAAGAAAAATAAATTCGTCCCTACCAGGATTTGAACCACGAACTCTGAGAACTCCGGCTTCGTGCGGCGTCGTGATTGGTCAAGCGCCAAGCTCGAACTCCAGAGTCTTAGGTTCGAATCCCGGTTGGGGCAATTTTTTTTTTTTTTTTGTAATTTTTTTTCCAGATTACGTAGATTCTGATTGCTTCGATTACTTTAAATGAAATATAAATTGTCGCTCAAAACCAAGAGCGGAAACTCGCAACGAAAACCTTAATAAAAAAAAAATAGCCGATAATGATAAAGCTTTCGAGTGACAAATATTGATTGAAATCCATTAGAGGACCGGTTCACGCGGTCTTTTCGTCACACAAAACATGATTTGCATTGATTAATCGTGGATTAATGACGTAATTATTGTAGAATCGATGAAATCTTGATGCGTCGTATCGTGCTAGACTCTAATAACCAGAAATAAAAAAATTTATATCGATGAGTGAGAAATGTGAAACGAAGAAAGAGATAGAGAAAGAGATAATTCGAATGGAACCTGGATGATAGAACGAACGATATGTCCCACCCCGATTGAAGGGTGAGATGCGTCGAGGTCCGTGGATTTCGGTCCATTGATTTACGATCACGATCAACGACGCGTTCGGCTCAATGAGGGCACTGACGATGCAACTTGAAGCAAGACGACGTAGATGCCACAAAGTGTGATGTTGTGGAACGAAAGTGTGGAAGAAAAAAAAAATCAAACAAACGCAATGCAAAGAAAACGATCGAGTTGTGCAGCACGTGAAGTATTGTTGCGTGATGCACGAACATCGATCGATCGTTAACGAGGAAGAATGAGAAAATTCAAAATTTTATCGAGACCCTGGCCATTCGACGTCTGCGCACGTGCCGTTTCCTTTCCGCGTTCGTGTTGGCGACTGTGGTCGTCGTCGTCGTCGTTGTCGTCGTTTGCGTCGCGTCCGTGTTTTCATCGTCGGCTGGTAATTCCGGCAAAACAATCGACACATCGTCAGTGTCGACTTTGTTCGATGATGAATCGTCGTCATCGTCTTCATCATCTTCGGGCAACGGTAATTCAACCGTCGTACCAGAGTCACTGGTTTGTGATTTGGTTGCACCTGCGGCGCCTCCCCCAGCAGCCCCGCGTCCGAGAACATTTCGGATAACGATAGGACCGAAGATCCTGATAAGCTCCGTAGTTATTGCGTTGACTTTTCGCTCGACTATCTAAAAAACAAGAGGTCTTAGCTGGTTCCAAGCGACAACGATGCCATCTACGGCATCGGCCATGCGGGGATTGTACGACGTTAACCCTGGAAAGGGGGGTGGAAGGTGGGGGTCGTATGGACCACCATTGTCCCTAAACAGTATTCTCAGTATTCGCGGAATAACGATCTGCGTTGTCGGACTCGGAAACTCCTCCCATAATAATAATAGTTTGTTGCTATTATTACAGAAGATCACAGTAAAATGTTGAAGGCTGTAGCCACTGTTATTCGAAATTTGAAGTACTTTGCACGGAGACCGCGATTGGGGACCGTACGAATCCCAAGTGAGCTGTAAACAGCTGTATAATCAGATATCCAGACTCTGGTTGCTTTCCAAAATTAATCCCAATCGATTTATCAGCTTGCCACGATGTAATCGCTCCGAAATCGGTTTATAGGACGCACTTGGCCGTGACAGACCCAATGGCGAAAGAATTTTTCAACTACGACTTTTGGTTCTCGAGCTACACCCGAATTTGTACAAATGTGAGGTTAGAAAGTGGGTTAACGCAACGAAAACAAAGTTTCGACACGACTCGAGTGGAGTTACACATTGGTAAAGATCAATCAAAATACAAATCCACCTTGCAACATGCAAATTCCGTAAAATTATTCAATCCTTATGTTACGTGGTTGGAAGTTGAAAAAATTTCTAACCACGAAATTTCAAATCATCATTATTCAGGAACTAAACGTCGCAGAACGATGGGGTTTTCCGCAGTTATTCCTGTCACAGAATTCCAATTTTAAAACCCACCACCATTCCCACCAGACGTTCCAACAATCGTTTACTTCAATTTCTTTTATTTTTTTCCTAGTTTCTCCTGATACAACGGAGATTCGTACGGCTCAACGACAATGCCAACGCTTTCGTCGTTGCGCAAACGTGCGATAGATCCATCCGTTTATTGGCAACGAGCTGGCAATTCCAGGTGCAACGAAGTTGAGTGCCGCTTATCGCTACAACAACCGTACGATCACTCTACGGAGTTGGCGCAATTCGCCGCTTTTCTACAATAGTACTTTATTTTATTCTCGTTTTTTTCTTTGGTCTTCAAGGATTCGCGTCACGTAAAACTATGGAGAATGGTATTGACGTGCCAAAGCCGAATGTGTTTGAAGACACGAGGCGTTTATCGAGGACGCTCTGTAGACGTTTTAGCCGTGGATTGCAAGTGGTTCAAGGGGGAAACAGATGTTTCAGGACAATGACGAGGGAATTCATGAATTTATACATTTGTTCCAGACGTTGTAATAATCCCATAAGCGCAAACGTCTGGGACTCGAGGAACGTTTGTGTAATTCCTCGTTGGAATATAAAACACGAAACAGATCAAACTACGAGTAGATAAAGAGAGACAGAGAGAAATGGAGAAAGAAAGAGAGAGAAATCGTCGCCTCGTAGAAACGTGCGTGTGATCACGAATCAATATAATTTTCTCGGGTCACTGCGGTAACAATTTGCGCAACAATACACATATACATATACCCAAGTCATAAGAAAACCGCTGCAACAGCATTACAAAACCTGAATCTAAATGCGAAAGAAAAATTAACGAAAAGAAAATTGAAAAAAAAGGGAAATTTTGTCGTTCCGTTTATTGCAAAAATATCGGTGAAAAGTTATCCGCGGAAGAATAATCATTATAATAAAGTATCGAAGTTATGTAGTATTTCGAGTTGCGACTTCCGCGGTATTGTGTGCAAAGCGATTACGACGATAGTCAAATGGGTATTAAGCAGCCGGTTCGTCGATCGAGTGGAGCCACGCGCCACTTGGCACTGCCACTGTCGTATTATTTTTATTGGACAATTACGTTCCCGAGGCATAAATCACCGACTGAGCAATTTCACGTGGATAGATATTTTTATATATTTATTTGTATATCTATATATCGGATACGACTCACTCTCGCTGTCTCGCTCTCTCTCTCTCCCCCCCCTCTCTTTCTCTCTCTCTCTCTCTCTTTATGAGTGATCTATTCGCAACATTGTTGAAATTCGAGCGCTTCTAGCAGTAAGATTTATTTAGTATTCAATTAATTGTTTCGATTATTAATATCCTTTTTCATATTTATTTGTTTATACTGTTTCATTTTGAGCTCTTTCATCTGGGAATCTTTACGACTACTCTCTCTCTCTCTCTCTCTCTCTCTCTCTCTCTCTCTCTCTCTCGCCCTGTCTCTCTCTTTCTCTATCGTTCTCTCGCTATCGACATATTTGTTTTTCTTATTATCCACCCTCCTTATCTTTGATTCCATTATATTATTTTTTTTCTATGATAACTAGTATAACTAACTAACTATTCTTATTGGTAGGTTATTTTTCATGTATATATTTGTATTTCTTCTGATACTTATATTCACTTTTTCTCCCTCTCTTTCTATCTTCCTTCATTCCTTATTCTCTCTGCAATAAATACGTAAGCATATAAATATATATATATAAAGAGAGAAAGAGAAACAGAGAGACTGAGAGACAGAGAGATCGCGAAATGGATGAAACAACCGCATTAATAACGCAAAAGATATCGTGAAACGTAAATTTGCAAGCAACATCGATGGCCAATGAACGCAATCACGATCTATCGCGGCAAAGCATCTCCACCCCAAGTTGTTCACATCCGTATACACCAGGGAAGCGATTTCGTCTAGCGAAGTTTTTCTCCGAAAGACGTCACGCGATCCAACGCGGCTCGCCCGCGATCGTGATGATAGACGAAGACGTTATGGCAATATGATTTCTACGGAAAACGAAACATCGGACAGACGTCGGGGAAATTCATCCCAGGTGGTGGGGGTGGGGCAGAAGCGGGGATAGGCTTGTTTCCAGAGCCTAGTACGATATGATGGAGAATTGGCGAGAGAATCGAGTGATGAGAGGACGGCGGAAGTTTCTTCGTTGCTTCCGGTGCTGGCCGCTAGATGGGCATCGCGCACAAGCGTTACGCTGCGACGGTTTCTCGCACGCGTTCCGGCGATGCATCACAGCGTCCCGGCCGGTGCCTCGAGGATTCTTCATGTTCGTACGGTCGGAAGGCCTATCCGGCAACCGGATTTAGCGGTAACCGTGTGTATATGCATTGGGGTGGTCCTTCATGAGGGTTGTGACGAATTTCGACAAGTGCCCCCCTCAGATAGGTTCGAAATAAATTAATAAAAATATGTGCGAATCCCCAGCGCTGTTGTCCAATGAGAAGACGTAGCTGTAAGATTGTTTCCCATTTGAATAACATGGGATTTTCAGACTAATCCGATAATTATTTTTTCGAGTTGTCCCTAAGCACGCAAGAAATTCTTTTTTCACACAAATCTATTGTCAATGGGTATATTTACTCGTACATAATTTTACAATACATGAACACGAATAAATTTCAATTTGTGTTGAAATCGTTTATCAGTTGTTATCATCGTTCATCGGTTTGCCGTTATCGATGATACACAGGTAAGGTCTTGTAAAAAAACGTACGAGTCGTTACACCCATTAACAATAGATTTATGTGAACAAAGCATTTTTTTCGTGCTCAGGGACAACTTGAATGATAATTACTGAATAATTCTGAAAATCCCATGTTATTCAAATGGGAAACAAAACGAGCTTACAGCCACGTTTTCTCATTGGACTACAGTGCTGGGGTTTTACACATATTTTTATTTATTCATTTCGAGCCTAGTTGGGGGGTGCACTCGTCGAAATTGGTCGACATCCCCATTAAGGACCACTCTAATATACACGATTGTGGCACGGGGTTGTAGTGGTAGATATTCAGGTAGTCGGGGGATTTTGTTCGAGATTTGTAACGAGCCTCGCGTGGCCGAGTTAATAAACATAACCGAGGCTTGGAGTGCGTGATGGCTCGGGCGTGAGGTATAAGTACAACACGTATTTATATGATTTTTTATATTCATATACATATCTGTATATGGCCATATTTATTTGTATGGGTGTCTAGCATACTATATACGATGACCGTGTACCTATAGCTGAGACAGGGGCGGGCCAGTGCCATGCCAAGTGAGTTACTTTCTAGTTCGGAATGTTGTGTACGCTTTAATCACGAAGTTGCACACACAGCCCGGACACAACGAGCCAGGACTACCAAGACGCCCTGCTCCGGAGCCCCCGAATCGCGATAAAATCAAATTCCAGATGGGTGTTTGAGCAGGAACTCCGAACGTTTGAAACGCAAGATCGCGTCACCGTTACTGGCAGATAAATCGTTTAGCCGATCCGATTCTCTCACACGACGATCACCCGCAAGATTGTGAATTTTTCGTTGATAACGAATGTCGGCGACGATGGAAGGAACTACGCACAGTCTTTGAAATTTACCGGACACAAACGTGTTTTTATTTTTCTTTCGATGATCTCCGATGGTTCGATTTGGACGAAATGTAAATTTCATTTGATCAATCAGTTTTTTTAAAAGTTCATTTGATTATCAGTTTGTTCGTTGAAGTTTTCACGTGGTGGCATATAGCAATAACTCACCTGGGACAATTGTGGGAATAACTGTCGAAGTACACCGATAGTTCTTTTGCTTCTAAGTGCATCGGCGCTGTCTCCTTCGACCATTACCAACCGTTCAAGCGCCTGGAACATTAAAAGAAAAAAGAAAGGTCACGAGTGTATTGGGCCAGTACGTGATTAGGGTTTCATAGCCATTGTCACTAATATTCTCTTCAACTTTTTATAATACGTGTCAAGAGCTATTTCGTGTTTATAAAAGATTTTATCTCTTTAAAGGTATGAATCGTTTGTGTGACAATTTATAAAAATGAAAGAGTTTCTAAAATTTTGCATGAACTATTTTCGCCACAATTTTCGTTGAATATTCATTGAAAGCACTAATTTGAAGCTACCGCAATCTTTTTCAAATTTTATGGAAGTGAATGTCTCGTGACTGAAGGGTTAAAGTCAAAAGGTCTTGAAACATTTTTGTTGCATTTCAGGACACTTATCTAAAGACACTCTACTCAAAAGAGCAAGTGAAAAAAAAAATGTTAATGTTGTTTACTAAAATAACGAACAATTTTTCCGATAGCGATGTCAACGGATAATTATAATGATAAAAGTTACATTTTATTATCTCGTAATAAAGATTTCGTGCATTCGAGTCGAATGAATCAAAATAAGGGCAAGGAACTTCGATTCCGAGATGGATTTTCTTATGACGTATCATGTGGTAATTGTGGGATTATTCAAGTTTCATAATTGTATGTCCCTTATCGATAGTGCAATTTGAATCGCTGGTTACAGCCACCGATATCGTCGGCGAATTACTTTTACAAAGGACGACAAAATAGTTGACGATGAATTATCACGACGGACCATCACTCGTCGTTATCGCCTTCTCGTCCACGGATATCCATATGCACATAAGGAGTATGCTTCACGACCAGCTGCACTGATAATTTTGCAATACGCTCACGAGCTAGCTGATAAAGCGACGCTGTCCCGCCCAGCCTACGTTGTCAGGACCAACGTGTATCCGTGCGTATCTCTCACAGCGCGACACGAAGCCTTGCTGGACGTTGCTCAACGCTAACGCGCTCGGTCCACTTTCCCTCAAAGCTCGTGGCGTTGTACTATCAGCTCTAATGCAGCTGCTGTATCGGTAATAACACCGATCAACCGCAAATTCACTCGATCATTCGCACATTCTATTCCAACGTGCACCATTATTATTTTTATCACATCATCTTATTTCGTCCATTTCCGGACACACGCAAACACATTGGCCGACGATAATAAATTCACGATCTTTGCCTTTTTTTTCTTTTGAATTTTATTATTTCAAAGCAGATGAGAAGCCGTGCAATTTGCTGGATCCGGTGAGTTCTCGTTGGTTTTAACTTTCCCATCGGGTATCGATCGAGCGAAGAAAGTGTCCGGTGACCTCGCACTTCGTGAGTCGTGCCCGCTGTGCTAGAAGGTGAAAGCGCGCGAGCGGACGCGCGAATGTTCGAGCCTCGCCAGCTATCTTCGGTCTTCGCTTTTGCCTCTCGACGTCTTTGCTGTCGTCTGATCTCTTTGCGGTTGGATACCACGCACACGTACACGCGCGGGCCGACAGTCCCGTCGGCAAGGAGGGCACACACAGGCTTGTGCGTCACCATCGGCCGAGATTTTCGATCTAAACCCATGTTTTTCCACGTCGCTTATCTATCAACGACGTATTTTTTATGTTTTATTATGGCGCGGTCAATGCGCAGCTTCGGTCTCGCGACTTGTATTATATATACTATACATACATATATGTATATGTGTGTGGGTTTATGCAACCCGAGTAGCGGAGCAAGTTTGATGACGCGTCGATCGACGACCACGGTGCTGTTCCCGTTGCTGGTGCTGCTAATACCGTCACACTATCGCTGCAATAGCGTTATTTCACATGACAGTGGTTATTTCATCGCGTTGCCTATCCGTAATGCATCAACGAATGGCCTCGTTTGTACAGCCGCGCGGGTAAGTTCAAACGGGTCGATTCAAACCGCGCGCGCGATGGTTCGGACGGTCGATTGGCCGGGACGGCGCGCGTGCGCGGCAGCGGCCGGCGGCGCGGCCAATCGACGGGCCGGATTTTCAACCGCGCACTTTGAACCGAGTTGGGTGAAGTCAGGCGCGGTGAAAGGCGTGCAAGTTTGTTTGTTAAGCTACTAGTGCATTTGGATGAGCGAATGAGTGCTTGTAACGACCATCTGTTCTGAGCAGCTGCTGACGCATTCGTTCATTACGTGATTGTTCCGCAACCATTGACACTCACTTGGCCGCGATGCTGCGGCAAGCCCGAGCCGAATGTTGAATAACTTCGGAACGATCCTTTTTAGAATATTCAAGCGACATGGCTGTTTGGTAAATTTTATTTTGTCTTTTATCGCGTCCCGGAAACTTCGTGCGCTCGATTCGGTAACTCATTGGCGACAATTTTTCACGGCTGGCTGATTATCGCGGCAATTATGACGCACAATGAACATCCGCGTCGTCGAAATCTGCGCGGAGAGATCTCGGACGAGTGGGCTCGGACTTTGTGAGATCGTCGTGCGAATTTAAGATTGTTGAGAATGTGTGCATGAGAGTTTCTTCGAGGGGATATTATCTTGAACGTGGACGTTGGCAGCTGGGATGATGGACGCGTTGCTGTGCGAGATGGGAATAGACGGAGGCGTTGCTACTTTCGAGCACGAGTGAAACGCCATGCAAGTCGAGTGCTTGAACGCGTCATACTCAACGTCGGTGTAACTTTTGCGACGGTTGTGGGTTAGCAACGCATGGATGTGTGTGTGTGTGTGTGTGTGTGTGTGTTTGTATGTGTGTGCTTCAGACTGGTAGTCACGTGCGCCCCGCTTGACCCGCTGGACTTCTTCCTTAAAACTTGTCGTTGAAAATGTTCAAGTTCCTTGCTTATTGCTGAGCACGCATGACGCAAAATAAATGAGACGAACAATGAAATTGATGCAAACACTTTCAAGACAAATCTACAGAGAGCTTTCCAAATTTATGATCACATTTTTCTTGCTTACGTTTAAATTAAGATGAATCAATATTGAGATGACAACGAAATATTGTGACTCCCCGCGATTTTTTATATTGTTCAATAGGATTTTTCAGTTGATTGAAATTCCATTCGAATGATAGTATTCACTGATATTTTTTAAATTGATTATTGTTAGTTCGCTGCAGATACGTATTGATATGATGTTCAAAACAATTCGGTCTATCAATATGGACAAATTTTTTGTTTGCGCTGCTGATAAAGATCTCGAGGAAGCAAATGTTGGGAGCAGTGACGGAAAATCACGATGTCGCGTAATCGATTATCGCGTGCAACCCAAAAGCGACTGTTACTTTTGGTCTCGCTATCTCTGCGGCCATACCGTTACTTCCACTCTCGCTGAAGCTGCAGCAGCTGCCGCTGCTGCTGCTGCGAGAACGGTCGATCGTTGAGTTGAGTAATCACAGCCTTCGCTCCCCGAATTCCGGTGAAAGTAACCGCACATAGTCGAATACTATACACACGCTTGATATCAACAAGACGGAATAAGAATTCACTTTTTAATCCACCGATATGATATTTTATTATTATTATTTTTTTTCGCAACATGAATCAGCGTTTTGATCAGCTCATAGCTCAACATGTGTGTAACTGACCCGACAATCTTCGGTGCACATTTATTATGGAAAACTTAATCCACGAAATAAGCAATGGTTTAGAAAAATAAATAAACACGTGATATAAGTGTGAAAAAATAAATTCTAACCAAAAAAATTGTTTGATTGATGAAAAATAAAATTCATGAATCCTCACCTGCGATCGAAGTTCCTGATTTTGAGGAACTGGCGACGAGCTGACTAGAGCGGCGCAGACTGCGACCGCGACGAATATCGTCGTGAATTTCATGATTTCTTCTACTTAATTTTTGTAAATCCAAGATTCAGCTGCAATAAGAAAGAAAAATGTAAAAAATTTTTTTGAATATTGATGAGCATGAATTGGGCGAAGTCGAACCGAGTAAAAAAATTATATATGGACTTTGTATGGGGCTGGGCATATATTGTCTACATATGTATGTATATATAGATTTTATATGGACTATACATAAACCATCGAGTCTATATGTCGTTAATGTATAGTCTAGACATAGTCCATATATATTCTATATATAGAATATTTATGCCCAGCCTTATATATAGTGTATATATATAGACTATATATAATTTTTTTACTTAAGGAGGCCCGGATGACGTTTCGAGATAGGAATTTTCGAGAATTTGCGAATTGGGAAGTCGATGGAGCGTGTAGCTTCGCAAAAGTCTGGAGGTGAGATGGAGAAAGAAAGAGATAGAGAGAGAGCAAAAAAAAAAGAAAGAGAGAGACCGGTGGGGTTCGCCTTTCTCGAGCAGTCCGTCGAGAGAGGACTATCACTTTCGACGAGCAAATTGAAAGTCTCGAACACCGTCTTGAGCAACACCACGCTGGACTCAGCTTCGTGTTACGATAGGTGCAAAAGCTTTTTTTTTTATTTAAAAAAAAATTCTCTTTCCAAAAAAAACGCGACGACTCAGCCGTGTTTTTGCAACGTCAATAACATAGCGTGCGACAATTACTTCTCCTCGAAGACACGAATGAGCATGAGAATAAAAAAAAAATTCAAAAACTCGACCATAACTTTGATCGCCGTTAAATTAAACTTTTTTTATTTATATTATTCATTCGGTTTATCGTTGACTCGAATGTGAATGCAATATATTCATTTGATTTTATTTAATGTTGAAATTCTGAAACTTCTTCACGATGTTTTATAGGAGTATGGGATCTTTCGTTCATATTTTCTTTTTTTTTTATGCAGGTACGTCTTTTCCCTATAATTTCATATATGGATCACCAAAAAGTCAACGAGAGAAACAAAAGTTCGCTGGTACAGCCTTCGTTCGGTGAAAGGACAACAGCTGAACTTTCTACTCAAGTTTTTTTTATTCACCCAAACACACCGGAAATCTGCTTTCATCTAACGGACTTTTTGTACGTCGCATCGTTTTGTCGCTCGATATATCATTAAAACTTGAGAAGATGATTAAAACTCTCAGCGAAATTATCATAAGTGTCACAGAAGCTGGATCACTGACCGAAGGCCATTTAACTCTTATATTCCCCTTCTTGTGTGTTTTTTTTCAAATAATTCCAATTCAAATCGTTATTCAATCGACCAGACTTTGCACCGTGCTTTTTTTTCTCTTTCGACGCGTGCCGTTCGACTTGTTAATCGCGTTTCGAATTAATTATACCGGACAAGGGGGTCATGTGCACATAATTTTTTTTTCTCCTTATCTCCCTCTGTCTCCATTTCCTTTTTTGTTGGATTTTTTTTCGATCAGTTGTATTTCAACAGCTCATAGACACGACGACAACGTGAGGTAATCACAATCGAAGGTAATACAGATTCAGCGCGCACGTTCGTAATAAAGTAAGCGCGTGCACGTGAACCGCGCACGCGCGTACGCGTGCCCGCGCCCGCTGCTGGTTTCCCGAGTTCGAGGACGAGCGGGGAAGGTCCTGCGGACCTCGATCGGACGCTTCGACGCGACCTTTTTTATTGAGGATACACTCGCGAGGCAAACGGGTTCACACTTTTACGTCGATGATTAAACGGTAAATTGTGCGTTCAAAATAATCGAAAAACCGAAACAAAAAAGATAAACTAAAAAATAAACTAAAACATTATCCACAGAATAATGAAATGCACGTTCACTCGTTGTCGCCGATGAAAGAAAAATAAATTGTTTAACGAGAGAATTGTTTTGTTTTCTCTCTCCTATTCTTTTTCTATTTTTTTTCTGGGCAGGAAATTTAAGGATTTTTAATGACGAAGGGTGGACGAATTTTAATTCGTTGGATGAGGGTTTTTTCGTTTGGTTGTTTTTTTTTCTTTGTTTAAAACCCGAAACTCACCACTCACACGGATATCCGAACTCGTGTTAACTTAAACTCGTGATCGAGTACTTGCGGGGAGCTCGCGACGCTCCTGCTCTTTCGGTCTGGCTGTGACTGTTTGTGTGGCCGGGCTTAGTGAGCGGCTTTTATTAGCAGGAGGGGCCTCGGCGCCACCTCCACGCTACACTTGACTTCTCCGGCTCGAGATCTCCCGGTGGTGCCCGACCGCGTGCCCCCGATGGACGACGTTCGAGCCTCCCGTGGACGTCTCGGGACGACATCGTCGGGATGAGGAAGACGAGGATCGTGGGGTAGGGATATCTTATCCGGACCTACAGCTTCTCATCGATGTTACGTTGCCGGATGCAGTTCCTCATTGCACTCGATTTATGACGACAATAAACATTATTTAAAATATTGTTTTTGACGAATTTGTTATTTTGAATATTAAACATTTATTTATTTTCACGGAATTGATTATTAAAGAATTGAATATTTTCTTATTTTCACGAAATTGAATGTCTGAAGCATGGAAAATTATTTAGTTTTTCACAATTAATTATTTGGAAAATGGATCTGTTTTTATCATATTGAACATATGGATCATTGAAATTTATATTCGTCAATAGAATTTGTTATTTATAATTAGAGAAGGGATATTATGTGGAATTATCGCGATTTCTCGATTTTAGGTTCTCGGATGCAGTTCCTCTCTGCAATGGATTCAATTAGATGATGTGCACAATCAAAAATATCTATTTCACAAAATTATTTATTTGAAAATTGAATATTTCATTCTTATTTTTACGAAATTAGATATTTGAAAAATGAAAATTGATTTATTCTTCCAAAATCAGTTATTCGAAACAGAAAATTATTTATTTATTTGTATCATATTAATTATTTGAATAACTGAAATTGAAATGCGTCAATAAATCAGTTATTTCAATAATAAGAAATGTATTCATTATTATAAAATAAGTTTGCCTCATTTCTCGTATTATAAATTTCGATATTTTTCACATGTGAAAGATGAATTTTGTTTTGTTGTAGATGATCCCGATGAAATTTCCTACGATAGGTGACCTGAAATACAATAGTCGGCCCTTCGTTGGTCCTGGACTTTCCATTTGGTTGCAAAAAAAATGAATTGTTTCAGATATTTTCATGCAGGTAGCCAGAGGTCGTCGACAAAGACCTGCAATACATTATTTTCGACATTCAGCTATTTATGACTTGATGTAAAATCAACAACTTACAGCCATTGAGCGATATCACATCTATTGTGCAAGACTTAATGGCCTGCAGTTATCGAACCGTGCACAATCGGCGTCTTTATAGAGAATACCACTAAGACCCATCCTCGCAAACTTTGAAATTACCCTACGGCTTGAAAAACACAAAAATTCCCCGAAAATCAATTCTTCGATATCTCCAGAAGAAAAATATTCCCTAACTTTATCCATTTCAAAACTTTTCATGAACGAAAAATACAAATAAATATTATTCCATCAAAATTAAAATGTTACTGGCATTAAACACGATCCGTGATATGAAACAAAATAATCAGACTAGAAATTATATTCCGTAGCAGCAATTACGACAATATTCTGAAATCGCTGTGAAAAAACAGAATTAACAAAAAAAAATCTTTGGTCCGCAGAATTGCCGTTGACAATGCAAGATTTATCGATGATTTCTCTTTGTCGGTTAATCCGTGATAGGTCCTCGCATCGCGAATCGAAATTTCAGCAAAGCCCAACAAGGACGAGATTCGTTGCTACCGGGGCTCGTTGCCAAAGGATTACGACGAAGGCGAGCGTTTGAGAGAGGTCGTCACGTTTAATCGAGCACGTAAAAACGCAATACCATAGTTCACCCTACGTCCATTATTGTGTTATATACATGTATATCGCAGGATAGCAAATGGACTCGATGAAAATTCGTGAAAATGTTGCAATTTCTATCGCAAGGAACAATTGCAAAGCCGTGTAAACCAGGTGTGACACAGATATCTGCGATTTCCACGATTGAGAAACATCGAAAATTCGTTTCAGATGTCTCAAGGAATTACACTCGGGAAAATGGGTATGGAAAATAATTATTATTTTTTACTGGGTTATTAAAGATGAATAATAATTTTTTTTTATCCAAATCCACCATAAGAAACAATTCGACAGAAAAAAAAACTAATTTGAAAAATGGCGGAGACATGAGCCATAAGCAAGGCCATTTGAAATTCCCCGTCGTGTGGAATTTTTTTTTTTTGAGGCTTCGTCTGAAAATTGAAAAAAAAAACATTTTTTCCTATTTATAAAGGTAACAGCTACAATGCAGCATAGGAAAATTGAAAAAAAATTGGTTTCGTAACAATGACAGTTGTTTGAAAAAAAAAAACAAATTTTGACCAAACTGTGGAGTTTGAAAATTAAAAAAAAAATTATTTTGGCAGCTAATCACAAAAATCTTATGCTACATTGTAGATCATGTTATAAAATATAGGTGATATAAATTTTATTGAAAACGGTTCATAATATTTTCGGACATCTTGCCTGCCAGTTTAAAAAAAAAAAAGTAGTTTCGAGAAAAACGCAATTTGAAAACTTTGAAGATAAACCGAACTTTGATATGTTTGAGCGCTTGAAATATTCTTAAAAGTATAAACAATAAATGTAGCCTAAAATAAACTGAATTTTTTGAAATCTCAAGGTGCCGTAACCCCTTAACGTCATTAGTCGTTATTATCATCACATCGACGTTTGTCGGAACATTATTTGTACACAGAAGAGTCGCTGTCGTATTTCTATCACCTGTAATTCAATCGGTAGTTCGACATAAGAAAAAAAAAAGGACAAAGAAAAAAAATCATAAGTCTTGCTCAACAAATTATTAAGTCATAAATGATTCCGAAATGTTTTCTATTGGCGGGCCTTTGACTCGAAGGTTTACCTTGTGCGTGGAACCCATAAACTTCAACACTGTCGAGGCAATAACGCAATGTTACATATAATTTTTTTCTTTTCACCAATGTCAGACTAGAATCAACCGAACGATTATCGTTCGATCGATAACAATCAACTCTCGACGAGTAAAAATGTAGATACATACGATTTTTGAGAAGCCAATCTTTATGGTGATAAACCTTATCACATTCATGAAAGATATCGACGACGGCGCGCGAGACGCGTCGGATACCGTGTTCAAATCACCATAAAAAAATGTCTGAGAGCGGTCCGAGTCACGGTCGACCGCGCGTCATTCGGTGACATCGATGCGTGTGTAGAAAACGCGTTCGAGGTCCCGACAACTATTCTAAACGAGAAACATTGTCCGGTAACTCACGAAAACTGGACACGAACCTCGAAAATTTGATCCAAGAGAACTATTGAACGTACTTTTTTATCGCAAGGACCATTAGATCCATAGAACAGTTGATTGCTTATTAATTAATATTGATAAAACTACAAAAAGTGCATTCAATAGTTTTTTCGAAAATTTTATTCGAGAAAACTATTGAATGCACTTTTTTTATGAAAAGGACCATTCAATTCATAGAACAATTAATTGTTAATTAATTAATATTCAATTTATCGTATATGAACTGTATATAATTTCTATATGAATTTCATATAGACTGCAAATAGTTCATATATAGAATTAATATAAATATCTTTTACATAATAATATATTGATTTTATAAGATTTATCTGGGAACTATATACATATTGTGTATAAACAGTTTACATACTTCATATTTACTCGAGACTTGGACAATCGACGCAAGAAAAATAAAACAACAACTAAAATTACACAAAAATCGTCCTGCAATGGAAAAAAAAATCCAAGTGAGCCAACAGTGCATCGTTGATGTTATTTTTTTTTTCTTTAATTCACGATTCTCTATTATCTGTTCAAGTTCCTCCCTGACGCGCCTGATCATCGAGCCTCATTTTTCAACGAGCCTTCGTTGAGGTTCGTTGAAAAATATCATCCCGCAACAGTGCAACATTATACTCACGACAGTGATACGCAGTGATGCCTGTCACCGTAAGCCGGGTTCTTCATGCACGTCTGAGATTTTTTTTTCTTTCCTTCTAATTCCATAATTTATCTTGTCAAACCTCGCGACCCATTCGCTTAACCATCCTCTTCCCGTGTGCGTGCTCGCATGCGTGCATTCGCCAATAATCCTTGCGCATGCGTCGAATGTCCCATTTTCACAAATTTCGTTCGGCAAGTTTTCGTTAATGACTGCCCGAAAAATGTACAACTTTGTGAAATAATTGTCGCTTGGCCACAAATTAAATACAAATTGAATGTGACTAAAGTCAGTTTATATTATATTATATTATATTATATTATATTATATTATACCATATTATATTACATTTTTATGTAACTCAATTATTTATTTAATTTTTGTTTTGCTTACATTAATCTTTCTATTTAATTAACTTGGCACGCATTTTTTTGTAGAGCACGCGCATGAGTAGCCATAAGCATATAACAGCGAATCAAGAGCGTAACAAGACTGTGGTATCACGTAACGCGACTTGACGCTCCTCGACTTCCGCGGTACCGCCTTGTCGTACATAGGTGGAAGTGCGAGGGTTTTCGAGGTAAGTGATAAAAAAAATTACAGATCGTCGGTTGTCACACTACAGTGGCTCAAAGTCGAATCAGCATCGGCAGTGGATGAACCATTGTCAAGGCTCGTCTGTGAAATGCATTCCAAAGTGACTGTCCGAATGTATAATGAAAATAACAAAAAAATGAATGAAAATAAACGAGGAAACGACTATGCAGATAGGCAAAAATGAATAAAATCGAACGTTCCGAACGTGGATCGAAATGATTCGAATCATGGAGATTGTATGAATGATTCGGGTTCGTATAATAAGACGATAACGGCGTATTTATTCGGGTCTCGATTGTATGTGACGCAGGTTTATAGAAAATTACATTCTAGTTTTTTTTTTTGCAGCAAGTGAGTTACGCAAGTACCGTTTTGATATGGCGAATATAGTCTTCCGTAGTCTTCAACGAAATTTTTACGGAATAACAAAAAAATTTGTTCCACGGACATTTAAGGGGGCCAAGTCACCTCAAAAATTGAAGATTTATTTTTTTTCTTTTCGGGACATGATTAATGCAAATTCAAAACCGATTTTATTCTTATACCTATACCTATACTCAGCTATCATTTCAAATTTTTTCATAGCCACATGAAGCATCTGAACGCTGTAAGATTTATCAAAAAATGTTTCAACAGAGCAAATTCTCAGATGAGTGTGAGATTTTTTTTTCTTCGCTCTCTGGACATTGTGGCAACCTTTAACGTGAATAAAAAACAAGTTTCCTGTAATTTTTTGGATAAACAGTTGAATAATAGGTTACCACAAATTCATTTCACTGCGCATCTCAAATTCTCACACTTATCCGAGAATGTAGTCCGTTACGAAAGAAATTAGATGTCAGAATTTAAAATCCGTCGAGTCGCATGGGCCAAAGCTACGACAAGTGAAAAATGTTGTGATAAATCTTACAGCGTTTAGATGCTTTATATTGCTATAAAAAAATTTAAAATCATAGCTGACTATAGGTATTTCATAAAGGTAAAATCGATTTTTAATTTGGATTGATCTTGTCACGAGAAAAAAAATGAAATTTTTAGGTGATTCAGCCCCCTTAAAGATTCTGGAATATTTCGTGAACGATTGTCATTTCGACATACGTTTCGTGTGTCATCGTTAACAAATTTTTCTTCTTTTGTTCTGTTCTTTTTTCTTTCATTTCCGCTCTGGACCATCGGAGTCTGGACTCGAGTGGGTTGATAGTACAGATCTTCTCTCTTTCGTTTTTTTTTTTCATCGTAAATTCCGCTTCGCAGAGAATCTGGATGTTACGGATGGTGTGGCGGACGAGAGAGAAAGTGTGTTGCGCCGCGAAGCGTCGCGGAAACGTATCGAATGGAATTGATAGTCACGGAGACAACTCGACACTCAACGAGATACAAAGAGACGGAGAAATTATTCGAGATTAATGACGCTCGTAAAAAAATAAAATTACACTCGTAATAGCACGTGATTGCAAGACTCGCGCTAACATTAACGGATACAAAGTAAAGATAATTAACATCTTAAAATGAAAAATCTGCAAAAAAATGTGAAATCGGACGATTAACAATTTTTTTTTTTTTTTCAAAACTTGAATATCGGACTTAATCGGTGTTCGAAAGACGGAGAGTTGTCGAGTTGTAGTGACGGTCCTTCAATTGCAGAACTTGTGACCCTATAGACCGGTAATACTGTGAATGTTGTTTGCCTTGCACTTAGTCTTGCAACAAGTGGTTTGTATTTTTTTTTATTATCTTTTTTTTTCCAAGCGTATTTATTTGAAAATGACGACAAACAGAATATGTGAGAGAGATAGACAGAGTGTGAAGTTTGTTATATAAAAATGCAATAATTATGTGTTTATAATTAGTGTTTCGAACGAATTACTTTGATTAATTATGTTGTTAACATTGAAATATTTTTATATTTTTGTGGTAATTATAAATGATCAAGGTGTTACGTTGTTTTTTAATTAATTATGATATTCAATAGATATTACCATCTACGTGGGTTTATTCGTGAAAGTATTTTGAATACTTTTTTATTTGATTGATGACCCACCAATTTTATGGAATAGCTAATGAGAAACAGGAAGCAGGAATTTTTTTATTCAACAACTCCAATCAAATTTATCGTCTTATATTTAAAAATAAAAAAAAAAAAATTGTACTGTATCGAATTTTTTTTTAATAACGTTTATTCGATATTACCGACCTCGTGCGATTACGATGTCATGAGGATGGACGGTCGAGCGGTTTGTCGAACGTTCGCCAGACGGAGACACCGAGCTGAAAGACAATCTCGAGCCGATGTGGGAGTAAATACGAGAGTCAAATAGTATACGAACGTGTTGAATGAGTTATTTGAATGAAAGAACTTTGGTTCGTCAAAACGAAACGAGGAAAGAGGCTGAATTGAATTTCGACTGTTGTGTTCTAAATATGACAGGTGAAAATAAGACCGAAGATAGTCGAAAAAGTGAAGGGACGTTCTCTGATGTGCAACGATTTTATGGTCGGTCGCTCGGGTCGACGATCATATATATGTATGTAGATATATTATTATATTTTTTTAATGTCTTGTAGTCGACATAAATGAAAGTGACGATATCGAGTATTATCCCGAATGCAAAATACTCATTTACCATGCCACGTTTATGTCACGTACTGATTCTAAGGTTCAAATTGCCGATGTCATCGCACTGTCGTCCTCGGGTAATTTTTTTTATTGGCAATTAAAATATTTTATTTGCAATCTTCTGCAAACGGCAAACGAATCTATAAAGAATTAAATAATTTATAAGCCTGAGCATCAGTCTGAGCATCAGCGAGTGCTTCGCATTAAAAAAATTATGGTTTTACGGTAGGAAGAAGCTGAAGAGAAAACGAATCAGGATCTTTGAAATAAGATGACTCAATATTTTCGTGAGATTGCATTCTTTTCAAAATGCTTTCTTGCTTCCAACGAGAAAAAATAAATTATTTTAATTATTTGGATAGAGAAATATTTTGAGAGGACTGTATGTTACAATTCTCCCATTGTCTCATTTATATACCAATTAGGATGAAATTTGGTATACGGTCTGCGATTGATGATTCAAAAACCGAAATGATGAGAATTTTGAAAGGGAAAATGTTTGGAACCCTTCTCTAATAGATTGAAAAGTGCACTGAACATTTTTCTTTCACTTATCACATTGAATGGGGTGTCTTGGAACAGGTTTTCTTGAATTGAAGTAAATAATGTTTCAGCACCTTTTGATCTTGACAGAGCATGACCCTTCAATTTCCAAAGTATCGATGCAATAAATGTGAAAAAATTACAGAACGTAGCTTTCAATTAGTATTTAAAATTAAAATTATATCGAACCCTGTAGCAAAAATAGTTTATAAAAATGTTACATCCAACTCTTTTTTTATATCAATCGTCACACGAACACGTACACTTCTATATAGATCACATCTTTCGCAAACATGAAACGACTCTTGATACGTATTAAAAAAAAACGTTGAAGAGAATGTTAGTGAGAATGGCTACGGAACCCTATCACGTGCGTGTCCAATACGCTCTTGGCCACTTTTTATATCAATCGTTTCGAAAACTGGACTTGACTTTTCGTGCTCGAAGTCAGTATCGAAAAAAAATTAAAAAAATAGTCAAGTAGCGTGTTGGGCACGCGCATAATGGGGTTAAGCAGTCACTCTGTAGTTGTCATTGACGAAAGATGTAATCTCCACAATTATAGTACAGAGATATGTTATAATTGTGTACAATGATATTATACGATTGCAGAAGTCTAGATATCTATCATAATTTATTTATTTTTTAACTGTTAAGTTTATTTGAAGATATGTTTATAGAGATGATACGCAATAGGAGCCATTTTACCTTGAAAAATTAGCCTGCATCCGAAAAAAGGTTGTTTGAATATTTTTCGTAAACTATTTTTGTTACAGTGTTCATCATAATTTTTAATGAATGTACTAATTAAAAGCTAGGTTCTAGAATTTTTTTCCGATTTTTCGAATTGATAGTTTAGAAATTAGATGAGGGAGGGCAATCGGATGACGACTTTGAAAGCGAATATCTCGTGTCTGAAGGGTTGAAATCAAAAAGGGTTGGAAGGTCAAATAAGAGAATACGAAGACTGTGACGTAAAGACAGATGAACGGACTGACCGAAACCATGAGACTTCCTAAACTTCTACGGAATCCTAAAAATCGACCGTTAAAATAATTCCAATTCGATTGTGTGAAAAAATAAGGTCGATAATACGTAATCTCATGGCACGTTCGAAGGTTCGTACATTATTGTCCTTTCGTATATCCGTTCCATTCTTACCTGTCGATCACGATTCGGCGTCGTATACGTAAGCACTTGGTGGGGTTCTCGTGCCTCGCCTCTCACCTTATTAGCACGATGTAACCGAGCGCACTTGTCTCGACGGGAAAATATGTCGAAAGCGTCCTTGCATTGTCGGCCGATGCCGGTGAGACTAGCTCGGAGATGTCTCGGTCAGTCAAGATCGAGTTTTCACGATCATGGCCTTTTCAGAACTTCCCAACTCTTATAATATCCTAACTCTTATCCAGTCAGTCATGAGCCTCGAAAAATTCTTCCCAGGCGTAAAAAAAAAAAAATACATCTATGGTTTTTTAACGCAATGACAATTATGTCAATGGACCTGGGCAAGTTTTTTTTTAAATAAAAATCGTGTCGCGTCGATTTTTATTTGGAAAAGAACTCGTTTTTTTATTGACTTATAAAACGAAAACTAATTAAATCATTCTCACGCGTGACATAATAGGTAATAATAATTTCTAACATGAGCAATAAAATGAGACAAACATATCGCTTTACAGTCATTCTGATCCAACGAAAGAGTAACATGTAATAAATTAACGCAATTGGTGACACAATGCAAAATATGACATGCACAAAAACAAGCTATACATGGTTTGACACGGAGATTATATGGTCGCCGGATTTTTGTAAATTTTTATCCTTATAGTACAGAAAGGTCCAGACCCAAATAACAAATTGCCAAAGCCATAGGGCCAGATATCCAGAAGTTTTGGAACAAATGAACTTTGAAAAAATTTTGAAATAAAGTTGAAATGACCAAATGACATTTCTGTTCTTCAAATCTTTCAGCAGCTATACCCAAATCACTTACATGAGAATGTTTATATTGAATGAACTTTCTTATAAAAAAATAAAAAGTGTAATGTAAGAAATTTGCTTATTATATATTTTTCCTTAATTCGATATAATCATCAAATCGATATTCCTTTCACCAAACCTGTTAATCCCAAACAATGCTCCAAAATCCATCAATCTCGGTCTTTTACGTCAACTATTTTATATCTCACAACCGAATTCTCTCGACGAAAATATCTCAACGCGAAAAAAAAAAAACATCTCTTCAGCCGTGGTGTCGCCTGAACGTTCGCCTCCGTTCGTCGATACGCACACGTCCCACACGTAACGATCCGCTGTCACAGCCTGTGTACTTCCGACGCACCGCGTAACTTTCGCGATCCTCGTAATTACGATAATGCAGATTATGCGATTGTCGGGTGGTAGGCGTGTAGCTTCATCGATATCGACCAACGATATATTCCATACCGAGGAGCTATTTCATGCGTGAAAAATAATGTGCACATCCGCGAGTCCACGACGACATCACACACGGAAGAAGCTAAGGGCATTCATTATCTTACGAGCCAGCCATACGTTCCTATATAGCCAGCCTGATGGGACCATTGTCGTCTCGTCTATTCTCGACTGTCGAGGAATCGCGATCGTTTCTTGTTGGTCGTGCTGTGATTGGAAATTCTCAAAAGTTCGGAAAAATTATTTTGGCCCATTTAAAAATAAAAATTAATTGAATTAATAATAATAGCAATAAAATCAATAACAACGACCTTAATAGTAGTTCAAAGAAAAATAAATAAAAGAACAATACAATGGAACGAAATTTTCAAGTGATAAAATAATAATAATAATAACAACAATAATATTAATATCAATAACAACAACAACGATCTTAATAATAGTTCAAAGGAAAATAAAAAACGGAAAACATTAAAATGGAACAAAATTTTCGAGTGATAACATTTTTATTTATCTTAATATTGATAGATGGATCCTTACAAGCACCTTCGCCATCTCCTCGTTCACCGATTTCCAATAACCACGAAGATCAGTTGAATTCAGCTTCGAGCAACGTCGAATTCAAATTACCGGTGAAAATCACGAGCATGGAAGATCTCGTGGCTTGGGCGCGTAACGCAATGAGATCAATGGCATCGAGAATCGACATAACTCTCGAATCCGTGGACGATTCTTCGACCCCGAAGATCCGCGAAAATTCGAAATCATCGTCGAAAGACGGACGATCGAAGCAACGTGAGATCGCGAGAAATCGTGAGCCGAGCTTGCAAGTGGACGGCCGTAGGCCCGTCGCACCGAGCGCATTGATCTCGACCTACGCGAATATTTTGCAACCCGATGGGGCCCTCGAAACTTTGCTCGGAGACGAAAACGAAGTCGTTCAAGATTTTGGTCCACGTGGCAACGTCAATGCTTATCTGCCGTTGTTTTTGGACGACGGTGAGATATCGAGATATCGCGAGGAAGCTCTGAGAAAATATTATTTGGAACGCGAACAGATCAGACGCGATCAGATCAACAAGGACAACAGAGACAGAATAAAAACGAAATATTCGCAAACGGGAACGCGAATCAGTGGTGACGACGGATCGGAGAGAAACGACGTGAGAACGAAAGATCGTCAAAAATCCGATGACAAGAAGCTCAAACCCGTGATTTCCGTTCCGTTCGAGGCTATAGTAACGATTACTCGTGAAAACGCTGACGAACCGATTCGCACGATCGTTCACGAGACTCGCGATCCTCCCGACGAATTTCCGCCCTATTTCGAGAGAGATTATTCGCGTGAAATGGCCACGGACAACGTCGAGACGGGAGTGAAAAATAATGAGACTTCGAAGAAACGTCAAATCGCGACACTCGGCGATCTGTTGAGGATGCTCGGATTAACGAAAAAATCGTCTAACACGAAAAAATCGACGAACAAGAACGATTCGGCGAAGATAAATTCGAACAAATCGAGACCGAGAAAACCCAGTGGGAAATTCACCCCACCTCCGATAATTCAGTTTGAAGATGTACGTGGATCGATGATGTTGTGATGTATAATTATGTGATAGTCGTGATAATAGTGTAATTTTTTTTAAGCGTCTGAAGTATAATTCAGTAATTTTTTTTCTTCATAGAAAATAAACCTCAGGGGCACTTGGTACAATTGTTCTTAACCCTTCCCGGTCACATATTCTGGAAATAACGCGCTTGTCACACGGGGTCACAATGACCCCAGCGCTATTCAAATCATTGCCTCGTTAACAATATCGTTACGATCGACTCAAAAAAATTCAGTATTATAGTTTGAACACTTTGGAATGAGGATATCATAGAAAATCTGTTTTATCGGACTTTTAAAATGGCAAAAAAAAAATCAACAAGAGGCCAATACGTGAAAAATCTCATTTTTTACTAAAAAGAATCATCGTTCGCAATTTTTAAGTTTTCAATCTTTGTTTTTATTGCCTTTAATTTTTTGGGCTGAAGTTACGCTTGGGGTCATTTTGACACCTAGGGACCTCGAAGGGTCAACAGAATCATGACTGGTCTTTCATATATGAGGCATTCCACTGAATTTTAGTCAACTCTGACCGTCAATTCGAAATATTTGGCCCATAATTTATTATTCAAACAGCCCAATAGCTGCTCAAACATATACAAGTTGAAAGCTTACACATCTTTCTTCAATCTTCATTTTCTCATCTTTCATTTATTCAAGTCTCATATTTTTCTTATCCCACCGACCATTATATCAAATTTATTTCAAAACGATGATAGTTCCCCTAAAAAAAATCATTTGATTCATCAATTTTGAACGATAAATTCAAGCCGCGATAATTTCGACAAACATTTTTATTTCTCAAATAATATTTCACGACGAAAGTAAAAAAAAACGCGTCATTACAAATTACAGAAATTGTTTCAACGAAAATATCTAGCAAATTGCCACGCGACAATGTTGTAAATAACGCATGAATAGAACAAACTCGCACAAACATTCGCCGTTAACAAATTGCATTCACGATATTTCCTAATTAAAACACAGCAGGTGAACGACGCTTTCGACGCATTGCCGCTGACGACGAGTTCGCACGTCGTTAAAATATAACTTCGATCTCGCGTATGATCGAGATAATTAATTCACGCGCAAATAGCGCGTACATTCACCGTTGCTCTCTGTGCCTCGGGCATGCACTGTCGTTCGTCCTTTTGTTTTTGTCGTTGTTGTTCTTTCTTTTTTCTGGCGCCGCGTGCGAGTAACCTCTTACTCAAGCAGGATCAACCGGGAAGGCATCGTTGGCTCGCGCTGCAACACTATCCTCGGCAAGGAGGGAAGGGGGGGGGGTGCGACGTTTTGCCGATTGCGTAAGATTACTCTCGCGACTCTCGTGCGCATGCCAACCGCGTTCACTCGCTACTCACACATGCGTATGGATAATAAAATCGAAATACTTTTCCGCTGTCCACTACGTGCTTTCGCTTTGGCGACGATCGGCAAAACTCGGAGAAAGAAAGTTTTCGCTCGAAGATTATTATTATGATTATTTATTATCATTAATGTTTTTTTTTCAACAACGAAAGGTTGCGTCTTGGAGTTTCGAATTTTCAATGTTTCGACGGTACGAAATTTCGAAAATGCATGATTCGACCGTACACGAGTCCAAAAGTCCATAGTTCCGAACGGGCAAAGTCTCGAACGGTCGTAGTTTCGAAAAAACAAAAAATTCGAAATGCAATGTATCGAAATGACCATTTTCCGAAGGGTCACGACTCCAACTCGTCAATATTCCGAACGGCAATTACGATTCGAATTTTATAAAATGTCGAACTTATGAGTCTTTGGAACGTTGAAGATTCGAGATTTCGAGACGCACCCGTTAACGGGATGCCGACTTGTGACTCTTATTGTACGCATTGTTCCAGGAACCTCTGCGTCAACGTAGAAACGAGACGTCGCAGAGACAGGAGTTTGACGATGATGACGACGAAGACGAGGTGAACAAATATATAATTTTTATTAATCAAAATTCGAGTTAAGTTCGAGTTAATTCGGGAAAAGTTGTTAATAAATGAATGAGTCGATGAATACATTGAAATAAAATAATAATTTATTAGGACATTCGAATTTTGTTTTTTAATACATAAATAAATGACGATGAAAGTTCACGTAATGAGGAAAGTGAAATTATGAATGGACTTGGTTATCCGATCGTGTTTGACGGTTTCAGGAACCAACGGGATCGCTGGGATCGATAACCGAACTCCTGCCTCTGGTCATACCCATTCTCGAGGACATCAGTGACGTAAGAACCCTTGAAAAAAAAATCATTTGCCCTCGAATTCGATTGAACTCAAAAAAAAAAAAATCAATGACGCCTTCGCTGACACGACGAGTCTATAAGATTGAATAATTCAAGGTGACCCAGTACCATAACATGTGGTCATGGGGCACCCATATGGTCATTAAAGCCTTCCCAAATATCATTCCAACGTCACAACAACTTTTCACCGTTTATTGTGATTTAAAAAAAATTCTTTTTGCAGCCAAACACGGAAACAGATTTGGGTGAAGTATTGGAAGCTGCTTTGCCATTGGTCCAAGGACTCTCAGACGTAATTTCAATAAATCATTTCTTTTTTTTTAATTCTAGAAAAAAATGTTTTTTATATAACGATAACGATAATTCGTTTATATTTCTATAGCCCAGCGATGATCCTGATGCTCCTGATATTCTGAGCCTGATAGGACCGATTCTGACAAAAATCATCGGAGTAAGTTTGCCATGACACTTTTGCTGATTCCAATTGAAGCTATTCAAACGATCAACGAGAAATCGTTAGATGCTTCATGGTCAATGTAAAAATGCACATCTATGTGACACAACTGACTCAACGATTATCCGTGTTTTCAGGGCAAGGACGGGCAAGGTAGTGACGTGGGTGCTGTGTTGGCACCTGCTCTCACGTTGATTGCGCCTCTCATAGGACCCATTCTCGGCCCTCTCATCGGTCCCCTTATCAGCACTATCAGCAACGTACGTACGACTCCATTCTATCATCTTCATTTCTATTCAATTTTTTACCAATTCATTATTTTCATGTGCATGTCAATAATGTGACCCCATTTTTATTATTTTGACGTTTATTCAATTCTTCTTTTATTTCCGTTCATTATCTTACTACAACTACCAATAATGCGTAACATTTATTAAAAAATAAAGTAGAAAGAAATTAGATAATATGAGAGAAAATTAGTATGTAGTAAATTACAAAATAGCAAGCAAAGATGTTTTTAAACGATCGAAGGTTTCACATTCCCGGTAGAAAAAAATAACACGTTGGATTTCTTTAGATATTTTTAATTACTTTTTCTATCAATTCATTATTTTGTTGCACCAATAATGCGTACCATTTATTTAAAAGTTTTTTTTATCTTTAATTAGATAGTATTAGATAAAATCATTTGTGATACCGAACGAAGATGTTTTTGAACTATCGAACGTTTCATATTGCTAGAAAAAGCAGGTGGGGCCTCTCAATTTCTATTCAATTATTTTTTCCCTATTCATTATTATTTTTTGCATCAATAATGCGTAACTTTTATTAAATTTATTTTTATCAACTTAGATAATATGAGATAAAATCAATTATAATAGCAAACCAAGATGTTTTCAGTAGATCGAAGACTTCCTTTTGTCAAAAAAAAAAAAAAAAAAAAACAAAAATACGTGAGTCTGTTAATTTCTTTCGAAATCATCACCGGTCCGTCTTGTCAAAAAATCAAAGTCCTTGTGATAAATCGATAACGGAGTTGAGTGATTGAACGTGATGAAACAATCTTCATCGCGACGATTGAAACACTTCGATTATCGATTTTCAGCCGCCACAGGCCGAAGGTTCTTCTCTGGCGTCGTTGCTCACCGCGGTTCTCGCACCGTTGACTCAGGTAATTGGTCCGTCGTTCACTTATCACCGTCGCAAGTCCAGTTTTTTTTTCTTTTTTCATTTTTTTTTCACACTGCCCAGCTTATTCCTTTCACCAGCTGGAAGTTGTGATCGTAATTCTATTTTTATTGTATTAATTTATTTTTTTTCACGTCTTTTTTTTCTGCGTTTTATTATTTTTTTGTTTTTTTTTTTTTCGCAATCCGTTGGCGACTACCTTTCGGCTGTGGCGAAGCCAACGGGAGAAGGCGGAATGTCACCGCTGACGGTCCTTACCGCGGGAATTATAGCCGGTCTCAGCAAAGTACGTGATGCGAATAAAATGTTTCATATTAATTCCACGATTATGACATTTTCCACGAGTTTATCGGTTTGATTGATTTTTTTAAAAATCTTTTTCCGCTTTTCTTCACTCGACAATTTATTCGTTTGGAATAGGAATTGAGACCGGGTTTGCCGGGAGGGCTCGACGTCGGTGCTGTCGTGGGATCGGTTTTGTCGGGCGTTATCGCTGGCACGAGCGCCGGTTTGAGCGGTAGTTTGAGTTCCGATAAAAATCAACATCCGTCTTATGGTGCTTACGGTCCTGTGAGTGTTCCAAAATTTTCGCGTTATTACATTTCAATAAAGTGTTCGGTGGAACAACATGAATAATTATTAATCCCAAACATGACTCATGAATGTTGATTGATCGACGAATAGATCAATCAATTTACTAGGTTTAATGTAGGTGTAAATTACGACTGTGTCTTTGACAGCTATCTTTGGCACGAACAAACGAAAAATATGTCAACGACATGAAAAATGCTGCATTTCGAGTTGAAAGAATGCAAACTTTTAAGGTCGAGACGTTTTTATTGGTGAATAAATATTATAATATACAAAATTTAGGGACCTCTGCAAGCTGGAAGTGTCAACACTGGTACGAGCACAGGATACATTGTTCCGGGATCGCACATCAATTCGTACCAGCAATCAAGTCCGACTAACGTAAAATTTATTTATTTATTTATTTATTTATTTATTTATTTATTTATTTATTTATTTATTTATTTATTTATTTATTTATTTATTTATTTATTTATTTATTTATTTATTTATTTATTTATTCATCATCCACGATCGGTATTCCCATCGTTTCCCGAACAAAACTTTTTTTCTGTGTTCCATCAAATGAATTTTTATCGACAATATTGTTAAATAAAATTAACTTTGTGTAATCGACTGATACGGTTTGCAGCAGAGACCGATTCCCGCGAACATCGCCGGACATCAAGGGAACACGCATCATCCGACCCGAAGACCCTATTCCACATTGCCGCAGAGCTTACAACCGGGACCTGCTCCTCGTCCTCCTCCACCGACATACCATCAATCATTCGCGACGGTGTGTTCATTATCGAGAGCTCGATTATTTCTTAGCTCGTCAATTTTTATTAAAAATATTTTCATATACATATGACCGTCAATTATAATTATTTGTATCGTCACGATCGTCCTCAACAGGGACCTTTGACTGCGGGTACCACCAACACCGGCACTGGAGACTCGAGTTACCTTCCTTATGGCACGGTAAACTGTTTACAATTATTATCATCACTACTATTGTCACTTTTTCTTTCAACACTTCTGATTATACATTCCAACCAGTGGCTGCTCAGTGGCTCGGTTGCGTCCCGTCCTGTGCCGTTTTGTCCCATGCCGTCCCGTCCCTCCATTATAAAAAAAAGGTGTAACCCATGCTTCCAGTCGATCAATTTTGAAATCCCTTTTTAGTGAGCACCTGGTTTGAGACTCTTTGATGTTGATTTTCGGAAAATCCTTTCTTAGCTCACCCTTTACACCATCTGAGGATCATATATTCCAAATTTCATGTTTTTATATTTATTAGTTCAGGATGTGCGTTGTTTGTCACCTAGACAGTCAGGAAACTGTTTTGAATATGAGTAATTCAGCCAATTCGATTATCGACTTTGGGCTTCACTATCAGCGATCTTTTTGTCACTTTAAAAAATAACAATCCCCATCGAGAAATGAACTTTCTATTTTTTTCCGAATTTTTTCTTGCTTATTCTCGCTGTATGCGTCATTCTATACATTTTTCATTTTTATTTTTTGTTTTCATTAATTTCTCATTGAGTTTTGATTTTAAAAAAATAGACTTGACCAAAGACTTATTTTTATCTATGTAAACAGGCTCAGTTGATAAAAAAAATACAAAAACATTTTTGGACCTTAAAAAGTTACTGCCAAGAAAAAATCTGGAAAAAAAAATTGAAAGTTCATTTCTGGATGGTGATTTTCACTTCTCAAAGTTACAAAAAGATCTCTGACAGTGAAGCTCAAGCTCGGTAGTTGAATTGGCGGAATGCCTCGAACATAGATGATTTCCGAATGAAAAGCGAAAATTCATTTTTGCAGACGAACGCAGTACCGGCTAATAGCGTGAATCCCATTAGTCTAATCGGCAATCTCATCAAAGACATTCTCGGAGCTGGTGTGCAGGTCGGCTCGTCGGTGATAAACGCGGTTTTCGGAATTCTCGGATCGTCATCGGGGTCCGATGAACCCAAGCCGGTCTACGGTCCGCCGCCTCAATCGTCCTACAGCCAAGCTCCGCGATAGCGAGCCCCAAATTACACGAGACACATAAGTTCGTAATAAATGATTCGTCAATGGTGAAAAAAGAAACAAAATTTGATTAATTATTTATTTTATAAATAAGGTGGTGGATAATTTTTTCTTTCTTCTTCAGCGAAACACAATTTTTTTTTGTGATTCAGTTGAAATTACGATTTTTTTCGTAATTTCAACTGAATCACAAAGTCGAAAAAAATCGTTTCATCTGAACTCTTGGATCATTGAATCATAAAAAAATCAACTATAGATAAATTTAGAAAATTTCGAAATATCGAAACTTTCGTAATAGCGGAAATTTGAAAATAGCAAACAATTTTAAATGCTGAAAGATAATAAAAAAATACCAAAATTTTCAAAATATCAACATTTTCGAAGTATCGAAAAATAATTGCATACAAAAAATTTCGAAATATCGAAAAAATTGAAATATGGAGAATTTAGATATTTCAAAATTATTTTCGTAATTTCGATCAACTCGAAATACATAAAATTTCCAATTCGATATTACTTTCTCGGGTTACCAACAAAAAAAAAATAGTCATCCATAAAACGTGCGAAAAAAAATCGATGATAAACGACGAATATTAATTCTTAAAATTGTTTAATTCATATTCTCGAAACATAATCCTTCCGTAATGCGATAATCGATCTCATATCGAGCAACTCTCTCGCGAGTCCGTCTCATCCCGAGAATTACGTGACAGCGATAGCGAGGAAAGTGGGATTTCCCACCCCGCCTGGATCAACGGTTACGATGGCTCGTCTATCCGGGCAGTGTATGCATGTATGTGTGTGTTTGTGTGGCGCACGACTGTGCACCGAGCGACATGACGTACGTGCACAACCGTCGATTGGCAACCACGGAAATACGTATCGAACGAGCGTGAATAAGAGCAAAATACATCGAAACTCGCGTGTGTCGCGTGCGCCCACGTGGTCGTAATAACACATGTACACATATATATTCATACACACGCCCGGTATATATATTTCTGTACTTCCGGGGTGCAAGACGCATATCTGCATAAAAATATTCACCGTAACGCATATGTAACGTTTGCACACACACACATAACCCGGAAGTCGTGGACAAAAAGACGTTCGACAATTTTCCCCTCGAGTTGCATCGATCCAGGACTCGTGTTATCCAACCTAAATTCATAAATAATCAACTATCGTGCATTTAAACAATTTTTTTTGTCTTTCATATTTTTTTTTGCTTTCGCAATATATTTTTTTTCTGGTTTCTGACAAAAAGAGAATTTTAATCACGTGGAAAGTGTCGAATGTGGTTTTTTGTTTTTCGACACCTTTGTTCGTGGTAAATTTAGTCACCAACTTTCCCACGAATATTGCTACCGTCAGCTTCATCGACGTCCTTTCGAATTTCGATCGGATTTTCCCCTTCTCTCGATTCTTCACCGCGACGGGTCGACGGTCGAGGATGTAAAAAGTCGTCGGTTAACGATGAGGATCTCGAGGAGCATCTCTCGTGGAATGCCTCGAGCGCTTCATCGGTTAACGTATTAATGTATGATAAATCGTCGCTCGAACACGCATAACCATCGAGCGTCATGACGGAAGTGAAATGGCTTATTCTTCGTGCATATATATAGTAGATATATAGTAGATATGGAGTCTCAGGTAATGCCGTTTCCTGACATATAGATGGAGACAACGTAATGTTCCGCGTGGTTGGGCGAATAGCTTTTGCGAGACGGGGCATGATCCTCCTCCCCTCTCCCCCTCTCCACTTCTTCCCCTTCTGCCGCTCAACGACCTCTGGCCATACGATCTTATCACACCTTGATATCCGGTTTTCCGAGTCGATTTATCATACGTCTTTTAATTTGCTTACTTACATCGATCTATTTGCTCTCTTAACTGTTGCATCAATATTTTTCAATCTACTTGTTGTTTTGTTTGTTTTTTTTTTTTGTTTTTTTTTGCTCAAGTGGCTTAGGCTTTCACGAGTAGGTTTTCATTGTTGCAACACGTTGAACGATGCAGCGCGTAATTCATACTGTGAAATAATGGTTTTGTACATAATTATATTGATCTTGATAGGGATTTTTTTTATATCTAACATTTTTTATTGAATTTAGTAGAAAATAAAATAAAAATGTTGAATTAATTATGTTTCTATGGTCGATCGATTTATGCACCATTTAATTCTTCTCCCCCCCCCTCCCCCGATGGTTTTATTCCATTGCACTATTACGGTCAATCAATGGAAATAATAAAAACAGATTTTTAAAAAATGTTCAGGTTTATTTTTTGATCGCCAATTTTGACATTCTAATTCAATATTCTCAAAAAAATTATAATTCATTTCGAATAAAATTCTGAAATTCGAAAGTCTAGAATGAAATTAAAAACATTTTTTTAGATGAATTAGATCGCCCGAATATTCCCCGATCGCAAAATCAGCCATCAAACTACGATCTCACACATTTGCATCGTTTTATTATTTACATTATCATCGATCCTCCAATCGAATTTTTACGCAACGCAATTGCGCAATTCGTCGATTAAAAACGTCTGCGCCACGAGAAAGGATGAGGTCGTCGACACGCGTGTTCGAACCACTCTAGTCCGACGGTTATTATCGTCTTATGCCTCTCGTATGCCCCGCTCCCTTGTGGTGATCAGGAATTGCGAGATATAATTCGCGATACATAACTGGAAATCGCGACCGTGCGTTTATCCGTGGATCGATGGCTGAACTATCACTAACGCGATAGCCGTCGATGGAAAAAAAGCTCGTACAGTTACGATAAATAGTTTTCCACAATCTCGCAAGACCAGAAAAAGCCAAAAGATAATTAAACGAATGTAAACGGTGACTCGATAATTGTCCCACGGACACTGGACTCTGGTCTCGGGACCTGAAAAAAAATATATATAGGGGTAATGTGTATATGTATATATATATATACACATTATTCATAGGTCATTTTTTAATTTTAATGTTGACGCCCTCTTTTCAAAAAATATTGAAAAAAAAATCTTTCAATGTGCTTTGGCGACCTTGCCACAGTTGTAAATTCGTATGATTATTTATCTCTCTTGGTTTGAGAGCTAGAACCCTACCTTACCGATGTTATTTTTTGGTTAGCTTATTTTCATTTTTTATTTTTTTAAATTAAATAAATTGCCCAGTTAATTCTCGAAAAATTAACGAAGCAATATTTTCCATCACTGATGTTCTTGATAAATGAAAATCGAATCGCGACAAAAATTCCACATAAAAAAAAGTTTTACGAATAATACTGGATGTTTATCGAGTTAATGAAATCACAAAATCCATATATATATATATATATATATGTTTATGTATATACTATACATTAATATTACGAGATAATCGATGGGACGACACCTTGATTTATTAATCGTTGAACTGAGCTGCAGCTGGATTGAGCAATGAAGTGGTTTATGATAGATCGAATGTGATATGTCCACGCGTTGAACCGGATCGACTCGTGGTTATAGCAACAAGACGATGATGATGAGAATGATGATGATGGTGATGATTCTCGTGCTATAGCTCATGCGTATTTTTTCAACATTCGCATCGTTCCGAGTGGATCACCGTGCTCCAGAATGTCATCAACTGGGACGACAAACCGTACCACCCTGACCACCCTGAATCTCGTAAAATCTTCGATTCAGTTTCTTTGAAATCAATGTTTACATCGATAAACGAGGACGCGCAATCGCGTACGTTTGCGTATATCGTTCACGCCATCGAATTCAACGTTTTTCCAAGTAGTACAAAACCGATATAGTCAAACGGAGCTAGAACGCACGAGAAAACCAACTTCGCCTGTTTATTAACATCGCCATTGCACACTGCTGGTTTATACTTTTTTTTTTTTTTGGTTTTGCACACGAACGTTCCGACTACTCGCGGTGTATGAGCTATTGGGCATTCTTATTTTATTTTTCAACTTTCTTTGAAACGAGATATTAATGCTGAGATCTGCGAGAACTCGTGATACTTGTGTGAAATAATGTTTTTTTTTATTTCATGAAAAATACGTTGGCTGTGTGTAATGAATCACTGTCGAGTGGGAATTTGTTACATTATGAACATTTTGTGATAAGTCATTTTGTATTATATAAATACTAATTATTACATTTTTTTATCATCATTATGAAGTGATATTATTTTTTTTTCATATAACAATTTATACGTGCTTAATATATTCAAGGCATCGATGGGTAGCACCTGAGATACTCTTAGCTCTGACAATGTCTCATTGTCAATAGCGACCCATTTTGGCCACGTACTCAAATACAAAAAAAAAACAACATGGAATAATTAAGTAGAATCATAAAAAAATTAAAATACGAAGTCACCGATTAATTCCACTGAAATACAGTTATGTCCACCTTCAAAAATAAAATAAAACAACATTACTTCATGCCAAAAATACATTCGCTTCGAGTGAAAACGTCTTTCGACCATGCCACTTGATGCAATCAGAAGACTCGAAAAACAAAACAAAAAAAAAAAAACTTTCGGTACTATTGCAGTAACTACGGCCACGCAGTCTATTATTAGTGAATCAAAACGTATGTGTAACTTTTAAGCACGATTGGAACATTACAATGCTGTATGAGTGAAAAAAAAAAAAAAAAAAAAAAAAAAAAAAACGATGGTAGGTTAAAGGCCCATTGACATCTTTCACGTAATCCCTCTTGCATAGTTGCGTTCACGACAGCCCATTGAACGACGTAACAAAGATTGTTGTGCGAACCTTGTTTCTTTCATCGAGTGCAATAGGTCACCGGTGAAACGTTCCCATCGACGATCATCAAACGTACCAACACGCGTGACCAACCCAAACGAGGTGCGCACATGGCGGACGGATAGAACGAAGCTTGAAACGTCTACGGGAATAGTCGCTGCAAGGTCGAAGGTCTGGAAACAAATTTTCCTTCCTGCTTCGTTCAGTTGAAAATTATTTCCCGATGTTTGTCTCGTGAATTATTATTATCATTTATTTTCGAAAGGATAATTCTTTCACGATTATTCGTACTTGTGTTACATAGTGTGTTTAACGAGTACGTGTGAGTCCAGTCGCACGGGCTGGTTTATTAAAATTGCACAGCGAGAGATGAAGATTGCGCAAGACGGAATTGAGATCCATGTGAGGCTGTGTGATATGAGTGTGTGGGATTTGCCCCTCGACCTAATCGAGCTCCTGCTACCGATGGCGCTAACTTTCTAGTTGCATTTTATTATGCAGATTTTACAACTCGACTATTAAAGACTCCTTGACATCGTGAAATTTTCGACAAATTTGTTTAATTCTTAAAAAAAAAAAAAATGTTTCATCAATGTTTTAATTCTGGAGCATATTTTGGGAGTAGGTAGATCTGACGATTTCGAGAATTGTTCGAATTAGAGCAAAATGAATTCGAAGTAAAAGGTTACGATTTTGATGAAGAGAGGTTTTTATTTTCGTGATTTTTTCGAGAAATTATATTTTTTAAGTCAGGCGACATTGTAGAGTCAAAACCGATAGTCCAATTCATTTTTAAGTCGATACACATGTGCTTGAATACATTTTCTTCAACCTATCATAGAATCTTTTGTATATGCTGCTCAGTTTTTTAGAAAATTTATTTTATTCGTTAGCATGAGACGATGTGCTGCATTTTCTCTCGCTCTGCAGATAGTGTCGATGAGGCTATCTCTCTCGCACTCATGGCGGACCAACCGGTATACTATATCATCTTAATGCTCAAGAGATGTTCGGTTTAGAATTAGAGTCACATCCACAATTCTTGAGGAAATAAAAATAAAAAACTAGCTTTCTAGATTTTAGTTAGCTAAAATCTAGAAAATAAAATAAAATAAAATCAAAATAGGATGAAAGTTTCAAGACTCACAATAAAATATTATATAAAATAGACAGCAGCTGAGGGAAAAATCAATGTAATTCATGCACGTCTTGAAAACGGTTACGGTGTCATGCTGCCTTAAGGTGAGGCAAGATCCTCGGACGTTCTCCACTCGAGCAGCAACACAATTCACAGTAGCGATGACCGCATGGGTTCGAACGAGAATCCTGGTTCAACAAAAAAACAAAAAACAAAAAAACCTCGACTCGTTCGTGCAAAAGTGCCCGTCTCTTAAATTCTTTATCGTAGACAGAACCGTCTCGTTGAGCGATGTGGCGTTGCGAAACAGTTGCGAAATTAATTATTGCACGGATTTCATGAGAGTTGTCGTCGGGCCAATCATGTTGGTGCCACTGAAAATTGAAAATAACAATTTTTATTATACGATCCGTCTTAAATTATATACACAGTGATTCGGATGTGTCTTTCACGAGCGAAAGTCTCGATCGTAATACGATCCAATAAAATGATAAACATAATAAATAATTGATAACCAACGAAAGCTGATTTACTATGATTCATTTTTTTTAATTCTGCAATTTTCTCATATTAAACGAAGCAAAAAAATGTTCACTACTAACATCGAGGATTAAAGAAATGTTACTTCTTGCTTACGCAAGTTAGTGACTTAATTATTTATTTTACGTTTTTGTCATAATTCGGAAAAAAATATATATTACACATTGCTGCGATAATTCTAGCAGGAAGTAAGTATTTGATTTAACGTAACATATTGGTACCGTAACCGGAAAATCCGGGATGTCGGATTATAAAATAATAATTTTACGAGAGCTCAGGGGCGGGTCTGTATTAGCATTTATCTATCTATATACCCATACATATATATAGAGATATACGTAGTTATGTATAGATGTTATATGTGTATACATATTATGTATACATGTATATTTGTGTATATATATATATATATATATATATATATATATATATATATATATATGTTACTGTCCATTAAATGGTCTAGCAAGAAGAAAGAATAATTTATGTGCATCACAAACACACACACACACACACACACACAAACACACGCTCGGCGGGGACGGAAATGTGGGGCGCGGAGATCCGGCGTGGTCCGTTTATTCCTTTCGTCGATTCCGCGATCGTCTCGGTAGTTGTATACACATTCGTGGTGAGGCGATCTGTGTCTGTGAAACGACGGTGAAAGTAAATAAGGACCACATTTATAATTCGGGTTATCCACGTAAACGCCGTAGACTCGACGAACAGACGTGAATTTGAACGCTCGAAACGATATCCGCTTGCGTAATCATATGAATAACATTTTTTTGCAACATCGACGGAATTTTAACATCGTCGTCGATGCGGATGACTCGAAAAAAATTGCGTTAACCAAAATTACGATGTAACGCGTGTAATAGGAAAACAAAAAAGAAAAATTTGACACGGAACGTTTTGGAGTTTGGTATTTAAATTTGTTTGATTCATATTCCGTCGATTTTTTTTCTCTCATTTTGGTACCATGAAGGAAAAGATTGTGACTCATGTCAGTGGAAATTTATCGTGACGCAACAAAAACATATTTCATTTAATTTGTTTTTTTCTTTCGAAAGTTTTGTTTTCGTATAATTGAGAAATATAGTTTTTTTTTAAATATCAGAATTGGGGTTTTTACATAACTTTAAATCGATATGTTCTTTTTTGGTTACTTGACGAGTTTCTTGCCTCTCTCTCTCTCTCTCTCTCTCTCTCTCTCGTTCCATATAGCAAAAATTTCTCATGGCAAATTATGAATTTCCATTGCATACATTTTTTTTCGAGAATGTCAAAAATGTTCCAATCAGTGACTATTAATTCAATTCGAATTAAAAACAATCGCAGCAATTTTGTTCGAGCATCAAATTTATAATTGTTAAAAAAAAAGTGTTCCAAACCATCGAACCATTTTTTTTTTGTTTCACCAAGGAAAGTTCATTAGACTCTGCATAATCAACGTATCTTAAAACATAAAAATAAAGTCTTTGTGTAACTTCCGTCATAAATCGTTTTCGTTTTTCGTTTTTTATTTACAAAATTACGATTATTAATTATTTTCTAATCGTGGTAACCGATTGTTACGAAAACACTTCGTATCGATAATATCGATCGCACTCTCCAATTACGCAATTAACATTTCCTCTGTTAACCATGCAACACACGCGACAATCACGCGACGATTGCGCCATTTTGTTTTGTTATTTTTTTTCTCTCTCTCTCTTTTTTCTTCTTCCAATTCCCCCACTCGTTCGAATTGTCATTAGACGTTCGATCGTCGAGGGGTCCGACACTACTCCCCAACTATTTCGTGCTTCATCGTGTCGAGAGCGTATATCCGTGTGTGGCTAACGGTTTGGCCGAGGTTACAAGTAGATATGGTTGGTACAAGAACGGCCAATTTCCTCACGAGGACGGAACTTTCTTTCGTGCGGGCGTCGCGAACGGGTGTCTCATCTGCTCGCTAACAAAACCAATTTCAATACATATATATATATATATATATATATTATATAACCTTCATCTGGTAAATTGACCGTCAAAAAAATTAAACCGTGCATTTACACTAATAAGTGTCGTCCGTGAAAAATTATCGAATTAATAACCAATCAGTGTGTCGTCAATGAAAAATCCAAGTGGCTTCGTTTCGTCGAAAGAAAATCGTCGGGGATCGAGGTTGCAGTCGTCGACCTGTCGGCCGAGAGGTTCGATCGCGAAGTGCCCGAGGCAGTGAAGGTGCTGCCGCTCTCGAGCCGCACGTTGACCTCATTGTCTCGCGTAAAATCGTTTCAAACGCGTTGCAAAGTTTGCCGAAGGTGAGAGGACTCACCGATCGACCTCGGTGAGGTCGAACATTGCACCTTGCAACGGTATCCTGTTGCACCCACACAGTCGCAATCTTGTTTCTCAATTATCACGGAATTTAACGGAGTGCACATCGTTCGGTTGTCGCGGTTTTTCACGAACGTTACGACGTTACGCCCACTGACAGCGGTTTGCACTGCACCGGTAAGTGTCTTGTTCTGTTTCTCTTTTTCTCTCTCTCTCTTTATTTATTTTTTGCTTCTTCTCTAACGACGAATTAAAGAGTTAGATTCTACGAAATTATCCTTACCATACGATAAGTGATTTGTGGTTAATATTTCTGTGGTTTTTGGGCGAAACTGAATAAGTTATTTACAAGAGTCATCGAGAAACAACGATCTTATAATAATAAGTCTTAATTAACTAACGATTCCAATAATAATAATTATCAGGTTACACTCAGTTTTTAGTAGTATTTGTGGTAGCGTGCTGTCAAATTTTAATAGCAGCTTGTGGATTAAAAAAAAACACCGAGGACTATTTCGGTTTTGCCGATGAATCGTGGTGTTATCTAGTTTTGCCTGCGATCATGGACTTATTCGGTTTTGGCCAAAACATTGGGTTATGTGATCTCTGTGAACTTGGCACCCGACTTTGAAAGAAAAAAAATGTTTTTGTTATTCTTAAAGATTGAGATATGCAGTTGATTCACATCGAGAAACGTTTGTTGTTGATTGTGGAAACCGAATTTTTGTTTGTAGCTCGAAAAAAGTTGGTTTCGAATTTGGTAAAAATAGTTTTACATATCTCGACCGAGAAATAAATTTCGTTGGCATCGTCATTGACGTATTCGCTCGATCGGCACTCTTGGCAAGCGCTCGTATTACGGACGTTCGTGCCCCGACACGACGGCCCACTTTCGTTTTCTCACCGCAAACCGCGCGAGAGTACATCCTGATCCTTCCACGTAAGAGGATCATCGTTCCGCAAATTCATCCCACGCGTGAAATCGTTTTGCCTCTTCCTGCATCTTTCTTCGTCTTTTTCGTCTCCGATCAGGTGTTTCAGTGGATAGCGCCACATGATCGATAGAGTACAATGTAACTTTCGTACTCTATGCATGGTGCTCAGTGGCGCATCAAGCCAGCGCGGGGCCCGTAGCGAATGTTATCAAGAGGCCCTTGATTTCATTCAGGGCACAAAATAACACACACAACTTTTGGAAACAATCATTTTTCGATTCAATGTGAGTAAATTCAAAGATAGCACTAGTCTAATCAATTTGTCCAAGTAAATTACATTCAACGTCCATTAAGGTCGGGTTACTTGGACGACGTTGTCCAATGATATTTCTCAACACATTTTTGATACGCTTCAACTCTTAGCTTGAACAGTGGTCATAAAATTTTCATGTATTCTTTGATACTTCTTTCAAGACGTGCCACAGGTTATTTAGTTTGAGTTTAGTATTTACTTTGAAATAAATAAATGATGAAGGTGAAAGAAAAAAAAGGCAAAATGGACGATTCACACAAAAAAAATTCTAAACTTTCCCCCCCCCCCATTTTTCATTATTTCAATCTAAAAATTGAACTGGATACTCTCGGAATACTATACGTTCAGAAAAGAAAAGAGTCCGGTAGTGACAGTTGAAAAAAAAGTATTCTTATCCGACCCCCCTCGAAATCGCGTCATTTCATGCCTGATAAGCGAGCGCAAAGTGACCGATTTCAGTCGAAAGCTTAACATGGATATAATAAGCATTTTCAAGAGAGGCCGTACAAAATGTGTCGTTCACAGCACGTACGTAAGGCGATTTTGTGTCGCTTTGCACGGGCGACAACTTCACACTCGTCAAAATGGCCTTCTTTACATCCTTGATACACAATATACTATCATTCCGAGAAATCATGAATAAATGTTTTGAATTTGGATTCATTTTGCTCGGGGGCTTTTTGAACAAAGTGTGTCAGCTAAGGATTAATGGCGAAAAGGCGCGGTTGGTCATTTGACTTGCCGAGGGAACATTTGAATATTGGCGCGAACCTTGGGGATATGAAAATTCTGATTTTTATCGTGTCTGGAAGTGGGGTACCAAAAAACACGGAGCCCGTTTCATTTGCTGTTTCTGGGTATGTGGCCAATCCGGCACTGACGGTGCTCACGAATTTTTCATCCACCCGACACTCTCTTCATTACCGAAGCCGGTGAACACACTGACCGTGCCGATGATCGACGGACGAGACTCTGGAAAGTTACCGGGCGAGACGTCTGGTCGAGCGGCGGCCGAGGTCCATCGACGAGAAACGATTCAATGTCTACGATTTTTCACGCACCGTGGCACCACGAGACGATCAGTATCGATGCATCGAAAAATTTGCTCCCATGGACAATGAATTATCTCCAACTCATGGAATTTATATTTATTCTTTAGAACTGTCATTTATATTGCTAATATTCTATAATATACATTACAGGATTAAATTTAGAAAGTTTAATCACTAAATAAATATAACAAGAAATCTAATGACAATGAAAAATTCTTCCTCATAGAGGGATGAAATTCCAAGTTCTAATTGATTTATTTATTCAATGATTAAACTTTTTAACTTAATTCTGTGAGGCATATTACCGAATATTAGCAATAGAAATAGCAGTCTTCTAGTTCCGTAGAAAATTATATCAGTCAAGGTACTTGTAAATAAATGTGTAATCAGAACCGATTACCATCATACTTATTAACTCGTATGTGACGTTAAAAAATATAAAAACAACCCTTCTTTGATATCTTGTAAATAAGTCTGACCCATCATAGCATTTTCCACTAGAAGCATACCTTTATCAATTGAAAGATCAGTCAGCATCATTGCAAGTAGTCCAACGGGTTTTTCATTGCCAAAATTCGAAGTGTGCTACCGTCTGACCCAACACGAATATTTCTACTGAATAACCATTTGAGCCAGTATTATATCACCACGGCCAGTATTACTTAAAAAAACATGTAACAACATTTTATCATGATGATTATATGTCACTGCAGGTAGGAAAAAAATCCCACAGTACAATCTTTCGACAAAATGGATGAATTAATGGCACGCGAGAGTCCTTGATCCGTTCTATTCGGGATTCCGTGAGCGGCATTTATTCGCGAGTGAAAAAAAAAAGAAAACAAAAACTCCGAAGCAGAGCGACGAGACTGAGACTCGATCCATCGCTGTCTCGCACGTACGCACGGGTTATGAGATAGCTTGGGTTACTGCATCGTGCTATTGCTAAATAACGTCAGCATAATTTTTCGGATACTCGGTTTCTCGATTAGTTCGCTCACTCGTGGAGCATTGCGACACACTGAAATTTTCCCAGATTCGGTTTGAACGACAGTTCTCGAAACTACGAAGATTCCCGGATTTCCTGTTGTTCGTCGAAGCTCGCGTCTTTGGGCAATTGGCCTAAACGAATTTTCGTCGAAAAATTGCGAAATCTGTAATCCACGAGTTGGAGCCAAGTCGAGCATCACTCGTGACAAACTCACCGAGACATGATGACGTCTTGTTACTTCACTGTGAATTATTGCAATTGAAATAGTCGTCGTGGTTTTGAATTGAATGCATATATTTAAATGAAATATTTTGAATGGATATTCAAACTTGTTGGATGGTAAAAGATTTTTTTTAGTTATCTTCAAAATATTGGACATCAATGATGATTATTTATTGCGCTTGATAATGCAATAGCAATTATTTTGTAACAATTTATTGATTCTCGTACGCAAGAATTTGTTTCTTCGGTTCATCTATGTAATTATACTTTTGTGTCTTCGATGTAGCAACGATTTGATTGAACCCCGGTCGTGTGAAACTGAAAAAAAAAAAAAAACAAGTGACGACCAAAGGCAAGCCTTCGAAAGTTTACTTTCACACACGTCGATGATATTTCAGCTACATTAACGATCATGCAACAAATGAGAAAAAAATATATGTATATAAAAATCTGTTTCGCCACTTCAGATGGCGAACTTTGACTTCAAGCTCGGATGGTAAAGGAGTTTCGAATAGGTGTCAATGAGACCTCAATCAATTCATAATAGCTCTTGAATCGGTCGCTTAATCGCGTGATTACACATTCGACCAAATCATCTTCTCTACATGCAATTCTCGAACTAAACTAACAAAATATCAAATTACATGTATTGTTTTTTTTGGTCGTTTGAGATGTATAAAAATTCTAAAAATGACTCAAACATAAAAATGTTAATGTCTGCACGAATTTTTTACAATTTCAATGACGATATCTCGATTGTTATTATATTTTTGAAGTATGACGAACACATGCTTTTGAAATTCATGCACGAACTCGAAGAATCATAGATTACATCACAGTTGGTTCGATAAATAATAATAATAACAAATTGTAGCAACGATTTCGTAATCCGCGACAGGCATGTAGATATTCAATGAAAACATATCATAAATAATTTGTCCAGCAAATCGCTATGTTCAATTACCATGAAAAGAATTGAAGTATTCACATTCTCACATGTCCGTAGCAATTAAAAATAATTTACACAAAATTTTGTTCCCAATAAATTAAAAAAACGTAGTACGCCCTAGAATCTGCAATAATCCAGTCAAATACATAAGTATATCCAATAAATTTGCATCAACTTGCCGACTACACACTGGGCCAATTTGACCCATACCTCGAATTGGCTTGAAAACATTTTTCAAAAACAATTTTTTTTGCAGAATTTCTCTGTCAAGTATATGATAATATCTACACTTTTCACTTTCATTATCATATTCTAAGATGGTAGAAGTATACCACACGCATTTTTCCGGATCAATTGAATACATGCATTTAGAATGGCGACTCATCAAAGTCAGACAGGGTCATTTTGACCACGTGTGTACTCGACGATGGCAAAAGTAGGTGTCACGATACTTCCGCCAACCAAATCCTCTCGAATTCTCCCGTCACTTTCTCCCAACTCTAGTCCTCCTCGGGGTGATAGCTGATCCCCGCAAACCCATTAAAACGTGAGTGAACATTCTCGCCCATCCATCGTCGCATTAAATAATCTAGAAAGTTGTGAAGAGCCAAAAATCGCGAAAAAAAAACATCGCGCTCGAACAGCTAAAATGTAAATCAATCTTCATAGCAATTTTTTCGGAACCACATTCACCGCGTTATCAAAGTTTTGAAAAAAAAATCATCGATCACTCGGAAATTAGAGAGGTGGGGATCGAAGGGACTTCCAAAATCACCGGATTGCAAACCCTTCTATCCCCCGATGTGGTCGATGATTTTTTAAAAGTATCTTTCGGATCTTACGACTTCACCAATTTTTTTGAAGATTTTTCACACCCCCCTTCCCCTTATTCATTGAGAGCCCCTTTCCACCCCTTTCTTTATTAAGGGGTAACTGGTATTGTCCCCGTTTTTAATTGGATGAACATTTTTTCACGGATATTTCATCAAAATTGAAAAAAAAAAAATTCATAATATTGGAATTAGCATCATGTTCCTGATATGTATATTATATATATTTTTAAATTTCAAAAAAATTAAAGTTGTTCCCCGAAATTTGAATATCGGATGATGGTTTCCTATCTTTAAAAGAAGAGGAATCTAGAAATCTAAACAAAATGAAATCTATCTTGCAAAAAATCGATATTTCGAAAAAATCCAATTTTGTAGGTTTTTTAACCAAATTAACCGACAGAAGTTTCTACCTACCACGAAAATTTACCAAACAGCAATAATAACACTACACAAGTTTCAAGAGTGAATAACCTTTTGATCTGTCTCAAGAACAAAAAGTAACAATAAAACATCAATGCATCTTCCCGTCGCTACCCTATAGCTAAGCAACATTATACGAACCAAAAGTTCACATGAACAATATTGTGGAGAATTGAATTTCCCACAAAAAAACTCCGGACGCAATGTTTCCAACGTGAATAATCTAGGCGTGAAAAAACTCTAAAGTCGGGCAATGTGGGAAATTGCGAGACTGGCAGACGTTCGGAATTCTGTACGTTCAATACTTGGCGCTTTTGAAGCATTCTGCGTTCTGAATTTTGGTCGTTCTGAACATCGATCGTTCCGATTGCAGATCCCTACCCATCGCAGGATCCGTCGTTGATTCTCGCGGACCGCCTTCGCCGATGATCTTTCGCTAACAAGCGTTCAGTTCGCGCATCCGCCAATCAACGACAACCTCTCACCGTCGCAAATTTTCGAATGTACGTGAACACATAGTCGATTTACTCGGTGGTGACCACTGACCCAACTGTACCGACGATTGGCTAGAGGCGTTTGCGCTTTTACTATGCATTTTTACTACATATATATGTATATATATTTATATTAAAATCGTTACTGTGTGTGTTCGTGTGTACATGTGTGTGCGTGTGTGTGTGTGTGGGATTGAACACGCGTGTGCCCTCGCCGCCCGGGCAACTCGAAGCAACAGTCTGTCCCCTCGCCTCGCGTCGCACGATCGAGGAATCGAGTGCCCCGCGCGCGCACCACACACGCCACACACGCCGCACAAGACTTCGGGCTCTCCTCCGAGTTTTGCCGCAAACGAGTCTCGCACCTTGCAACGCACGCGTCTCTCCTCGTTTGTCCGTATCATCGCCCAACGTACGTTCACGATCCGGTTTTCCATTATTCATCATTTCATCTTGTAAATATATGTTTTGTTATTTTTTTTTTCTATTTCAAATATTACATTTTCGATTAATTTTAATGTATATTTTTTTTCCGTTGATTCCATCGATTTGTCCATTTGAGATTAGGAGCTAGAGGCTGCAACTCGGTTTCGTTGGCTCAGACTGGTACTCATCATCGGACAGCACGTAAGTATCGTGTGAACGACGAAATATCCATGTCTGACCTAATACTGATTTTTCTACTGACACCTCACGTTTATAGTTTTATTTTGTTTTAATTCAATTGAACCGCGAGTGATTTTTTTTCTTCGCTATTGGGGTTGAAAAAAAATTATAATTGAGATGCGTGTGTGCGTTAGCGTGTCACTCACTCGTTTAGTCTTTTTTTTTTTTGCGATTTGCTAAAGCAACTGGCCTTTCACTATCGGTGATCCACTTAATCCGGATAAATTAACGTCAAGGTTCCTCCGTGCGGTTCACGCGTCTCGTTCTGGTTCTAATAACGATCGTGCATCATAATTTATACTTTTTTTTTTTGTGTTTTTCATTGCTCGATAGGCCGAGAGTCGTTGAACGTGGACAATAAATATTTCTCAATCGTTCGAGACGATAAGTGGAGAAACGAATATAATTACGAATAATCATCATGAGGGTAGTTCTTTTCGTCTGTGGGCTTTCGTTGGCTGTCGCACTCGCGGCTGCCGGTCCCATTGTCAAACGTGCCACGGACGACGACCTCAGCCCTTTGAACGAGGTGAGTAACAGAACGGTTGGTCGTTTAATTTTTTTTTTTGTTCTTTGAATATTTGGAAAAATAAATTTGAATTGGACATCCAATGGATCGTCACGGTATAACGGCAACGAAATCATTTTCACAATATCGTCGAAAAATCGTGTAGCGCAGATGAAAAACGAGAGGAACAGCGAGTCGAGAGTGAAAGTTCGTTGAACACTCGCGCGAGCGCGCGCGCGCGTTCCGGCAATGGACCGGCCAACGTGAAGACTTTGAACTCTCGCGAGTGGGCTCGTGCAATGTTGCACCACCTGAGGACCTCGTGCTCATCCGTGACGACATTTTTCTCTCTTGACCCACGTAGGAACCACGTGGTATTTCGTGAATTGAATTTTTTTATTTTCGTTTTGTTTGGTTGGATCTCCATTTTTTGATGACGACATTTTTTTTCTTGACCCACGAAGGAACCACGTGGCTTCTCGTGAATTGATTTTTTTTTGTTTCGTTTTATTTGGATGGATCGTCGAAATTTCGAAATTTTATGGTAAAGAAAAATTGGAAATTAAATTGTCAAATTACCAACGACCGCGAGAAAAGATTTTATCCGATGCAATTAAAATTGGTGGATTATTATTATTATTATTTTAATTCTTAAATTGCGACTTATTTTTTTTTCTACAATCATGAAAAAAAGAAAAGAATAAGAAAACCGTTAATTTTTTCTCTTTCGACAATGAACAAAAAATTGAAAATGGAATAATTTGAGTTCTTTCAAATCTGAAAAAAAAAAAAATTAGTTTTTTTTTAGACAGAGAAGGAGAATTTTCATCCTGGTTTTGCAGATTTCGATGGTATAGGTAAAGTAAATATTTAGGAAAATTATAGACTGCCATAGGAATTAGAGCTAATAGTAAGAACGTTAATTAAACAAAATGTATTGTTATGAATAATAATTTGAATGAGTTTTTGAAATGGGAATGCTCGACATTTCGTGTCTTTTTAGGGTTCTGTAGAAGTCTTTATGGTTTTTCCCATTCGATCACTTATGTGCAAATTGAGATGAAATTTGGTACATAATGTAACATAGATTCAATAGGTCTCCTCAAATCCAAAACTCTACTTGACTACTTTTTTAGTCTTTTTTTTCATTCTGACGTAAAATTCAAATTCGCGATGAATTTATGATAATCGTGAGAAAAAAAAAGTACAAACCTAATCGAAGACCCGGCACTCTCACTCTCGAATGCACTCTCGGTTTCGTACCGGCTTGCGCGCGAAATCTCGGCCGATCGGAGGCGCCGCCGACTCGAACAAGTGAAGTTACGTGTGTAACGTAAGATATTCGAGAGAAGGTGATAGCGAGCTCTAGGCCTGAGCTAAGTATTCGTGCAGCAGCAGCAGCAGCAGCAGCCGCGCCGGACGTCTATGCGACCGTTCGTGTTCGGATTACGTAAACTCTTTAAACGCACGATCGAGCAATCGCTCACGACACACGGTCATTCGTCACAGATCCATCTATATACATATATACATATATTTATTTATTTTTTTCGTTGATAATACACATTTTTTCCTCGATAAAAGGAATTCTGTTACACAATTGCAATATTGAAGAGACAAAATCGTAACGAAAAAAAGAAAAATAAATCGTTCTAAATTGAATTATTGAATTTTGAAAATTTTGTAGAAACAAAATTTGACAGTCGATAGAGCTGTCTTTGTGAATTGTTACGAGCCATCGATCACTGGGTACAATCGTCCATACGAATACATTTTTTTTCTCGTCAAAAATATTTTTTTTTCTTCGAATAGCAATTCGATATTGTTATGGCCAAAAAAATGGTAACAACAATATTTTTCTTTCTTTTTCAATTGAACGACTGAATATTGAAAAATTCGCTAATAACGAAATCAGAAAACCGATAGACGCATCGAATCATTTCGAGCAATCCATCCTCATGAATATACATTTAGATATTTCGTTTCGTCACGAATATTTTTTTCACACTAACAAAAAATATCAATCTCATCGCCACGCATCTGATCACAATATCTAATATAAAAAAGAAAAAAAACAAACAAATTTTTCGGGAACAATTCGATCAAGAATCAAGCGCTCGAAAATCGTGAAAATTTCGTGAATGAAAAAAAAAAATTGGATAATCGTTGAAAGTGTGAAATTCATGAATTATTTCGATCGCGTTTGCGCGATCAAACGCTCGTGACTGGTCGACGAAATTTCACCCGGACGCCGACATTATCAGACGCAACAGGGGCATCGCCGAGGATGGACGTAGTCGAAATTTTTATTCGTCGATTGTGCAACGGAGATTCGTGTCGAACGAAACAAAAATAAATAAACGAACAAAATTCATTAATTCGAGTTGTGTTCGCAGGTCTACATGTTTCAGAATGACGAGGAATCGGCTTTGAACGAAGACGTCGATCACGGTGATCGGGACAAGCGAAAGATCGGTATAATCAAGCTCGGCGTTTCCAATGGCATTATCAACTTCGTTTTTGGGGTAACAAACATTTTTTTACGTATTTATTTTTCATCATAAAAAATTATTTCATTCGATCGAAATAATTTTTTCGAATAATTTATTTAAGAAAAAAAAGCAATTCAAGAGTTACCCCCCCCCCCCTCCCCCCTCGCTGCCGCCTTTTTTGTGAAACGCCTGTTGTAAAAGCAAGTGCAATGAATATCCGTCGTGTAGCCCACAGCACACGTTGACACAACTTTCTACAGGTGCATCGTTCTTTCCTAATAACTCTCGAACGATCTCCGGCCAATTTGTTCGACGTCATACAATTCGGTTGACAACTCCACTAGCATCCTCGCGTTTCCACGATCTTCGTATCCTCGTTTTTTTATTTTCTTTCCCAATTTCTCCTCATTCATTCTCATCAACTTTCACCCATTAGGAAAAACCCGTCGGTCGTCACTCGCGTTTGAAAAATTAAAAAACGAAAAAAAAAACAATCAAAGAATAACCAAAATGCTTATTATCTCGCAACTCTTCGTGAACTAGCTCGGAATAATATTTTTATGAACTCTCATCAAACGATCGAACGACAGGAAAAGAAAATTTTGAACAATAATAAAGTAGTTACTATTGAAAAGGATTATTCTCTTTTAATTTAAAAGAAACTATTTGATGTTTCTATTAGTCAACTGATTCAATAATTTTTATTGTTTCACTCAAATTTATTTGAACGCCTCCGAAACATACAACAACAATTTTTCTTTTCTTGTATTTTTCGATTCACAATTTCAAGAAATCATCTAAAAAATAATTCACTGTAATAAAATAATACCTTTCTTTTTCAATGCATAATAATACACTTTTCTATCCTCCGATGGGGTCGATGATTTTTTTTTTAGTATATTTTGGATCCTCCGACCTCACTGATTTTTGAAGATTCTTAGCCCCCCCCCTGCTTCCCCTCACTGCACTCCTTTTTTATCAAGAGGTAACTGCTATTCCGACTGTTTTCAATTGGATAACATTTTTTTAACTGATACTTTATCGAAATTTAGGATTTTTTTTCATAAAATTGGAGTAGACATCATGTTCCTAATTTTTTTTTCAATTTAAAAAAAATATGAGGATGTTTGTTATTTCCAAAAATTGTTATTTGTATTTAATTTAATGAAGTAATTTTTTTTCTAATTAATTCTCCAGAAACTGGACGCATTTCTCGACGCGAAGACGCGGGCGATAAGCGTATTGGACGAGGGTAACAAAGCGAAGAACTTGGCTTACGGCATCGACAACACGCAATCAGCAACGAGCCAATTTATCGGAAGTCTGATAGGCCAAAAGATTCAGGCTGGAACATCGAGCATAGGACCGTTGATAAACAGCGCTACGACATTCATATCGGGAGCCAAGACCGGCATAACCGGAGCTTTTGCTTCGAAATTGGCGCCATTCACATCGTTGGCCGGAGGTCTGTCGGCTGGCACAGGTGAGACGATACAAAATCAACCAGATCAACCTGAGCATCGATACGAAAACGGTGAAAAATCTCCATAATCAATAATACCGATGATAAGAACGAATTTTATCGAACGTATCAATTAATCTCCGAAAATTAAATTTTTTTCTAAACTCCCCAACTAATATCGGGTCAGTCACACTGGGTCGATTCTACCCAGTCAGTTTTCAAAAAACGATTCCAATCAAACTATTCGTCCAATGTGGTTAAAAAAATTAAGGAACATGCTTTGAACCTTCCAAATGATGTTGGAAAATGAGTAAATGGACTGGGTCAATTGTACCCAGTGTGACTGGGGTGGAGAGTTAATAATAATAATGATCATGATGAATTAAAAAAAATCATAACCAATTAAAAAATCGTAGGTGGAAGCGCAGGAGCAGGTGGCGGTGGATCTGGAAACATCCTCGGAAGTTTGCTGTCGGGTCTGAGCGCCGGAAGCGGAGGGCTGAGCGGCGGAAGCGGCGGTTTGAGCGGCGGAAGTCCGAACGGCGGTGGCGACGATGACAGTAGCTCGAACGCGGGTGTGGGAGTCGGCGTTAATGCCAATGCATTTGCCAATCTCGCCGGAGGGGTAGGACCATACTGAGCATACAAACATTTTTCACAACGGCAACCCTCCCAAAACGTTGCAGAATCGCCAACAATTGTTTTTTTTCTTCTTTCTTTCAAATAATTTTCTATCATTATTAATTATTTCGAAATAATATTTGTAATAATACGATAACGATGCTCCGTAGCCCGCCCTAAATGTTCCAGAATTATCAGTGAATTTTATCGTCAGTTATACTTTTTACAATCTATTTTTATTGTTATTAATTCCGAAGTTTATTTACAATTTTATTGTTCATGAAATATTTATTCTTATATAATCCGTTAATTTTTTTTTTTTCAATAGTGTCTTTTATCGGTATTATTTCGAAATTGTATTTGTAATGATATGATGGCGATGCTCGATGCAATTCTTAATATTGCAAACCGAGCAGTTTTGTTAAAAAATGTTGAATTCTTGTTTTCTGTCAATTTTCTTTATCAATGTTATTATTTAAAAACTAATTATTGTAATGACATGGTAACGTCGCGGCTCTCTACAATTATCATCGTTCTGTTCGAGGTGTTCGTAAGCTTACTCACTCCGTTCCCGACCTCCGACGAGGCTCGGTGGGTCACATACCTCATTCGCATTAATTATTATCCCTGTAGGTCACTCCAAAGATCGTCGTAATCCCACGATGAATACCCAATCGGTGTTTATCGTCCATTAATGCCCACAGCCCTTTCCCATAGACACTACCAATAAGAATGCAAAATTCACAATTAATTATGATTTACATCTCGCGAAAACAATTCAATCACCTGATCAATTGAATAAAAAAATCATTATTACCGTATACGTTATCCCAAGTCAAATAAAAAGATATGTAAACTATATATTAGACTGGGCATATATAGTCTATGCGTAGAATATACATGCCCAATCCCCTATATAGTTACTACATATTATCTCTTTACCTGGGTAGAATATACGTAAGCTAGGTAGTCTACGTACAGTTTCTGTACAGTCTATATATAAACATAGACTATATAGTTCTAATCCCATGTATAGTTTATACATGGACTATAGATAATTTTTTTGACTTGGGATGGCAAAATAAAAATAGCCAGAAGTAGTCCAGTAGACTGTGCACAAAATATAGCGAGAACCGAAAAAACTAGCAGATCCTTCGATGAAACACATTTTCTTCATCCAAGTAATCCATCGCACCATCGCTTCCAACCCATTTTTCTGTCACACCCCATGCAAGAAAAATTATACGATCGATTTCGGAAGGTACTTGAAAAAAAATTTCGCAGCTCTCCACTCTTTGGGAAAAAATGGCACTGCTGTTGTTTGAAGCCGTCATCGAAAACTTCGCTCGGGAACGTCGAATAAGACGCACGAGTCACCCCCCCCCTCCCTCTCTCTCTCCTTTCGTATTACAGGATTGTCTCTGATTTTCTGCCCTCCCCCATTTTCTCTTTTTGTTATTTTTTAGACCGCGAAACAGTAACAACGGACGTCCCCCCACCCCCCTGGCCCCTAGAGTAACGCGAGTCATTGTCACGACCCTTGCGACCACTGCCACAACGAGCACAACCCGTTCTTACCTCCACGTCGAACTGTCGACCCTTTCAACGTGGTTTTGCTGCACTCCGGAACAATCACTGTCGTCTCAACGATTATTATAAAACCTCCCCGACCCACAACATCGCAGTTGCTGCTGACAATAATTGATGATTCAACATTTCTGCAAATTATGTAAATACAGCGAATTTTTTTTTTTTTTGTTTTCTCCATTTTTAAATTCATTTTTTTGTTTTCATTGTTGTTTAACATAAACTCCGGAGCAAGATACTCGATGACGACGACCACGACGATGACAGTCATGTATTTTGTTGTGATTTGTATTCGATGTTAATTATATAAATATCATTATTATTATTATTACTATTATTAATATTATTGTTTTTCTAATTATAATTAATATTATTATTATCATGATAATATGGATGTAAATAAAATGAGAACTTTGTTATCCGTGAGTTTGTTCTTGTATTTATGAAAAATAATGTTGTACCTGTTACTCACCCGTCTCCGTGGTTGGTGACGAGGACAATCCTGCACCTACATTTTATCCCGATCCCTTAGATCCTTATGTGGTTTTTGGTTGATGGAGAATCCCACCTTTTTTTACTTTGAGGTCAAGTGGGGTCACGGTTGGATGAGAAGCTACGAGGACTCTCAACAGAAACGAATGGAATGTTCTTGTTATTATTTTCAATTTTTTTATCACGCGACATTAATTGAAGATTAATGTCCAAACGTATCAATTGTCACATTTGTGCAATTACAAGATTTTTCATTGATTATATACGTTGTCAATAACGACTGAAGATTTTTTTCTCTTCATTAAAATTTCGATAATGATCAATTTGATAAATAAAAGAATGAAAAAAAACACCTATAGCTTATAAATATTTTTATTATTTATGAAGATTTGGCGATTACTACTAAATTTTCATAATATGTTATAAATATTTTTATTTATTATTTAGGTTAGCAATATTTTTAAATGATAGCATGAGATGTGTCGGGCAGGGGGGGGGAAGTGGTTGGATGTCTCAGTCGTCAATTCATGAGATTTATGGTTATTTGTGTGCGCAGGCGGGGATAAGGACGACGACGGAGGATGTTCCGGAATTTGATAGAACTCACGTGTCATTGGACGTGCCTCCAGAAGCCATCGGTGCTGGATTTGGACTCGTTACGAACATCAGCCAAATCGTCAGTAAGATAATCATCGTAAGTATCGGAGAATGTTGATCATCATCGTTTGCCTTTCACTCGCAAATCGATGAGACAGGTCTCAGTCGTGCTAGTCGCACGTATCCAGTTATCCTCGAACTTTTGTTCACATTCGCAATATCAATTAATCAATGATAAATATCGACAATGTCGTGCTTCTTATACATTCTTATGCAATTTTATACGTTTAATACTTTTTCTAGAATGTCTTTACACATTTTAATACAATCGTTCTATACATTTTTATACAATTTTATACAATTTTACACATTTCAAACATTTTATACATTCTATAAATTATATACATTTTATACATTTTATACACTTTATACATTTATACATTTTATACATTTTATACATTTTATACATTTTATACATTTTATACATTTTATACATTTTATACATTTTATACATTTTATACATTTTATACATTTATACATTTTATACATTTTATACATTGTATACATTGTATACATTTTATACATTTTAGACATTTTTGTTTATGTATTCTCGTTTTATTCTTTAATTGCAGAATTCAGCACAACGAACGCAGAGCGTACTCGAAGTCTTCAAGCCCATATTCCGAGGAGCTTTTGCGATAAAGGGTCTGCCCTCTGACAGAGTTCAACAAAATTCGATTTAAAATCGAATCTCGTGCTTCGACGGAGCGATGAAAAAAAAACAAAAACAAGGATTGAATAGTTCGATAATTCGAATTATTGTAATTCCAGTTAGGTTCGTTTTTAAATCGACGATATAATTGTTATAAATTAATTGTAAATAATTTGATGAGATAGTGCGATGGATGGGAATGAAAAAAAAAACGAAAAAATGGAAATTGAAAGATTGTAAAAATGTGTTCTCAGAGACTGATCGAGCGATGATTGATTGTCTGTACGTTTGAAAGCGAGTCTGACTCGTTGATTGTCGGACGACTCGTCTTTGGCAATCTATATCAACGAGAATCATTTGTAGGTCATGTGAAATTCATAAGAATTTCATAAGTTCAATATCCATCGTAATGTTTACATTGAAAATTGTAATGAAGAAAAAAAAAACATGTAATTTAATTTTTTTAATGAGGCGGAGCTGCTGTCGAGAAAATGTGATGCATTCGATGTGGAGTCAAGAAATGTAGTTCACTGTCACTCGAAGCGTGTTAAAGGTAGTCGTTGTAGCGATGATGATACGGGTAACATCATATTTTTATACCTGTTATACTTTTGTACACATAATATCTCAATCGGATTCTCAAATTGCCAATAAATAAATGATTGATAAAATTGATTCGAAAATAAAAAAATTAAGAAAGAAAAAGTGATGACATTTATTATTATTTATTTATTATTCATGAAAAAAATACAACAAAAACATTCAATAAGAATTCTACCAAGTAATAAATAAAGATATAGAGTTTATATTGAATGTGCATTAACAATCACGACGAATGAGTTGCCATTGCGAATCATTCGACAGGAAAAAAAATATGAAAAAATAAAAAAAAAGTATTCGCGTGACTGCAAATCGTGTGAATTTATTGCGACATATATCATAACTTCCTGCGGTGACAACCGTGTGTAATCATCGTTTCACTGGATCTGTCAAATTTTCACATGGCTATCAGTCGTACGGTAATTAGAAAAATTAAGATAAAAAAATTCGATCCGGTAATTATCCAATAGTGATTTTTTTTCGCGTATTTTTTTTTCTTATTCTTTATTTACGCAAGTATTGCGGCGATTTTGTTGAACGAGGTAAATAGAACGGTTCGACTCTCTACTCGTGATCGTCGATGTTGAAATTCAAGACACAACAATTATTCAACCGGTATTATGTCAGAACAAGAGATACGGTTGCGATCACCGAGTAAACATTTTTTTTTTTTAAATAAATAAAACCAATCAATCGTCGTAAATCTGTCACATTTAATTCGTGCTACGAAACAACTCAACAATCACTTGCCAGATTCATGCAAAAATTATTCATCCTACAAAAATGAATCAAAATTTGAATAAAATAAAAAATAGTGAAAAAAACAATTTTTCCCATTCGTTTAAAAAATGTTAAATAGATAATCGATCGATAAAGATCGTTTGTTAAAATCGTGCTGCCATCTAACGTGATCCCGTGAGTTCCCACGATGTCGAAATGCATCGGGTTAGCGAAGAAGGAGGAGTTGGGCCGATGGAGAGGGCATCCCGGTCGTGGAGTGGTGCAACTCGGCGCTCGGTCTCGGACGGAAAGTGAGAAACCGATTCTACCGGTGCGCCGCAACTCGCTGGTTCGTAAAATCGAATGAAATAAATTATATTCGAGTACATCGGGGAGAACGGCCGAGGTATGGGTTGTCGAACGCGATTCGTCGGTTACGTGTGTCGTGGGTTTACGCACCTGTCGGTCGACTCCGTGGAGGGTGTTTGACGACCTCGACACGTCGACGACAAGGACGAAGACGAAAGCAATATTTCGTGGCCAAGATCCGGATTTGCTTTCGGGCTAACTTGCCCCATCGAGCTCGTACCAATGTCCTAACTCGTTTCGTAAAAAAAAAAAGAAAAAGAAAAAAGAAAGAAAAGTATTTTTTTTTTAAATGTACGATAACCTTGAGGGCCATGTAGTCGCGATAGGCGGAGAGGTTCGTGCCGGCTCATCGCGCTAGTATCAGCTAAGACAAGCAACGAACGAGGTGCATCACATTCCGTCTCTTCGTCGCGTTCAATTTCTTTTTTTTTTTCTTTTTTTTTCAAATCAAAATCGTCCGGCTCATTTGTGACCCTTCGGTGCAGTGAATTACATCGAGCACAGTGAAGGGCGCGAACGTAAAAAGTATTTTTCATAACACAAGATTTTTTTTTTTTTTATAAATTAAAAAATAAATAAATTACGATTTCATAAGACAGTTGTGATTGTTATTGCTGTCATTGTGTTTTTTTTTTTTTTTTTAAATTTGATTTTTCTCATTTCATTAATGAATGGTTCGATCGGACGTTTATCACGGTTCGTCGATTCGTTTGATAGTCAAGTGCACGAGATGCAGTTTTCGTTGGGTCCGTGCAGCGTGACATCCGCGTGTCTATATCTACAGTCTTAGCGTGTTCGTTGCGTTGTACTTTCACTATTTGCGTTTTAAAACTAATTGACCGTGCGCCACGTGCTTCTGTGACACAAGAGGAATAATAGTTACCGTCCCGTGAAACAGAACGAGAAAAAAAAAAAATTCGCGAACTATTAGGACATCCACGAATTTAAGGTAAATCGTTCGATTGTTTTATTTGTTTTTGTTGTTCAGCTGCAAGACGCTTCGTGAACATATGATTTTGGACGTTACTAGATTTTCGGAAATAACAATATTTGGGTACAAGTGAATTATAACTGAAAAATATTAAATAATTACGAATTAAATTTATTGGCTCGATTAAATTAATATTATTTAGGATTGAAATTCTTCGAATTAGTTAAAATAATAGGATTTAAATTCTTCGAATTAGGTGAACGCTGAGATGATTTAGAAGACAAGCTTGGAAGTATACGAAATTATTAATTTTTTTCGTCTGACTTAAATAAATAAATGAATAAATAAATAAATAATTCTTCATCGAAACGTAAATATTCTGACGGGCTATCATACGATCTATGACGCGTAAGTGTGTTTCGGGTGTGACCCACCGAGTTATGGCACACCGATTTCGTCACGCATACCACGAAAAACCGATGACGCAAATTGCATAATAACGTCCTGACCGACGATGCTGTGCCACGTGACCCAGCTCCACGTTTCTTTTTCTCAGTACACCGCGTCACATATCCACACACACACACACACACACACACACACACACACACACACACGTCCAAAAGAATTATTTCCGTTTTCCTCATAGTCGAAATAAAATGAAAAGGTTAGAAAATTTCCATCAGCGATTGAAATTCAGAAATTTATTATCGAACATTTACGACTTCGCGTTAAAGCGCGCGTTATGCTGTGCATAACGCGCATCGTTCGGTACAATACAATACTTTGCGGTACAATAGACCGACGAGACTTCTACCTCCACCGTTGATTGCATTTTTATTTCACCCTACTGCTGTAACGAAGCACCGGCAGCATGGGCAAAAAAAAAAAAAAAAAATACCATCGCGGAGCATTCAGCTACGAGAGCAGCGTTGTGCCGATGAATCAGTTACCTCGCGACGATTGTTCCCTCAGGTAATACACAGCGAGCCCCGAGTGAAAAAAAACTATATATAGTCCATATATGAACTATTTGTGGGACTGGAAATATATAGCGTCGATATAACGATTATATAACGACTATATATAGACTATATAGTTTTTGTATAGTCTATATATAAACTATATGAAGACTATACAGCTTATGTACAGTTTAAACATAAACTGCATATGGACTATATAGTTTACTAAATCGTTTATATATACATGGACTATATATATACCCAGTCCCATGTGTAATTTATATAGTATTTTTTGACTTGGGGCACGAAAATTCCGTGGGCTGACGATTATACAAAGAGAAACTAAACAAACTTCTAAGAATTATGTATAAAATACATACATATATGTACAGATAGTTACGTGGAGCACTGAAAATTATTATATAAGCAAACGTGAGGACCAAAGATCAAAGTTCTCTGGTGGCGTCGTCTTCAATATATATATATATATATATATATATATATATATATATATATTCGTCCTGTCTCGTTTACGACGCAAGATGTCAAAGTTCCGCTACGTTCAAGTGTTACAAGGATTTCTAGAATATTACACGACGACATACAACGCGATTCTACGGAACGTCGGGTGTCACACGCACCTTTAGTGAGGGGGGGGGGGGGGGGGTCAAGCTCGTCGTAGACGTGCAAATCGTTTGGTCTAAATCTTCGTTACATCGTGGAGTAGCAAAAAAAAAATTATAATAAAAGTCATCTCGCGTTGCGGTGAAATTTTTTTTTTTTTTTTCATCGAGTACAAAGTACGGATGGACGAAGGTTTATGTGATTATATGTACAGCCTCTAAAGGTTGCTTCATCGTGTAATTAATGTTCGACCTATTCTTATTCACTATTTATGTATAAATACGTGACGCATGTGTGAAGCAATTCGGATTTTTATTATTCGACTTGTTTGAACCAATCATTTTTTTTTCAATCAATGACATCGAGTTTTGATTGTACAACTTTTTCAAAAAGTTGTACAAAATTATACATAATGAGAAATTTCGTTTCGTTAATTACAAAATCAATCAACTATTGAAATTTTGCGACATTTCATTTGGTTTGCAATGAGATTGAAGCTGCAAATTTTTGATGAGTTTTTTTTATAGAATACTCGATGATAAAGAATATTGTATTTTTCGAAAATTAGTTTTGATTGATTCAACTTTTGGAATTGTTCGAATAAAAGTGATTGGCCTTTTTGTTCGAAAGTATTGGCTCTAAGGCTCGCTTCGGCGATACGGCAATCTTGGAATGTCGTGAAGGAAAAAAAATGCTCATAAATTACAATATTGGGTAAGATATTGACGAAATAATTTCTCACAAGATTACAGACGTGTTCGAAGTTCATTTCCGAGAACGACAGCCGAGCGTGCCGCTAATTTCAATAATTTCGCTTCGAACGTTTCTGTCAAATGTCCGACGACCATTTCCCGAACGTCTAACGCACCTTGCGATGCGACGAATTTCGTCATTCTCGTGTCACTGATTTTTTTCTCCTTAAATTCCGTTTCAACCATTCCGGATATAATGTCATCATCAAAATCTATTGTCAAATGATGATTCACATAAATTATTCACAATTATTGCAAAAATGTTTTTCGCATGTCAATCAATCACACTCATTAGGTCGGAAATGCATTTAAAATAAAATTCTATCAATTCAATGTTTTAAGTACGCTTGAAATAAAAATATATGAATGATTGAAAAACAATTGTCTCGCATAAACTATCTATGCAATAAATCTTTAAAAACTTACAGAACGAAGCTTTTAATCATCACTCTCGATTAAAATTATAACAAACACTGTAGCAATGATAGTTTATGACAATTTTCGAAATAATACTTTTTAAAAAATAAATCGTCACACGAACACGTACACTTTTATAAAGATTACATCCTTTATGAACTTGAGATAGCTCTTGATACGTATTATAAAAAAGTGAAAAATTCGATAACCCAGAAAAAAAAAAATTGTTGTCGAGATGATATTTTTATTTAGTGTATATGTGACGAATGAAAATTTTCCTTATGGGACAATCCACGTGGATTGTGCGCTGCGGTAACGTTCACACGAGTGCGTAATAATCTTCGTAATCGATGGAAATCCTGGAATGGCGGAAGCGTCGCGGAAGTGTGCCGTGAAAGTGTTGTACGCAGTCGCGAACCGTCGTTGCAACGTGGGAGACACTTCGGGGATGCGCACAGGCTGCAGTCTCGACAGTGGCGACGCGATGTTCGATGATAAAATTCGGTATCGATCAATTTGAATAATCGACGATCGATGTGATCCGTAACTTTGATTGAATTTCGTTGATGCTTCGAGTGTCGAAAAAACACCGTCAAAACGACTCCGTCAAAACAACTCCGCCCGTCAAAACCTGATTCCGAAAAAATCCTGTCCCAAAAAAGACCGACAAAAATATTATCCTGTCCCCGACAAAATCATTTCTATCTCTGACAATTTCTTTCCAAAATAACTCATCCACAATATTAAATAATTGGTATTTTTTATCATTTTGAAGTAAAATATATAAAAGTGTAATGTTACCGCCGGATTCTAATCGATTTTTCGATTTTGTGACCAAGATAAAAACCCAAAGAACATGATAAGAGTCCACTTTGACAGGAGTTGTTTTTGAACCAGTTTTTTTATTGCTTCGTTTTTTCGCTTGACGTGCTTCCACACCTGAACACGTGGTGCGATGTGGTTGTCGCAAGCCGAACAGCCAAAACTCGTGGAAGGAAAATTGAAAAATGAAAAATCAACCGATATCATGAAGCAAAGTGGAGAGTAATAATAAATAGAGGGTATCATGCGGCACGCGATATTACGTTCGAACAATTTTGTCAGCAGTTGCAACGGAGATATCAACGTCGACGTATCGGACTAAAAGCAGCACGTGGATATTCACAGCGAATAAATTATTGAGGAAGCTGGAGAGTGAAATACTTTTTTGTTTTCTATTTTTTCTTCGATCGAGTGGGAGAGATATTTTTGAAAAAATTTCCGCATGAAGGGAATAAGTTTTTCTTCATTGTTTATTTCTTTTCGACGGAGTGGGAAAGTTATTTTGGAAAATTTTCGGAAAGGCGAAAAAGGTTTATTTTTGTTTCCAACGAGTGGATAACTTATTTTCGGATTGTATTACACATTGATATTGAAGGAATGGTTTTATTTTATTTATCTGTATTTTTTTCGAACGATTCAAAAAGTTTTTCCAGGGGGAAAAAATTCAGAATGGATGAAGCGGTTTATCAAACTTTTTTTATAAATTACATTTTTTAAGCGAGTGGAAAAGTTATGTTTGAAAAATTTTCAGATGTGCGGCGATCGGACATTCGTATTGACGTTGGCATGTTTGTCGATCGTTATGTCGATGGCGGTGAGAGGTGAGGAATTCAGAAAATTGAGATCCATTTCCAATGGCGTCCATCAGCCACGTTCGAATGTGATAAGGATCGAAGGAGCGGATCGCAACGGCGGTGGATACGCGATCGAGAGATCGGCGTCACCGATTGCCGATCGAGGCGCGATTTTTCCGCCCCCAACGACGGCGGAGAATTTCGAGGAAATTCGCGAGGACGAGAAAAAATTGATCGACCTTATTATGTCGAAAGATTATCGCTCGTCGACGCCTTTGGACGTTGATAAGTTCGACCGTATCGGCGATCGCATGATCTCGAGGACCAATATCACGGATGAGGCGAAGAGAGTCGTGAGGCAGGTCAAGAATCAGAGACCGGGATTTTTTTGGACGCTCTTTCGAGTCGCTTTCGAAGTGAGTACGAATATTCCATTCAGAAGCGAAAAGTTTTTACGGTTTTGGAGGCGAATAGAAACCCTTATGGTTTCGGCATGTCTGTCTATCTGGATTTCACAGCCCTTCCATTCTCTTATTTATATATCTACGAAGATAAAATTTGGTATACGGACGTAGATTGATGAAAAGAAAAGTGATAAGATTTTTGGAAAAAAAAAAAAAATTTGGACCTCTCTTTCGTGGACTAAAAAGTGTACTCAACATTTTTTTCTTACTTACCCCATCGAGTGAGGTGTCTATGAAAAGGTCTCCTAAAATTCAACACAAAATCTAGCGGGACTTTATGATTTCAACCCTTCAGTCACGAGATATTTGCTTTCAAACTCTTATGAGAACTTTAAGCAATCCATGAGAAAAATTTGAAAAAAATTCTAGAATGTAACTTTTAATTGCTACTCTCAATGAAAATTATAACGCACATTATAGTCAATCATTGAACGGTCAATGGTTGACTACATGGTCAAGTATCGTGATAAAAATTATTCCATGGATACTATTATTATTATTGAAAATGATTATAAAGTATGATTAATTATTAATAATCGTAAAAAGCCTTCAAAAAAGTATGGAAAAGCAATGAAATATTTATTATAACATATTTTTGATTGTGTAACGATCGAACAAAATTGCAAAGCTTCGAATGTGCCCTATACAACTTGAAAAATAAATAAAAATTAAGCGCTATGATTAAATAAGATCAGGTGAGTAAAATCATAATTCTGTTCGATTATTCAAAATCGTGATAATCAATCAAACTAATCAACTAAATGTTTTATTACACAGACTGTGAACGATACGCGTTCAGCGGTACAGCAAATCAGCAACCTCGTCCAGGCGAACTTCCGTCCGGAAACAACGACCATACAGGGAAGAACAAAAGCCGCCCTTACGACAAATTCAACGACAACAGAACGAATCTCCACGACCAGCGACTCGGACTCCACGGAACCGACTGTCACCACGACCACAGAAGCCTACAAATTGACCAGAACCCAACTGCAAGGCATCGTCAGACGTAATTTTCGTGGTCTCGTTCGTCTCTTCAACATCGAGTGGCAAGATGCCCTCAACGTGAGAAAAACATTCTTAAATTCATTTATTCCCAAATATATGACGAAATAATTATGAAAATAAATTCTTTCGATGGTTTCAGCAATCACGAAAAAACGTACAAGAATTTCAACGCGAACTGGGAAATAAAGTGAGCCCTTTTCTTCGAGACGATCCTAATTTCGTGTGATTTTCGAAGATCTGTGGATCCCATTGATATGATCGATATAAGTTGTACATACAGAATCGATCGGTTAATCGCTGTACATACGTAGATATATATATATACACACACCCACACACACACATACACATATGCATATACATATAAGTATTAACTTGCCATGACGATGCCGTAATGGTTTAACGAATAAAACAAACAAAAAAAAAAAAAACGTTTTCTTTCGAAACGAATATAGCATACAAAAATTGACAACAGACAATCGAGATAGACTCGTTTAGAGTCTCGCGAGAAAAAGTTTCGAGATAAATTTTTTCTTACGCGACTCTTCTGTTTGCAGTCGACCGCGAATAAAAACAACAAGCTTGTAAAATTAATTTATAAAAAAACTATAAGACCTAGGACTTTCGTTATAACTTTCGGATAAACTTCAAGTAAGACGTTATATTCCCTGATTTTTGGACAGTTTTCAGACCCGTATTTACGAAATTAAAGAAGGGGGGATTATCTGTTTTTGCATACTTTTCAGAATATCTTTTTAAATATGCTGTTTAAAATTATGGAGAAAATATTTTTGTATTCCACATAACAAGACCTTTCAAATGATACCCCACATGATACATGAAATTAAATTAATTTTTTTCGAGTACCTCATTTGCCGCCTCTTCAAGTCTCATATGAAAGTTTTTTAAGTGTCAACTAGTGCAAGATATGTGGGTTAACGAGTTGTATTACCATGCAAAATCTCAAGTTATTCCGTCGAATGGCTTCTAAGAAAATCGGGCGTGACAGACGGACGGACAGACAAACGCGCAAGTGGCCTTATAAGAGTTCCGTTTTTTTTCCTTGGAAGGTATGGAACCCTAAAAAGAAGAAAAACAATACTACAGATTGTACAGTAGAGCTTCGGACATCGCGCCATAATTTTATCGACAGACGGCAATAACCTTTTGAATTTATTTCCCACGATAAACACAAAGAAACGCAGAATCTAACACAGTCACGTTTATGACCCACGGGTGGATAATTATTGCGCAATTTCGAATTTAATCGTACCCGCGGCAATCTGCGCGTCACCTCGCACAGAAACACTCGACCCACGCGCGCGTGCGTGCGTGCGTGTGTCTGTGTGTTATGGTTCACCGCGAAATAAAAGGCAAATTCGAAACGGAGAAAGTTGTCTTCGCGAGTCATCTGTCGCGCGATTGGTCGAAAAATTTCGGCGTGGGCTAAAACGCGGCATCGGGGACTTCATATAAACACTCGGACTGGCGGAGATTCGCGTGGATTTAACGTTTTGATTCTTGAAGTTGCGAATTGACGCGGATAGAAAAAACAAAACGAAAAGGTCGTTGGACGAACGAAGAGATGATCGTGTTTTGGATGATCGCTGCGGTTTTGCCGATCTTGCGAGGAGTCGTGGGTGGGCCTGTACCGGAAAATCAAGTGAGTTTGGATTTGTGTGTTTAATTATTGGAAATGATTTTAATCGTCCATCTGTACGCTAATCGTTTTTGGGAGCAAATTAAATTTTCAGATAAAATATCTCTTGAAGACAACTCAAAACGAGTGTGTCCCCTAAGAAAGTGGAATTATGATTTTTTTTCGTTGGGTGATCCATCTGAATTTAAATTCTATTTCATCCTCAGGAAATACTTATAGTTAGCTACCTTTTTAAAAAATTTCGGGGCTATATAGACCATCTGAATGCTGTAAGATCAATCAATCAAAATGTTGATTTAGCTGAATGATGGTTAGCTATTGGATCATCAAAATCGTCCGATAGCTACGACAAGTGGGAGATTTTGTAATTGCTTTCACAGCGTTCAGGAGCTCACTATGGTTCTGAAATAACTTAATTTCACGAGGATGAATTATGTATAATTCAAATTTAGATTGATCATGGCATAAAACATTTTTATCTTTTATGTAAAAAAAAAAAATTCAATAGATTTTAAAAAGAACGTACTGAAACATAAAATAGAAACCCTCAAAAGTATTCCAGCATTTTTAATATTTTTTTCGGATGCTTTTTACAACAAAAAAAAAAAAAAACATCGAGAGGATTTTTTGGCGTTAGTGTACAGATCGAAGGTCGATGTGTGATTCGTCTTTCCATGCGATTTAAGTATGTTTAACGATTTTCAGGATCGTTTTCTGTTCAGCAATCGAAGACGAGAACCGGAGAATGCGGATTATGGAACCCGAACACGTCAGAACAACGAGGGTGGTTCTAATATAGAAAATATTTTTAAAGTGAGACAAATAGTTTTGTAAATAAGTATTGTTTTTTTTTTGTTTATTTCGTGGACTGAGAGTCTCATGTATTGGTCAGATTGACCGTACAATTACTGGCCCGTTACGTTGATCTTCATAATAATAATAATAATAATGATGATTATTTTTTATTGTCAATAACAACATTGGGATTATTTTTTGTACAGAAGAAAAACCAGTTGTGGTTATTAAGTGATATTGCTTGGGAGACATTTTTTTCTATTTTCTAGTCGTCGTACGATGTTGAATCAATAAATTACAACACACGTATGCGTTGGTCCAGGTGGGCCGTAATTTTTTGAGAAATTTCATTATTTTTCGTAGAATCGATGGATTTTATTTTTTTTATGGAACAATGCTATTTTCATTGTCGGTTCAATGATTTTTATAGTCCGGCGACTATTCCGTGGCCAGTCACGGTGAAAGGTTTTGATTCTATCCCAATCGGTCGTCGATTAATCGAATAATAATTTTCCATATTGTTCAAAACAATCGTCGATCAGATACCGATTGCAGTGATAAAAGGAACTTCGGCTGCAGCGCAAGCTTTTTATCCGCAGAGCACAGACACCATCAACAAAATATTTGACGTAAGAATGAAAAAAAAACAAAGTTACACAAAGTTACAAAAAACAAACATAATTAATGAGAATTATAAGAGTTTATTTATTTATTTTCATTTATTCATCTGTATATATTTATGATTTATATATTTATAACAGAAGAGAAATTAAAAAAAAAACATAAAGTTGCATAATTAAAAAAAATTTAGATAAAATATGGAAATAATGCAAAAAAACTCAATCAAAATCAAGTATCAATCTCTATTAATTCATTTAAAATATTACAATAGTTAAAATTACTCATGATAAACGATTTTTTTTATTTTTTTATTGCAGGATAAAAAAATTAACAAACGAACATTTGTTAATGAAGAAAGAAAATCTGATTAACATGATCGATGTCCCGGTTATTACAGATTCCCGTGATGACCCTCGACGCTGTTGGAAATTACATCAAAGAGCGGCCTCAGAGATTGGGTACCAATTCCGACGATGAGAGCGTGACCCAGAGGCCATCGCAATTTGGCCAGCAGCGTCCGGATCGTAACCGAGACGAGCGCAGAGAACGAATAACGCGACTTCGCGAGCAGGAGCGTGAGGAACGACGTCAACGTTTGATGGAGCGTGAGGAACGTCAACGACGTCAACGTTTAATGGAGCAAGAAAAATTCTTTCTCGGTGGTCATTCGTCGATCGGACTGGACGACGTTGCTTCCGCACTGACGGATTTGTTCGGTGGTGGCGGTCACGGTCACCATCACCATCACCATCACGGTCATCAGGGACATCAAGGATTTTTCGAAAAACCCCATAAGCGCCCGGTGAAACCCGTCAAACCGACGAGACCCCATAAACCCCATAGACCTGGACATCATCATGGTAAATTATAATTATGGTCTTCGAAGCTTTGGCGAAGGACGACCGTTTCATTAATGTTGTTGAATTGTTAAAAAAAAAATTCCACGGGATCTGAATTAAAGAATTCTGCATTACCGATATTATACGATAGCACACTTTTTCGTTTATGTATTATTTGTTTTCGTCATTCTGATTGCGTTATTAATTTATTAAGAATCAATTGAGCAATCAGAATCAACGATTTTTAATGGAAAATTAATATTTGAAAAATTCTTAATTAAATGTTAACAATGTAGCAATATTAATAATACGGTCGTTGTTCGTCTTCGAATGAACATAATCAACGTCCTCGACCAAATCAAACATTGTAAAAATCGGCTGATCATAATTTCAAACCGTGGAATCAATTTTTTTGACTTAGTTGATTTCGAGAGAAATTATGGTGAATAATTATTTTATTATTATTATTATTTATTTTTTTTAGATTCTGTGGGTGGCGATGGTGGATATGAAGTTTACGAGGATGTCAACGAATCGCCTGCTCACTTATCCGGAATATTTTCCTGGCTTCAGGGAACGCCACAATCCGACTATCCGAAAATTCAGAACAAAATTGCACCGGGTTTTGATTATAATAACGATCGGGACATCCCGGAATTCCGCGTTTTTTGATCGAACAACGCTAGTGCGAATAATATTGTGCGATTGACAATGCGATGGTACGAATGATTTTTGTATAAACAAATACGACTGTTGAATGTAGAATTAGAATTTTTTATACATAGAATATTGAATGGATCGACGAACGATTAAAATTCGGATTCGTTCGTAATCGCGACGTTTGTACAGTGAGTAATTTAGTAATACCGATGTTTGTATGCGCTACGTACACCTGCACCTGTGATCGATTCGACGGCAAGGAACGAATTTTAATTGCTAATTTGACGAAAAATAAATAAATAAATTCCAGATTCGAGATGCTTCGAGAATTTGTTGTGAATAACTTTCATGAATCAACGGTCACAATGTTGAATGAGTTTGAATGAAGAAAGAGGGAATAATATTGCTGATGATATGAATATTGAGTTAGTGTTGATATTCTATAAATTCGAATTTGGTCACACATAGAAATAAATGTTAGTTTTTCAAGAAAACGAGAGATAAAAATTTTGTTTTATTTTTGAAAATTTGTGGTAAATCATGATTGCCAAATTCCTGCTTATCACGAGATCAATTCCAATTTTCGTTGAATACTAAAAAAAATGCAAATTTCTGAAGATAAGGAATTTCATTATTGATCGTTTGACTACATTTTTGTCAAGAAAATGTAGGAAGAAAAACAAATATAAAAATTTCGTTTTTTGAGTTCCCGTACACGATTGCAAAATTTCTGCTTATCACAAAAAATTTCGATTTTCGTTGAAAACCGAAAAAAAATCAAATTTCCAGAAACGAATAATTTATTGCTCAAAATTTTTCCATCTAAATACATAAATCGTTCGACCGAAATTTTTGTGAAAAAAAAATATATACCTCAAAATCACAGAATAATGCAAAACCCGCAAAGATATCGAAGACAATATTTTATACCCAAAATAAAAATCAAATCGAATAGAAAAAAAACAACTAAATGCAACTCAGATTGCACAAACCCCAGATGGAAAAAATCACAAAATCTCTAAACCGTCAAAACCCACGATGATCCAAATTCACTTCGATCATAATTCAATAAAAATTCCTAACGACGCTGCATCACCATCACTCATTAACCCCCCCCCCCCCCCTCGTTCACAATCTACATCATCATCAACGATCCCGATTTCATTATTTCATCAAAACACATTTGCCAATGCAATTCACCAAATTCGTTGAGCACGGTTGAATTCCATCGGACAGTTTCCCGTGGACAGGTGGGGAGTCGTCGACGGGGGAGACGCATATACCCAACCCAGTCGGCGATTGGTTCGATGCCCATGATATCCCCACCGTCCAGACACAATTATTCCCTCTCCTCCCAACCGCCCCAGACTCGTGAAAAGAGACGGAGGACTCCCGACTCGAGAGAAAGACGTTCGAACCATCGCGTGTCTCGGTTTTTCGCAGCACCTTTCGAATCGTCCGTCTCCGTCGCACTCAAGTCATCAAAAACGTCCGACCGTAAATCCATCTTACCTCAGGACATGCCAACTCCATCCAGACTTCCCGACCGACAACGACCAACAGGTTCTCGCGTCCGCAGCCGCGACTTGTCTCGATTCCTCGTTCGATCCAGTCATCGTCGAGATGTCGAAGAATTATCAATCGCAAATTTTGCTCCTCTGGGCCATCGTCGTTATCGCTACGGGCATGCCCCAACGCGGTGAGGTCGCGACCTCCGGACAAACCCCGGAAACCGTTCCGACCATTGACGTAAGTCATCATCATCTTAATTACCACTACTCAACCTAACCGGACTGTTTAAACGATAATTATATTTCCCCTACCTCCTCCCCTTCGTCATTCATCGCCAATAATATGCATACTCACTGCAAAACCAGTGCACCCGAAACATACAAATGCAAACGACGTTGGAAAGACGTCACGTCGATCGGTCGCATCGCGAACAAAGTCAGTCAGTTGGATTTTACGAATCGTCGCGAACGCGAAGCTTCTATTCAATTCTGCGATTTACAAACATTTTCGCATTATCGTGTGCATGAGTGTTGTCGGTGGATTGAACGATTATTTGTTAACCAAGAATACCGGAAATTGTTTAATACAGTGGTTAAATATCGTTTTGAGTAATACGATGGACAGTTTGTCATCGCAAGTTTGTTATTGGGATTGTCGTGGAACTAGGAATTAATGATACTATCGAATTAGAGGGGAATTAATAGAAACTTGTAACTGGCATTGTGGACAAGCGGTCGAGCGTATTTCCTTACGAGTACTTGTTTCGAGTTGTCGGTTGATTGACGAGAAAAACGTCTTGTGTCATGTCGCAATCGAACGAGCCGCGGGAGGAGGGATCGGAAAATAGTCGGGTATGGAATGATTATCGCGAATGATTAACGCAACTTTCCAACATTTATTATTCTCGATTTCCTCGTTCGTTCGAGTGTTACATATGATTATATAACGTGTATATGTGTGTTTATGTGTGTGTGTGTGTGTGTTTTTATTGACGATGATATGGATAATTCTCAATTAGAATTTTCTTTCATGTCTTTCCAAGTTAAATTGGTGTCTCCCGATCGATTTGAATTGCGAAAAATGCATATACCATGCATGGATAGCTACTTTATCGACCACCATGGATAGAATATCGAATGATTATAGTTTGAGGCATCGTTTGTCGTGACTACGAATTCATCATTGCATAATGTTTTATATATTTAAAATCCTTTCCTGAAATAGCACTGTGGGGATTAGTTTGCCACAATTGGTCTTTGGTACTTCTTTTATATTCTTCCATATTTTTGAACTTTCTTTACAAGTCATATTTCTTTGTTGGCTTCAAATTTACAGGGTCTGTTTGTCTAAAAAATAAAAAGTTGCCCACTAATTTTTCGACATAAGCGATATTATTAATAAATTCAATAGTCTGATAGAATTCAAAAACAGCTTTCCATAGCACCCCAAAAGTTTTTTTAAATATTGAAAATTGATGTTTTCGGAAATTTCTTCCCCTGTAGTTCGAGAAGGAATGATCGAAGAGTTCTAAAAATTGGTGGATAACTTTTCATTAAGTGCACAAGCAAACCCTGTAAATTGGAAGCCAGTCGAGAAATATAACTTCCGAAGTTGGCAAGCCAAAAAAATGGCTTTCAAAGTTAGCGAATCAGAAAATATGACTTTTGATTTTAGCCAATCAAAAAAATATGACTTTTAAAGTGAGCCATTGAAAAAAAAGACTTTCAACCCGTTGAATTCACACCTCCGAATAATAACATATCGGGCACATGGGATCCAACGTTTTACTCTTCGATATTATATTTATATTACTCTTGAGATATTATACATATTTTCGACAAAAAAATATTGCTTTTATAAACTTTAAAAAAAGTATATTTTATTTTGAAGTTTGAACTCGAGACTTTTGGTCGATGTTGAAAAATTGTATTTTTATTGCATAATGGCCATGAAGTTGGCCTAGGGTCCAGTGGACCCCAAGTGACCGCAACGGATCACTCGGACAGTGCAGGAACAACGCCTTATAATGGTACACATATTTCTCTGTCACAGTTGCCGTTTCTGCAATTCAAAAACGGAGGTATCCGAGTGAATTTCGCGGGTTATCACGCCGAAGCGGGTCTGGGAGGATTGTTGGGCGGTTCGGACGCGAAGGGTGGTCTGTACGCGAGCGCGGGTACGCCCTGGGGACCATCGGCCTCGGCGGGACTCGGAGGATCATTGGGAGGTCAGGATGGCACAGCTCGGGGCGGTTTGCACGCTCGGGCCGGTCTGGGTAACGGACGACCGGAAGCCGCCGCTGGTTTGGGCGGAACTCTCGACGGTTCCGCGGGTTCCAGAGGTCGAGCATCCGGCGGATTGTACGCCGGAGCCACGGCCGGAGGACCCGGAGCCGTTGCCGGTTTGGGCGGTACGCTCGACGACAGCGGCCCGACTCTGAACAACGCCGGAAGTCTCTACGCCGGCGCGACCGACGGTCGTAACACCAGGATAACGGTCAAGGACGTTAGTCACGTGCAATCCGTGCCAGCGAAGAAAGAAAAAATTTATTCCGTTAAATCCGGCGACAAAGAGGCTTTGTCCGCGGTGGAGTTCAAAGTACCGGCTATTGACGCTAGAAGAGAATTTTCGTCGAGCGTTACACGAGAAATCGGTTTGCCGGGTCCGAAGTACGATGTGGCCGGAGCCAATGCCGTTTCTGCTAGTGAGTATGGGGAACGTTCGTAGTGCCACGAGTTGCTGAATTCTTTTTTTTGGTTTGGTTGTTTTTTTTTTTTTTTTCGTGGTGAAACGTAAGGTATGGTTGTGAAACCGGATTCGTTGCGGGAAATACTAGTCTCATGTAAAAAATGAACAATGTTGTGTTGTTCGTGATTATTATGGTTATAAAAATAAATACATTTTTAAGAAAATATAAAAATTGTGGAGCATTTGTTTTTGTGTTTTGTTTTTTTTTTTTTTTTTTTGGTACCTTAAAAAAAAAACAAAATCGTCGGTCGTAAGTATTATCGGACGTAATTTGCATTGATTTTCTATGATATATTTGATAAATTAATTTAAAAAATTATGAAAAAAATAGATTTTTTATTTTTAATAACTTTGATTTGAAAAGGCGAAATTTCAAAAAAATTGTCGAAAGATAATATTTCTTCATCTTTGATTTGAAGAGGCGAAATTTCGATCAACTCCTCGATGATTGATGGACATGATTTCGAATGGTAGAATCATGTCCCGAAATTGTTCAATACCTCTGAAACAAATGCAGTAATTGCGGAAAATGCTTAACAACTCTTTGGGTCATCAATCGTCACATAAAAGGATTGAGATTCTGCGATTGAGTCGTCGAAATTGGTTTGCAATGTTACTCTGTCTCTAATTAAAAAATTCGATCTATTTTATTTATTACCCTTAATATTATTATCATTATTGTATTTATTTATATATTTGTTTATTCATTGTCTCCTTAGTAGTTAGTTACGATACATCTAGGAGGCTCTGGCTCATTCTAAAATGTATCAAATAGTCTTTCCGTTAATTAATGTTCATACACATATTTTCTGGTAATGTGTCCAAAATTATCGTTATTATTATCAATGTTTTTTTCTTCAGATTCAGACGCTGAGACGATCGACGCGTCGTATCCCTCGAGACGTTACTACCGAAAACGTTATCGCAACACACCGTTCAGAAAATCCATGTACAAATTTTTCACGACAAATCTCGGACCGGTCGTCGACGTGCCCGCAGCATCGGCATCCTCAAACTTGAATGGCGAGATCGTCGGATCCGGAAAAACCCTGGACAATCGTGCGTCAGTCGCAGGATCGGCCGAAGTGCCTCAGGGCGTCGTCACCAAGACAAAACGCACGACCCTCTTCGACGACATCTTCAACGTACGTTGGTTGATGCATTGACGCAACAATCTTTCCACCATGTCTCGACGTGACAAAAAAAAAACATAATTATCACACAAACACACTTTGCCACCTGCAAGATAATTGGTCTAACTTTTTTTGTTGTCGTCTTTTTTGCTTTTTACGTTCGCAGATTCCAATCTCGACCCTCACGGCCGTCAATCAGTTGCTGAATAACAAGTCCGGGTGAATCACAAACACGATTTCGTCGACGCGTAATCGACGCGATCAAGGACCAAGGACGTGGGTTGCGCTTTATACGACATTTTTATCGTTATTGCACGCTTATGCACATACATATCGTATAGTCACTGATATTAGCACATTCGCATATTTTATGCCTCAGGTATTAGGTTTTTTTCTGTCTTTTTTCCTTTACGTGTGTGATTGTTGGTAACGCAAGCTTTTAAAACACACCAGTCTTCGTGATTACGGTGGTGTGTGGAAATAAGACGATCTTGTGGATTGTCGTTTTTTTTTAAATTTTTTTTTTTTATTCAGGGGAAACGTGATGTCTTATTTGAGAAAATTGGAAATTATTTCTCGAGTAGGAAAAAATGTAGAAAACTTGTATTGTATTTTTTATTCAAGCTCTGTGGCGTGGATACGAAAGAAGATGAGAAATTAAATTCGTAAACATTTTTGTAAACTCAAGATTTGAAACTTGCTGCGATTTTCTTTTTTTTTCCATGTCGATTTATGATTTTTTCGATTTCGGGAAAAACGGATTTCTTTTTTATCGACGGGTGGCTCTTGTTGAAGAGAGAGGCGGGGAGAAATAAAGATGCGGGTTGTCACTCGCAAATCAATGTCTTGAATTTCTAATGACCTTAAATCAATAATTACCGGCATTATTTAATGATAAGTTCAGTGATGGGTATTCAACTCCATTTTTTTATTCAATTTTGTTTTGTGATCATCGTTTACAGATATTCACAAGTTATAATTTTATTTGTTTATTTTATTCTTGATTACTTGAGACTTTGTATTCAAATGTAATTGTCGCATTTTTTTCAATGATTTTTTTTAAGTTTATGCAAACATTTTTTGTCACTTCAGGAATAAAGAGTTACGAAATACAGATGCTGTCGATATTCACGACGATAAATAGCAATAATTCATCATTTTGCAGAGTCGTTATTTATTTACCTGGAAGTCTCGTTGATAATTGCAAAATAATTTCACGCTGTAGAACACAATTAACCGCACGCATTGTGAATTGTATTGCGTGTCAGTGAGCGTGACTAATTGTTCGAGCATGATACTCACGTTACAGTGTATCACCGAGTCCAATGATCACACCGAATCTTTTTTGAACCAGAAAATATTTTTCAAAAAAATAGAAAAAAAAATGTCCCAATAACTTCATTAGTTTATTTTCTCTGCGTAAAACTTTGGTGGAAACTAAATTTTGTTTGATGTTGTTACAAAATCGAATTCCCAGTGTCAATCGATTTCATAATTCAATAGACGTTGATTTATATTAAATACCGTTGGTATTTCACATTTATGGGTGATATTTTAATATACTATAGGGAATTTATCCTATTTAAGGTAAAGTTTATCAATAAAACATCGTTCACTTGGGATAAGAATGTTTGTAAAAGTATTTATTAAGGATGATCTTCAGTTAATTTTTATACGTCCACACAGGACAAGGTCTTCGCTTTTCTGGTTTTCATGTTACTCGGTTATGTTGTTTGCTCATCGGTCGACAACGAGCGGATCGCTTAACAATTTTTCCAAACATTGTTTTTTAATCGCATGAAATGCCTAAAAAAATATATACATACATATATATATATATATATATATAGACTGTATAGAGTCTGTAAGTAAGTTGTATATGAACTGCATATAATTTATATACAGATTATATACTTACGATGTACATCTTTAAATTATATACAGTCTACATACAATTTATTTATAATTCTACATTATAAATATACATTTTATATATAATATATTGGATATCACCGATGAATATTACATATCGGTAGGATTTAGTGTGTTTTAATTTACCATACATCCTATACGTTCTATATACAGTCTGCGCACAAAATATATGAATGGAAAAATGCCGAATAGAACCTATATATAGTCTATATGCACCTGAAACGTATATTTTTTTACCAACGATTTTTTTTTTCTATCCGAAACTTGAAATTGAATTTCGTCATTTGCAAAAATTGCACCATCCTCATCATGGCAGCCGATTTTCCCAGGTCGATCCGTCGATAGTTGGCAAAAAGAGAGAGTGCGTGTGTGTGTGTGTAAGAGAGAGAGAGAGAGAGAGAGAGAGAGACAGAGAGAGAGAGAGAGAGAGAGAGAGAGAGAGAGAGAGAGAGAGAGAGAGAGAGAGAGAGAGAGAGAGAGAGAGAGATAGAGAATGAGAGAGAAGCAAATGGAAAAGTGAAATCTGCGTCGTGGAGATTTCGTAATATCGACTACAGTGTGGTAGTGGAACCATCGAGCTCAGCTCCAAGAAATCGGTTAGTTGCATTCCGAACACAGCTCAACGGTTCACCCTGGTCCCATCATCATTTTTCGAATCACTCTGAGCACACACTCTGAGCACACACTCGAACGTATACAATCGACTCGCGAAAGATTCAACGAAAAATTTACGAAACAAAATAATTTCCATTCCCAATCGAGCGATAAAAAAAGTGTTTGTTATCGATGAATTAAACGATTTTTCGACGTTCAACGATCGTTGACAATCGCGTGACGGAAAAAGTGTTATCTCAAATTTTCGACGCAATCTATCAGATACGAATTTTTATTGCAATGTTGAGAACTCTTGCGATCACGTTGCTCGTGATTTTCACGATTTTTCACGAACCAGCGAAAGCACGACCGGTCGAGCCACCGACGAAATTCAGCCTCGACACTTCGCCCGAAAGCACCGATCGAGCTTCGACGACAAAGTGGGAACAAGGAAAGGTAATGAAATTTTGTGAATAAAAAAAAAAATAAACAACAACAAATAAAAGTATCTTAAATTAATGACATATCGATATGAATTTTTCTAAAATCATAAAAATAAATTTGTGAATGTTAAGGAGACATAAAATAAAGATTTAATCTGAGGAAGTATGATTGATTGTTTATCGTAGGAACTGATAGAACGTGTGGGAGACGCATTGAGAATTGGCACGGGAAAATTGGTCCATTCAGCCATAGTTGCCCGAAACGTCATAGTCGAAAAAACTGAGGTGACAAAAAAAAATCTATTTAAAAATAACAAATTTATAAATAAACAATAATAATCCATAAATATATTAATATCTTCATATATGAATTTTTTTTAAACAAATTTATAAATAAGAAACAAAACCCCTAAATATATTGGTATTTTTATATATGAATTTGTGTTTTATGTAGTCGTTCGTAATTCGCATTGTTTCAAAAACGTTATGTCTTATTTTATTAAATTCAGCCGACGACACGATCAAGTCGAGAGTTTGTTGCTTTTTATTCTTTTCTGCAATCGAGACGGACGACTGAGTTGCGAATGCGAGGAATAAATCATTCGAGCCTTGAACCAGTTTTTTTCCCTTATGATTTTTACTATTGCAAATATTATACACACGTGCGGGACATGGTAGTCACATAACGAAAGTTTCGCTTGACCGCGTAGCCACGAATGCTTGATGACAGCGTGATGAAATGACGACCTCCTCCGAAACAAGCATGAAAATCTAAATTTGTATTTTTTCCCAACTGTCAAAAAAAATTGATTCGCATTATTTTAATCGTCATTCGTAAAGTGCACGTCTCGATTACAAATTATGTTAAAAATGCCGAATACCGATTTAAAAAATCCAGTCAAGTGCGAGTTGGACTCGCGAGCAGAGGGTTCTGTACCATATCTGTTTCACATTATTTTTTCTAACCCCTTCTTCTCTTTTCTTTTCGAAACGAATGTAGCATACAAAAATTAACAATAGACGAACTAGATATCCTTTTCTGTTTGCAAGTCGACCGCAAATAAAAAACAATGAGTTTGTCAAATTAATTTCTAGAAATCTATAAGACCTGATACTTTCGTTATAGTTTTGCGGTAAGCTTCAAGTAAGGCGTTATATTCACTGATTTTTCGAAATTCTTCGGATTCGTAATTTTGCATATTTTTCAGAATATCTTCTTGACCATGCTGTTCAAAGTTATCAAAAAAATATTTTTGTATTTCACATAAGAAGCTCATTTAAATGGTACCCCACATGATGCATGAAATAATTTTTTTTTTTGAACACCTCATTTGCCCCTTTTTCAAATCTCATATGAATATTTATAAGTGTTAACTAGTGCAAAATACGTGAGTCGAAGATAAATTACTATGCCAAATTTCAAGTTTTTTCGTCCAATGGTTTCTGAAAAAATCGGGCATAACGGACAGACAGACAGACAGACGTGCGAGTGATCTTATGAGAGTTCCTTTTTTTACCTTTAGAGGTAAAGAACCCTTAAAATAACGGAAAAAATGTTTTTATACAAAATTTTTGGTTTTTCTTTCATCAGGATCTGACGCACGACGCTCGTAACAACGTTGCATCGGTAATAGCAGCGAAAAAAGATATCCTGGCACAAGGATCGACGGCCATAAATTCCCTCGTAAGCGCCGTGCCCTTGGACATTTTTTCCGCTCCGAAAACTCGCGAGACAATCAAACTCGAGAGCGAGGCCGGGCAATCGTTGCTCGAACGTCCAAAACCCAATCCCATTGGACAGCTCATCGAGAATTATGTTCATCCGATTCCGTTGGTCGACAAAATTCGTGACGACGAGAAATATGGAAATTCCGGGGACAAGTACATCGGCATCGGCAGAGTACTGGTCGGCGGACTGGAAGGCTTGAGCAATCTTTTGAACTCCATTATCGACGTGAGTGACACTGTTGTTTTTTTTTTTTCATTCGTTAAAAAGTTTCGTACGTGTTTGTATGCTGCATCTGATTATCGTTTTCTTTTTTTTCTTTTTCCTTCGCGAATACAGTTTCCAATCGACACCGCGAAAAAAACGTCACGAGGTTTGACCGAGGCGCTGAATCAATTGGGAGGACGTTTGGTCGGTCTTCAGTGATAACAACGATGAAAATATCAAAACAAATGAAAAATCAATGTTGTAAATATATGTCTATTGATTTTTCTTTGCTTCTTTTGTTTTTTTGTTTTTATACTCATAACAAACGGTAATAAATATACATATATATGTATTTGAAAAATAATACGATAATAATGACAATAATAATAATAATAATAATAATAATAATAATAATAATAATAATAATAATCATAATAATAATAATAAGCTCGGACTACTCGATTGTCTCGTACTTTGTCAGACACACGATTACACATTGTTCAAACACACACTTTCATCATTCTCACAAACTAGTCATCGATAACAATCAATCGATAACTTTTTATTCTCTATTTTTTTTTCTTCTTCCATTCGTTTGATTTGCGGCTGATAATTATAATTCACCGCACACTCGCTCATCTTCCACACCCTGAAACACTCGTACTAGCGTTCTAAACTATCGACATAAATAACGTGAAATACTTCAAAATTTTCTTCCATAATTGCCTGACGAAAGAAAAAAAACACTAAAAATTAATAAATAAAACTGATTGGTCGAAGAAAATAGTTGATCCAAAATTGATAACGATGATCAGACGATTATAAATTTCTTCGTGCATCGATGAAGATTCGTAATTACCATCGTCGACCAATTGGTCTTCAGATCCATCTCGACAACAATGTCAACTATCATACGTATTATTATCTAGTGGAATTTAAAGCATTTGGATTATGATTCTTCGTGGAGTAACTTTGGGCATTTTTCGCGAATAATAAAAAAAAAAGAATTTTTCGCGATTTTGGTACCTCGTTAAATCGTTATCTCGTCTGGCGAGTCGACATTTGGCGGTTTTGCGCAGGATCCGCACGATCGTGGACGCGTTGTGGAGTAAAAAACGCGGATCTGGCGTGAATTTTTTATTCTTAGTCCGACCCCCTTCGAAAACTCGTCGTTTTATGCATGCGAAGCGGGCGCAAACTGACCGATTTCAGTCCGGAGGCGATTGCGCATGCGCACTCCGCCAGCGGACGAAAAAATATTTTTTTGTTCTGCTCGTTGCTACTTTCGCTTCACATGCATGAAATCAGCGTTTTCCAGAGGGTGGACAAAAAAATATGGTGCGTATCATGGGCGGAAGGCGTTTTTGAAATCACCTTCTTTCCGCCCTTGATACACAATATAATATTTTCTTTTTATTATTATAATTTTTGGAGCTCATCGAAGAGTCTCACGTGACCGTTTCCTCGGACGGTGTGTTAGTCTCGTGGATCCCGTATGCCGGGATCCACGCGCGTTCCTAGGTGTTGGCCGTGTCGTAACTTTTGTAAGTGTGAGAGGATCTTTTCGAGCTCACTGTGCAGAAGAGAATCATGCTCGACACGAGACCGAACAGCTGGATGAAACCGACGACCAAACCGACCGTACCGACTACGTGAAGCCGTCGTACGAACCACATCTGTATCGCGGTACCGCAACCTTTTTTGTGCCACAGATCTTTCTTCGTTTCTTCGGGATCCAAACGTCCGCAATAACGCTCGCGTTTACGGCAACACGAGTCAGGTACGCGATTCTCGGTTGGCCAAGCGTCGATTTGAAACCAATCGGTGTAGTCGCGGATGCCACAGCATTCGAACTGTGAAAATAATTTTTTTTTTTTTCATTAATCAAAATTGTTTTTTATGAATAGAATAAATAAAATGAATAAAATAAATAAGTCTGTACCTCCTCGTGTATGTGATCCCACACGGCAGGCAGAGTGCCTGGTTCTCTCGTGATATTGTAATGATGTTGAATTCCGTGAAGCAGCTCTCCCTGCATGCTCCTGGCGAGATGTTCGCGAAATACAAATGCGAATGCACCGAGCAAGAACTCAGCCAGGAACACGAGTATCACCAGACTGAAGTACTGAAAATTGGAGAAGGGAAGGAATTATAATAACCAAAAATTAATCACTTAATCATATATAGTGGTAAACTCGGCTTACAACCAAAATAAGAACGCGAAGGGAAAACAAAGAATTTCATTAATAATTCTATCAACATAATTATAACGTTGATCATGAAAAACAAGAAAAAAATTGTAAAAATATTGATTGTCGATTGGAAAAATCGACGGTCGATAATTTATTAATTGTGATTTATTTGGCTGTTTGAATTTGATTTTGTACAAGGCTTTGGCGAAGTTGGACCCATTTTTTTAGTGACTTCAGCGAGATAAGACTAAGAGATATTCAACTCTCGGCTCGAGTCTATTATTTTCCTTCTTTCCTTCTTGTAAAAAACTTTTTAAAAGTTATACAGATAAAACTTGATTTGGTCGATCGATTGATCTATTTTTGTATCTCTTTCGAAAATAGTTCATCCTGATTATACTTATTTCAATCAACCTATTGACACTTGATGAAACAAAGTGCAATCAATAATTTTTATTTTTTTAAAATTAGTTAAATTGTGAAAAAATGTTTGCCACAGCCGGGAACCACAGAATTCTAGCCTGGTTCGTTCATGCAAAATAAATAAAGTAAATAATTCAAATAAATACCCACCGTGACGAGCATGCATCTCGATTGGAACCACGCGCCGCAGCATCCGAAAAATGCAACGACGAAAGTAAAACATCCACCAGCGAGAAGAATCGAATCGGCCGATGCGAAACTGTACTGAGGCACGAGCGTGGCGTAACCGGAATACGCCAGTCTCAACCAAAGACCGGCACCCAATACTCCGCACGCGCATAACTATAACAATCATTCAATTTATGATCTAAACAATTTTTTTTTAGTATGTAAATATTTTTTTAAATTTGTGAACATTTTTTTTTGTTTCAATGATATTGGAATATTGAATACTGTGATCGATTAGGAGTAAAAAGTTTTTTCATCCACTAATCGATGCATTATTTCACGATGCAAACTTTTATCTTCTAACTTTAATCTAACTCTTCTTCGACAAACACGAAGGAAAGAGAAAATTATTCTAGGCGTGAGTAGCGTCGAACAATTTAAAAAATACGGTCTGATTTGATGTACCGTTGTAGGATAATCGAGATTAGAAACTGTTGGAAATTATGGTTTCAACGACCAGCGAAGGATCGTGAAGTTGTGGAACACGAGTTTGCGTTATCGACGTGACGACTGTCCGGCTACGAATCATTTGCAATTATTTCACAGGTAAGACAGTGGGTCACCTACTTCCGACATTTTTTTTTGTTTCACGCGCGGTAAAAGCCGGTCTCTCCACGATTCTATATCGATAAACTATACCCGGAAAGAACTGTTTATTCGAATGCGATTTTCGATAACGCGATAAAATGGCATACTTCGTTAATTATTGAAAAAAAAAGTTTCATCATTTTTTTCAAATTCTTTGGCTTCCTCATAGAGGAAACTTCGTTCACTACCCAAGATTCGAAAGAAGAAAATTTGAAGTTTCAATTTGCGACTTGTTTTGACATGTCGATTTATCGACATGTCGGACATTTGGACATTCGTTTTTTTCTTAAATTCTGTTACATAACCAGTCGAAATAAAAAAAAAATCGGATTTTTTTATCGGATTTCAGATCTTTCGAAAATTAAAATGCAAACAACAAAAATATCGAACCTGAGTAAGTAATATAATAAGTAAGTTGGACAATTTAAACCAGTTTTCCTCAACAGTATGAGTAATATGCAAACAAGGTGACATTATCGAACCCATGAGACCCAGTTCCTCGACCCCGTGTCCTCCAATCTTAACCCGTTGAAGACGAAAAAAAAAAAAACCAAACAAACAAACAAAAAATCCACTGCACACATAAAAGCATGTTATCTTGCGGACGCGTGACACGAATGTCGAATCCTCGTGGATTCGAAAACACTCCACGGAACTCCGAGCTACACCGACAATTATGCTTCATTCGTATTCACCGCGTTCCGACACGGTTGACTCGTGATACCCACGAAGCAACGAAAGCAACGAAGATAAAAAAGAAGCGAACTACGGGCGCGCGAAGAGCTCGAAGATTTTCGAGCGCCAAAAGCAGTGTTCTCTCCTTCATCGACTGTCGGCGCGCTCATCGTGCGTCGTTATATCGTTGTACTCGTGTGTATACATCACCCACAGGTTACAGACTATTTTTACGCTCGACAAACACTCCCAAACTCATCGCCATTAATTCTTTCTCTCTCTCTCTCTCTGTCTTTCTCTTTCTTTTTTTCTTTCGTTGTTGTTCGCATATGTATGCGCGATCGTGTGAGCTTACGCACCCAGATAAGCACGTTCAACGAACAGAAGACGTGCCTGACGCACGTGTATCCCGTGCGGCTCATCGCGCTATCGGTTTTCCACAGTCCAAACTCCTATGTCCTATTGTCGTATAACCGGCATCCGGTATTTCCTGAAACATCAAGAAAAACAAAAAAATCTTCATCAGCAAATACGAAAATTTTCGATTTTTCACGGCTGGTAATCATTGCTTATTTTTTCATTTCAATCGATTTAGTTAGATACATATAGATATATATGTATATACTATATATATACGTGAAATATCGCTGGTCAGTTACAATTAGTCATGTATTTGCATCGTGACTATTGATATCATTTTTATTAAAGAGTTGCATGGATTCACCGGATTGTAGTTATTTTATATTAAACAGATTTCATCTTATAGAGTTGTGATGATTCACGACATTCATTATAATTATTGTTGGTATCATTATTTTAAAAGACTAACTCCTGTTAAATAATAATGATCATAATTTTTTTTTACTGAGTCCCAACCACTATTGGACAGGCTAACTGACGGTTCATAATGCATTTGTCGTAACTTCCCTTTTTTTGTTTGGAAAAAAAAAGAAACGATAATGTTATTTTTATTATGATTATTAATTTTTGCTCGTTCGTTATAAAAAAAATTGGATTAAATTATAAGTTTGTCGCAACAAAGAGTTTCAGTTTAATCGCAGATTATCCGAATGAATTTGTCCGGTCATTTGTCTGGTTGCGTTTGACAGATATGACATTCTCGCGTATTAATTTTCATACCGCTACGAAGCGCGCAAACCTACCGCAATAATACATCTGTGTACGTGTATATATTAGGGTGGTCCTTATTTTGGTTTTTTTTAATTTTGGCATTCGAATGATATAATGTTCCTCATATTTCAGAGTGTTTTTTTCAATTATGACTGAAGTACTGTACCAAAAAATGTCAAGGTTCGTAAACTTTCTTCCAAATATAGTAGAAACAACACCGAGAATGCGTTATAGATCCTTAACAATTATTTTTCATTCGTCAGTTAAAATAGAAAAAAAACCTATTCTTAATCTATAATCGACTCGAAATCAATAATTGCTTATAATCTCAATAATCAACATTATTATCAACAGTGCAGAAATTCAGTCAGAATAAAAGAAAATTCTGAAATATAAACAACACTGTATCATTCAAATGGAAAACTTCGGAAATCTGGCGGCAGCATCAAAAATTGAGATAAGAACTTCAAATCTTGAGGATTTTAAAAAAAATGTATTTCAAACTATATTATTCTCTGAGAGCGCAAGAATCGAAAGAAAAAAACAAAATAAGGACCACCCTATTATATATATATATATACGTACAAATTAGTGACAAGGTACTAAAAATGAATAGGCCGCGGTAGAATTTGCGACGCATTCGCGTAACTCATAAAAGGCGGATGAAGCTCATCACGCGGCATAAACCACGAGGGAATCCGTTCATCCGCGTGGACCACGAGGGGGGAAGAGTGGGGGGCACGTCGACACACGCATACACTCGCACCCACACACCCACGCACATACCCGACGTGCACAACACACGTTCAAAACGTAACGTTCAAAGACATCATTATTTTTTTTTAATTGACCGCGAAATTGCTTCGAGGTTTATTATTATTATTATTATTTTTTCTTTTTCGTCGGACGTTTAATGGTGATAGCGACGGTTACGTTTTATTACCTCGGTTATTATGAATTAAGAATTGTGAGTACGAAGACGAATGTGTTGCGTGCAAGAGCACTGGCGAACGATTTTTGTAATCTGTGTGACGGAACGACGAGTACGACGTTGAACGCGTGCACAAGACGAGCATAGTCGCGAGAGAACTGCTGACCGATCGTCCATATCCTCGACTACCGTATTGCTCGACGTATTATGTATCTATGTGTGTGTGTGTGTGTGTGTTTGTGTGAAAGAACGTGAGACGGTGTTCCGTGGTGTGCTACGACGATACGGCGTTCCAGGTCTCGTAACGGGACATAGCAGGGGGCACGCTCGTCTCGGCCATCTCCCGTTCCCACCTACGCCCGAAGTCTGCCTACGTCTGCTCTCTCGATGCCGTTTCTACTAACTCGCGGGCTTGCCTCTGACAATGCTTCGGGCCTTATCGCGACCAAATCTATGGTGACGGGCTTACTATTACGTTCTTCTTTTTTCCTTTCTTTTTTTTTATTCAGAAGAAAAGTGGAATTAACTGTTATCATTATTTCTTAATTAATTATTGTAACTATTACTTTATCAATTATTGTAATTATTTATTCACTTATTTTTTTTTTTTTGCTCGTAGATTTCGACGTGGAACGTTCACTTCCACTGAGATTTTATTCGTGTTTTTCAGAAACATATATATGGTAAAAAACTTTTAACCACTGCTACGAGAACATTGATTCATGAAAATCAAACTAAATGTTTGCAAAAATAAAAAAATCAGTCTCATTACTTTTTTTACCACACCAAATATATGGTTGATTCAATCAAATGCATGTACGTGTTGTATCGGGTGGTCTGAATTAAAAAAAATAAATTATGCCGTTCGACAGGATTTATCAAAAAAGGTATTCATGATTTTTTTTTTCAAATTTTTTTATCCAGTCGTTTTTAGAATATTTGAAAAACGAAATTGAAAATGGATTTTTCGGCCCTTGGGCCACAATTCTCATCGATATTTTTTCTAAAATGCAGATTCTTTCACATCGGTAATTATACTTAAAAACTTAGTATACTTAAAAACTTAGGGTTCCTATGAATAAAGACGGCGAAAAATTAAATCGAATATGATGTGGAACAGAATGTACCATTTTTCCATCGAATTTTCCTTATTTTCAAAAATTATTCAGAAAAATAAATTATTATCGAATGAAAGAACATATATCGTTCTTCCATTCGATTCTCTATAACTCTCGCAACTAATAAAATCCAACATTTTTTTAATTACAGAGAATTAAAAAAATATGAATGACAATTGAAATGACACAATAAATTTTCATCAATTCGTTTTAAAAAAATAATTATGAAAAATTCAAATTTCATTTATTTCATTCAGTTATGCGAATTAATAAATTGATCCACAATTTTACGTGTGATTATCACATTTAAAAAAAAACCACTGAAGAAGTGAGTATCAATGGAACGTATGACTCGCAACCGGTGTGAAAATGATCATTGGAACGATTATCATGCTATTTTTCTGTCATCGTGCAAATATGAAAGATCGGCAACGATCGGTGGGCAAGGACGTGCGTGAATGATGGCACATGTGTGTTTATCGGTTGTGGGGTCCGTCCCCCCCTCGTGGGATGAATGCGATGAGAGAAAACGCATCGACGGAGAGTAGTTCACAGGAACGTGTACATTGATAGCAACGCGTCCGTGTGACGAAACACTGGACGCGAGAGAACCGCGTGCTGAGGTCCCCCTCGACTTCCTGTCAATTTCGACCAATTTGCAATCATCTATGATCCCCACACGTTACGCCTCGTTTCTCGGTGTACCTCGCGGGCCCGAGGATTTGCCGATGGCCGACGCAGACCGTGATGGAAGAGTTGCCCCCCTACCCTCTCCCCCTCGCCCCCATAGCGGTCGGGCTGACCCATTCCACACGACGTATTAACGCGTCCTACTCTCGCCAATATGTGCACAGTCTGTGATGCAATTTCACAAGCACGAACCCCCCCCCCCCCCCCCACGTTCATCCCACATTGTTCCTCAACCTCTCCCGTCACTGCAAATTATCATTATTTTTTCACAGTGTCCCAGGGATGAACGTCCTTCGTCGAAGCTCCAAGACGAATCGTACAATCGATCATTTGAAATTATCAAATGTCTTCGAATGGTACAATCGATCATTTAAAATTAACAAATGTCTTTGAAAAAAATGTAGGAAGAAACTATATATATTTATGTTTGAAAAAATGATTGAAGAATAGTAACATTTCCTCTGAAATTCAATCCGTCAAAGCTCTAATCGAACAATCGAGAGGCGAATCGAACAATCAAACATTAAAAATTATCAATTGGCATAGAAATAATAGAATGAAATACATATTTTTGGAAAAACAATTGAAAAACAGTATAATTTTCCGTAGAATTGAATTTGCCAAATCTTCAAGATAAATCGAAAGGTCAACCATTGAAAATTGTCGAATGTTTTAAAAAAAATGTATTAAAAAATATATATACATGTGCATATGAATTATTCCATCGAGTATTGGACAACTTTGGGCTTAACTATCTGGGATCCTTGTGATATTTATACAGCTTGAAGTTGTAAAACAAATTCTGAATTTTTTTCCGATTTTTTTTTTCTATTATTTTCGCAGCTGTAGATGGAATGGTTCATATATTCGAAAAATACTTGAAAAACAGTATGATTTCCCTAGAACTCGATTGGCAAAGCTCGTTCATGATTGCTCTTTATTTCATCCTAATTTCTTGCATCTTTTTACACCCACGAGTTTTCATTTTATTTTATCCAACTGCAATGAAATTTTATGTTTTTGATAATTGTTTTTTTTTGTTGTGCTTATTATAGTTTAGGCTTTTTTCACAGATAGCCCTGTATTACCCGTGACTGTACTTCTTGAATTACGTGACTAGCGCCTGTTCGACGTGGGGCGAAGGGGCTGAGAAAAAAAAACAAACAGTCTCAGTGGTCACTGCTACCGTGCGCAATCTTTGTTTTTTTTTCTTCTTTCCGTATTCCGCGACGCCATTGGCAAACTGAAAATTTGATACCCCAGGGAGTCCGCATGGTTGAGGCGATACGTTACGAGTGTGGTTTCGTGTGACGAGAAATATGGATTGCAGGGATTTTTTTTCCGTAAAAAACGCATTGGTCGTGAATATCGAGTAGCTGAGGAAACAGTGTCTCACTGTCGGCGATGACGAATGACGCGATTTAACGGATAGGGGTCGAAATTCAGAACAATCAATATTCAGAATCATCCGAATTCAGAACGCGACATGCATCGAACGGCAATTATTCGAACGTACAGAATTCCGAACGTCTTCCAGTCGCGTGGCTTCTCACATTGTCCGATTTGATGCTTTCCCACGCGTAAACTATCGATGTCAGATACATTCCGCTGGAGACTTTTTTGTAGAAAATTTAATTCTCTACAACATTGTTTATGTAAGCTTTTGGTCTATATGGCGTTGTTTAGCCAGAGTTCGGACGGGAAGATGAGAATTCATTGATTCTTTATGGTTTTAATTTTTTCTCGAAACAATTGAAAGAGTTGAACACTCTTGAAATGTTTATGGTGTTATCAACGTCATATGGAAAGATTATCGCGTTACATAACTGCAAACTTTTATCAGTTCTGAACATTGATCCATTTAAATTTCGACCCCTACACGATTTTTTTTTTATTTTTTGTTTTCACGTTTGAAAAAATATGTAAGAAATTGTCGAATAAATCTTTCATCTACGATGCCAATCGATAAATCAACTCAAACCGGCGATCGATAATCAGCAGTGAACAGTCATCGCAACAGTATTTCTATTTGATTTTATTTTGACCAATCCATCTTATTTTATTTCATTTTATCGACTCTCTTCTGCTTGAATTTGTATCTATCAAAGTCAGTCATTTAGCAATGTCAGTGATTTATGTGATCGTATAGATTTCAATGAAAAATAATGATAATGATAATAATAATAAAAATAAAATGGGTCGAGCGAAAATTATAATATTTGTTGTCTGTGTGTTTGAAAAAAAGTATGAAAATCTGGTTGAAATTAATTATTCAATTCAACGATCACCGGTCGATCTCACCAGTTTCTCGCGACGATTACGGAGTGCCGGGCCGCCCCGATTGCGTCACGAAAATCCCGATAACGCTCGTGGCTCGATAAATATACGAGCACTCGATGGGAATTATGAATACAACTGTCGCGCGTTACACTTGCGGCGCTCGGTGATTGCGCTAATGCCACTCAATTGACAGATCCGAGTGTGTGTCCTCGGAGAGTGGGAATAAAAAAAAAATTGTCAAACGTGTCTCAGACGACAGCTGATTGTGACAGAGTTCAAACGGGGTGACCAGAAACCATTCTGTGAGGCATTTATTCAATGAAAATGTATTTCTATTCGTTCTATCAATAAGATAAATATGATTATTTTTTCTTCGACCATTAAAGTTATCGAAAGTAAAATTACAAAGTCAGATGAATTGTATAATTCCAAAATGGATCTTGATATTCAATAATCCTTGGAATCAATTTTTAACATTTTTTTTTTCAAAAATTGTTAGCACCTCCTTAGAGTTACGAAATTCATTTGCCAAACAATTTTTGTTTTTTATTCGCAATACTTCATTATTTTCAAGTCGGACATTGTAAAAAAAACGATGGCGTCACACTATCGAGATACATTTTATTATCCACTCGAGTGGCAATGTGTACACAATGCTCGATACATGCAGAAGCTTACGCTCTTCAGATAAGAAAAATGGAAAAAAAAATAAAAAAAATCGAACAAACTCGACGACGCGAGGTCGCACTTTGGAGACACACGAAGGCTACACGATTAATTATACTGTCACAAATGCTAACGAGTCGAAGATCTAACCAGCATTTAGATTTATTTCGAATTTAAAAAATTGTTATTGAAAAAAAACATATTTTTCGACATTAAAAAGACTTAATTAAACACTTGGAAGAAACTGTATAAGTTTGCGGTAAAATATGAAAATGCGTATTTGTCCAAAAGAAAAAAAATTGTAAATTTTTAAATAATCGATGAAATAGTTAAAGAAGAACAACAACTATGTACGACAGATCGAAGAAATAAGTGATCAGGAGATTTAGTAATTATTATTCGAGATAAAGTGATGAATTGACATAGAAAAAAAAAGTAAAAGTAAAACATACGGTGAAGTTAAAAAAATCCTTTAAAAAAATCGGAAATATTTAAATTCCAATTTTAAAAAGACAAGAAAAATCAATAAAAGAGTTTGAAAAAATCAAAATAAACAACGAAAAGAAAAGTAGTTTACAAGAAGATATTCCATCGAAAAAGATAAATATAAAACAAATAAAAAACTCACTGTAAAACGAAGAAATCCGTTACAAGGAGATTTTTGTGAGGAAGCTGGGAAGATGAAAAAAAAAGAAAAAATTAAAAAAAATCGTTGCGTCGAGATGGCCGAGGAATCGCGACTGAATCACCGCGGGCTTCGAACGACTCGTCGGTGAACAAATCGTTTGTTCGAGAGAGGAGGTGGACGCGCCGTTCGAGACGTGCGATACTCGCGCCTCATCGCGCAACACCATTTTACAAGCGTTGAATGTCAAAACAGCAGCAGCAGCAGCAGCAGCAGCAGCTGTAAACCAAGCTGTGTTGGCTCGTTATTCAAGAGCTGCCGGTCGTTTGCCGCAGCCGGTCTCAACGGTTTCTTCGTCGACGTTCTGCCCAACCGAGGCACGTACCGTACGCGCCATCTCTTCACATTCAAATATACAAACCTCAAATCCCCCCCATAACTCACTGACCGGAATCATTGTCATGGATAAATCCGATAGTGTTCAACGAAACAGCTGCTACTTATAAATAAAATCTCGAGTGCATGTCTAAAAAACTTTGTCAAAACGACTAAGTAAAATAAACCCCGTAAAACAATCCGCCCATGAAAATCCGGTTCTGGAAAAAATCCCGTCCCATAGAAACTCCGACAGAAAACTGTTTATCCTCAACAATTTCTTCTCAAAACATCTCATCGACTAACTTAAATAATTTTTATTTTTTATTTTTTTGAAGTAAGGTATATGAAAGTGTAATGTTACCACAGGATTCCAATCAATTTGTCAATTTTGTAACCAATGAACCCAAAAGAATCCAAAAAACTTGAAGGGACTGTCACCTAAAAAATTGGAATTTTTCGTTTTTTAAAAAAATAATTTTCGTTTGAATAAAACAGGATTCGTTTTTAATTTTAATTAAATAATTTTTTTTCCAACCAATTTGTTTCGACGAGATTTTTTTTCATCACAAGGTGTTTGGAGGTGCTCACCAAAATTTCAACGCTCAAATTAATTTCATACGAAAATATTTTTTCAACATCGCCAGTTTCGTTGAACGTTTCAACATTTCAAATATGTTTATTTAACATTGTATTTTTATTGAACATTCCACGATTTTCGAAGAACGTAACGGACTAACAAATAACGAAATAATTGGATTGATCGAGGTCGATCGACATAAGTACAACAAATTAACGTGGTAAACAATCAACAACCCACGAGTGTATTACGAAATATTGATCGGAAATAAAAATGATGATTTTGATAAGGAGAAAAAAACGATGGGATCATTTGTATTGTTTTGTAGCGTCTGAGAGCCTCATTCATTAATGAGAAAATTGGTTTTCGGATTCAATTGATTTTTTTGAGCCTCTGCGAGGACTCCTCCATCGAGTCCAGCCATAGTCTGAGCTCCTTCGACACCGCAGGACATTTCGCGGTCGAATCGACCTTGGCAACGATTTCCGATACCGGTACTTTCAATCCGGTCACACTCTGCTTGCTCAGAATTACCGCACGCACGAAATTGTCGGTAATGCTGATAAATTGGTGTTCCAGATAAAAATTCTTGTCGTCCCAGAAGAGAAGCTGAAATTTTTTTTTCACAAACAACTTGTAAGTATTAAAATTGTTCAGTGTCGTTTATTAACCGATAGTTATCTCAATTAATTTGGTTGGTAAGAAATTAAAATTATGATTTCACCAATACGTTGATCATCATGTTTAATTATTTTGGTAAGTTTTCACTTATTTTTATATTAATTATATTTTGTTAGTAATAAAAATTGCAATACTCTATAAATTCTCAATTCAATCGAAAATAGATAGATTTTACAAATTTGCAATCGATCCAAGAACCAATCATCGACCATTCGTTGCACCGGTTGATCTATTTTTTATTTATTCACTATATAAAGAGATAGAAAAATTATTCCAATTTTATTTGAAAAATGGATAAAATACCTTGGTGGTGACTTTGTAAGGTGTGAGTATGGGCAAAGCTCGTCTGTATCTGACCGACGTTGCACCTTGCACGGCTCCTCCTCCACGTTTGCTTATTTCCGCGTAAATGCCCGTTCGATCGTAATAATGAAACCTCGCAAAATCAAGTTCTCTGAGGTATCTCGCGTTGTTCATGTGCTTGAGAAAGAGATCGACGTCCTGGGTGGTGCATAAGCCTGACGAAAAAATGTATTCATCGATTATACAATTCGCCAAATCGCTGGTCATCGTTGCGGTTGAAACGAAAAAAAGAAAGAACGTTTAACACACGAATTGCTCATTAATGAATCCATGAAATTTACATAACAATAGTTCTTGAGAGTCGTGAACTCGGTAGAAGATTTGCATTGTGCGTAACGTGGTCGATAATCGTATCGAACAAATCGTTCACAAACTCAAACACGCACACGAAAACATTACATGTATTGCACTGGCTGACGAAATTTCATCGATTTCAAAGGTCAAGACAATTGAGAGCCGATTCTTCTAGGTTTTTCTCTGTGAAACACGAATCTAGATTCAGGAACATTGGATTGGCTCCAGTTTTTGAGAGAAACAGGCCCGAAAGGCCCAAAAAACGTGTTTTTGGCCATCAGACCTGTGAAAAAATAACGCGAGGCAATACAACCTTCTAAATGGGATCAAGTGGAAGCTCAGACCTTGGTCTATCAGTCTATGAAGCAGTTTTTTGTCAAAAAACCTCTTCAAACCAACCTGGTAAAAAAAAACTTGTCCAAAAACAACTTCTGTCAAAGTAGACTCTTCTCATGTACAGCCTATGCTATAACAATTGTTTTTAGGTTTTCTGGGCTCTTTAAGTTCTTTGGGTTCTCTTGGGCTCTTTCGAGGTTTGAAAATTGACAAATTGATTGAAATACTGTTGTAACATCATATTTTTATATACTCTACTCAAAAATAATAAAAAATATAAACTATTGTAATGTTGTTCATGAGTTGTTTTTGGAAGAAATTGTTGAGGATAAAAAGGTTTTGTCGGGGTTTTTTTGGAACCGGGTTTTAATGGGCAGAGTTGTTTTGACCAAGTTTTTGAGACATGTATCCACAATGTTATCCAAGCAAATGATCCGAGTTATACATGTATGCATTAAATTCAATAATTGAAAGGAGCTATTATTTTATTCAATAGAAAAAAAATGTTATGCCAACGACACGAAGAATTTTTTTTTCTCCGAGACATCTGATTTCCATAGAATGGGGTCAAAAGGTTACTCGAGTGCAGGTAGGTCGGTAGATTAAAGACCGTAGTCTACCGACGTAGTCACCGTTATCGATGCTGACCGGACTGTAGGACTTTTAGAACTTCTTACAATATAACGTATACGACTGGGGACAGTAGTAGTAGCTTCACACTGGACTTTATACTGGAATCAAGGAATTTATTTTTTCTCCTTCATTATTATTATTATAATTATTATTTATTTTATATTATTATGATTATATTTTGTTCTCGGATAATTCGAGTCTGAACACTAAACCATTGCTTGATGATTGTTCGAAATCGCTAACTACGTCAAAAGAACGGTATCGAAATGTACTATAAGTCCAAAAACAATAATAATACTACTGACAATTGTTATATCACCGGTGAAATAATTGAAGAATTAATTTCTTCGGAAAATTTGTCTCGTTGACCAATTAATGCTTGTACGAACTAATATTTCATGTTTTGAGGTAACTTAACAATAAACGCCATTGTTAATAAATGAATTACGTTGAATGGATGAAATGAAATGAAATAATAATAAAATTGAGTTCACTACATGCCTATCGACACCGACTTTACTCCAACTGATATAATTTGATTATCAATTACACGATTTCGAACAATAATAATAATAATAACAACAATAATAATGATAATAATAATAATAATAATTGATATAACGACGAACCAACGATTTGTTAATTGATTTTACTGACTAAGATTATTTCTACTGCTATTTTACTCATGACTTGTAAAAAAAAGTTATTTCAAAATGTCTTACATTTTTATTAAAAAAAAAATAAAAATTCGCTATTAACCCTCCACCTGTACCCTGTTTTTTTTTGGGATACCGTCTGTACAATGATCCTAAAAAGTCCTGGCGATATATTATTTTCATGCAAAAAACATACGAAATATTTGAAAAAAATTCTGTAATATTCCTCGGGGATTATATTGTGTGCACCAATAGATTTTTTCGATAATCTATTAAAAAATTATTTGACTACAACTACTCAACCCTGAGAGTGTATCGTGGTGTCCATTCTATCCAGACAAAAATTTCAAAGATCCAGCATTTTTCAAGAATTTTTTTCATTCATTGTTATTTTTATGATGAATAAATTCCGGAAACTTCATATTTCAAAATTTCATCGCAAGGCAGAACTCCTGAGCTTCATTCATGAATTTCCCCAGATTTTTAGGATGACGTTTCCTATTTTTTAGAGTTTAATCTTCAAGAAGTTATTTTACCTAAGATCACTGTACAGACGAACGGTTAAACATCAATGTCCATGATGAAGACTCGAATATTATCCCATAATCTCACCATAAATAGTCGTTTCGTCGAATAATTTTTTTTTCTTCTGGAACAAACGTCCCCAAGCGATGGTGAAAATAATTCTCATGAAATAATTAACATCGAAGAGAATATAGAGTATGGCGATGGTGAACCAGCTCCAAGCGCAAGTCATGATTGTTTCGTGGATGACCGCAGGTCGAGTTGGCAAACGTGTTGAACAAACGTTTTACGATTTGAAAAAGAGAAAAAACAAAACGCACGATGATTCACATACGACGTTGGCAAACGGAAGACTGTCGAGAATATTATCGCGATGTGGGATCGTGTGCCGACGTCGGACTGGCCACGATGCTCATCCCCACTCGACGATCATTCACGTGGCCGTCGAAAGAAAGTCTGCTGCATCCACGGAGCTTATACGTACGACGATCAAACAGGTTTCGATGTTGCGAGCCGAAGAAAATTCAAACATCGTGTGACGCAACTACAGATTCCGTCGTCATTCGCGACTTTATTTGCCGGCAAACCTGTTACCGATCGGCCCAGCCCGGGACCGGTAATGACGTTGTGCAAATCCCCCCCCCCTTTCTCCTGGAACAACCTGAAACGACCTCGCAAAGTCGTCTCACGGTCGTTCGTTCAAAAATTTCCACCGTCGGTCATTTTTTTTTTTTAATTTAATGCGTATTTGCGTTGAGAAAAAAATTAAAACGACGAAGAAGAAGGAAGAAAAAAATAATTGAAGGTGACGACGCGGTTAGTTGCTTTGGCAAATTCCATGGAGAACGATGTGAAGGAACGAGACATGGACCGATTTTGCGTCGAGTATTTTTCCATCACTACTGGCAATGAACTCTGTGGGCAGTGAACGAACATTCCTCTCTGAGGAAGCAATTTTTTTTAAACTTCTGTTTGACCACAAAAACGAACGTGATTTTTTCAAAAATTTTCGGCCTCCCTACGAACATTGAAGAAATTTAAAATGATCCTGAAATAAGGAAAAAGATACTTGGACATTATTTAAAATTTTGTTGTTTTTTTTTTGTGGTTCCCAGTATGCTTATTTGGGGATGGTTTTGAATTTATTTAAGGGTTGTAGCGGGATTGGAAAATTCTTAAAACGCTCACGAGCATTTTTGGGGACGAATGAAAGTCAGAAAAAAAATTGTGAACTGACAATGAGTCGGGAAGGGGTTAAGATTTTGGCCGTTTGTTTTAACATTGAATGCCCCATACATATAAATACATAATACATGTACTAGGCTTCGCTCGCGCGGATTCCGGAATTTGGTAAAATTGTTTTCAACAGAAACATAATTATCCAAATCGCCAAACTCGTTATTTTTCGTTAGCGAATATGCTAAAGTCATCATATCTCGAAAACTCTTCGTTCTACCCACCTCGGACTTGTTCCGTTCGATTTAAAATGTCCCAAGCCCTACAAAATTAGTATCCTGACGCCGTTTTTATTGGGACTTTGGATTTATTGATTTTTCGAAAGCGAAGGACATAGATTCGACCCACTGAAGGTCGGTCAATTTTGAAATCCTTTTTTTAGTGAGCACCTACTGTATAATCCGAACTTTCATGCGAAATTTCAGTTTTGTAGCTATTGCCGTTCTAGAGATACTACGATCAATGAATTTGTCAGTGAGTGTTATTTGGCTTTTATATATATAGATATCCGATATATATATATACATACAGGACGATGAACAATTCATTCTGACCGACGATGCTGACGACTGGTCTTGTTCAACAAGTCGCGAGCTTGGATCATAAAATATTCATCGTGCCACGACCATAACCGGATAATAATTCGGACGTTAACACTTTGCTGTATAAATAAATTCGTAGACGTTCGTCCACGGAGATGAAAAGACATTCGTTCGATAAAAATGTGTTTGTAATATTTTTCTCAAAACAAATAAATAAATAATTATCATGTGACAATTGAAAATACCAAAAATTTCTCAAACAATAACGAATAATTTCGATGAGTTCATCATTCTTCAATAGATTCTAATATTTGAAAAGTGTTACAATCCATGATAATTCACCGATGAAATTATTTCAAATTCATTTTCATCGAATGCCCAACCGTGCTCGTGGACGGATGACAATTATTTTTTTTTCTTTTATATATTTTTTTCTTACGAAATTTCAACGTAACACGAGTGTATTTTTTTTAATTGCAATTAAATGGTGTATATACATAGTTAGTTGTTGATTTATTTACAACGAGGTTCCAGAGTATCGTGACAATGGATTATAGAGCGATTAGGACCCTCGTGGATTTCTGCATTACCAACAGAACACCCTGTGGTTTTTTTTTTTTTTTTTTCATTTTTTAAATATTTTATATATATATATATTTTTTTTTTCGATTAAATTAATTATTTTAATTTGATTCTCAGGCTCGTTCGTGGCTTTGAGAGGAGAACATATTTTTTTTTCTAGCTACGAGTGACCGGAGAGTGACGGAAACGTCTGGAAGAGGGTTTTCGATAGGCGCTGTTACTCTCGTTATGAGTTATCTCGTTATCTCGTTGCCCCCGGATTCCTGTTGGGGCTATCGCGATTATTCGCTATTGATTTATTTTTCGTCCGTCCTTTGTTTGTCTTTTGCGTTTCAAACTGTCGGGGAAGCTGGACAGTGAAATTCGGCTGAGAGATTTGTGTACGCGACTCATGTGGAGCATGTGCATTGTCCCTCGATACCCCGGAGCTTCGAAATTTCGTCGTCGCTTTGGTTGCACGAATTTACGATTTCGCACGTGTCTCGGTCGCGAGACAGATCAACAGATCAACAGTCTCTTGTGACCGGAAGTGGAGGCGGCGCTGGGTCTCGTTGTCTCAGTGCCGCCGACGATATATCGTTGCTTTCCAACCATCTCGCCACTTCCGGTGGTATGGACGGTCTTACGTTGGTGATCTGTCGAAAAATTATGTTTTTCGTTAAACAAAATGTTGTGAACAATTCGTTGTTTTTATTTATTTATTTTTATTTTTGTTATCATTTTTATTTTTATCTTTATTTTACCGACAATTTATCGGAAACTTCGATGTAATATAGAATTTTTCGTAAATTAATGGAAAGAAAATTATGAAAATTCGATGACAAGGAATTCATCGAATTGTAATAAATACAATACGAATATTAATCGCAATTTGACTTTTGAAAGTTTTAGAGACATTCTAGGAATTGAATGAATTTCAATGAAAAAAATAATTTGTTCGAATGTACAACGTGAAAAAATTATCTCACTGACTGATTGCAGTGTTGTCTAAAAATCTGTGACCATCAAAATATTTCACGAAATCGAAAATCAAGGATAATATTATATATAAAAATACAATTATCTCATCCACAAATTTCTTTAATGATTTCGAATTACCGAATGACTATTTTGATCAGCAATAAATACAAAAAAAAAAAAAGAAAATTATGTTTTTTTTCCTCATTGTTTTTCAAAATAATTTATCTTTTGTTTCGTTTGAAATTTACGCGTGCTTGGCTACGTAAAATCAATGATTCAACGATAATTGAGATAACGTAGAAACGTACCTGGGTAACGCCCACCTCGACGCTACCGTTCTGCTTGACTCCACGCTCCATCAGAGCTCCCATGACAGCCTCGGCACTGCAGTCCAACAATCGTTGACGACATATTGCAATTGCACGAACAAAACCATCGGCCGGAGTCACGAAACGATGCTCCATGAATATCGACTTTTCGTCCCAGTAAATAATCTGCGAATATGCAAAATGACGTATATGGGAAAAATAAATCATTTATATTCACGATAGTTCGCGGTATCGAACGGCTAATCGATTATTGATGCAAACATGAATTGTTATCGCGATTCGTCTGTTGCTCATCGAAACACTCAAGGTTGTTCGTAACGCAAAAGGTACATCCGACTATTAAGAGAATTATGAGGCTCCGGCCACGAGTCGGGAATACCAGAGACTAATCCAGGATCCGACTTGCCGCACGAGCAACAAAGTTTCCGGCTAATCAACAGTCACCACTAGTCGATGAATTCAATTGTATTGTACAGTGTAGGAAATGATTGTAATTATTGTAATTTTTTATTTTTTCTTTATGAGTGATGGAACGATTTTTAATGATTGAATTTTTAATATTTTTTGTTTATTCGCTTTGAAATTATAAAACGACTTTGTATGTGAAGATTAGTTTGATGGAAAAATGTTGGTGGAGTTTATTTATTTATTTAAAATTTTTTTTTTTGCAGAAAGGAAATTGCAGAAAAAAATTCATTCGATATAAAAAGATCGTTTTCGATAGATGCAGAATTAAAAGTATATTTCAAACACTATATTATATATTTACTGAATATAATTTTTTTATGAATAGGCGATTCTGGCAGTTTTTGATAATTTGATTGTTCGTTATTGGTCAGTCAGATTGATTGAAAATTGTTCGTCGATTTTCGTTTAAACAAATTTCCACCGATGAAAAATGTTCATTTGACGAATTTAGAATGGTGAATTATTATTCACTTTGTGAATAGGTTGCCAACGACTGCATCTCGAAACTCGAGATTGCGGATGGACGTTGGAAGACGATAAATAAAGCACGACGTTAGAACTCGACAAGTCAGGAATATGCGAGTTGAATTTAAAATTATCGAATGGGTGAGAATAAACTAGTGGCGCCTTGACCACCGACGACGAGTCAGGAAGTTAAATATCGGCAAGGACGAAACAAATATTGTTTTTTTTTTTTTTCAAAAGTACAACGCGATTCAGTTTTTAAAATAATAATTATCAGAAAATAAAACAAAAAAAAAACAAATTGGCGATGACGAAATGAAAAATAAAATCTTTTGACGAGTCAGGATGAGTGAGAACGAGTCGGGAAGTTATATATCGGTAAGGACAAACAAATGTTTGAGAAAATGTGCAACGAGTTCAGGGTTTTGAAATCACGATTTACAAAAACAATAAACACATGAATTCGCAATGAAAAAATAAAAAAAAACCTTTTGACGAGTCAGGAAGTTAAATATCGGGAAGAACAAACAAATATTTTGTAAAAAAAGTGCAACGAGTTTAGCTTTTCAAAATATTGATTTTCATAAAAAAAAATTGGCCATGACGAAATGAAAAAAAAAAAAAAAAAAAAATCTTTTAACGATTCAACGAACCGGAAGAGACAAGAGGGTGGGTTTTGATTATTCCGTGCAAACTTTGTGGTGGAACATCGTTCGTACGTTTATTGACACGAGTCGACGTGGTTTTTTTTCGTGACGAAAAGACGCAGAAACAACGTCGTTGACGAGCGGATGTGAACGACGAAGGTGATTACAACGAGTTTACGTACCTTTGAGATTATTTTGAAGATCGACAACGGTTTGAGAAATCTTCTGTAGCGTATGGTCGCGGCGCCTTGAACTACGCCCGAACCTTGCGAACAAATTTCACGATAAAGATTCGTTCGTTCGTAAAAATCTGCTCTCGCGAAATCGAGCTCACGCAGGTATCTCGCGTTGTTCATGTGATAGAGCAGAGTGTCCACGTCCGTTGTCGTGCAAATTCCTGTGTCAATGAAAATAAATTATTTCATGGGACGAAAAATACGACATTCGTTAGGGTTACGTGGAAGTCTAGGAACCCCCATGGTTTCAAAAACAGAAACGATAACATTGAAAAAGAGAAATGGTTGACTTCTTCCCACAGATTAAAAAGTGAACTCGATTTTTTTTTGCTCACCCCATCGAGTGAGGTGTCTTTTATTAGGTCTTCTCAAATGCAATTCGAAATGTTCTAAAACCTTTTTGTTTCAACCCTCTAGTCACGAGATATTCGCTTTCAAAGTCGTCATCAGAGTGTCCCCCTACTCTAATTTCTAAACTATCAATTAAAAAAATCGGAAAAACTTTCCAAATGTAGATTTCAATTAATACATTCCACCAAAATTATAACGCACTGTAATGAAATAAAAAAAATGGGTTTATGAATGCATAATTATTAACAAATTCGTAAGTCCTTTTGAAAGTGAAGCTTCCACTTGCGGAAAGATGAAAATTGATACAATTTGTTGGTAGCAGAATTTTTTTAGCAGTTTGCAAATTTCAACTGTCATAATCTTTTTGTTTTCTCATTTTATTGATTTAATTTATTTTTTTTATTATCAGAGAAATCATTAATAAGCGACCAGAATTTGAAAAATTATTATTAGAAATTAATAATTGATATTTAACAAAAAAATGGGTTTATGATTGAATTAACAACAAATTCGTAAATTGTCTCGAAAAGTCGACAAAATACTAGAAGAAAAATAGGTCAAATGCAAGTCTACAAAATATATTCAAAATTATTCAATCAGATTATATATTTCCGAGTCAGCTGAAAGAATTTCAAAATTCACGTGGGGGAATTTTTATGTTTTTATGTTTAATTTATTCAGTTTCGTTTTTTCTTCGGTTTTTCATCTTTACTTCAATTTTTTCCAATTACTTTTTTTTCGTCAACGATGTCAGTAAAATGTCAACGTTTAAAATTCAAGATTGGGTAATTTTCGTCAGGGCAATGGAGCAATTTATTTTCTGGGTTCTTTGGTAAGAGAGGTCGACATGAAATTCTGAAGTGACACGAATGGGACACACGCTACCCACCCAACAGCCGGACGGTCGCGCATAGGTCAAGGTTGTAGTTGCGCACAGATAATTACAAGAAATTGTAAGGATTCCAAAATTGGCTTGACACCGGAGGGATGACAACGTGCATCGAGCTCACCAACGAACGTAGCCAACGGTACAGGTCGGACTTACGACTCGACAAAATTTTTTCGCTGACTCGAAACATCGCAATCACCGTGTCAACACAAAATGTGACGTCCGACCGTCATTCCAACAATTATTTCACGATTAAGCAATTCATTGAAAAACAAAAATTCGACAATCCATCATTTGCAAAATATTCACTTGTACACGAATTGCAACAAAAAAATTCTTACAGTTTTACACTTCAATTTCTTCTTTTTTCAGGCTCATCGAATATAATTTTAGCAATTCATTCATTTTCAAATTTTTTTTTAGCTCACAGAATAATATATGAATATATATATATATTTCCATCGATATGCAGGTCTTTAATTTTCTTTCCCCATAATCATAATTCAAAATAATTTTCGACAATTGTTTAACGGTGATGCAATGCTTTAAAAGAATCAACAATTCATTTCTTTCAGAATTTTGACTTATTCACGAATTACGAAAAAACAAAAAATTCTTACTATTTTACACTCCATATTTTCTCTTTTGTTCCAGGCTCATCGAACACAATTTTACCGATTAATTTCTGTTGAAATAGATCTTTTCTTGACGACACAAAATTATCTGTATATTTAATATCGATCTGTGGGCTTTTAATTTTCATTTTCACTAATAACATTACACAATAATAGCCAAAAATTGTTTTACCGAGATTGTTGAAACTGAATTGTTTAACTAAAATGAAACGAAATTGTTATCTAAATTAATTCGGTAATGCATTAAAAGAATCATCTACTTTCATTAAATTTCCAACAAAACAAAAGTCATATTTTCTCTCACTGCCCCAATTTATTTTCAACATCAAAAAAACACAATGACCACCAACGAAAAAATTCGCAACTTTCATAATCAACAAAACAATCAACAAAAAAAAATTCAAAACAATCAAACAATCATCCCCCATAAAAAAAATTCACACCAAACAAAAAAATAATACAAATACCAGCTCAACGCTGATTTCGATAATTTTTTTCGTCGTTACAAATTACGATTACCCACCGTAGACAGCCGTTTCGTCGAGTATGTGAACCTTCTTTTTGCAGAAACGTGCGAAGAACACGGTGACGAACATTCGCAAGAAGTAATGAACCTCGATGAGAATGTAGAGAAGAACAATTGATCCGAACACGGCGGTGAGAACCCAACAGCCCGACATTTTAACTTATCTCAGTCTTTCGTTCTATATATACACATATATAAATATATTCATATAATATCTATACACAAATATTCATCGAAGCACACCCGAGACGTCAACCGTGTCTCGATCTAACCACCGCTCGGCTACTCCCCGCACTGTCAGCGTCTGCGAAAATCCAAACGAGCGAAGATACAAAAACAAAAACGACCAAACTTCCCCCATTAAAAAAAAAAAAAAACAAAAAACGAAAACTCGGGAGACCGCACCACCGAGAGAGTCTGGAGCGCGCGCGTTCAGTCGCCGGGTGAAGTTATCGATTCGCGTCTGCAACCTCCCTCTCCGACTCGCTCAACAACAGCGGCTCCTTCCCACCCGCGTTTCTTTCCCCATCAATAAACCCACCTCCCATCACCCGTCAACGACCATTTCCCCCTCCCCCCTCCACTTCAGCTTTTATCGCTCCGAAAAAAACTTATCGCCCGCACTAATCTCGACAACCACGAAACCACAATCCCACGAGATTCATCATCAACGATGACAAAAATCTTTCCCCACAACCATCATCCCTTTCTTCGTCCTTCCCAGCTTTCGCAAACATCCGTTTCCGGTTCTCAACGATGTCACAGAACCCGTGCGTTGTTTCTGCAATCACAGCAAAACAAAAATAAAATAAGATTGAACAAAAAAAGACACACAATGAATAAAATAAAATTAATGTGGAAATATTGTTTGATGAATAAGATTGTTTGTTTGACAGGAAGGTGGACAACACGACACGTTACACTCGATAAACGTACAACGAAATAAAAAGAAACCAAGAAAAAAGTGGGATGACGAAAAAGTTTGAAGAGGCCCGAAAAAGCCAAGAGGCGAAAGGGGAAATATGTGATAAGTATACCATGGTCGTGCGTCGTCAAAACTCGTATAATAAACACCGACAAACGTCGATGGGTATTTGTGGGTTATATCGACGAATCAATTTTCCCGAGCAATTTCGATTCGTCCCACGAGACGAAGCATAGTGAAAGTAGTGCGTGGCGACGACTGGTTTTATACGTACGACTGGCGCACGTGTGAGTTTAAAACCCGAGCTCGATCGCTCGTGTTTTGCACCACGAGCACGTAGAACGTTTGAAAATGAATGAGAAAAAAAGTGAAAAAGTAGAAGAAAAAACGAACGAACGTACGAACAAAAATGGAAATTAAAGAATATTTCGTGGACGGATTCATTGAGATTTGACCTCACACGAAATTCGTCCTTAATTATTCATCATTCTTTTCATTATTCGTCATTTTTTTGTTGTTCTTCTTTTTTCACTCTAAAAAATGTCATTTTATTATTTTATTTACTTTTTCGCTTATGTCCCATTTATTGGTAAAAATAATTTGACGAGGCGTTATGTAGAAGCTTTTTTCTTGCAAAACGAGTTGATCCAGCTGATTCATCGATTCTGTGATTAGATTGACTGATTGATAAAGACTTACGTTTTGTAATGTTTTTTTTTTTATTTTTATTTTTTTCGCCTTCAGCCGAGAGTGTAAATGTTTAACGTGATATGACGACGTAACAATGTGACAAGATTGTAACTCGCGTGAGAAAATTAACGAACGAGGATTCGAAGGGATGAAGAGATGAGGGTTTCTCGTTAGGAGAATACGGCCAGTAGTTCAGGTCGGGCTCCGGTCAGACTTGCCACGCGAGTGCGGAACGAATGTTGCACGGCATCGGGTCAGCGATGCAGAAGACCGCCGGGTGGGAGGCGAGGGGAGGGGAAAGGGGGAGGGTTTTATATGCGGCAAGTACGATTGCGTCAACGATGGGAGCAATCGTGTAATGAAAGAAAACGAAGAAAAAAATAAAACCCAACGAAATGTTTAAAGAAAACGAGAAATCGTGAATCAAACGTACACGTTGACGGTTCGCCGACATTCAACAGACTGAACCGATGGATTCGGTGCAATCGCGTTTGCCACTGCTACTGCTGCTGGTGGTGGTGGTGGAGGTGGTGCTGTTGCACGCTGAAAATAAAAACCTTTGCACCTGCGCGCCTTCGAAACAAGAGATTATACTTTCTCGATGTGGGTATGTGCTGCGTCGACTAATAGGCACACACACACACACACACAAACACACACGCAGGCATTCGAGATCGTCGTATGGGTGCAGGTCGAGCGATTCGGTTTTGTATCGCCGCACGGTTGGGCTGGTCTCAGCCGGACGATTGCGATATACGTGCATCGGGACGTCTGACGTCATCCCCCATCGGCTCTGACCATCGCGCAAGGTCTTCCTTCGGCCAAGGATAACGCACTTCCGGTTCATCGTTATTTATTTTTTTTTCAATTTATTGTTTTTCTTTTTTTTTTTTGTTCGATTTATTTTATTTATTGGATTTTTGTTTTCTTTTCCTGGGGACAACCGGTTTGACAGAGCCAATTGGGTTGAGGTCGCTAATGTTGAGAGAGGATTGAAATTCGATTGTCGTGGAGTATTGACTCGAGGGCGATGGGCATTGGCTGTGGAAAAGGCTTGTCGTGGAATTTTTTTTCGGAATAAATATTTTTGTTTCTCAAACTCAAGTTTTGAATTGTTTTTTATTAGTGTTTATGATTATGTTTTTTTCTTCAACTTTTGCATTTTTTATTTTTTTCGTTTTATTGTTGTTTTGTTGTTGCGGTTTAATTGAAATGTTTGTCGATGGATGATCGAAAGTGCGAACGGTTGATGAGTCATGTTTTCCATGAGCTCCTTCGATACAGAGGCGGGAAATAAATTTCAACGATAACAAAAATATGTGAGAATAAATATTTGTATTATTTTTTCTTTTCTCAAAACTTTAGGGGTACAACTGGTTCGGCGTGGAATTTTTCGGTGGATTTTATTCATTTCGAATTCTCAAACCAAAGATTTCGAAATTCTTCTATTTGATTCTTTTAATTATCGTTTTATCGTTGTGATGGGATTAAAATGTTCGTTGATGGGTGATCAAAATTGCGAATGGTAATGAGTAATAATTTTGACGAGTTGCTTCGATACCGATTGGAGAAAGAAATTTATAAATTATTGTAAAGAGAACAAATATATATTTTTTTTCGTTCTCACAACTTTATGGATACAAGTGATAAGTGGCAAATTGTACCGAGCCAAGGAATATTTTTTGGAGAGGAAAAGAATTCACGGATCGAACTACCCTCAAGATTTGCTACGCACGAACAAAAACTATTTTTTTCAAAATAGGAATAAATACGATTATATTTTTCAATCATTATCAAAAAATCACAGCTCACGAATAAATATATTACATCATTGTTGAAAATATACGTTTGAAATTACATAATTGGATATCGAAAATAACCAGCTTTGCGAAAGCCAATATGATAATTTTCCAATTGTTTCCATCTTGCCTCTTTCGAAATTTTGGCAGCTCAACGACCGTCAAAAATTCGCCTGAAATTAAATACTCTGAATGATGATCGAGGTGCCTAGTGTATTTGTTCTTCGAAATACCTTTTTTTTTTTTGTCCTCAATACCTGCACGGTCGGACGAAGACTTATATCTAAGACTTATGTTCAATGATCCAAATTCGACACGTTTGATAATACATTATCGCCTTTTTGAAAAAATTCGGTGACAAATGGCTTGTCACCTCTGCCATAAGGGGTCAACGGTAGATCGTAGATTATGGGAAACGTTGGTGTCGTGCTTTGATGATTCTGTTTCAATGGAAAACTAGTCGTGCCAGTCTGAAAAAATGGAAAATTCTCGTTTTCCATTAGTCGATCGAACTGAATTTTTATTCGTAATTTCTAATCACGACCGGAGTCAATCGCTCACCACAAATTTCGGAAGAAAAACTACAGAAGTTTCGTAGTTATTTATGGATACCGTTGTGCCACGCTTATAGCCCCAAGCGGCTTTGCTAATATTCGCCGAGCCCAAAACGAACCACCATATCTTGGTCTCGTCACTGGAGATTCTCGTAAACGTCTTTATGTGCGGTACTGCGGACGAACGACCGGTACGATTTGCCACCCACTTGCTGCAACAAAATTTGTAACAAATTGAGAAGAGAATCGGCTGATCGTGCATATTTTCGATCGACGTCTGCTCGCTTTTTTTTTTAACAAATGATGTAACCACTTTTAGTGACCTGCTTTGTGATTTTTCAAATTTGAAATTCAGGAACAAACCATTATTGGCCGAGGTCGGTGCCGAAATGCCAAAAATTAGCGAAGCTACAGCAATTTTGATTTTTTAATTTTCGCATTTTCATAAAATGTATAATTTTGATGTCTCGAAAAATTATTTACGTATTCATGAAATTGTCGGAGTTACTGAGATTTGAAGCACGAGCAATGCTATCTCGAGACCGGATGAGAAACTTTAAACGAGTTGTTCTCGAAAATGCCTTTTTGTAAGTTAGGGCAAGAATATCTTAGCAACCAATGAACCAATTGACTTTAAATTTGCAGGACCTTTTGTTACGACATCGATGTGATCGTCTGTACTAAGATATTTTTCCAAAGTTGGAAATAACTCGAGGGATGATAGGGCATCTCTGAAGTGGAAATCGTATTGAAAATACTCTTGTAACAAAACGATTATGGATTACAGCGCTTATTGAATATTCTAGAGCATTCGTGAAATAATCATCCATGTCAATTATTAACAAATATTACAGAAACGTGACATGATTTATCGTCACATGATGATTGATTGGGGGAATTATTTAGTAGAAAAAATATTTCAGTACGATTTTCATCTCTGGTCTGCTCGTCTTACAGTTTCTTCGGAATACTCACTGAAGGTGACGTTCCAGCCATCTTTGCTTCAAATGTCCACTCTCCGTGTAACACAAGCAATTGGCAGCTTCCCGTATGTCGTAACTATCTTTGTAATTGTCAATAGTCGGAAAAATAACTTTGAAATTAAATTCAGCATTTTTGCCAATATTATTGGCCATGGAATTGCCAAGTTGTGATCCCATCCAGGAATCGTAATTTTCGCCGAAACTTCCCATGCTCGAGCCCTGTGCGACAATGGTCGAACGTGGTTCGTCCTTTGGAATTTCCACGTGTTTTTTCAAAAGACATCCCAATCTGTGGTGTCCCCAGCGTTGTTTTTCGAAATCCGCGCGATAGGAGCCCGGAACCGAAAACACGAGAGCCACGTTAACCGCTGAAAAATCCGTTCTCTTAACCATGGCTCTCCATCGTTCCATTTCGTTGCTGTAATGCCCGAGATAGGTCAGAAGTTCTTGTTTGAAACCCGTTTTTGATTCGCCATCCGTGGCATTCGCAGAGGTGGGCAAACGTGGAAGATGTGGCGACATCCAGAGGCTGCAAAAAGTATAATTCGTTCAATCAAAAATGGTTCGGCTACGTCTTTCGATCTATAGAATTCATCCGAGTTTAAGGTAGTATCGTAGTTGAGGGAATTACCGCTTAAATTTTCATCAAACTCCACATACCTGTAGGTATTGATAAGAAATAGATTCAGTTTCATTTTTATTGCTCTCTAGAACGCGAGAAAAAATATAGGGACACCTTTATTTCCACACGGTTAACATGGAGTCTTATGGAAGATCACAGATGTTAATGAAAAATGACTTGCTTTGAGTTGTTTGGACTCTTGCAGTATCCAGGATACTACCTTAAACGCTGCAGCTTGATCGACAAGCAAATAATTTTTCACCCCTGAGACCGCAGATTCCAGTCGTCTTTGTAAAGATTCGCAGTCGATACTATGACTCTGATTCCGCCGTCATCGTACTGCAGAATCGTGAGTTTCGAATGATGACATCCAAATTTGTTTGGACACGTAACTTTGTGAACCTTGATATTGCTAGGCAGCGGACATTCTTCGGCGAGTTCTCCGTAGAACACGAGCATATCTGCTTTTTGCTCCGCGAGCATGTACTGACTGCACAGCCAGCCCATGTCGACCACAAAATTCATGTGCAAGCTCGAAACGATAGTCCCGATGCTCTTGTCCAACAGTTCCGGCAGAGTCACCGATCGTTCCTGATTCCAAGTAGTACTGGCCCTTTGCACGGCCGTGAAGAATATAAAGTAAGGTGCCGCTCTTTTGTGTTTCTCCGCAAATTCTCCCAATGGCGGCAGATAACGGGGCGCTTCCCCGCACGCTCTCATCATGGCCAGGGCCTTTTCGCGCGACAGTTTCCGCATCTTTACTCCCTGATCCTCTTTTCCTTGAGGATTGGGTCGGGAAGTTTCGCCGCCATCCGGTTTCATCCGTTTCGCCGCGCGACAAGCGTCCAATTGTTCTCGCAGCAAAGATCGATTGGCGCATGCAAAACCCAACTCAAGGGGCAACTCTATCGGCTTATTAGCAGGCGCGCGAGCCAGCAGATCATCCACTGGAAACAAAAGTGCTTTCTCAATCAACAAGCCCCCTTTTGACTAACCTAACCTAACATCACCTGGTGACTTGATAAAAAGGATTCATCATTTTCTGTTTACAATTTTTCCCTCTTCCCGAAGCATCGATGAATTCAATTGCATTCAGGTTATGGAAACTTAAAATAGGGTTGAAAAAACTATCGACTTTTGCTTCGTTACAAACATATATTACAATTGCTAACATAAAATTGAACGAGTTACTTGAATTGTTTGTTTATATCGTCAATTTATTGATCAAACACTGACAGATGTCACAAAACGAATTGTAGGTTATGTGTGAGTATACGTACGATGTGGATGTGCCATTTGACGAAAATGTTCGACATTTCGACGATAACAGGCAGGACCGTAGGAGCAAGCTGGTTTTTGGCTAGCCATCGTGACTAGATGTAATTTTACGATTGAATTGTTGAGCAAAATTCGCACCGCCAGTTTTGGTTAGACGCGAGAGAGCCACATGCAACGCGACAGCTGGAAAAAGATTCATCTTCAGCAGTACAGCATCCTACCGTATGGCGCTTATGGTTCTGTGTCAACTAACTGTGACAAAGTCATAGAACCGGATTCGACTTTGTTTACAAGGTACGGTAAAAGCATAACAATCTTATTTTCATTCATTTATTTTGATTTTATGAATAAATACAATCCATTTTCGGATTATTTCAATGATCATTATAATAGCCCGGGTCGATAAAAATGTGAAACTTGTCACAGTTACGAGATTTAATTAGAAACGATAGAAAGAACTGAGTACAGACAGAACGTCAACAAATCGTGGATTCACCGCTGATGGATGGTATGTCACGTGACATTGAAACAGAGTTTCATGATTTCTTTATCTTACGTAGAAGGGTTGGGATGATTTTATTCATTTACCGAAAGGCATTAATCAACGACCACCATTTTCTTGATTGGATTCTTGATTGAATCGAAATTGAAATGAAAAAAAAAAGTTGAGGAGCAGTTGGGGACGATGATGAGACCGGAAGTGGTGAAAGCTCGAGTCACGTGACCTGTCGGTGAAGATAATGAGAAATAAGAGAATTATATGTTGTCACTCGTTGGACCGGAAATGACGGATGAAATATATAACGTTGGTTGGTTGAGAAAATAAACTTGAGAATTATGGACAACGAATTTTGGAAGTGGAATAAAAATGGAAGGCGAGATGTGAAAATGAAATGCGATGAAAATGATAGATTTTGGTCAGTTTTTATTGATTTTAACGTCAGTCGGTTTGCTCCGATCGATCTTGTGGGTTACAAATTGTTTTGGGATGTTAATTTTGCAAGCTCGCTGCTAGATGGCACAGGACATTCAAGTGTGGTGCATCTACGTTTAAGATTTAAAATTTTTCCAGGGACCAGTCTCGGAAGTCGAACCTCTTATCGAGCTTCTATTACGACTATCATTAACTACAACCATTCGTCGTGGTATTTGTTATTTCTACAACTGTGAGCTTCAAATTATTTATCTTGCAATGATTGTAAAACAATTTTCGTATACTCTCCGCAAGCTCTTCGACTTGCCACAATAATCAAGACGATTTTATTACACGGAATTTTTCCATCCGTTCAGCCTCGAAATTACACATGAATCCTTCAATCAATCAAAGTCGATCAATATCAACTTTTTCTCATTCAACGGAGCAACTAAATTGAATCGATAGCCAATTCTTCCCTTAAGAATATCAATTCCCTCACGCTGCAAAATTATTATAAATAAATGCATTGGTAATTTTAAAAAGAAAAAAAACGTTGCGTTTTTCAAATTCGTCGATAACGATGAACTCTGAACAAAACATGAAAAGCAATTCACATAAATAGTGAATTATATAGAACGAATTTTTGCAATAACCAATTTAAGTGCAGTTTCGAATGATCTGTTGCTGCCATGTTGTCCTGAGGGATCATCAAGCTACAATTCAACAATTCATTTCAATAAAAGTTGATTGAGTTGAATCAAAATAATTTAAAAAAAATTAATTCGAATCTTCCTCTTGCGAATAAAAAATTAAACAACAAAACTTTTTCTTTTGTGCAACGGATGATTCGATGGTTTTTGTACGATTTCGGAATGAGGTTGTTCGAGGAACATTGGAATTACGATCAGGAGGGTAAAGAGAGGCGAATAAAGGTATGAGAATAGGTCGATCGCCGATACGACCGAGAAGAATAATAATCGAGACGTTTGTTGATGAGACAACGAACAACGAATAAAGAGAGAGAGATAAAGAGAGTAAGAGCGGGAGAAAGATGAAAGGAGGGTATGGAGGAGATGTGGAGAAAGAGAAAGACATCAGCAGGAACAGCGGGAGCAATCGAGAAGGAGCCGAGAGGGTGGGAGCGACGTCGAGCGTCGCGACGCCTCGATTTTCTCTCAGTCACCGCCCAGCTCGCGTCGCGAGCTATACCTCGAGCGTTATTTTGGGGTAACACGAGTATCCACGTCTCACAACAGCCTCACCGAACCTGTGGAAAATTATCACGATTTATTTTTTTCCCCCTATCTCGACTCTTCGACCCTTGAAAAGCAAAAAAAAAAAAAAAAGTCCTCGACCTTAGTATCTGTGTCAGTGCAACGGGATTTTAATTTCGTTAAAATTCGATGATAATCGTCATCAATTGTAATTCGTTCACTGTGCCAATTCGTAATGGTTGAAGTTTGATTGTAAAAAAATTTTCAAACAAAAATCTCGTTCGATTGTTCGGAAGGAGGAGGTGAACACTGCCGGCCGATCGGATCTTTGAGATCGCACTGAACGAGGGTGACAATCGGTTTCTCTGGAGGCGTTGAGGAGACAGTCAAGATCAATTGCCGCCAGGAGATGTGGCAAAGTCAAGGTCAGACACAGACGCATCACTGTGGCTTCATTTTCTCTTCACGGCTATCTCTTATCACGAACTAACTGTATCACCGTTTGATTGTTTGTCGTGACATCGACAACAAAGAGACCTTTCGACTTTATAGGGCGCGCACACACACATATACTGCCGGTCGCATATTTGTACATATTACATTTCTGACTTGCAAACAGCCAATCCTTTATTTTTTTTTTCTTCGCGATCGTTCTTTAAATGGTCAGTAACACTCGGAAACATCGGAATTAACAAATTTTTATATTTTGAAAATTTGAAAATTTCGATAATCAGAAATAAAATTTGTGAAGACGAGAGAAATGTGTTTTGTACTTTGACGATTAACATTCTTCAAAACGAAATACAATTTAAAAAAAAAATCTCAACAAACAAAACATTTTTTAAATTTTAAGTAAATAGAAAAAAAAATCGAGTCAAATAAATTTGCAAATTTTGGATATTAAAATTCAGTAGCAATTTTGTTAATCAAAAAAGCAAATCTGTGAAAACGAGAGAAATAAATTTTTATATTTTGACAATCAACATTTTTTTAAACGAAATACAATTTAAAAAAAAATTGAACAAATATTGTTCCATTCAGAATAAATAGAAAAATAATTCAAGACAAAGAAATTTGCAAAATTTGAAAATTCAGAAAATTACATTTTGCATCGCAATGAGAGATGCGGAAGTAAGATGCAAGATGTAAAACTGCAGATATTTTTCTGAATTTCAATTTATTCTAGTTATGCGAATATAATGGAACAGATAATTATAACGATGGGTTGATCCATCGGTTGACAATAACGAAAACGATTTGTTGAATTACATCGAAAAACCACCCTTCGGAATGAAGTTGTTTACAGTTTGGTTATCCGCATTATCACGATGAGAGGAGTGACGAGTGATCGTGACGATTGCGTGACGCTTTGTGTTCGTATTAAGTGTCTTATTTATTATTACAGTCGTCGAGTCGTGAAAATAATAGTGTCGTTGTCTGTGTTACGCCCCCTGGGGACTCGGTCTCACCCGCCCGTGCGATTTCACCTCCAACCGACCCATCAACCACATTCTCCGGCTGATGTCTTTTCACTAGCGAGCCTCGTTTTATCAGAAACGATCCTCTTTTTCATTTCGTAATATGCTTACCCTTTGTATTTACCGGACCAACCCTCGGGACATTAGCGTCTCAATTATATTAACCCCCAAAGAAATTTTTTTTTCATACTGCTGTTGTTACATTTTGTCCCTCGGATCTGAGATTCTGTCGTGGAAGCATTAAAAAAATTAGCCAACGGTGTCTTATTACATTCTCTCGCGTTATCTCAAAGCTCTCGAGGTGATTCGAGTGTCACGAGGAGGAACGTGAACCACTTTTTAATTCGATGCTCGTATCGCAAATTACCGTAATAACTCAGTGTACCTGTAACGCTAAGCACCTATTTTTATTTATTTTGATTTTTTGTTTTTAATTTTGTTTTTATTACATAAAAGTGCGTTTTTTTTTGTTTATTTTTACGACGGTAATTAATTTTGTTTCACGTCATGCACAACGTAGAGGTCAAGAGTCATTTTTTGTAACGTTCTTGAATTGTATTATAAAAACGTGCTCCGAGGGCAGATTTATGAATAATATTTTTATCAATTCTTTTTTTTTTCAACACCAGCGATGCAATTCTACAGTTTTTGGTGTAAATTCACTTCTGGAATCTCGCCGAGGGCTCGAAGTGGAATTCAACGTGTTTCTTAGGCCAAACATATGTCTCTCATGGGATTCTTGAGGGGAAATTCGCACTTGCACAGCGTTAAACATGCATTTTTTAGTTCGATAATTTTCAACAATTCTCATTAGCTGATTGCTTTCCAAACGATTTGAATTGGACAATATAAGTTATACGGTTGGTAAGAGTATTTTTTTTTTTTTGGCGATGGACAACCTGTTTTATTTTTCTTGACTTAACGTTTCGCCTCTTTGGTCCGGAGTCTCTTCAAAAGATTATTTTATTTTTCTATTTCGTACAATTTGTTAGATTGATATTATTTTTATACAAATATTTGAATTTTTGAATGTGTGTTATAATTTCGTGAATCTTTTATCTTATGCAGTTATCGTTTTGTAAATGTTTATGTTTATGAGATAGCTGTAATTTGTATTTTGCGAATTTTATATTCACACATCAAAAATACATTATATTCAAACGCTAAATCAATGAAAACTAAATGAGTCTTAGCTCAGTCATATTGATAATAATAAAGGAAAATAAATCGAGTTAAATAAAGAAAGCATGAACTTGAAATATTTCAATCCATAACTTTCCGAAAGCTAAATATCACAAGAGGAGGAAAAAAATTATACAAAATGTTCGGAGGGTTGAATGCACAGAGAGAAATGAATTAATCCGACGACCGAGTCTGCGAAGAATTCCGTTACAACATGCACGTACGTCGAATCGCAATCCCCTGATTATTATTCTACGACAAGTTTGTCACGAGATCGCTCGCAGCGGTTTGGATACGCGACACCGCGATGACCGATCCGTTGCAGGGTCTAATGATCCTTGATTAACGTCGCACCCATCCCACCCTCGCCCAATTTCCGCACGATGGATGGTTATAATTAATTTCAAACACGTTCTAGTCGGTATAACATAACGCGAAATGGAGGCAAATGGGAGTACGGCGCAAAGCTCCGATATATATACATACATATCTATATATACATATACATTTATATTAGGGTGGTCCTTAAATGGGGTCCGAACGAATTTTGGCCGGTCCGCCCCCCAGACTGGTTCTATATGATAATAAAATGACTCCCTTGAATTTGCAGCTGTCTATCTTCGAAATTGGCCAATACCCAGAGGGGTTGGTTTTTATGTTTTATCAGTTTTTGTTTTTTTTTTGTTTTTTGATGTTCCAAAGATATGCTTAATGGAGTGTCTCGAAATCTTTCGAAAAATGGAAAACACGTCTGAACGATTTTGTGGTACTTATACAAGATAACAAAAAAAAAAACGCTTTCCGTTTGACTTTGAAATTAATATGGGTCATTCCACCCTGATAAATGTGAGGTATTCCACGACAAAAGAGCAATAAATTCCAAACGAAATGTCCGGCCGAGCTCTGTGAGGTCTCCACGTTTTCGTTTTTTTTTTCGTTTGAGATATTCATAAAAATGAAATTAAAATAATAAAATCACTGATATTTGTTTTATAACATTTTTATTTGTTCGATTGTTGATAATAATAACTTACGAGTAATCTTACTTTGTTACTCTTCGTAAAATCTTCTTCGAGCGACCTTATAGCTCATACTGAACGACGATCATGAATCTCTCGCTTGATATTACGTGAAGAAATATTTTTATTAATATTTTTCACTACCAATTTCACGTTCTTCCAAAATTTAGTGTAAAAAATGTAGCATTCCATTTACATTCCATTTCACGACGTTCACCTTGATATCTCCGAAACGTCTCTACTAATGAATACAAATTCTGCATGATATAAAACATCTTCAAACACCGTACGAATGTTGTATGTACAATTTTTCCGTACGATCCATAATAATTTACATAAGTTTCAAAGGTGCGCAATTCGCGTGGACCACCCTGTACATGAGAATCATCGGATTCCACCGTAATCCGCCCCACCGTCCGCGAGGCAAAAGTTTCAATCGTACTGTTCGTACTTTTTCGAGGATAACCCGTAATAACCCCGCCCCGTAGTTTCCCAAAGTGGGCCATAAAACTTGGTTCGTTTCCAATTAGTACGGTTAGCTCGATAAAACGAGACTCACCGAATCGCATCTCACGAAAGAATCGGTTATTTTGCAACTTGCTTTTGCTCACAATACATCGGATACCAGCGTGGTTGTCCGATTCGATGTTTATTCTACGTATCTCGTTGTCGATAACGACTGGAATGGCGGAAAATGAAATTTAGAATGTGTGCAAATTGGCGAGTTTGAACTTTTGCAAACCTCGAAAATTGGATATCGGTGAATCAATTTGCTTCGCCGATGAGTTGTCGACGAATCGACGGAACAACGAATTGACCTTATTTCCATGGCAAATATATTCTTTCCATAGTAACAAATTGAACTCTAATGATATAATTGATGATATTCAATATTGTGATTTGTTATTTCTTGGTTTTATAGCATTTCTTATTTATGAACTATATTTTTCAACAATGATAATTTTTCGTTATAAATTCTAAACAACTTTTTTATCAAGTTGAAATGATTTTTTTTTTTTTGCAAAAAGAATTTTTTTTCAAACCTGAAAAAACTTCAAATTTCACAATTTTTCGGGTTTTTCTTATTTCATTTGGAACAAAAATATATGACGTTTAGAGTTCACTTTGGTTTTTTCGTTTCAGATTAAAGTTACAAATAAAACATTTTTAATTTTTTTCGCAACGTTCAAATATGCAATAAAATAATCTAAAAAGTTCGCTAGACTTACTTATTTTTTTCTCTCCTAAAAAAATCTCCCCAAAAACGCTTTTTTAGGCCTCCTGAATCAGGCTCGGTCCTCAAACTATTTCTTCGTTACGAATACATAATTTTTTCAAATTCATTTCATTTCAAAGAGCAATAATTTTTCCATGCACGAAAAAAAAAATATCGTGATGTTTCGCAACGAGTTTTCGTACAAGATGCGATATCGTTGAAAACGCTCGAGGGAGAGGGTGTCGATCGAGTGTAGGATGAAGGGGGGAGGGGTTGTGTCGCGAGGGATGAGACGGAGGACCTGTTATAAGGGTGGATGGGAAAGGTTGGGGTGGCAATCGTGGTTGCGCCAAGTTTCCGGAGCTCAAAGTTCGAGAGCGTCGCGCGGGTTCGTCATCTGGGCAAGGTGCCCCCTCGCCGAGCGGGCAATTGGATGGAAGGCCAGTGGGCGTGCGATGGTGCGGTTCACTGGTGGCCGAGAGGCTTCGAGTAGATAACGACGTATAGGCGAGGACGGGGCTGTGGTCAGCCCGGCGTATCTCCAGGGTAAGGCGTGGAATAGTTAGCTACGTGGATGGGAATTCGATCGTCTCTTCCCTCTCCCCTCCCCCACCCCTCTTCCTCGCTCCTTCGTACGACTAACATACTTCTCGAATGTATGTGAGACTGTAATTGCGGGAATGGCTTCTTATCAAGGGAGTTTAGCACGGAATGGCAATGTCGGCGACACTTGTTGATAAATCAATTTGCTCGGAGGTTCCCAGATATTTCCGGGTGTAGATCGTTCCTACGACTTGGTGGAGCGGGAGGAGGGGGATGAAGCACTGGAAGTCTTGAGTGTCAAGTTCTCGACCTTTCGTCGAAGCAATTTGAGAAATCTGACGATATATTAAGTGGAACATTGTAATTTAATGATGAACGAAGATGGTTACCAGTATTGTGTGAATTAATGTGAACACAGATAACTTTTGATTACTTTTTGGATGGTAATACTGCACTGTCTTTTTATATATGTGGGTACTGGAAAACTGGTATCAGTTGAGGTAGTATTCCACAAACTGTAAGAGTCAAGGCAAGCCTAAGATATACCATCTCCTGATTCAGGTTCGTAGTACTTTGATGTGACAACGTCTCGTGTTATGATGTCGATCAGTGAGAGAGAAAGAAGATGGGAAACAAACGCGGAACGTTGCCATGTCTACCGGATCACGACCAACTTCTGTTATAGACTGTATTTTCCTGATGTTTATTTGCTTATTATCATCATCACAGTCTCCTGATCTCTACTGTCAAGTGCCCAAAATGTTCTCCGAATATTCAACTTGCAGCTTAAGTGTTTTCATTCAAGTCTGACGAGGACTTTTTGTATTATATCAAATTGAGCGTGATTCTCCATAAGGCTCCATGTTAAACGTGTGAAAATAAAAGTGTTAATATTTTTTTTCTCGTGATCCGGAAAGCCATAAAAATTTCACTGAACCTTTTTATTATCAATACCTATAAGTATGCCAAGTTTCATGAAAATCTGACGAGGAACTATCTTATGGAGGGTACCTTAAAGGGATAGTTAGCAGTGAGAAATAGAAGGATGCAGTCGAATTTAGTCAGTGAAGTTGAAAGAGTTCAAGCTGTCACTCGATCAACTCCTCAGCAAGACTCAGCCCTATGTCAGGTTTCCAAGGTTATGCTGGAATATTTTGAGGACAAGAGGGTTACCCTTCTGGATTGATCTGGAAACATTCCAGATGTAACGCCAGATTTAAAAAAATGGTCTACACAAGGGAAGCTAAAATGCTTGTAATCAAGATTCAGGTGTGATAAGGGGATGAAAAGATCAAGCCAAGCTGCTGGTAATTCATTGATTCCATGCCAAGGTAAACATAGTCAAAATGCATTGATTTTCTTATCATTGTTACCTTCCCGTCCGAACCCTAGATAAACAACGCTACATAGACCAAAAGTTCACATAAACAATGTTGTAGAAAATTAAATTTCCTACAAAAAAGTCAGCGACAGCATGCACCCAACTTTGATAATTTAGATCTTGGAAAACAATAAGTCAAAAAACTTTGTTTTTCATAATTAAGAGAGAACGCAACCGACGCGAACGGTTGAATCCTCGGTGAACGGAATCTTCACAACCACCGCAATGTCGACTCTCCGAATTCGCGCGAACCAATTCAGCATAAATATGTATGCATACATTGTGCACGTGGTGCAAACACACACGCACAAGCGTGGTAACTTAGGGAAACTCGAGTCAAGCTCGAAAACGCCTTGCTATGGTTTGGGGGGCAGACGTCTTTGATTGATTTCGGCATGTTTATGTAAACCCGGAGGTTTCCTCGCTCCAGTGACTTAACACCGAACGAGCTTGCGTTCTATATCTACGTGGCACAGCATCTCCGCGTGTTTGCCAGTCACGAATCGAGATACACACACACAGACATCTACGTAGCTCGTGGTCTCTGCTTCTCGCAGCTACCGATCCACACACATATATATGTCTACCTAGAACTCCGAAGCGAAATTCTACCTACAGAGCTCGATCCACCGTAGCTGCAGCTGCACAAGCTGCAGCGGTTACTCGTCGCTCAGCTTATATATCGCCATCACAACTGTGAAGCTCTTTGAAGTTTTCACGTATCCAAAAACCGTTTTAGAACCATAATCGTTGTAACCACGATCCAAAAATAATTCTCCGCTCTTTCCCCTTTCTCTCCACTTTCCATGTTCCTGATAAAATACTTGGCTTTATCCACTTGCAGGGTGAAAAAAACAAGAAAAAATTGGTTACGTGCTGGTAGCCCATGGGAAATGGATCGAGGAAGATGACGAAGCAATCTTTTGGCGAACACTCCTCCGTGGCAAGGGTTGCCACCCAGAGGCGCATAATACGCCTTCCGAGCTCTCGACTTTTCGCCTCATACCCGTCCTACCGACTACCACGTGCTACAACATGGAAGCCCGTAGGGCCCGCACTATATCGGCAATTCTTGAATATTTTCTAAAAGCCCTTGTTTCGAACCCTCGTCATCGTCGTCGTCGTCGTCGTCGCTGTCAGCGTCCTCGAATGGAAACGCGAGCCCTTTGACGCCTGGGGGGCCGCGACGTGCCAACGGCCCTTTTATTATACCGATACCCTTGATATCGTCGTTGTGTCATTGTCAAACATGACGCTAATTTTCCAATCTTTGTTCTTTGTAACGACGATCGTACGTCAAACTGTGGGCGATTATCTGTGTTTATCAGCGATTATAGTGATTGATCCTTAATTACAAGACGTTTGATATCCTATTTTCTTTTTTCTAATATTGTTTTTGCAATGTCGTAATCGCGTTTTGATTTTTCGATCGAAAAACAATCTCCGAAATATAAAATTCGGAAAAATTTCACGAGTCCAATGATTTCGTTCCAATCATTGGACATTAAAAATTATCGATTATTTCAAAAGATTTTACTTCGAAGTTTCAAAAGAGTGATTTGTCCAAAAATAACCAAAAACTGATTATTTGTTTAAAATTGTATATCTTATTTCGTATTATGCTTTGAATTTGCATTCGAATTGAAAATACTTTTCGTCAACCCTTGTGCGAATTTTATTTCAATCAATAACAACATTTCATAGATACACTCGGAACCGACGGAATCTCATTCCTCTGGCGGTTACTATAGTTTCGGCTTATCTCACCCATGAACAAGAGCTTCGAAACAAAACAATCACAATTTATCCTCATCGCGATTCGAATGGGATTACCATTAAATCCATTGTGGGCGAATCAATTCGATATAAAATGAAAAGCTCGAAGAAAGGAAAAAAAAAATAAACAAACTATTTCATACATTTTGACTAACTTGAAATATTTATCGCACGTTTTCCACAGCCAATCGTTTGAATTATTCAACGGATTTCAACTCGCCACTAATACGATTTCTCACCTACGAACACACACACACACACACACACACACATTTATATCCTATAGGATTGGTTGGATCGGTTTCGGTTGGATGAAATTGTCGAAGCGAGTGAAGAGATTCCGACTATAATCTCTCACAAGTGGAAACGAAGAGAACGCGCGGCGATACCGGTGAGGATGAACGGGGAGGCGTTAAAGTAGAGGGGAGGGAGGAGTAGGATCGTTCGACACAGAAATCCGATACGCGAGAGCCCATGAGCTAGATTCAGTCATCTGGGAAATAATCGAAACTCAAACCACTCCAGCCACATCGACAATTCGGTGCGAGAATGCCTGGAGGACCGCGACAGTCAGAAATCCCTTTGACACGGTGGGAACCAACGTACACACACTTTATTCTTCGCCCTCGTCGCACTATCTACAATCCCGAAGGCATGCCGTTTTGTCTCAGTTCAAGGTATCATAAGAAGCCAGCACAGCTGCCAGCAATATATATATATACATTGTTTGAAAGAGCTTTATGCTTCTTAGAAGGCGAGAGAATTTGTGCGAATTTCTCGAGTACTTTTGCCACTGCAACACGGGCGGTGAGGCAAGCTTATAAGGTAACCCCCGGCATAGCTGGGGATTGTCGGAGACAGAGGCGCAGACAGAAAGAACGGCGTCTGGGTGAGGCGCACGTGTTGACTCGATTCGCTTGTTTTCCAGCACACGCTCCTGGCAAACTTCCCACCTGTGTGTGTGTGTGTGTTTGTGTGTGTGTGTGTGTGTGTACCGCGCATTCCACTCAGTGTCCTCGAGCTCTCGCCCTTCCTATTGCCACCCTTCGTTACTGTAACTTTCCGCGAAAAGACTTCCATATACTTCCATATACGAATACAAAATTTTATCACCACTTGGAAATGTACAAATTTCACAATAAATTTTACAAGTATTTTTATTTTGAAAAAAAAAAATAGACTGATGATAAGCTTGTTCATAGCTGTTGAAAATTGTTGAAATAACTGGTGACACTTGTTTGTGTCAATTGTTACTGACTGTGATTAATCAGTTATTACCAACGATATGTGGTGCCACCATCGTATCCGTATGAGTTTTTCAAAAAAAAATGTGAAACATTCGAATCCTGCAGTCTGCGTGATGAAATTACAGCGATGAAAAAATCGAACTTTCTGACTTAAATTGTACAGAAATATTGATTATAGGATTTTCACTCATTATAGGATCGCAATTTTTCAGAAACATCGGAAAAGTCAACGATCATTTGTTAAAAATCATTTTCACGTACCATTATCAAATAAAATTAGAAGCATAATCGATTTTCATCCACGTGGTTACTCGATCATTACTCATTGAATCATGGATCAATAATCAAAAACGATAACAACAAAAAAATGAATCAATTAATGATTATCATTATTCCAACAATACATTTCAACGATCGCACATAAATACGATTTATTATCGCTTAAGTTTGTTAAGCCGATGAAAGCAGAGAGCGCGGTGTCGTATTCAGTTAGCGCGGTGAATAGAGAAAGGACACGGATGGTACATTAAAGGTGGAGAGCGGTAAAGGGGGGGGGGGCGGCGGGGGAGGGAGATGAGAGATTGAATGATCGCACGATGTTCGTAGCTGGCGGGCAATTCTATCAGCGCGTGTGCTGCGGGGTGCAATCGTGCGGGTCGCCAGCCAGAAAGAGCCAGTAGTTAGTGCCAGTGGGACAACCGGCGCGAGAGGTCCATCGTCATGGTCCCCGGCACAGAGGCCGCGGTCGAGTTGACGATCGATCGATATTCCGTTACGATTAATCCAATCATCCTCTCGGGGTGCCGATTCGAAACCCCCGCCTGGCCAACGTTTCTACGTCGATACAACCATGTCCATCCGTGATGGCAACGCCCGCACTCGGTACCAACGCGCTGCCCAGCGATAACCCACCAACCGAGGCGACGAAAAAAAAAATTTGAAAGAATTTGAAAAATAATATTTTTTGTACTAAGGTGAACCTTAATAGGGGGTTGGCAAATTTCGACAAGTGCACCCCCCAGATAAGTTTGAAATGAATGAATAAAAATATGTGCGAAACCCCAGCACTATCATTCAATAAAAAGACGTGCCTGTAAGCTCGTTTCTTTTCGAATTTGAATAACATGGGATTTTCAGACTAATTCGGTAATTATTTTTTCGAGTTGTCCCGAAGCATGCAAAAAATTCTTTATCCACATAAATCTATTGTTAGTGGGTATAACTAGTCGTACATTTTTTTACAAGACCTCACCTGTATATATTATCGATAAGGACGAACCGATGAATGATGATAACAACTGATAAACGATTACAACGGAAATCGATATTTATTTGCGGTTGTGACTTGTAAAAGAATAATGAAAAAAAAAAGTACGAGTAGTTTATCGTAGGTACGGAACCTTAAGAATTATAGGATTAATATATCCAGAATATTTTATGAGATTCTTTCTGCAATGGGCAATGGAGGACGATCGTTTGAACGTAAAAAAATAAAGACACTCGGTTTGATGAGGGCCTGGGAAAATAAAGTTCCTGGAGCTTCTGATAAATTCGACAATTTTCACGAAAATTATAAATCGACGTTTCGATGGGCGATGAAAGGAATGCTGTAAAAAAAATGTCCTTGCGCCGGTTTTGAGTTGGAAATATAATCTTTTTCACGTTTGTGTTATGACGCTTTTATTTGGATAAAGGAATTACCGAGTAAAATTTTTTATTACATTTTTTAGTGGAAACGTGTGATGCGTGTTTTATGGATGAAAGCTGGGGAACTTTTTTATTTTGCGAGACGCACAATCGGTAATTTGAATGTGGAATTCCGGATTACTCAGAGGATTCGCATTTCGTGGTTTATTATTTTCTGTTATACACGTTTTGCATGTTGTGTGGGGGAACAAAACGCATTAGTTCGTTTTATGTACGTCATTTGTGAGCCAGTACAGGGGAGAAGAATCGAGGGGCATGGTTATTAATCCACCAACCCTCGGACGATAGTTAACAAAGAAAAAAAGATCAATTCCCAGCACAAAAGATTACCGAAGAAATTGGGATGAAATATTTTTTTCTGAATTCTCGTTTAATAACTCGTCTCTTCTTATCAGAGATAATAAAGTCTTTCGGAGAAGAATTATCTCAGAGAATTAGGTGTATTAGTGCAATTGGAAATGTTTTTTTTTTTCAAATATTATGATTCGATAAAATATTTCAATAAATTAAATTGACAACATATTGAAGAAAAATTATTTTGATGTTAAAAAAAAAATTACCACATGACGTAGCACAACTGAAAATTGATAAATCTTTGGATGACGATTCGCAAAAATATTAATTGTACCCGCGGAGTTATTGCTGAATAAATTGAAATATCATGTTCTCTTTAAATATAGCACCAAAAAAATATTTTCATCAATCAACATTTTTCGGAGTAATTCGCCTGAATTGTTTACCAGAATTAATTATTGTAATATAATTTCATATTTCGAAGTATTTGACCATCAATTTATTGTACAAATTTTATTAAAAAATTTATGAATAAATTTATAAATATTTTATTAAAAAAATTAACTTTTTTTCTTAATTACACGAGAGTTTTTGATTTCGAGACTCGTATCGAAATTTGTCGCGTAACTGTGACTAACGCAGCTGGATCGACCGTTTCGTGCCAACCTGCGCGATACAGTTTGAATCGAGACACGTCGGCATCTCACGTACGCGATGCTCGTGAAATACTAATAATCCACCCAAAAGCTCGTCAGGTATCGTGGCAAAGCTCTCGATGCCCCTGCTGCATCGAATCACTGATCTCCGAAATGTCCGGACGACTACCGATCCACCGCCACGGCTTCGACCCGTCGACCAGTGGAAAAGCCTGTATTTGGTCAGACATGCCTGAACGAACATTCAAATAGCAATCATCAAAGCGAGCCAGAATCGCAACTTTCCGATCAAATCCACTTTCAATTCCACAGTTCAAGCAATCAGCAACCCCCCCCCCCTCTCAAATTTATTTTTCCTTCCTACTCCTGACCAAAAAAATCTGACAGGGATAAAAATTCAGAACGATCTGAAAAACGACGGAGAGACGACGTTTCTTTGTTTTTGGCAATAACATAGTAATTTAAACAGCATGAATCATAGATTGAAACCCGATTCAATCTGACTTTGAATTTTTTTATAATCTGGCACCCCAATTTTAACCACAGACATTAAAAACACAATATAAATGGATCTATTAAAAAAAACTTAAGACCACAAACATAACTTAAGAATTTGACAGCATGATATGTTATACCCATTAAAAATCTAAAATAAAAAAAAACTGGGGGGAAAAAAGGAAAATAGAAGCACTTCTGGAGAGGCCCCAATCCCAAGGGGCGAAACGTTGAAACAAAAATAAAGAAGATTATGGTCGTTCGTCACCAAATTCCAAACACAACAAAAATGTTATTATCACCTAAACAAAATTTCCATACAAACAAAAATCAACGATTTTATTACCGAAAAATTCAACAAATCCAAGTCAACTAAATCCTCGAGAAGATATCCAATCGTTTAAAATCAAAAAACAAACGACATCATTCCTCGAAAACATTTGGTTTTTCTTTCGAATATTAAGAATTCAACCCGAGGTTTTTCGAGGTCAGACGTTCCGGAAATACCGCGTTGGTCACACGGGGTCACAATGACCCCAGCCATGTTTTAACTACTGCCGCGTCAACAATATCTTTTCAAAAGACTCACAAAAATTCAGGATATCAATTTGAACACTTTAGAATGAGGATATCACGCAAAAAAATTTTATATCGAATCTTTAAAATGGCGCAATAAAAAATTATCAAGGAGTTGATACGAGAAAAACTTTTGTTGCTTATTAAAAAATCATATCTTTTGGAATTATTGATTTTTATTTATATTTTTTTATCATGAAGTTGCGTTTGGGGCCATTTTAACCCCCTAGTGACCTCGAAGGGTTGAAAAAAACCGTCAATGTTGACAAGCGGTCGACAGATGCACGTGTGTGTGTGTGCGCAATTATGATTATCTTGCCCACGGGTGAAACCGCGGGGGAGACCGCGTTAATCCCGCGAGTGCAGCCTCCGTTCGCCACATTTCGTCATCGGGATGAGCCGCACGCGTACGTGCGCAAACACACTTTCCGGGTTTACGTTGTGCACAATTTGCCATCGAATGACGGTCCAGCGAGCGCGTTCGGACGATCGTGATGGCACGTACGACGCGATATTCACGGAGAATCGTCGATGATACGCGCGCGTGTAACGGTTACACGTGGACCCCCCGGCAACGCTCGATTAAGTACATATATATCTATGGGTATATCAATATCTATATCAGTTGGGTATATAAAAACACCCTGCGATCACGTAGGCTATATTTGAGGGCACGAATGCGCAATTTTCGAAGCAAAGGAGCGAATTTTGCTGATGGTTTCGGTGTTAAATCACTTGAATATTATTGGTCGTGATCCATTGGGCGAGGGGAGGGGACGGGGGAGGGGGTAGGGTAAGAATCGCACGTGGTGGATAAAAGATGGATAAAAGTCCAGCAAAAGTCCACGAAGATGATGGTGATTCGAGCGAACGGAATTTATAAGACAGAGAAATAAATAACGCAGACTCGATTCATCCCCCACCCCCACCCCTCTCAATCGATCCTACCAGGCGATCACAACACCCACGTCCTGCTTCCCATGTGACAGTATGCCAATATGTACGCATTTTTATCCCATCTTCGTGCCTCGCAGCTCCAAATGACAACGAGGAACAAAAGTATACACACACGTTGATGTGCGTAATATGTGGATGATCGGGGTCAGTTGACACAGGGGTGAATCGAACTGGACGAGGTGAAAAAATAATTATACATTCGCTCGTGAAAATGTTGTTCAACGTTTCAAAAGCTCTCCTGAGATTCGTTGATATGATTTTTTTTAATTGTTACGTTCGTACTCTCGAAGGGATTGGAAGTGAAATAAGTTGACTTTGCAATTTGTAGCTGATGCAATTTATTTCGAACGAACGGGCTTGCTTTTCGAAGAGGTAGTTACGAGTTGCATTTCTTAGATGTTAATTTCTTTTTTGAAAGAGAATTTTTTGTTCTCTTGTTGTTTTGAATTTGAATTATAATTTCTTATTCCGGAGGATTTTTTTTTCTTCCGAAACTGCAATGTAGGACTTGAATGGAATTATTCAATGGCAGTGGTTTATGTATTTGTACGGTTGATACAATAATCGATTCGGCTAGCCCGGGTGTCCAAATTTGCATCTTCAAGGGGTAATCCACGAGTCGAAAAATGTATGGGTTCTCGAATGAAATTTAATCTTGAAAAGAATGTATATATTTTTTTATTCGAAATTTATCATGAAAAATATTATTCCCATTCCTAATTGATTATTTTTGTTTTCGAAATCGATGATTGAGTGTTAAGTATTTATTCGATAACGATGTTTTATTCATTCGTACATTTAACAGAACGATCGATCAACCTAGCTCCGGCATCTTGATATGCTTCTCCGAATGGTAATCCACGAGTCGAAAAAATCTATGCATTATAAAGTTGAATGTAACTAAAAAAAATAGTTTGTTAAGAATTTCCATCGATAATATGATTCTCATTGTTAATGGATATCAATTTACTTTCCAAATCAACGACTGAATACTCGAATCGAGCATTCGAATAACTTCATCATTTATCAATATATTTGATTTTGAAAAAAAAGGGCGTCCTGATAGCTTGATAGATATCCAAAAAAGAGTTATTCAAACATTTTTGTTTCTGAAGACATTTTTTTAGAAACTCTAAAAACGAAGGCGAATATTTCGTAACTGAAAGGTTAAAATGAAAAGGTCTTCGAACAATTTAAATCACATTTGAGGAGACCTATTGAAAGACACCTCACTGGATGGGGTGAGCGAAAAAATATACCGAGTTCACTTTTTAATCTGTGGGAGGGAGGTCACCTTTTTTATCGTTAAAATTTCAGTTTTCGGGTCACCGATCTACATATGTGTACCAAATTTCATCTCGATCGCTAGATAAATGAGGAGACTGAAATAGAAGGACTGCGACATACAGACGGACGGATGAACGGATTGACCGAAACCATAAGAGTTCCTAGAATTCTACAGAACTCTAAATTAAACCCCGACCCAACAAGCCCCGGTGACCCGACCGACGTATCGCGTATGACAAAATGCACGAAAATACACGGAGTAATTTCCATGCACCGACAATGAACAAAGTACGTTTGAGACGCCGAGTACCGGTATTCGTGGGGGGTGTGGAAAGTTGAGTATCGTTGTTGGGAGGCAAGTGGACGAAAACCGCGGGTTCGCGGGTTGACCCGCGTCGCGACAAGCGTAACCTGATTACGTGCTTCGAAAGCGGCGCACCATTGCGGAAGGAAAGACGAGAATGCAACGAAATGCAACGATGCGTGGAAAGGTACGGTGAACGCGAGGAGCGAGAGACGGATAATGTACGGCGAGGGAGAAAACGGCCGGATGAAGGGAAAACGAGGCAGTTGGAGAATCGAACAATTTGCCAGAAAGCCAGTTTGTTGGCAATAACTCGTTTCGTATACGCGGAGGGGCACCCGTGTCGGTAGCAGATTCTGCGGTTTCATTTGTACGAGAAAATCCGTGTAATTCCTTCGTACGGACTTTTGCCGCGTGTATAAAGTTGGCCAATGTGGATACCGAGGACCGCAATAGACCGTCCAGGAAGTCGTAGAATTTCACGCCACCTGGTGTGTCGGACCCCCCCCCCCCCGCCCGCCCCCCCTTTACCTTCGTGCTTTTGTACGACGCTAAGCCAACGAAAATTAGATACACACCGTGGCTTTATTCGCACGTGGCTATTAAATTATAGAACCATGAACGATTTTAGCAATCTCGCGATTTCGCTATAACGCTCGATTATTAATTGGTTTCGAATTAGAAATTTAATTTACCGGAACGAGTTTGAGGGGAAATTTTTCGTTCAATCTGACGTTTCAATTATTAAACGCACCAAGTGAGTTTGAATATAACGAAAATTTATGTATATATATGTGTATTTTCTCTGGCATAACGAAATACGTGAAGCCGAGACGGTTGAAATTGAGGAGGCTGACCGGAAAAATTCAATTTTTTTTTTTTTTGAGACATGATCAATCGATTTTTTTTTATCGATTTTACCTTTATAAAATACCCATAATTAGCTATCATTTCAATTTTTTTCATGGCAATATAAAAAGATCTGAACGCTGTAAAATTTATCGCAAAATTTATCTTAGAATGAGCTCTGTTTTCGATTTTTTTTCTTTCTTTGCATATCAATTCCAGAAGATTGTTTGTCAAATTTTAAAACTGATTATTCAAACATTCCTCGTAGTACAATACTTCTCGAGGGTGAAATGGCAGGATAGTTGACTGTTACAACTATCATTAGAAACTCAAAATTAAGGTCTGCCAATTTTCGTGCAATTTTAGATAATTGTAACAGCTTCTATTGTTCGGTTAATATTTTTATACGTGACAAAAGCCGGCAATGCACTATCGTTGGAAAAGTGAGGATACGGTAATCTAAAATCTAGGAGCCATTTTATGTACATCAAGCGCATTGTCAACGACTTCTGCAGTCGGCTGAATTTCATAATTGAGAAAAATCTCTCTAGCGCGAAGGCAAAAGAGCCATTGCACGAAATAGTATAATGCTATCAGCACTTCGCATGAAAAGCTCGCCTTGCCTCACCTCTCCGCTCGCCCAACCACGACGCCAGCCAGGCTTTCTATCTCGAGTTTTTTCCAGAATAAAAAAAAAACACCCCGGCGTAGGTTGTAAAAGTGGTTTATTAGTGCGTCAGAGGACCTCGAAGGTCCTCTGATACACAAAACCACAATAGAAAAAACTAATGCGAAACAGAAATAAAATCAAAAATAAAATGAAATAAAACTTTTCATAAACCAAAAAGAAAATAATAAAGAAGATGAATAAAAAAACATTGAAACCACAAACGGGAATCGTGTATCAAACACGAAAGCTCTCGTTGTGCTTTTGTCCATATTAAAGTCGAAACTGAAAGGAATAGGCCGAAAAAAAATGAAAACTGTAATGCAATAAAAAGAAATATTGAACAACTTAAAAATCAATAAGCGATGATCCATAATGGAATGAGAATCAATAGATAAAGAAGAGTCTACCAGAGAAAAATCGGCATTATAAATAATAAAAAGAAATCGAATAGAAATGAAACGGAGAAACTTGGCACAAGAATTAATAAAAAATTATCAACTGAACAAAATATCAAGAATAGACAAGGGAAAAAATTAGAGAGTTAGATAAATTGAGAGAGGAAGGAGGAGTGTGTGAGAGGAAGAGAGAAAGAGAGTGAGTGGGTGGGAATAGATAGAGAAAAAATAGGGTTAAAAAAAAGTTGTAAGTTGAAACTTGCGAATTTTCAAATTTTCAACTTGAATTTTTGAGAGTCGGTCCATAAACACATAAACACATTTAAATAAACTGATTTCTGAATATTTTAGGACATTCTGAACACGTTGACATGAATGTCCGGATTACGTTTTTTTTTACCATCCCATATGAGAAAGCAAATGAGCGATGGGGTTTTAATATAACGAGATATTAAGAGTACGTGTCTCTCTTTCTCTCGCGATTCGTCTCACGACCTTGCAGCTTTTTATCACCACCGTCACTCATATTTCGCGCGAGGCAACGTGTAACGAGACGTGGTGAGCGTGCAGACGTTCGCCTCGGTCCGAAGCACCGCGGGATACAGTCGTCGTTGTCGTCGTCCGCGCCGCCGCTTGTCGGAAACCCATGGAGCAGGACGTGTGTTATAATTAGGCCACAATTAAGCCCGCGCTACGGGTGGCTCCGTGTATGCCATCGAAAACCCAACGAGCTCTGCGACGACCCACAAATCGTACCGCCCTAACACCTCCGCCACGAGGGTCGAACCGTGCAGTGCCACGAAAAGCTCTCTTTTATTCTTTCCTGTCTGTCGCGTACCTCATGCGTGTTCGGAATGAATTTCTTTACTGTCCAAGTGAAAAAAAAAAGTATGTATGTATGTACATAAGTAAACTCTGTATGGACTATACAGGGATGAGCATGCATTCAATAAAAATGTTTTTTTTTTTCAAACGTTAAGCTCGTCCATTTTTCGAGATATTGAAATTGAGTAAGTCGTTTTTTTCTGCTTTTTACGAATTCAATATGAATTATTAGTTTGAATTAAAAATTCACCTGATCATTGTCGATAAAAAGTTTACTGCATTGGTTTTTTTTTCGCTGTGGAAAATAAAATTAATGTAATTCATTTTTGGGATATGAAAGCTAGGAATCGAATCTTTCGAATATATTCAAAAGTAATTCTCATTGCTTTTGTTCAGAGGTTATTTGGAAAAAAGTGTTTTTTTAATACTTGTTCTGGGAACAGAAATCATCATAAATGTGTTATTTTCACTATCTAGCAAAATGGATCCTTATTTCTGTATTCTCCAAATACAAAGTTTTCGCGACGTTATTATCAATTTTGGCCCCCCAAATAAACAGTTCTGTGAGAAAGAATAGAAATACATAAAAATAGCACCTGACCGATATTCGATCATGTTTACATTATTTCCTCATTTCCTTAACCTCATTTCCTCCAATTCGATACGAAAAAACATTTTCGACTACCTACATTTGTCAAATAAAAACAAACGAAACACAACAGAAAAAAAACCCACGAAATCTCATAAATCAAAATCACAAATGGCTCGTCGAACGGCTTGGACAATGCATTCTTTCGAAGAATGGTGAATGAAAAAGACAACAAAAAAAAAAACCATTCCACACGTTTCCCATCAGTCCATTCAGCAGAAAAATCCGTCCGCAGTCTGTAATAAATAGTTTCATGAATGAGCTCAGCATTTTTGCCATCGACAGGCCGGCAAACCCGACCGACACATCCGCACACCGACGACGAACGCGAACGTTCGCTCGTTCACCAGTTTCAAATCGATCTCTTTTCGAATTGCATTGAACGCTAGCGTGATGATCGACGAGTTCGAAGATTCGCAATTTGTCTCTCTATCTTTCTCTCTCTCTCTAACTGTCTCTGTCTTTCTCCCTCTCCCTCCCGGCTCACAATACGCCTTTTTCGAGGGTTCGATGAACCCTGCTCCGATGTTTTTCTTTTCTTTCGTCGTCCAAGTACTTCATGTACTCTTCGTGGATCGTCGACAAGCCCTTTGATCTGTCTTTTTCGATTCTTTCTCGATATTTCGACGACAGCTGCATCGTTCGTACAAAATCGTTGTCGCAACTAAACATAGATCAGCGAACAACCTCGTTCGCTCCAAAAATCTTTTAATACATTCTGAAAGTGTCTTCTTCTTCTTCTTCTTCTTTTTTGTTGACAAATGTGACGACAGGAAAAAATCGAGGAACGAAAAGAAAATCCCGGAAACAAGAGCTCACGTGGGGTGTGCTGTCTCCGGGACAATACTACACACAATTTATATAAATATATCTGTATGTCTATATATATATATATATACAGGGTGTCACATTTGAAAAAATATGGTCGAATAACTCTTCAGGGAAAGGAGTGACAACGAAATAGGTCAGATGAAAGTTGTAGGGCTCGGAGGAATAAGCTCAGTACTGATGAAACATATGTTCTTACAGTTCATGATTTTATGCTGCAAGCATAATGTAATTTTTTCCAAATGGAAACAATAATCTTCATCTTCCTGAAGTTTTGCCTTTTTCGAGACAAATTCAACGATACCCTATGTTATGAATTTTTCAACGATTTTCCATGAAATATCGCACGAAAATAAAATAGAGTGTAATTTATTGTTTTTTTTGTTGAATTTATCCTTGAAATAATTGTTACCTAAATATTGAGCAATGGTCAAAGATATTATGACCTCAAAATTGAGCAACACATTTATACGATAATGAAATAATGTACATATTACTTCAAATTTATTGATTCGGGTTGACAGTTCTGATCGATAACAAATTTGTTTGATAGAAACTGCATTTTTTGAGAAATAATGCTTGTGCATGTATTTAGTGAAATGACCCATATATACACGTATATATTATGATATTCACATATACTATATATACACACACTCACGGGCGCGTGTATACCCGTAGAAATGTTTTTTTTTTTTTTTTTTTTTCAGTGTCCCGACAGCCGCAGTGTTCGTTTGAGAATGGAAATCGATTTCTCATACGGCATTTTCGTTATTCACGTTGTTCGACCGTTCATCGAACAATCGGCCAATAGGCCAAACGACGATGCAAACACACAATTCCCGAAAGCTCGCACGAAAAAAATTCACCCGCACCATTTATCTCTTGTTCTCGCACATGTTGTATTTTTTTTTTCTTGCTTTTTTTCGTTCCATTTTCGTTGATTTTTCAGAATTAATTCAACGTGGAATTTATTATTCCCGACGGATATCAAAAAAATCGAACGTGTACCGACGGCCCTCGGTTCAACGTTTTATCTGGATTTTTCCACGCCCCCCGCTCGGCGTTCAAAGGTCTCGTCTGTGTTCAAAGGTCGTTCAAAGGACCCTTCGAGCGACGACCCTCGTGGTTTTTTCGCTGTAGTCCGCATTCTCGTGTATCTCCCGTAGCTGTGTGAATAAATTCGTGAGAAATATATATACATATACATATATATATCGGGTGAATACAGCTTCTTCGACTTTTCTTCCCCGACAATCGTACGAAAGCTTCACGAGCTTTGGGAAGAGCGAGGGCTCGCGGACGAGCCTTACCCGAATCCGACGGATTATAAATCTCCGTTCAATCTCGCTCTTACGATCGTTGAACGTGCCTCTTTGGCTTCTTCGGCTTATTCTTCGGCAACCGGCTTTCTACCCGCCAACCGTTAGTTATACCACCGGCTTCCGCTTCTCTAGCCCTCCTTCATTTTTTTTTTGCCACAGCTATATATATATATATGATATATAATATATAAAGAACATGGGATTTTCAGATTAATCCAGTAATTATCTTTTCGAGTTGTCCCTAAGTACGCAAAAAATGCTTTATTAACATAAATCTATTGTCAATGGTTTCAACTACTCTTAAATTTATGTACAAGACATAAACACAAATCAATTTAAATTCGTATGCAATAATAAAAATTATTCTTATCATAAAGATATTGTCTGAAGAATTGTTATCGATTGGTTTTTTTTTTCTACATTTAAGTTCGATAACGTCAAAGAGAATGAGAGTTGTCTGAAAGCTTCGGAGTCCTCGAAAGGTTGTGCTTATTGAGAGACTTCATCGATGAGAGAATGATTGTTGAAAGAAACATGTGAGTCGTGTGAGTCGACGTGTTTTTTATTTTTGTGATAAGCCCAGATTGGGTCGTTTTTCGATGAAAACCCGCGCCACTTCATTTCACGGTTGTCAGTTTGTCTTTTGAATTTTTTCCCCAAATTCGATAGCGAGCGGAAACGAAGGACGCGGAAAATTTATAGAGATGAGTGGCAGAATTACGCGTCGTTGCTCCGCGACGTCGGAATAAACAAACGCGGTATACACGATTCCGCTGGTCGGTACGTAGATGTTGGTGGTGTATCGCTGATGCAGATGGGGCTGTCGTTGAGGTTCGATGGAAGTGACGGGTGTGTGACGGCGGAAGAGAGACCCATAAAGATGGATAGGGGGCAAACAACGTCATCTCGTGACTGGTAAAAATCCAAATCAACATCCATCGCTCCGTACTCGTTGATGCGCAAAAAAACAAAAATAACCCTAGATAACTTTTGAAATAATGAAAAAAAAAGTTTTTCGATGAATGAAAAATATTCTGTCGATTCGATGATTATGGAATGGCAGAATAATTAAACGGATAGAAAAATCCATTACGGAAATGATTGATGCACTTCTAGCGCAATTCGATAATTCGAAGTATTTTAAATACTTCCGTGACTCAATAATGGTGAATTATTACGTGGGTTGAAGTATTTCATTATATTTTCCATGTCAATAGTTTCTTCAACTTATTCATCATCATTGCGAAAAATGCTATTTTTTCCATATAATAATTTAACCTGCTTTTACATATATTCAATGGAAAAGTCACATTTTTTTCAACAACTTTTCGAATGTGATTATGGAAACTAGAAGGAGAGATGAATTAATGAAAGATACTAATTACATAAGATTTTCTTTTCTTGAAGCAATAATATATTTATCTATATTTATGTATACCGACATATATATATATATATATATATTGGATAAAGAATATGGAATTTAAAATATATTGTTCTTACGTGTTTCAGTCACTCGCCGGAAGCAACCATGACAGGAACGTACAGGAGATCGGTGAGTACAGGTAGAGTACACAAATTGCATTACGTCCTTGCCTCGCCTTCCCCCACCCCCTCTCTCTCCCGCTCTCTCTCTTTCTCTTTCACTCGTTCACTGCCACTCGACCCAACAATTCATCGGTCTTCCACGTACGAAGATAACACGCATCCGAACCCCTCCGCGAAATTTTATACCCAACCGAGACTACAACACAATCCGCTAACCTCTCCAATTACATTTCCATTCGTATATATCATCCCTCAATTTCCGACCAATTTCCACAACGACTAATTAATAATCCTACTCCCCAACCGAATTCCAACACCATCGACCCCACACGCAACGTTGCTGAAATCGACCCCATCGGTTGCATCCAACCCCTCTCCCACACTCAAACAAAATTATCACACACGTTCCACTTTCCTTCAGTGCTCTGATCCTCCACTCTCAAGCCCTTGCAAAGGCAAAACGGATATGCACGATCCTACACGAGATGCACCAATTGCCTCCATTTCACTAAAACCCTTAATAGAACCTTTAGAATGATACAAACAAAAAACTTATATAGCGATACAACCGCAATTCATTGAACTCGTAGTTTCCCTTATTTATAAATATTTCTAATGTATATGTATAAAATCCTGTTACTTACTCACCCACCAGAATATCTCGAAGTGGGTTAGGAACAATTCTAAACCGTGTATCTCATGCAAAGTTCATTTTCAAGTTAATACGAACGAAAATTACAGAACTACAAACGACTAAAAATGATTCTGAACCTTGTATGTCATTGAAAGTTTATTTTCAAGTTGCTAAAATTGAAAATTACGGAACTACAAACTACTACGAACAGTTCTGAACCGGATAAGGTCTTCTGAGTTAATTTCCGAGTCACTACAAACGAAAGAAAACGGAACTACAAACTACTACAAACAGTTCTGAACCGAGTAAGGTCTTCTGAGTTAATTTCCGAGTCATTACAAACGAAAAAAACGCAACTACAAACGATTTTGACGATAGTCGATCGTTGTTACTTTATTTCTGAGCCACTCCAAGCAAATGAATCTTAAAAAAAAATGTTAAAACCTAATTTTATCGAACTGCAAATAAAAATTCGGTTACTACAAATACAAACAAAAAAACAAGAAAAATCTCGAAGCAATATTCGACAGCCTCGTAACTCTCAATTTCGTTGAGTACGTGGCACACGATATCAGCGATATTTTCTTTATCCCCACCCCGACCGCCAAGCCACAACTCGGTATTTTCGTTACGATAACAGCAACGACGAGTGCTTCGTGGATTTCGACGAGATGCACGACGGATAATATCGCCCGTAGCGTTACGCAGCTCCCTCTTCGTTTTAGCAATCGCCGGAACGATACTCAATTCTACATAACGCAAACTGCTGCTATCATCTCCCCGATGCAAAGACGTATCCTATTTTCTCTCAACTTCGCCGTGGGATCCCGAGCTCGGAGCTGTATAAGATTCGTCGCTTACACCAGCAGCCGGCGCCATCGTCGTATCACCCTCGGAGCTTATGCACGGTCTTGGGATGGGCGTTTTTTTTTTTTTTTTTCGTAGATGGGAATTTATTTTTTCTTCTTTTAGGCTTTCGTCCCTTCGATCAATCTTCACTTCACGCTTGTTGAGTAACTTCGTAGTCCTGAAAAACGATTCGTGCTTTTCTATACTATGGTTCTTGCTCAATTCTGATTTATCGCAGAATAATGATAATAATGATTATGATTGTAACTATGATAATTATAAATTGTTATTTGTTTAATAAATAGTTATAGTACTCTACAATAATTTTTATTATCATCATTATTATTATTATTTTATCATTCTAATATTGTATAATATTGATAGACCGCAAAATTTTATTTGGTATTTATTGTATACATTTTATTGTATGCAGTGTTAATGAAATTTCGTGATCTATCAATATTTTACAATTTAATAATGATACAAAAAATAATCATAACAATGATGATGATAATAAAAATTCTTATCATTATTATTGTTGGGAATAACTACCTTGATCCATTAATGTTATAGAAACTCGAATAAAAAAAATTATCATAACTATTTTTCCTAAATCAATACAATGCTATTATTATTTTTGTTGTTATCAGGAATATTATCATTATTATTCCTACTCAATTAGAATAATAACGTTAATCTTAAGTGTGATTATATTTATATCGAGTACATCGAAATATCAAGAAATTCGTCGATGAATTACGTCAAAGATAGAAAATATGAAAAAAAAACTATTGAATTTTGTAGATAAAATAGGTTGAATCCTGGATGGTTGTTTCAACCGCGAGGTATAAAGTCGTTGGAATCGGGTTGAGCGTGGCACACAAAGGTTTGCGATTTCATCGGTGAAACTATAAACACGACGGAGAAGCGGAAGAGCGAAAGACGCGGTGTGGTAATGCAACGGTATCGGTTTTCACGAACGTACACATATACATATAAAAGCACATGGTATAACCGAGCAACGGGTGTCTATCAGAAACAGCATTGGGACTACGTGTAGGGCACGGGTATTGTGATAAAAGCGCTTCTACAATCCGGGACTCGAGTAGAAGCGTTTGTGTACATCGGGTCTGGTTATCGGATTGCCGCGTGCCAATATCCGATGTAACTTCCGGAATTCTCGGATCGACAACCGTCGTCACGAGTGAGCGGTTAGTTCGAACGCTGGTCTTCGCCGAGTGTCGTTTGTAAGCGGCCTTGGATGAAATTATCGCATTTGACACTCACGTTTCTATAACGATATTTATTCATCCAATATTATTGAGAACTGAGAAATTTTATTGAAAACATTTTTTTTTTGTAATTGATATAAAATTATGTACAATAGGAAATGGAGAAGAGATCTGAGAGGCCACAAATTTAGTGGGCGAAACGTAATTTCGGATTTATTGTTCCAGGAACTATCGCGTTATTTATCGTTGGCGAATATTGAATTCGTCCTATTGAATTTGGACTCTTTGCATTCGATTGAAAATGCCTGAAAACCTAGAAAATCAGTATCCTAAAGTACTAATGACGATTCTTTCGATTTCTTCAAAGCTAACCAAAATAGCTTTTTTTAAAAGTAATAACCAAAATAATTTTTTGGTTGATTATCGTAAAAGTCCTATGACCTGTAGTCGAATTTTGTTCTGCGATACTAGTCAAAGGGTAGAAGTTTTAGTCTGCAGAAAAATCTTTGGTCCCTGTTAAAACTGGTTTACAAATAAAAATATTTTAGGGAATCGTCCACTCTCGTAATTTTGAAACAAATATCAATGATCGATTGAAAATTCATTCACTAATTATTCCAAACATAATAAAATAATTCAAAATTTTATTTAATTCCACAACTCATCCATTCCACTTCATTGACGTCAAATTCCTGAATCAACTTAATTCATTTAATTCCACAACATTTTCAATTCGATACAAAATTACACGAATAAATAATAAATCTCAATTTTCGAGATATTATCAAAAAAAATTTGTTCCGATCAATTTCGTTTCGTATAAATAAAAATGTGTTGCAACCATGACCACGGGTAGTTTGTGCAATGTGTGCAAGCTCCCGAGTTCGTTGGATGAACACCATCTGGCACGGTATATTTGGCCCGTGTTGTCACAAATGTGACAAATATAACGAAAAAGAAAAAACTTTTAATATTTGGTGCTGAAACGTTGTTGCCAAAAGTTCACTGTTCCCTCGTGTGTTCTTTTTTCTTCGCTTGCGAGGGAAAAGGAAACGCTTCGTCCGGTGTTTCACAGAGACTTCGATTGAATCTAGAAGCAACAGAAGGGTTAGACGTGAAAGCTCAAGAGTTCCGACGAAGCTTCACAGAGTCGCGCGAAGTTCCACGCTCGTCTGCTTCGCTCGGAACGTTACTACTTTGACTGGCGCAGCGGGTTCGTGGACGTGTTGAGCTATAGCTCACTCGCTCTCCTCGAGTACTACTTTTGCGGCGGGCTATATATATATATATATATATTTGCATGTGTGTGTGTGTATATATAGGTAACAGCAGTGAAAGTGGCATCGGTGCCTGTGCGGAGGCAATAAAAGAGAAGGAAGTGAAACAAGAAGAGAAAAAAAACGCGAAGTGACTGCAGATGTAGTCTCATCCCTTCAATTTTATTTCACTCGGTTGCCCTTCTCGACCTGTAAGAGTTTTATGGTGCGGAAAGCATTCGGCAAAAGTACTCAAACGCGCGAAAATCTATAAAGAAAAGCAACAATACTTTTTTATTCTCATTTTTTTCCCGGATCATACAAAGCGAGATGGGTGAATTATGTTTGTAAAATTTGCTGTCTTCGTAAAAAATCTAGGACCAACATTTTTATGGTTGGACAAACATAATCGGAAGCCCAGAATGCAGTCACTCACTTCTTCATTATCATTTCTTTATCTCACGACGTTTTCATTTGACGACTGAATACGCAAATAATTATAAAACCAAATAATTAATGAAAACGAATTTCTAAAAAAAAAACTTATATTGATAATGTTAACCATTTCATAAATTTAAACGGTTGAAATAATGATTCTTCTAGTTGCCAAAAAGATACGAAGTGTTCAACACAATCATCAAGAAGCCCAAAATTACTGAAAAAAAAGAAAAAGAAAAAATTGATTCAAAACAAGTTGTTATCTGGAAAATAGCAATCATTCAAAGAGTTCAATTGAACGCCACGAGAGTGGCACAGGTTCCCAGCGTGGAACGAGCCAAACTAGGCTAAAAATAAAAAAAAAACAATTGAAGTAATGGATCTATGGGTCCTAAAATGATACTGGATCATTAGAGTCACAGTAAAGCGTCTCGTGGATTGTATGTCGTTTCACTTACAGCTTTGACAGCGGAGGGCAGGAAGGGGGGGGGGTGAGTTGCTAATCAGGGACGAGCTGGTTGAGTCGCAGTTCCGTACCTTCCTGCAGGTTAAGTGCAAACAGATCGTTAATCGTCGGCTTACATACTCGAAGCTCTCACACACACACGCACACATAGTGTCACACAGTCACACACTCACACACGTTAATTGACGTCCATATATAACGAGTCGTGCGAGCTGTGTGCGAGCCAAACCGGAAACCCGATGGAAAATGAACCCGAAGAAAACGATGCTTCACTATTTATGGAGCTTGCGACGGTCGCTTTCGATATCGACAACGATGATATTTTTTTTTTGTTTTCTTCATTTCATGTTTTTCCACTCGAAAGACACACCGACACGCTCACCTTTGCAAACACTGTCTCGTAGCGACTGCGGTTATCCCCCTCGAGGTTGAATCTACATTTCGAGCCCACTCGAGCGATTCCTCAGTTCCGCTCGACGGAACGGACAATCCGGAAAACAAATATTCCACGGTTACGAAACGTTGCCAACAATGAATTCTAACCTTCGTTACGGAACAACATCGTTTCTTTTTATGGAGTCTCGAGGGTGGCGACGAGCCAGGGTCGATGCTCTTGGTGATCAAATATTGTATCTCACCTTCGACGGAATTGACTAGTGCTCGAGGGTAGCGTTGCCTGACACAGATATCACACAGAATGAACCTACGAAATATATTTTTTTGTTTGTGCGTATCAAAGGATAATTTCTATAATTCAATTATTTTTGACAATTAATTCCAATTTTACCTGATGGAAAAAAATGCCACCTTTATGGTACACCTGGACTCTGGTCTTAAAATGAGAAATCGAATTAAAGGTGATCTGGTCTGTGAATAAAATTTCTTGTGATTCCGTGAGATATAAAAATCTGTATCGAGGCTAAAAAAATAGCAATACGTAAAGAAAATCTTCGAATGAATTACCAAATTATTATTTCATTATCTTGGAAATATAATTTGTCATGTTCGATATGAAAATTGCAGAATCATATGCCTAATAATTGATATATCGATTAATGAGTTAATTATTCGAATTTTTTCTTAATCGAACATAATGCAACTGTTATGGAACATTATTTGGTGTAAAGCACAAAAGACTTTGAATAACTAGAACGTGATTAGTGCAGTTGAATCGAAGCACTTTTGTGGAACAAAAAAGTAGGCTTGCTTGGAAGTGTGGGGGGCTTTATCGTTGTTTTTTTTTTTTTTTTTTTTTTTTTTTCATTTTCCAAAGCCCCTCCAAGAGGTGAATAGCTCGCTCGATATATTCCAGGGCGGTTTAATGGCGCAACGAGCGATATAGAAAGTTGCCCATTGCTCCGTTTTAATTCGACGATATAACACAACTACTCGCACGATCGCTTTGCAACGTATCACGAATTAATCGCAGACGCCTGCGCGGAATGAACTAATTGCTACTTAAATTCTTCGGGATGTGGTGCGCCCGGGGGGCTTGGCTCGCTCGCACCCACGGCGTCCGACCGCACGACGATTTATTCCACTGTGGGAAGCCTATAGCGTCGGGCTCAGTGGTTATGGCCCTCGCTGGTGGGGCCGCATCCAGTAGTGCTAACCCGTATGAGCACGGACAAAGCTAGTTTGCTCAACCGTTCATCGTCGAACAATGCGAGCGACAAATCATCGTTTGTACATTTTTCTCATTTCCATTTTGTCAGTTTTTACAGTGACGATTGAGACCCACAAAAAAATGGTTCATTTCGAAAAATCAATCGACACGCCGATTTTTCAATCTCGTTGATGAAATAATCAAAATAATCGAGATGAGAAGAAGTATTATTGAAAAACGAAGAGGAAATTTCTAATTGTCAGATGATAATTTTTTTCAAACTATAATCGAGAAATAATAATAATAATAATAATAATAATTATTATTATTATTATTATTATAAATTTGATAATACTGACACCTGATAACATTTTTTCAAATTACATAAAAATAAGCAATCAGAACGACCGATTTGAAAAAAAAAACAATAAAAAAAATTAATCAACGAACAATGAAATAATTGTTTACAATAAATTTCCGTTTGATAAAGTCATAAACGACGAATATTCGTCGATCGACAATTCGATGTGTGTTGGATTATTGGAAAATAATCGGAATATGATGAAAATTCGAAAATTTTCGTAATTAAACTTGGGTTCGAAGTTCGATAATGCCGAAGACGTCGGATAATTATTCAACCGTGATGGGAAAGTCGAGTTGATCCCTCGGTTATTCCTTCTCCCGGGGTCCCTCGATCCGAGCTTTGGGACCCCGCGAACGATTATGTCCCGTCGAGCGAGAATCGTGTCTTCCGCCTTGCCCCCATCTCCTTCCCCCTCCCCCCCTCCTAACCCGACCACCCCGATTTACCCTCATTTCCTTCACGCCCTCGCGCGTTCATTGAATTAACGCCAACGCCGACAGCATCGACGTCCGGCACAGGCTCGACGTCGCTCGCAAAAGCTCGCCGCGAATTTCCGCCACCGAGCTTAAAAAATGTTTTTTCTCATCGGGGGAGCTTCGTACGAATGCACCGTGGTACGAGCTTTCACGCACGCTCGGCAATTCGTAATTCAGATTCGAGCTTTTAATCGGAATCGCGATCTCACGGAATTTATAGCCGGCCGTGGAATAATTTTGCCCGAGCCGCGACGAATCGTGTCGACTTGTTACACGATAAAGCTGATTTCACACGAATCGGAGAAACCATTTCGAATGAACAATTTTTATGTGCAATTTTGCATGAGCGACTCCGACGTTCGATGCAATGTTTCGACTTTCGAGCTTTCCCACGCGTAAATTATCAAAGTTGGATATACATCGTCGTTGACTTTTTTATAGGAAATTCAATTGTCTACAACATTGTTCATGTGAACTTTTGGTCTACATACCGTTGTTTATCCAGCAATTGGACGGGAAGGTAAAAATGTATTTATTTTCTTCTTATTTTTAGCTGATTTTTGAGCCCCGTACGATTTTTTTCATCGAATACAATGTAACGATTATAGAAAATTATTTGGTGCGAAGTACAGAGCGCTTTTAGTAACCGGAATGTAATCAATGAAGCTGAATCGAAGCACTTAGGGACAAAAGAGTAGGTTCGATTGAACGACTGGCGGTGGGATGCTATAGCTTTTTTTTTTTAATTTCCAAAGCTCATTCAAGAGGTGAATAGCTCGGTCGATATATTCCAGTTCGGGCATGTCGCTCACGTTGAAGCTTATTTTGCCCGAATCGGAGAAACATTTCGAACGAACAAATTTACATGCAATTTTACACGAGAGACTCCAACGTTCGATGCAACCGCACACGTCGAAAAAGTAGAAAAAATAAATAAATGAAAGTCTGCGGGGGGGACTATTACGTCGTTCGCTCGGCGAGACTCGTTAAAAGTTGCGGCGGTCCGACGAAATTCCACGAATTGCGAAACGGTTTTTGCACGGATTCCGTTGTGTTGTCGTGTACAGCCGTGCGAAAGTATGAAAAACTCGGTATCGTCGAACTTTCGGACCGCAGAAGCGAGACGTTGATGGCAATTGCGAAAACGAAAAAAAAAAATGGTGAAAATTGCACATGATTTTTTTTCCAACTTTTTTGGGGAACGAGGAGGAGGCTAGTCGTTGTACTTGGCTTGGAAATATAATTGTTTTAGATTAGACGAAGCTCAAAGATATCGTCGTCTGGAAAAGACTTCGAGGAATGAACTTTTGAATTATTTTTGCTTCCTCATAGTGAAAAAAACGGAAATGGTTTCTCATAGAGAAATCTTCGTTCACTCTGTAGGACGGAAGCAAATTTTCAACTTGTAGCTTTTTTTCGTTTTGATCGTTGGATATTCAATTATTGTTTTAATCGGGTAAACATTTTTTATTAATTTCTATTTCAAATGAGTGAAATTAATATTTTTTTAATTGATTAATTTTATCAATATTTTTTTTAGGTATTCCGTGTGAGATTAATTAAATTGAGATTTGAGTTACTAAATAAAGGCGTGATTTGAAGTATCGCGATGGCTCGAACGCGGCCTCCAGCATCCGTCCTCGACACCTCATCCGAATTCGGTTAAGATCTCGGATGGGCCGCGGAGGAGGTTCGACAAGCTGTTTGGATTGAACGCATCTGGCGATGATTTACACGTTTAGCTCGTGGACCAGCCGAGGTGCTAACCACGATTACAAGATCCACAAAGCCATATAACCGACCTGATCGTGATCTACATATTCTTCGGTTGTCGAGCTTTCGGTGAAAAAAAAAACACAAAAAAGAGTTTAAAGAGCCTAAACGATACTCTGTAAAAATATCTTCGTTCGGTTTATGCGCGAAAAAAAAAATGGTGTAAAAAGCGAAAAAAAGGAAAAGCATGAGTTTGCGAAACAGCGATATTAAAGCCCGAAGCTTTTGCACGCTTGTGGTAGAACACGTACGATGATTTATGGGCCAATCAGACGCGTGGGAGGGATATCGAAACGGTTGCCAGCAACCGCGACGCCAGTATTCTACATACTTTAGTTTACGTGGTACACATCCGGCTAAGCTATGAGTGCTGCAGCAGGGATCGTTTTATATATGTATATATATTTTTTTAACAAAACGTCATCACCTGCAAATTTTTGAAGTGTTAGGCGTTTTTTTTTCTTCTTTTTTTTCGATTCGTGTTTGCGCGGGTTGTTTAAAGTGTGTTCATTGAAGTGCGAGTGAGAAAAAAGCTCGAGATGATTATTTTCGATAAGTTGATGATAAGCAAGGTCCGAAAAAAATCATTCATCTCGAGTCTGGAAAATTCTGCCATCCAAAATCACACAATAAAGATTTCATCAATTTATCGACACTATATGAGCAAACTTTGGACCGAATAGAGAGCTGCGACGATAAGAGTCCAAGAAAAAATTGGTCGAGGTGCAGTTTCAGAAACCTACAATTTGGTAGACGAAAAAAAAAATTATTTTAAAAAAAATCAGCTGAATTAGTTATCAGCTTGATACGCAATGTATACATACTTCCTTCACCGATTATCTCATCATCCACTAATTTTACAACTCGTGACAAAATATGCTAAGCTCATACAAAAGATTTCAAAGTCACTAAAAAAAAAAATCTGTTAGAAACACGATTTGAAATGCACCCACGAAACTTCAAGATTCCTCGAAAAAAAAAAAATAACCTAAAAACCTCAATCTCGAAAATCCAATGGATCGAGTTCTCTGGATTCGGGCAAACCGAGTCTGTACCACGGGTCTGCGGTTCAACGGTGGCATACCGAGATTTTCCGGAAAGCCCACAACACTGTGAAACCCAGTGCAGACCCTCGTTCAAGAGGCCACGTACTTAGCGGTTTCGTCGGGGCTATACAAAAAGCCAATAGCGTTTTCACACACTCAGCACACGTGCATTTGCAATCGGCCGACAAACGTCGACGATCAACGAAGCCGACTAACACACATACATACCCATTCACATTTATTTTCACACGCATTTGCATCCATACGCATCTACGCACCCACATATATACATATGTATATATATAGCACAAAGCAACAGGTGTATAGAAACAGTCTTGCTACAGCAAGGTGAACAGGTCAGCCAACTCCAAAGGGACTCGTCCACGTGTATCCGTGAACGCAGGAAGTTAGGGAGAAAGGGAAGATGACGCAGAGAGATATCCATTTGCCGTTGGCATCACTTCCAACCGAGTTACATATATATACATACATATATCTTACAATATAATGCATACAAACTATATAGACTCGCTAGGTTTCATCATCTTCTTTCCACGAAGTCCATTCGTGCCCTTCATAATGTACACATCATCAATCACGTCAGTGGGCGCATTAAAGCAACATCGATCTACGTCTAGCGACCCCACCGACAACCCTTCGTTGCCCGAGGCTCGCGAGGGTACACAGGGAAGATGTATTCCCACAGGGAGGAGTCCAATAGTCCACGGAGATTACACACGTTCGTGTTTTCTTTTACTCGCTCGCTTTCACGTTGCGACCTCGATTTTTGAACACGACGCGAGGATTGGTCGTTCATTCGCGAGCGCGGCAATCGAGGCTGCGCACTGACGCTAATGCGAGCTACGCGCAGCCGTGGCGAGCTCTCGTTGGCCCGGCGTTCGCCCCTCCACGCGACTCCGCCCCTCCACGTCGATCGATGAGCGGTGGGGACGACCGATGTGGAAATCGTGGGTTTCGTTGAGCGAAGGTGCACTGTAGATTGTTCGTGCAGCACATGTTCATCATTGTGGATGGATGCATGGTGCATTGTGTTTGATTGTGGTATCGTTAGCCTGCAGGTTGCACCAGCGCATTTATCGATCTTTCTCACTCTCTCTTTCGCTCTTTCTCTCTCTCGTTCCGGCTGCGTCTATCTCTCTCTCTCTGTCTCTCTTTGATCCTTCGTCCCCGTCCTCACGCTCGGACTGCAAACATGCAACGCGTCTTTGGCGCAACGACCCTCCGCGAGGTCGAGAGGTCGAACTCTCTCGCCGGCTAACCGCTTGGGGGCATAACTCCGTGGCAACTCCTCCGAGACTATACAATCCGACCTACCGAATATACAGGTGTAACTGACCTCATCGCTCTGTATCGACCTGTTCCACGTCTGATATCATCCGTTTACATGCACCCACGAACTACGTGTCACGACCTAATGAACCAACTACCGACCGGATTATAGGCCAATTTTCCAGTCGACGAAATAACTCGATGGATATTGTCGTTCGGGTCGAAATGTACGAAATAAAACTTGATGATTTATTTCGTTGATTTTCTCCTCAGGATGTGAGAATTTTCTTTTTTTTTTGTCTTTTTTGGAAAATATGTTTTTTTAGGGTTCAGTACTTTGAGAGGGAGAAAAAGGGAACCCTTGTAATATCACTCGAGTGACTGTCCGTCTGTTCGTTTGGAAAACGGTGATTTTCACAGAAATCATGCGATGTGAAGAAAAATAAGGGACTCGACTTTATTTTAAAAATTGTATACGTCACGTGGGGTATCATTTAAAAGGTTTTGTTGTGTGAAATACAAAAATATATATTTTTTAATTTGGAATAGCTTATTTAAAAAGATGTTTTGAAAAATATGTGAAAATGGAGCCTTCCCCCCCCCCCCTCCCTCTTTATTTTGAAAGTGAGACTTGAAGTTTTAATAAAGTCAGGAATTAAAACCCTTCACTTCAAGTTCACTAGAAAAATATAACAAAAGTCCAAATCTTATGGATTTATAGAAATTTATTTTACAAAATGAACATTTCATTTGCGATCAGGTTTTTTTTTTTTTTTTTTTTTTTTTTTTACAGTAAAGTCTTGAAACAAAGACAAAATGCTCGATAAAAAAATTAGTTGCAATAATTTGCATATGAAAATGCAAATTACTGAACTAAAAAATAAAAAATGTAAAAAGCGTGTCATGTAAATAAGAAAATGATAAAAAAAGTTGGAACAGATCAAAAACCGCTGCTGCGATTGAAAATTTCTATTTGTCCAATCGTTTGAAAAACCATCAACCCATCGGACTGAAATATTCAACCGCGAATTGACAATTTCACTGTTCCATCGTTTACGGACCAATTGACCAATGCGTGGACGTCGACGAACCGACGATGACTCCCGAACCCCTCATCCAGGGATTACGCGTGTTTAAACTGGCGAACGTTCGAGAGGACGGAGGGGTAACGAACACGGAGTACATTTGTCGATCCATCATCCGACCCTCGTGATAACCGGAACAGGCAACCCCGTCGAAGGGGAAAAACCAATATAGGATGGTCCGCGGTGGTACGGGCACTCCGGGCATCTGCCGTGGCACTAGTAACATCGTCCATTGGGCTCGGCCAATCCCCCCTCTTGGCATCGAGAATCGTTTTAGGACTCAACGAAACGTAAAAACGTATCGCTCAAAGTGACGTTAGAAGCTTCGTGGCCACGTATCTCGATGTCACGTTCTATTAGACCCTCCCACGTCACGTCCCGAAACATCTTCGGGACACACACTTGGCATTCCACCCCAAATCGATTTGGTTGTGGCCCTCGCATTTTTTTGTCTCATCTTGACGATTTAGGTATGTTACAAATTTTTATCGAAAAAATAATCATAATCATTTGTTTAGCTTTCGTTTGCGTAACTATGAAATAAATACGTATTCATACTGAGACGCACATTTGTTTATTTGTAATTTATTTATTTATTTATTTATTTGTTTATTTATTTATTTATTTATTTATTTATTTATTTATTTATTTATTCATTTATTTATTTATTTATTTATTTATTTATTTATTTATTTTTGAAATTTACAAAGTGAGTTTTTCCTATAAAAAAATAAATGAAATTTTTGCTTTCTCATGGAGTAAGGTCTACGTGACGGTGGGAATTCTTTTTTCCCGAGTTCTTTATGTCACCATGAATTCAGGATGTGTTGAAACGTCGAGAAAACACATTTGGAGAAAATGTACAGATGCATGTGTGTATGTAATGGCTTCTCGAAGGTCAAACGTGTAGGTATAACTCCAGAACGGTTTTAGCTACAGCCCCAACATTTTTAAGGCATGTGAAGCTCTACGATACCATTATTCACTATAATTTTTGTCATGATTGAAAATGGGGTTCGGATTTTATGTCGTATTAAAATTTCCAAAAAACGGACGTTATCACTATAGCGATCATAAATTTTGAGATATGCGTTCAGACAGTTATTGAAGAAGACATTTGTACCCGAGGCTGGTTGGTATTGTATTTGGGCCAAATCCATCGAGAATTTTTGATTTCATGATATTTTGAATTTTTCGAAGAATCGAATTTTTCGATATAACTCCGGTCAAGTTTGACAGATCGAGCTCCAACCTTAAAAAAGTATGGAACGTCATTCAGCAGTGCCATGTATAACGTTTTTCCGCGATGAGCCGAATCGTTAAAATTTAAATTTTTTCAAAATAATATTTATGGTATAAATAATTGCTGAAATTTAACATTCTATGAAGTAACCGATTAGTTGGAATAAATTACCTTCGAATTTACTCCGTGCCCCTTCCTTTTCCCTCGATTGAGTTGAAAATTGACACGACCAATCAAATCACATTAATATTCGACTTTTTCATTCACAATAATTTCCGCACAAATTACACAAAAAATAGTTTACCTGATACTAATTCACTTGTAATATACAATTTAGACGTCAAATTTCTATCCATCTCGTCGATATTCGTAAATTTATTCAATCGTAGCACAACAGAATTAAAATAAAAATAAAATAATAATAACGTTTATTCAGATTCAATAAACGATCGTTTGATGGAGTATCGTACAGTTTCCGATGCTTTTTTTCGAATGCAATATCATTGCACATTGTTACATACTCGTGACATGAAATTCAATAGGGCCGATGCATCGTGCCGCGTGTCGAAAAATCGTTGCATTCGCTTTTACGAGAGTCCACACACATACATACATGCAATCACCCTTTTCCAATCGTACACAATTTTTTACTCCTTCGTACGACACTGCTCCACACGTGTAATCCTAATCGGAGATCGCCGATATTGAAAATTCGCAACGACGCAGTAAGCTCCGTCGAAATCGAACGGAAAAATCTCGTCTTTTCAATGCATCGATATCCGAGAAGCTTTTTTCACGAAGATATGGATTCGTGATAATCGTTATCGACCATGTCGTTCTGTGCGATCTTCTATAGCGCACCAACGAAGTTTCCATTATCCATTCTGTCGTCGAAAGTCGTGATGCAAAACGGCGGACCATGCGATGGAGTCGAACAATGGGGAAGAATCCATTGGAAAATGCAATAACGCAGTCACTGCATTTATTTACGTAGTACGAGTGTCAATTCAGTTTCGTCATCGAAATTATATTCACAACCGGAAACGTTCAATTTGGAATTGAATTCAAATCGGGATTCGAATCCAACAACGCCATAGGCTCAAAATAAAGAATGATTGGGATCGAAATCCAACAGCGCGAAAGGCTCAAAATCAATTCGTCATAATCACTATTTTGTAGTCAGGACGTAGGGATATAATGCCTGGTCATGTGGAAATTGAGTAATTAAATGGTCGCCTCCATTATCGCGTTTTCTCGAATAATCCGATGGTTCAACTGACAATGGAGTGACTGGGGCGATTAAAAGTGATTGGCGATGAAAAATCAGTTTGGTCACGTTGTTACCGATGGCTGATTAACAGAGATACTTTCAACCAGAACCGGCGAAAGCCCTATTGGGAGTTCAGCAATGGAATTTATCAGAATTTTAGTTCCATGACTTTTTTTTGCCCGACCGATAAAAATAATTATAATATTCATAATTATATTGAAAACAAAGGCTGTCACATAAACTCTGTTTTCATCAAATAATAATAACACTGTAAAAGTTCGAAAGGGTATGCAGTGGCAATAAATCCTGCTACCACTAGACCGTAGGGAAGAGCGGAGAACGGAAATGTGAAAAGGAAGAATGTAATCCTACTACTACTAACAATAATAATAATAATAATAATAAGTTGATATATAAGTTGAATAATAGTGTTGATTTTCCATTGGCCACGGTAACTATTTAAGTTGTTGGAAGATTAGACGACAGACGACCAGATCTTTACATTTTTTTAAATAATCATGTTTCACCGCTACAATCTGGGTCCTTTACAGATTGCTTTATTCTTCTTTTCCCAAATTCATTTGCAAAAAAAATGCAAAATAAATTTAAAAAATGTTACAATAATTGTTACATAAAAATTAAAAAATAGAGCAATCCGAAAAGGTATTTTGTTAGTATGGACGCCTGTCACCGAAACTCCCAACAACGCCCCCCCCCAAATAATAATAATAATAATAATAATAATAATAATAATAATAATAATAATAATAATAATAATAATAATAATAATAACACCATTGCATTGCCACAAAAAATATAACAAACGTTTTACATATATATATTTATATTTTTGCTATTCGAAATACTTCCTCGCCTCGTCAATCGCCCCAAAAAAAATTAAACCATCAACTAATGTGATACGTATAAATTCGTTTGATTACACAGAGAGCGCGGACGAGAATGATGAGAGTCTCGCCGAGGCCGGAAGGTTCTTCGATTCCGCGATCGCGGGTGATGCAGCCGCGGCCGCTGCAGCCGCCGTCGCCGCAGCCGCGAGTCTCACGGGTGATTTGGCCATGACGACGAGAATGATGACGCGATCGTCGATGACGATCGGTGGCCGGGGCGGCATCCGTCCAAACCCGGCCACCGGTTTTCTTCGCGGCATAGGAGGCGGGGTCGGTCTTCATCATCATCATCAGCAGCAACACGTTACGTTCGATCCGGAAGCCCCGCCACCACCGCTCACCCTTCACGGACATCATCAAACAACGTCCCTCCTCGAGAAACCGGAAATTGACAAGAAAGTCAAGGTAAAGTGCTCGCTATAGTGAGTTATACATATATAAATTTTTTTTTATATACCGAACCGTTAAAAGGGTTGAATGTTGAAACTCGAGTATTTCCGCAGGATATCTTCATCCCTCCGGGGTTTCATATTTACTTTTTTTTCTGTTGTATCAAACCCTCGAGCTAGTGATGGGTAGCAACCCCCATGGACAGTTGTTGAACCCAACGAAACGACGTACATTTAGCCCCATCGAGACTATTCTTTTTCCCATCTTCCATTTCAACCCCCACTCGAATGATGCTGTTTTGTTTTTTTTTTTTTTTTGTATGCCCGAACTTCCGAGCTTTTAACGCTGTTGCCCCGCAAGCTCATTTGGCCGGTGTGACAAAAGAAACGACGAGCTCGTGCGAAAATAGCTCGGGAAATAGTATTTTGCACTCAGACACTGATCCTTCGTTGTTCGTTGGGGCAAAGGGTGGAAGGCGTGGGGTAGGGGGAATGAACGGACCTGTAACGGCTTTACGAGCTTTTTCACCCGAACGATGAACCCTCAAACGTGACCGAGACTGTCGTCGCGATTCTCAGACAACTTGCTTGTTCACACACGACTCTGTCCCTCGTGCTTATCCTATAGATATATGAAATACATGGGGACGTACATGGATGTATATATGGTTATCCGTTCGGTCAAAGTCCCGAGGCAATTGACGCGATAATGCGGCTGTAAGGTGGACACATGAGCTTTCCGAAGAAACGCCCACGAAGATCGAACGTTTTTTTTTCCGATGCTGTGAGGATTATTAACTCACGTGAGACAAATGGCGATGATCATCGTCGTATTAGATCGTGACATTTTTTTCTGAGGGCACTCGATCCTGGCTCATCATCAATAATTTGGATCAGTTCAAGGATATAGAACGTCATGGAATTAACTTTTTTTCTACTTTCGTTAAAAACATTATATTGCCTATATTTTTATTGACAATATTTTTTAGTTTATCATCGATGGTGTTAACGAACATTTTGTAATTATTGACGGTGGACTGAATAATTCGAATGGAGTTGATTTGTGATTCAACACGAAGGGCCAAATTATGTTATGATTCTTTTAAAATACATAATCGATGTTCTGACTGAATAAATTCGAATAGATGTTTTTTTTTTAATTATTCAGTACCACAGGGCCGAATAATATCATCATCATCGTTCACACGTAATTCATACATAAAAATACATATTCAAAATCGTTCTCTATCAGTCATAAATAATCAACACCTTTACGACAATTCTATTGAATATTCCAATTTCGAATTTCGCGCCATCTTCCATCGTAAAATCCGTGGAAATAAATTACAACTAATTTCCGACTATTTAAAACGAATCTCCAATTAATTACCCTCAAGAAAAAATAAAAAAATTACCTCATCGAAGCAATGAAAAATAAAAATGTCGACGTCCCTACCGAGACAATTGGAATTGCACGATGGCCCGAGAATCCACTAATTACGAATGAAGCGGAGTTCATCGATCGATTTACCGCCATCTCGAATGCCACTCGTCAAGGGTACTGAAGCGTAGAACGAATGGGGAGGTTGGAATCAATGAAAAATCAAGCGTCGATGTTTTCTACAACCCTTCAATCAATTGCAACTTTATATCTCGAGCAAAAAAAATAAATAAATAAATTCATGTCATCGCACGAACCATTTCCAAATTCTCGTTCATATCCACTCGGCAACTATACAGTCGATTTTTTTGTTTTTTTTTTCGAGAACGCTCACGACTGCTCGGTCATCAAATGTATACTTACAAACACACAAACACACAAACACACAACACACACACACATACACACACACACACACACACACAGATACACATTCATATGTTATACTTGGGAAAGATCGAAAAAGAGAGGCGTGGCATTTGTGAATGTGTCAAGCAATGTTAACGTGCACAGACAGACAGACAGACAGACATACAGACTAATAACCAAAGCTCGAAAAGTACCCCCCACATACGCACCTCACACGAGCACACGAGGCACATGGGCTGCGTGTACGGTTCCCAACGGTGCGCAAGCTCCCTCTCTGTCTTTTTCTCTGTATCTCTCATTCGACCCCGGAGTTCACTGATGAACCGTTTGCCCGCGATTCAGGAGCCCCTCGAGAATTCCTCAGGATGAGACAAAGAGGAATAGAAAAAAAAACGAGAAAAACAATAACCCAGCCAGAAGGGCTGCGTTATTGTATTTCTCGTTAATCCCTGCGATATACATATACCCGTACATACACACGTATTCATCTTCGCAATATACACATGTATACATTGTGTACACATCACCCTCCAACTTCTATAGCCACAGCCTCGTCGTCCTCTCATCTTCGTTGCCACAACAACGAAAACGAACGTGAAGAGGGATGAAGGAGTCTTCTCGTCTTCGAGAAATACGACGATGTCGATGATGATGAGGACAGTACATTGACGAGGATGACGAGACGGACGAGTGTTTACCCTGGCGCTCCCTCTCACAATTGTCGAGCGACCACACCCTCCGAGGCTTTCTTCTCCCATCTCTCTCTCTCTCTCTCTCTCTCTCTCTCGCTTTCTCTCTCCCTCTCTCTCTCTCTCTCTCTCTCACTCGTTGTCTATCTCTATCTCTTATTCCCTCTCACCCTTTTCATTTTCAACCCTCCCACCCCCCAAGCACACACGAGCCTCGAGGACCACACGTGCTTTCGAAATACATTCATTTCAGTACATACAGCATGGCCACCAGACCTTTGTGACGGATAGAGCCGAGAAGGAAAGCTCGACGGCACACACCTATATGTATATATTCATCCACACACACACACACACACACACATATATACACACACCATCGTATGCAAAAACCCATTTCATCGTTGCGGATAACGCGTCCCGCTGGCAGCATTTTATTTACGCCCTCCCGCGATATACGTGATAGCCATGGTATATAATAATAATGATGATAACGTAATGCCCGTTGAGTTGGATTGTAATGAGATATATGGGGGTTGTGCGTAGTCGTGTGTCATGCGTGTGGAATGGAACGAGGATGTTCGTCGCTAACATCGATCGCACCAGGACCCTCAGGCCAGTCGGGTCCATGATACACCCCGACGCTTCGTTATTGCAAACGACACCTTCGTTATTAATTGCAATGCATTATCAAGGGGAGAAAAAAGAAAAACACACAAACGCTTTAAACGATCAGAAACAACAGGTGTGAACAATTTAAAAAAAAAAAATTTCTAAGGAAAAGTCACAGCTGTAGAAGCATTGAAACGTCCTTGATGTGATGAAGCTTGATTTTAGATTCAGAAAGTTTTTCAAAGTTGTCCCAAAGTTTCTGTACTGAGCATCCACTCAAGATTGAGGAATATTGTAATTGATTTTGGTACTTTGATAATTATTCGATTGAACGATTCAATCAAATTGATTCAATAAAAATGGTAATTGAATATCATTTTCGTTTTCCTTGATATCTGTAGATAGAATATATATATATATATATATATATATATATATATATATATATATATATATATATAGTCCTGCACATCATATTGTGCAGAACTGTAATTTTTGTTACCATTGTTATAAATGATGAAAAAGTATTTGCAGAAGCAATCGCACGTCTTTGATGATTAGATTTTTCTCAAACTCGTTTATCGCGGTTTCATCAACAGAGACACAGCATACACGGAATGATGGAAGAGGAAAACGTGGTTCGACCCCATCAAGAAATGGCGAGTCTGACCCTCGATGAGAAAAAGTATCTTCTCGCTGTTGAACGTGGTGACGTTGCTTCCGTTAGAAGGTAATTTAGACAAAAAAAACAACAACAAAAAGAAAACTTTTGTTTCATAGCAAAATTTGTTATTTTTCCATTCTCAACGTCGTCAAAAGAAAGTTGTTTGGCAACGGAACTCTGAAAAAACAAAAGTTGGAATAGAAATAATTCTAGTCAGATTGTCCGATCGGCAAGGTAGAAAGTGGCAGAATTTGAATGTGAAAAATGAAATTCAGGATGCTCCAGCGGGCTCAGGACACCGATTGGATAAATATGAATTGCGTGGATCCGCTCGGAAGATCGGCTCTTCTGATGGCCATCGACAACGAGAATCTCGAGATGGTCGAACTTTTGATAGAGTACAAGGTTGACACCAAAGACGCGCTTCTACACGCTATCTCGGAAGAGTTCGTCGAGGCTGTCGAGGTTTTGCTGGAACACGAAAAGACGCTTCACAGAAATGGCGAGCCCCACGTAAGCAGCTACGCTGTTTGCTACTCGTCCGCTTGCATCAAGACCGTTCGTAATTCGTTAATTCATTTATTATTTTTTTCCCAATCCCTCCCCCCATTTACTCATCGACACTACCTCCCATCGATACATACGATCCAGATCACACTTCACTATAAGTCAAATAAAGAAAAAAATAAATTTCAACAATTTCGCAAAACAAACATTTTAACAACTTTTTTGCAAATTATTTCGCTTTTAATTTTTTTTTCATAAAGCTGTAACTTCCGATAGCGTAAAATCAAGTCTTCAATGCTCACAAACAATACCCTCGAGTGAAAAATAATTTTGTCGAGTTGACGCGAACGAATGAACAATTTGAAACAACATTTTTTTTTTCTGAGAAAGAAAAATGAAATCAAAAGGGGAAACACTTTGGTTACATTGACATTCTGAAAATTCTTGTGGTATAAATTCATCCAGTTAAATGAAATAACGATCGTCAAACTCTACACGCGTGATTCATATTTTTTTATTTTTTTTTACTCGAACGTTAAAATTGTTTGTACGCGATAGTAAAAAAAATGTATAAAAATTTTTCCTGAAATGTCCCGTACACGTATTTCACGTATCCGTCAGAGTGCAAATATTCAACAGGGAGGCAGAGTGGTTGTATGCACTATGCCGTGCCAGTGGCATGCGTATATACGTATATATAGGTATACACGTACTCGCGTCTCCGCGTGGCACGACTACCACCGCAACTCTCTATGTGCTTCAATCAAGTTTTCCTCTGACGCCTCGAACATGAGAGCTCGCAAGGCTTCGAGGAGACGAAGAGGCTTTCTCGCTTCGAGCAGCTCTGCAAGAATTTTTTTCTCCCCCCGATTAGATTCAATTTTTTTTCTCAAAGTCCCAGATACGACGTTCACTCGATGAACATGCTATTTGAAATACTTTTACAAACGAATAACCATGATTCAGGCACCGTGACATACCGTGACTGTTTGAAAAAAAAAAGCATACATTTTAGATTTTTATTTTCTGTAACCATTGCTTGAGATAAAATCATATTCGAGGAATCTATATGACATTATTTTATTACTATAAATCATTAAAGTAAAAAACTGTTAAATTAATATATCCGTGAGTAATTTGGATGAGTTGTTGTGTCACAATACATTTTCATGTTGAATTACACATTTTAATCTTTTATCATTGAATCATGAAAGTATTTTGAATACGTTTTTCTATCAATAAATATCTATCACTGCTTCCAACTCGCCTCCCACCCCGCGCTCATCTATTTTTATTTTTTTCGTCGCACCTTAACATTATCCACATCGTTAACGCACATGTATATATATTAGAGTGGCTCGAAAAAGGAGAACATTTCTCCGATTTTGGCGGCCCTCAACCACTTCAAAGTATCTTGCATCGGTAGAATCCTGCAAAGAGATGAGCCAGATCGAACCATTTCTAGGGGTGGCTCCGATTTTTCAAAATTTTTAAGCTCAAACAACATGGCAAACAATATTTTTTTATCGAATAAACGTGAATCGTGAATGATCACTTGAGTGAAAAAAAAAAATTATCATCCACAAAATCATTAAAATTAATAGTATTCGTCTGTGTAAAATTTTGTTAATTTTCTCCTCTTATATCATTATTCAATTTTCGTGACTTCAACTAATCATAATTTAACGAAATCATTTGTTATTCATTATGTCAAACCTTATTTTCATCACACGATTCACGTTCGTTTGATAAAAAAAATTATCGCGCCAGGTTATTCAAATTTTGACAAATCAAGATTCTACGGATGCGAGATACTTTGAGAGCCGTGGAAATTGGAAAAAAAAAAATTTTTCAAGCTACCCTAATGTATATTAGAGGATCCACACCAAATCGACCAGGTTTCGGTCGGGCCGAAGCCTTTTACGAGTATTTTTTTTTCAAAAAATTTGGGCAAAATCCTAACATTTTGAAAAAAAAACATTAAATTTAAACCATTATTGCCTAAGTTACGAGCATTCGAAAAAAAAAGATGAGACATCGAAAAAAAATGTATAGCTTTTGAACCGTTTGAAAAAAAATTGAAAAAAATCACGAGTACTTCTTCCAGTCAGTACAAAAACATACCAAATTATTAGCGAAATAAAAAATGATCCGGCCGAAACCTCGTCGATTTGGCACGAAACACCCCATATATATCGAAACAGCAAGCCACCAGCTTTGTGTCTTCGAATCCAAGCAAACCTGGAAATTTACATGGAAAATGCAGATCGGTCCAAAACGTGTCACGATCACACGCCGAATTGCACGATTCTGATTGCATTTAACAATACAATCATCCACTCCACGGATCGTAAATTATTAATCAATCTCACAACAGCCATCCATCGTCGAATCACAATTCAACGTTATAATCGTATGCATAGTCGACGATCGTACGTTCATACTTGAGCTTCGTCGCACCTGTAAGCGTGTGCCAAATTGCAAAACATTGTTATCGGGCAGACCTTCCATATTTTGTATCACAATTATCCGTAAAAAAAAATCGTTGCCGTAACTTTTGATGATCGTGTGTCGACTGACTCTGTCCACACGACGATGCCTCAGAGCTGGGAAGCTCTGCCTCCGGATACAGCGACTTTCACGCCAGACATCACGCCTCTCATTCTGTCGGCTCATCGGGACAATTACGAGATAATCAAAATTTTGCTCGATCGAGGATCCGTTCTTCCGATGCCACACGACGTTCGATGCGGGTCAGTACTCGATATATTCGTCACTGGATTATTCCATTTCTTTTCACAGCACATTAACAATCGCAAGCAGTTATCGGCGATATTAAACTCAATCATCTCATCGAATGAATTTTCAACAACAATTTTCAAATAATTTTTTAATATTTTAAATGTTTCGATATTCAAGAATGAATTTATCTTTTGACATTTCATTTTGAATCCAATTTATTTGGTCACAGTTCGATGTGAAAAAACATTGGGAAAGAGTCTGCGTGGTCCGTGCTTCCTTCAATCTGATTTTTCATCGTCGAATAGTCTTGTTCGAACATTTACTTGTGTTGGTCGAGACTGCATAATACAGTCTGTCAAGTAGAAGCGTGAAAGGCCTTACTCACAGCCAGTAAAAGTTATCTTGCTTTGAATCTTTCGTGGGTCGATAAAACATGGTATTTTATTTTTTATTGAAGATTTTGTTTAATACATTTTTTTATAACTTAACTCTGACACGCTCCTACTGATTCGACTGTATATGTGTGTGTGCGTGTGTGAATATTAGGGTGTGTTAAAAAAGACAAAGTTTTTCGATTCTCAGATTCTATATTTGAAGTAGATACCATCAGGAGATAATTGTCAAAACTTCAGCTCAATCAGACGATATCAAAAAATTCCGCTTTCATGAATACGATTTTGCATTCGATCAGCACGTAAAAGAATTTTTTTTTTCAATCGCAATTTATTTTTCTGCTAAATCAAAAGTTCTAGGGATGGAAAGTACATACATTTCAATACATAGTATTGGGGAGACTTGAAATGAGAAATTTTTTTGTTTTAAATGATAAAAAACGTTAACGATTTTTTTTGTCAGTCGTCAATGATTCTGGTTCAACAGAAAGTTAAGTTTCTAATCGATGATACGAACTCTTTATCACTGTTATCAGCAAATAATTTGTGTATTTATTTCTGATTTTTGTTTTTGTATTTCTCCATACATTTTCATATTGAATTACACGTTTTAATCTTTCATCATTAAATCATAAAAGTATTTGACATGCATTTTTATCGATAGATGCGACGAGTGCGTGACTTCACGAATGGAAGATTCGTTGAGACACTCGAGAAGTCGAATAAACGCGTACAGAGCATTGGCATCGCCCTCGCTCATAGCACTGTCGTCGAAGGATCCAATACTGACGGCTTTTGAACTCTCGTGGGAGCTTCGTCGACTGTCTTTTCTCGAACACGAATTCAAGAACGAGTATCAGGTAATTGACGAAAATCCCGTCGAGATGAATAATTTCATGGAACAGTCAAAGTCTCGAAGTTTCGCATCTTCAATGTTACAAAATGTCCGACATTTTCGGACAAGTTCGACATTTTCTTATGAGAATTGTAATTTTCCGAAAATCCAAATCTCCAAATATTTTTTTTATTCCGACTGGTAATGTAACAGAATTTGAAAAAAACATCTAACGTTTAAATTCAATCCTGGAAACATGATTTTCGAAATTTCGAACTTTTGAAACATTGAAAATTCGTAACTTCGAGACGCAACCCATTTTCCCTCGTCCCACGTCCTCGTTACCGTTCCCGGATTAAGCGTACCACGTGAATGAGATTTTGGGAAATCACACGCGCAGGAACTCAGACGTCAGTGTCAAGACTTTGCGACGGCACTTTTGGACCACACGAGAAGTTCGTACGAGCTCGAGGTACTGTTGAATCACGACCCGACGGGCCCGGCCTTCGAGCACGGAGAACGGATGCATTTGAATCGTCTCAAGCTGGCCATTAAATTGCGACAGAAGAAGGTAACGCGAAGCTACGTATCATTGTCAGTCAAACATTTACGTACGTACGGGTTATTCCATGCCGAAATTTCCATAAATAATTGTGCCCATTTTTTTTTTCGCATTATTTTTTTTTAGTCATTTTCCGTTCTCGTTAGCGTCGAAAATCCTTTTGATAACATGACTCTTATCTTCGTGAAAATTATATCGTATTGAAATTTAAAAAATTATAAGCACACATGTGCTTTATTTATGTTCATGGGCTATTCAAAGTCAAAATTCGAAAAATAAGATTTTTTGTTTCGTGATTTTCGAAAATTCTTATGTCCGTGAAGTTTTTCGTCGGGCTAATTCCATTTCGTGAAAATTAATAAAACAACCCACAGACATGAATTATAAAAATCTATAAGCATATAAAATGAAAATTAAAATAAATAAATTATCAAATATATTCGTATTATCTTTCTAAGACGTTAATCGCCAAAATTACGAGAACAATTAAATCGTCGACGTGACGTTTCAAACATCGTTGAAAAGTCAATATAGCTGTAATACAAATTCTCCTGGCAACGAAGATGGCAAAGTTGTTTCTTCCATCGAATCAAAGTAAACGAAAAATTAAGACAGAAAATAAAAAGTTAGAAAAAAAGCGAGAAAATCTCACAGACACATCAACCTCGCACAGAATGCCCCATAGACGCTATAAGAAAAAATAATCAGCAGTGCTGCAAGTGACAACGAAGCAGAAAAAAGCTGCGTCCGTCCGTTTTTTCCATCGCAGCGAGGTAAACGAAAAATTAAAACGAAAAAACAACAAAATCTCAAAAAAAGCACAACAACCCGGCGTGGAATGCCCCATAGAAGCTACGAAAAAAAACAGCAGTGCTGCAAGTGAGAACGGAGCTGACAAAAGCAGTATCTTTTTCGAGGGTGTTGAGAGAAAAAGAGCAAAAATAAACAGAAGAGAATTGCAATTGGACGTTCGTTGAATGTGCAACCCTCAAAAAGCTTCGCACCTTTCTCTCTCTATCTCTTTAGTTTTTTTTCGTTTTTTCTCGTTTTTTCTCGTTTTCTCTCGCTCTCGTCGTTCGTCTCAATCATCCCTCGTTCAATCTCGAATTTTGTCTTAAAAAAAAAAGGAAACAACTTCACTCACACAAACTGTAAAAATTTATGACTTGTGCAGTTCGTGGCCCATCCGAACGTTCAGCAACTTCTGGCTTCAATCTGGTACGAGGGACTGCCGGGTTTCCGTCGCAAGAACATGGCTCTCCAAGCTCTGGAGATCGTTCGAATAGGTCTTTTGTTTCCTATATTCAGCGCGGCCTACATCATAGCTCCTCACAGCGTATTCGGTCAGACGATGCGAAAGCCCTTCATCAAATTCATCTGCCATTCAGCGTCGTACTTCACATTCTTGTGTGAGTAAATCATCATTTATTCGATCGAGTGATAAGCTCATAAAATCTCAGAATTTCCGCGCATAGTCACGGCGCTCTCTCTTCCAACCTCTTCCTCTTCCTCTTCCTCTCTTACTCTCTGTCTCTCTCTCGTTCTGCGTCTCTATGCAACCCGTCTATATTATATCGGGCGACCCGAATCGACTCGAAGGTATTTGTAAACTGTTTGGAAATCGTATAATCGCTCGCGGATGTTTGATTTCCGACTTGAGGCTACGTGCTTCATAACTGAAATAGAATTTGCGAAAATATTCGAAATCATTATTGATTGGAAAATTTTATTCGATGATTCAACCTCATTTCCATTTACTCGTGTTTAAATGGGAGTTTTCGAGTTTTTCCCGTTTAGATGATCAAACTTTATTGCATTTAATCGTATTTTATTTGAAATTCTTTCATTTCGTTGCATCGATCAATCTAACTCGTGGTTGATTTCCGTTGTTTCGTATTAATTCTGATAATTTTGCGTTGATTCGTATTTAATTGTCATTTTACTGCAATTCGGACTAATTCGTATTTAATTTTCACAATTTCGTATTGATTTCCATAATTTCTCGATAAGTGGTAATTAATTTCTATTTTACGAAATTTGATTCCTACTAATCGATTGTATATTGCCACAAATTTGCATACACTTCCATACTATTGTATAAAATCGTATCCAATTTTTACTTCACTTAATCTAATTCGTCCACTCTGCTATTATTCGATATCAATTTGTTTTCAATTTCTACTTCGTCCAATCTTATTCGTATTCAATCGTATTTGATCCATTTTTCTTTCAAATTTGTTTCTTTTTCTATTATCATTATTATTTATTAATAATTTTTTTGTCTTCAGTCATGTTGATACTAGCGAGTCAGAGAATCGAGAGCGTTATCGGTTTGTGGATGGGCCAGGACATTTCGGAACACGAGCCAGCACCGACCAAGAGAGGAGCAGCCCCCACGATAGTCGAATGGGTCATACTCGCTTGGGTCACGGGACACATTTGGTACGAGGTTAAACAGCTATGGGACGTCGGACTCGAGGAATACGTCAACGACATGTGGAACGTCATTGATTTCGTCACTAATTCGCTTTACGTAGCAACGGTGGCTCTGAGAATAGTCGCTTATTACAGAGTTCAAAAGGAAAACGAGGCACAAATTGGGACCATTATCGAACTCGAGAGGGAACAGTGGGACACTTGGGATCCCATGCTCATATCCGAAGGATTATTTTCCGCTGCTAACATATTCAGGCAATTATCACAAAATTTAATTCACAAATTTATTGACGAATTAGAAAAAAATGAATTAATTAAATTATCGATGAATTTAAGTTGATAATCGAATCAACTTGTTTGCATATGTTTTCTTGTGTAGCTCACTCAAGCTCGTATACATATTCTCCGTGAACCCTCATCTCGGACCTCTTCAAGTTTCATTATCGCGAATGGTCATGGACATAATGAAATTTTTTTTTCTCTACGTACTAGTTCTGTTCGCATTCTCGTGTGGTAAGTCCCACATTCTTCAATCAAGTTTATATTTTCCTAACTGTCCTACTAGAACGAAAATAAATTTTTTTCCCAGAAATTGGAACAACAGATAAATTTTAATTCAATTAAAATAATTTTACTGTAGATTTTTCGATTTTTTTGGAAAACAAATTATTGTAAAAATTAAAGTTTCTTGTGAAACAAATTACTACCATACTTTCCAATCAATTTCTCTATTACACTAAAGTTTTTCATTGTCGAGAATTCATAATTCAATCGAAATATGAAAATTCTCATTTCAATTATTTTTTCTGTTCCTCTAAAATTGACAGAGGAATTAATTTTAGTAATTTGAAAAAAATAGTTTCATAGATGATTCTCTAATCTCAGTCGCTCTGGATCATGTGTTGGATTTTTTTTTTTCAGGTCTTAACCAGCTGCTGTGGTACTATGCGGACATGGAGAAGAAGAGATGCCCCACGGCGATGAGATATCCGACCAGCAACAACGCCACGACTGACTCGAACGCCTGTATTGTCTGGCGCCGATTCGCCAAGTACGTTGAACAAATGAAAAAAAAATAATTAAGAATCACTTTTCAATGTTATCGTTGAACAACGTGGACCATAATGAATCCTTCTATAACCGTCAAATTATTGCAGCTTGTTCGAAACCACTCAGACGCTCTTCTGGGCGGTTTTCGGTCTCGTGGATCTCGAGAGCTTCGAGCTCGATGGCATAAAGGTGTTCACGCGATTTTGGGGAATGCTCATGTTCGGCACTTACTCCGTAATCAACATCGTAGTACTTCTCAATCTGCTCATCGCCATGATGAATCATTCCTATCAACTCATATCCGTGAGTCTGTCACAATACAACGTTGCTTCCTTTTTCGACTATTTCTAAATCACGAATTTATATTTTCGTCCAATAAATACATTGAGGGAAGAGTTGCATGTTATTCGAGCATTTTCAGGTGATTTTTCAGGAATTTTTTTTATTACTTTTGAAACGCGTTCAAAGTTTTTCGTTGTCTCGATAGCATTGCTCGTGCTTCTTTAAATCTCAAGAACTCCCACAATTTCGTGAATACGTTAATGATTTTTTAAATAGATAATTCTCAAAATTACAAACTTCATGAAAATGTAAACATTCAAAAATTGAAAAACAGGCAACTCTAATAGTACTTAGATTTAGATCGATTTTCCTATTCCCTCAACTATAATTCATAACATTGATTTACATTCTAAATCGTATTATAGTAATTTTTATAACCATTATTATAAGACGTAGGCATTTCGATTTAAGGAAAATTCAAAAGATGCAGATTTCTGCCAGATCAGATGGCAGCGCGCCTCCCTTCCACAAATTCTCGACCAAAAATGTTGTTTTTTCAAAATTTTGAATTACAAAAATGGAAAAAAAGGCCAATAAAAGTGAACATCATTTGTTAAAAAGGAGCGAGCAGACGTCGAATGGAAATTCGCACGAAGCAAATTGTGGATAAGTTACTTCGAGGAAGGAGGTACGGTTCCTCCGCCCTTCAACATCATCCCCACCCCCAAGAGCGCGTGGTACGTTGGTCTGTGGCTCTACCGAAAGTTCTGTGGCCACAGCAGAGCCGCCAAAAAGGAACACATGAGAACGATAAGGGTAAATCAAAACAAAAACAATAAACATACCAACCATCATCGAATCACCACGTAAAATGCAATAAAAATTTGTAAACACTCTCACTCACTTAAATAATTTTTTTTTATCGGAAAATAGCGGAAAGTAAAGCAGGCTTCGGAGAGGGACTTTCGTTATCAGGGAATAATGAGGAATCTCGTACGGCGTTACGTGACGGTTGAACAGCGGAAGACGGAAGGCGAGGGCGTTACGGAGGATGACGTCAATGAAATAAAGCAGGACATAAGTGCTTTCCGTTGCGAGCTTATTGAAATATTGAAGAATTCGGGGATGAACACATCAACGGCCTCCGGAACTGGTACCGGTGAGCCCCGTACTCCCTTCCGAGCTCTCACTCTCTTTTTCTTTCCACAATCCACCTCCCTATGACTTCATTGTTATTATTACTTTTTTAATTTTTATTTTTATTCCTTTATTTTCCATCCTCTGATAATATTAAAAACCAATTCCATAGATCTTGAGTCTAGATGAAATAATGCTACCTTTACTAATTTTTTTAACTATTAGAAATAGTAATAACTATTGTAACTTATTTTTATTATTATTATTATTATTATTATTATTATTATTATTATTCTTTTATTTTGTATTCAATAGTAATACAATTTAATACAATTTTAAAAACCTTAAGTCTAAATGTAATTATGCTAGACTAACGATGATGATACTCTATTGCCAAATTTGTCTAACTATTATATATAAATAATAATAGCTATTCTAATTTATTATTATTATTTATTAATTACCATTGTAATTATCATTCCCGTCCTCCATTTGTATTGCCGCTATTCCTTGTCCCCAGAGTGCTTCTGTCATGCCGATAAGAATGATTGATAACAATTTTCGACAGGTGCTGGAGGAAAAAAAAATAGACAAAAGGAACGTCGCCTGATGAAAGGCTTCAACATAGCGCCGCAACCAGGCGGAAGCGGAAGCTTACCACCGGTTGCCGAGTTCATAGCTTCGCTTCAGCACTCACAGCCTGAAAGCTCTCATCACGATCTTTTCGGCAGCACTTTGAGTGGCATATTCGGTTCCGGAACTACACCGAAGAAAAATCCTCATCACACCAGTACGAACAGCGTTCCCGGACTCGCGACTTGCGCTCGTCAGACCCGTTGCACGCGAAACGGTTCGAGGAAGAGACGTTGGGGCACTCTGATCGAAGCCGCCAAAGCCGGACGAGTCTCCAGGCTTATCGGTATATTCATTTTCAAACCATGTGATTTAACATTATTAGTTACGTTTAAATTGTTCGTCTCAATTGTGACAAAACGAACGTCCAAATCAAAATTTAGAATCAAAAGACCCTGAAACATCATTTATTAGACCTATTTAAAGACACCCCACTCAATGGGGTCAAGTGAAAAAATATCGATTACACTTTTAATCTATGAGAAGGGGGTAAAAAAAATTATTCTCAATAGAATCTCATAATTTCTGTTTTTGGGACATAAGTCTACGTTCGTAGGCCACATTTGATAGTCTCAATAGGTTTATAAATAAAATGATAGGAGAGCCGTGACATACAGACAGACAAACACACCGAAACCACAACTCTTCCCAGTTGTCTCCAGACCCCTAAAAATAACTGATCCCCCGCAGGTCGTTCGCGTTCCGAGGATTCAATGTACTCGCCAGCATCGGAGGACGGTGGTTCCCACTCCGAAGGTTCATCGGATTCAAAATCCTCGCTGGACCCGCCCCCAACCTCTTCGCGTCCGCAAAACAATCATCACCATCATCATCATCAACAACAACATCATCAAACATCGACAGCCACGTCCCACGAACATTCCCACAACCGCGAGACCACGGATAATCGTCATCATCGAACGAACGAACCTCATCACGTGTTCGGTCACGGTTTGGGTCCGGCCATAGCGGCGCTTCGTAAAAAACGTAAAAAATTTTCGGCATCAAGAGCATCGACACCGACGATGACGAGTGGCAACGCGAGTACCCAGGAAAGCACATCTACGGCTAATCCACCGACTGCGGGTGTACCGACAGCCGGGATAACGATGACACCGGCGATGAAGGGACAATTGCAACGGGCGAGCAGCGTACCGGCTCGAGGACCCGATCTGACGTCGCAAACCGTACCGCCCAGACGTCACGAAGTCACCCAGAGTCAACAACCGAGTCTGGACACCGGGGAAGCTTCCAGCGTGACCGACAGAATAGGTGAGACCAAGATATTCCAGGAAAACGACCTTTTGTGAACGTCAACGTCGTTTACGAAATCACAACTGTGTCAACTGTAGTCCCAACGGTCAAACGTTTGTTTCCCCAACTTCGTAGTCTCGATTGAATGTGGTTGAAACCGTGTGGAGTCTTTTGGAACTTCGGTACTTCCCGTCGAACGAAATAGTAGTGTCCAACCAAATGTATTCTCCTTCTGTCCAGGATCCATGACGCGTACCACAATTGCTCGTGACTACAGTTGAAAACAAACGTGACTCGATGAGACTACGGTTTACACAGACGTGGCTTGGAAAAAGGACAAAATGGCTTCCTGTTACATCGTTCGATTATTTTGGGAACTTTCAACCTCTTGAAAACTTGGTTTTACGGCAGGTGAAGAAAGCAATTCGATGACGACGACAATGACGATTGGCACACCGCCGTTGACACCGTCGACGACGGAGGAAAGCGTCGTTGGGGCGCAGGCTGGTCCAGCGAATTCCGACGACACCGGTGATCCCTCGTCCGACGTCAATGGCGCCACAACCACCGACATCTCATCGACCTTCAAACGCAACGGATCGGCCAGTCGCTTGCAGAGACTCGCCGGTATCGAACCCATTCCCGGTCATGACGTCACTTCCGGTTGGCTCTGAGACGCACATTTTTTATTCCGACACGTTCAACGTGTGAAGTTGGAGGAAAAATTGAGAGTGCAGATGAGTGGGGGAGGGGGGAGGAATCTCTTGTAGGTTGTTGACAGCCACAATCTCCTTTGCCCAAAAGAGAGGGTCAGAGAGAGAGAGAGAGAGAGAGAGAGAGAGAGAGAGAGAGAGGGAGAGAAAGAGAGAGCAGGGAAGAGAGCGAAAGTGTGAAAGAGCGAAATAAACCAAAGTTTAATTTATAAATCGTTAAGATACAGAAAAAAAGTAAAGAAAAATTCGAGAAAAAAAAATATGTGATGGTAGTTGAAGCGATGGTATATAAGGGTCGCACGATCAACTCCCACGAATCGAGCTTCGAATTGATTAAGAAGCGCGCGGGCGTGATTTCTTCATAGATGTTGTAATAATAATTGATGCCCTCAATTTTAATTATTGGCGATCTGTACGATTATACATGAGATATATTCCACGGCCATTCAACCACCTTTGAACAGTCGACTGAAAATTTTCGCCTTACTATTTTTTACATCAATACGTTTTAAAAATGAAGAGACCCGTATATCAGCGATTTTTATTTTGAACGCCGCAACCAATCGTTAATAAATAATTCTTGCACTACTGCAACATAATCATGAATTCCTCCGTCATATATACAAAAAAGAAATTAACACACATGTTGTTTTGTTTTTATTATGACTAACCATTGTTGAGATATATCGATTTGAATGACCAAATATCATCAATAGTTGAAAAACTTCATTTGAATGGATCTCAATAGCGGACGCTTAAAATAAAAAAAAAACGCTGATATACGAGTCTCTTCATTTTCTACATAAGTATATCGATGTATGTAAAGAATGGTGGGACGAACATTTTTAGTCGACTGTTCAAAGGTGGCTGAGTTGCCTTGGAATACCTAATCTATTTCCTCCTCTCTCTTCTCTCTATTTCTCTTCCTTTATGTTTCACTGTCTGTTTCTTCGGTCTATATATGAATCGTTTATCATGTTAAAAAGAAAAAAGTCAAACTGTAGCAATGATCGACATTGGAAAATCGTAGTATACATATATTATATATATACGTTACTCATTATATAATATATATATTATGTATTATATATATTATATTATATATATATATTATATATATATAGATCATAATTAAGTTACTGGGGAGGCTGATGGGACTCGTGTATTTTTTCACCTGCACAATTTGCGAGCGTGGCTCGTACGGGCCACTGTTACAAACTGCCAGTACAATGATATGACGCTCGGGTCGGGCAGCGAGACGGGCTATTGCTCATCCGCATTACCACAATTCGATTTAAAACATGAAAACTGTTCGAAAAATAAGAAGCGGAAAAAATAAAATTAATTAAGGGGGCTGGTTACCGAAAAAATTGGAAAAAAAAAATTTTCCGGGATACGATAAAAAAAAAATGTTCATTTTTTAGGTGACTTAGCCCTTTTGATTGATTAATGGATCAATTGAATCAGGAACGGGTACAAGACAACACATCAAATCGTTTAACGAGTGAAACATTATTCGAAATTTTATCACTATTGACATGTTCGTCCTAATATTAGCGACTACTACTACTAATTCTAATACTAAACCTATTACTACCACTACTACTACTACTATTACTACTAATACTATTGGCTACCGACAGGGCGAGGGTCAGGAAAACTACTCGGTCGGTAACAAGACTTACTGTCGGAAATGAAAAACTCTTGTTCTCAAATGAGCGAAAATTCAGAAAATAATCCGACGGGGAAATTTCGTTGCCGACAGAGTTGAGATCGATGAAATCACGAGAGAGCAAGACAAAAGAGTTTCCACCTTGCCGTAATAAACGAAAAATGAAAAAAAAAGAACAAAAAAAATAAAGAAATAAAATGAACGAATTATCTCACGTAGCGATCAGGAGGATGGAGGATGACCGTTGTCGTCACGACCAAGTAGCGTCAGATAATTAGGAAATCTCTCTTTATAGTCCAATAGTATATATATTGTACTATAATATATAATAAAAAAAAGAAAAAGAAAAATCGCAAACATACAAGTCAACGCAGTGATACTATTATTAATATTGTTATCCCTTTATTTCTTGTTTTCACGGATATTAACATTACATTTTCAGGATCTACACAAGTCTAACGAAGACTCAACGATTCTCATTAAAAAATTTGGAAAAATTATTATTTATCAAATGTTATTATCAATATTATTATTATTGTATTACAATGAAGAATATTATGTTGAAAATTATTTATATCGAAGCAAGCCTCATTCTATTTATTTTATTTTTATGGCAGCGTTATATTTTTTTATTGCTTTGAGATTATCGACAACGACTATCGCGATTGTTCTGAATCAGAACTTCTGATCCAAAGCGACGAAGTTCGAAAAAATTTTCACTCGCAGGGTGCCAACATGCAACGTGCACGTCTCTGCAGTTTTCTCGGGCATGGACGTCCACCGTTCGCCGATTCACGCTGCAAGGAAGAATAAGTTACGATGCAGATTTATTAGAAATCGTCAAAAGGTTTATCTTTTATCTTTCGCTTATTCTTTTATTTTTTTTACCTTGATCATGCGGAAACTGGTGAGACGGCCAGAACCACAGCTCACATTACACGGAGTCCACGGGGACCATTCCGTGACCATGCAGTCGATGGGCTGTGCAACCGGTGGAACTATCTGGTTCTGTTGAAGCCCGGCTGGATCCGGAAGCGATTGACCCGTCAGAGCGGCTCTCACCTGCGATGACGAACGAAGCAATCAAAGTCGCAAAATTATTCATCGCAATATTTCCATTAACGGTATTGACAAATGACGCAAATGGCAAATGTAAAAAAATATCCATTTAGATCCACGTAATCGTTGTACACCGAATTTTTTGATCGTAGTATACAAAATACAAAAATTAAATAATCGATGCAATTTAAATTTTATTCGAATTATTTGTTTCCATGGTTCGTTTTTCATTTTTATTGTTTATTAATGTTACATCGAATACTCACGATTCCACAAGTGCTGGTGCACTCTTCCAGAGTGAGAAAATTATTTCTGTTTCCACGACAGCCTCCATAGCCGAACGAAACGCACATGAGCTTACGCGGATCGAATGCCCAACGTTGGAAATATCCTCGACAGGGACCAACGTCCGCTTCCTCCATGCAAACGACTGGAAAATTTGTGAGAACCAAAAAAAAATTGAAAATTGTTTCCATGTCAGTCGGTAAAACAGTTTAGACACCCGTCGATACTCGATCATTATTTCACATTGCATCAAGGTAACAAAGAAATAATAATTGAATTGGAAGAAAAACCCGATGAATGGAATATTGTCGCGAATATCAATAAAAAATAACCTTTGGCAGTTGCCATGTCAAAAGTACAGTCAGCCTGAACGAGACAAGTTCTTTGCTGCAACAATTCGACCCTCGCCGAGCATTCCTCTTGCCTCGAAGGATCAACCATGAGCAGCCTGGTCCGCAATTTTATTCCTTTGCCGCAGGAAGCACTGCAGGGTGACCAGTCGGTCCACTCGGTGACCTGTAAAACGTTCGGAAAACAAAAAAATCGGTCAAGTGCGAGCTGTGAGTACCGCGCAAAGGGTTCCCCACCGTGTTTTTTTTTTCACATTCCGTTTTTGTTTTTTGTTTGGATGTACGGAACTCTAAAAAGTCGTAAAAATAGCTCCCGTATAAAAAAATGTATTCTCGAAAATCGTTGTGTTACCTTGCACGTTGGATCAATGATTTCTTCGGTACCGGGTTCGCAAGGTGGTCCCATGCACTTGGTTTTCTCAACAAGAGAAATCTGCGGACACTTTTTTCGTCCCATACGATCCTTGAATCTTCTCGTACGCATTTTCAATCCCACACCACAATTCGATGAACATTCGGACCATGCGTTCCAATCGGTAGTCTCACAAACGGCGCTTTCCGTTCCGGTTAAAGCAATTTCGTCGTTATCCTGAATCTCTTCTTCGCCTCTGTGTTACGTAAATATATTTCATTAATTTAATTATTGTCATTATCAATTTTGTTATTATTATTAACTATAATATTAATAATTATTGATATACGCGTCATTGTTATCAATATTCCTGTCAATTATTGATAATATTATTTTATAATTTTTTAGAAATGTATTGCATTGAACTTACGGGCATTCTGCAATGGACGCCACGCACATTTCCTTGGAAACTAGTTGTCTGTTGCATCCGAGCATCCTCGCCTTTTCGGGCATGCGATAAGTTCGCGTACGCATTCTCAAACCTTTTCCACAGCTCACCGAACACGGGGACCAGTCGGTGTACTCGTCAGTTTGACACTCGGCTATTAAAATTATTTGATTTTCGTTTCACTTTCATCGATTTTTAATTTTCAAGCCACCATATTTTAGCTATTATGAATAAAATCACATAAACATGACATGTTATTTGATTGCAAAAAATGTAAATTCCTTAGGAACGTGTTAATATTGAAATAGGTTTGGGAGACTTCGCAAACATTTCTCAAAAATTATTTCGAACCTACAAGTTAATTCCAAAATCCAAAAATTACCCTTTCTAAGGACCACTCTAATATTTATGAGTAAAAATGCCAATTATCGAACAACCTTGCGATTCACTATCCGGGATGATTATGATATTTACGCAGCTTGAAGTGCATGTTAAAAAAAAAAAATTTCTGAATATTTCCAAATTTTTGTTTCCATCATTTTGGCAGCTTAGAATATTTTTCATATATTTTTTTTCGTTCTTGACTTGAAAAAATACTTTTTCAAGTATTTATTTCACATACTAACGCTGATAAAAAAATCTACATATTTGAAATCTGTTTACGTCGTGAAATTGTCTCAGCTTTTCCATATCGTAAATATCCATTCGATAAATGAAACAATAATTCGTCACAATATGAAAAAATTAAAACAAATAAAATTTATTTCTCACGTCTCGATGTATCTTCGGTATTTTCCGCGACTTCGAATTCCGCAACTTGTCTTCTGAGACTGTCATCGTCGCAGCTGCGTTGAATGACTTTTTCTCTGTTGAGATACAAACGTGCGAGAGGCAACATTGATTTTCCCGTTGGATCGTAGAACGGCGATCGTGGATCTTCGGGATAATTGGTGGTGATGGGTTTCATTTTTTCGCGTGGTTTGGTTTCGGAATTGGGTGACATGTAGCTGATGCCATTGTCGGTACCGGAATCCCACGGATAAAGATCGATTGTCATGCGACTGGTCCACGTGCAATCTTTCTGGCAGAGATTCAATTTGCTGACACCGACGACCCAATCGGGGGAAGGACCGAGCATCGAGGCGACCGACAGCAGAGGATGTTTCTTGTCCACGCGAAAACTCGTCGTCGTGTTGGTATTGACGTTCGGATACCACAGACCCGCCGCTTTCACGAGGGTTCTCAGATGTTGCGATTTAGCTCGCAACTCGGCTTCGAGACCGGAAGCCGAACCCCATTCGGCCAACTGACGAAAACCATCGGTCGCCACGTGTTCGCGTCCCCAGAACGAAAAATCGGTCTCGTGAGAGGCTCCGATGAGATCGCTGAAGTGCGTCAGCCAGGCTGAGAAAGGAAAGTCCCGGGGATGCGTTACGTTCGACCAAATTCCTTCCATCACGAGCTGTGAATGACGGAATTAATGAAATCAACGTTCAATGCGTGAAGATTATTATTTCGAAGAGTCACGAAATGTGGCGAAATTTTTTTCGCGATCAATCTTTTATTAAAAATCGTTGATTCTGCTTTCTCCATTATTAAATCTTGATGATTTCGTGGAACAAAGTATGATAAGCAAACAGAAATCAATTTTTTTTTATGACTGAAACATGTGCCATACAACCACGTCGGTAATGTAGGTTTCTCTCTGACTTCAGATCTTGAGTAGAATACAGAATCTTGAAAATGTAGCAATGATAAACATAATACGGTCGTCATCGCCAAAGCTTATGAATTGTATTTATTATAGTTCCAATAGTATGTTTTATTATTACGTTCGATCACAGCTCCTTCCATAGTTGTAAATGACGAAAATCAAATAAGCGTTGGGAATGTGAGGTTGATTTCGACAAAACTAATTTTCGTGGATTATTGTGATTTAAGAGAGAATTATTTTTAAAAAATTTTTTTTATGTTAATGAATACATTTTTCGCAATAAGTAGTATTATTGATTCGAAAGTATGTTTTATCATATCACTCGTTGTTCGATGAGCGGAACAAGAGTGCGATTGATGACACGTAATTAGTATCTATAGTAAACGATGAAATAATGATTTTACTGATTTTTTTCTCTCTAAGTAAAAAGCAACGAAAAAAATTGTGATTATTTAAATTCAACGTAAAATATTTGACTTGTAAAATAGACTTGAGTTGGTGTCAACTTCAGAATGAAATAAAACCCAATGGAGTTAAATAAAATGTGCTCCAAATAAATTTTTCGTTAAAATAGAATTCGTTTTTTTTCTAATCAATAATTCGTTATTGATCGTCGAATAAAAATACTTATTCATTCTCTCACTGACTCACTGATTACAGTATCACCAGAACGCCAATAACTGGAAATCTAAAATTTTGCATGGAGGTTCAGGTCATATAGTCGATGCTCACTAAAAAATGGATTTCAAAGTTGACCGATCAAAAGTGGTTTACAACTATTTTTTCGCTTTCAAAAAACCAATCAAACCAAGGTACCAGTAAAAATTGCTTCAGGGTACTGATTTCATAGTTTTTTCGGTATTTCAAATCGAATGCAACAAGTCTAAAGTCGAGAGGGTCAAGAGTGCTCGTGATACGATCAATTTTCATATTCACCAACGGAAAATCACGAGTTCAGCGCTTCAGATAATTTTTTGTTGGAAAACAATTGTTCCAAATGCCGGAATCTGCACGACCGAACTCTCGGACAACACCAAGTGCTCAATACGCATTCGAACGTGAAATCGAAGACGACGAGGAACAGCCATGGGTCGGGATATAATGGACCCCGTCATGTGTAAATAATTCGAAATTAACATTGCAAATTTGTACGTGTCCCATATCTACTCACGGAGTACTTGGCCTCGTCGCACGCGCAGCAAGCCGTTCCTACGTCGGAATTTTCCGTCTCCCCGGGTCCGGCCTCGCAGAAAGTCTTGACGAGGCCGCCATCCTCGGCGAACCAGACGTTCGGATTGTCGAGTACCATAGCGGTAAACACGACGCATCCGGAACCCGCCGGTGGCGAACGCCACATCACCTTAACCTCGGATTTCGGTGCATCGCTCGATTCCGATACCGTGTTCACGCAATCCTCGTTGAACGACGTTTGAGCGTCCGAGTAAAGTTGAAACGAACCGACTTTGGCCACCGGACTGTTCGGCGCGTATTGCGAATCCACCGATAACGTGAAACGCGAAAATTTCCGATCGTTCTCGTTATCCGCCGCCAAAGGTGCTGAAAATTAATAAAATATACATATATTTTGAGATTATTTTATTTTCGAAATGTAATTTATTCTTCATCAGGGCCGACGGAAGGACAAAATGACCTTAGGGCGAAATATCCCATTATTATGAAAATAAGAATTCATTTATTTTCAGAAAATATTCCAATATCAAATTAATCATTATAAATAATACTGCATCAAGATAATTTGATGATTCATAATTTTAATAATATTTGAGGGAGTTTTCATAATTAATAATAATAATACATTGATAACAACATTTTCATAAAAGATTCTGCAAAAAAAAACCCCAAAGGGCCCAAAGTACTCAAGTAATCCCTAAGTACCTAGAGAACACAATCAACAGCGTAAGATTGCAGAACAGATGAATTTCAGGAGATTCGAAATATTTATGGTTATTTTGAAAATTAACTAATTAATTAGTGTATTAGTATTAGTGAGAAACATCACATTCGTTCCACGCTGATTAAAGTAATCTAATGTGGCACACATTACCACGTATTCCGATTGCGTAGATCGTGTTGGGTACGTATTTTTCGATACGGCCGCTGATAACGATTTTGTATCCACCATCGCCGGAAGTTCTCTGCGCGGTAGTCTGCTCGCGAGTGGGTCGCATGGGACATCCTGCGTTCGCCACGACGACGAGCAGGATCCCATGGATCACTGCGATCATCCACACCGCTCTACTCATTGCGCGGCCGCTCTAAAATATTAATCAAAGAAAAAAATAATTAAAGAAAATACAAAGAAGAAAAACAAAAATTAATGAAAATAATCTTTTGTCTTCCTTCAAATCTAAAATGAAAAAAAAAACACAAATCCAGATAATATTATATTTTATTATATTTTTATAAAAATATTATTTTATATTACGAAAAACAAAAAAAAAAGGAACCTCAACAATAAAATAAAATCAATGAAACTCGTAATAAATCTAATGACGAAATAAATTTATAGATACCATAAAAATTAAATCCCAACGTTTTTCAATTAATGAGTATTCAATTATTTTTCTTTCAAAAACAAAGAACGATAAATCTGTGAAGTTGATGAATAATATATTTTTGTTTAAAACAACGTTTTCAGGCAAACTCAGTCAGTGATTTGGATGTAAATTAAAATTATCTCACTGATTATAAATAATTATAATGACAATTAACTTACGGATTATAAATTGCAGTAAATTCGATGGAGTTGCTGCGCGTTCACGTTCGAATGAAAGCGTCACACTGGCCGGAATAGAAGTGAGTTGTGTGACTCGGAGAGTTTCAATACCGAGAAACTCACTGCGTGGTCCGTATCGCTGTCGTGAGAGCGCCAATAGAGATGAGTAGAGCAAACCAAGACAAAAAAAACTCACACACACACACTCACGAACATACATTAACGCGTGCAAGTTGAAGCTATGCGTGGCCATGGGTTAAATTACCAAACGTGCGTGTCACGTTCGAGTGAGCTCTTGAATGAAAAATTATCTTTCAACTTTCCGAGACTTTCAAATTCTGATTATTTGCTAAATCTTTTTTTTTTTCTTTCAACCTCCGTCCATTGAAGGATCGCGGAAAATTGCCGACCGAGTGAAACGATTGAAAAACGGTAATGTGACCGACGCTTGAGACATTTCCGTCCGTCAATGTCCACGAGAGAGTACGGTGGGGTCAGTCGAACGGGTCACTCGTCGTATCTCGTCGTAACGTTGACCTCCCCCCTCTCGATAAGAAGTCCACCGTTTCCGTTTTAGTAAACAAGAAATCTCGCCCGAACAATATTACATTTTTCGACGCTACACTCAATTGATATTTATTTTTTACTCGAAATATTGGATTCAATTTTAAATTGAATATTAATGTTTTTTTTTCTTTTGCACTTTAAAATTGTCTACATTTTTAAAATCTCACTTTCTGCAATACTTAGAGGATAATGAAGTCCTTCGATGTTTATTCAAGTAATCCTTTTTTTAATCAACAAGGTCAATTGAATTACAATCTAATTTTGTTTTTTATTTCCACATACAATTTTTGAGATAAGAATCCGACGTTTCTTGGGAAAATCAATTTCTATGGAAAAGGTTGAATGAATTTTCAGGGTGAATTTTTTTTTTTTTTTTTTTTTTTTCGATTAAATCCTAAAATCTTGAACAAAGTTAAACCATCGGTGCCCCGAAATTCTTAATACTCATTATCCATAACTTGTATGCTCCTTCCAAAAGTCAATTTTCAGTCGATCACTTAACAATTTAATAATATAGAAAAATATCCAAAATGTTTAACTTTTTTTTCTCAAACCTGAAAAACTAATTTTGTTAAAATTAATCGTCATAGATTCGATTGATAGAAATTGTAGTAGTTTCAAGGGGTGGTTAGGTATTTTTATTGTCGACTTTGAGTTATCCACCAGCCAGGGGCAATAATCAAATGTCGTTATGAATTTTTTTTTTTTCATTGAATCCTAAATTCTTCAACACAATCAAACCTTTGGTACCTCGAGATCCTCAACACTTATCATCCAAATCTTTGTTGCTCGATCCTTCAAAAAATCAATTTTCACTCGAACATTCAAAAATTCAAAAATATAGAAAAACATGAAAAATGTTTAACTTAATTTTTTCATCAAACTTGAAACATTATTTTTTCTTAAATTATCTAATCGTGATGGATTCGATTGATGGAAAAATTGTAGTAGTTTGGAGGGGTGATTAGGTATTTTCATTGTCGACGTTGAATCGTCCACGAGCTAGCGCCCCCAGCGAGGCGCCTGCGCGTCGTATTATCGACCGCAACAGCAGCAGCAGTAGCAGCAGCAGCAGCAGCAGCAGCGACAGCATCGTATCTCGTTGCCAGCTTCGGGGACGCACACAAAGCTCACCTACGCCGCGAGAGACGATAAAGACCAAACGAGAGAAAGAGACGGAGAGAAAAAGTGCCAGGCCGAGAAGCTATGTGGCAACTCGCAGTACCTGCTGGCACGATCAGCACGAACGAACGAAACAAATATAGTCGCGCGTTCGCGCTTTCAATATTTCAACGAAACAAAAATAAATCCGTCTTTATTACAATCTCAACGTCGAAATACCCAAATAAATAAATAAATAAATAAATAAATAAATAAATGAATAATTTATTACATTCTAAGTAATCTTTGTATTATCAGTGCGGCTCGCGTTATCATCCGACTGACCAGAAGAAGAAAAAAAAGGACGGTCAGTCACACTGTGCGGAACGCATATGCCATCGATTGCTCCGTTTAGTTTTTTTTTGTTCTCTGTTTTTTTCTAAATTATTTAATTACATTTTCCGATAAATCTATATTTATCAGTACGATCGTTGATGTACGAGATTAAGGTGAAATTGTCGAGGGCCGGTGGAAAGACGCGTCTGGAACACGGACCATTCGGTTGATGATCGTGAACGCGAGTGATCGACAGTGACAGCGGCTGTCAAACGAAAGATCATCGAAATAAAATGGCCAGCCTCGCCGGTAGTTCGGCGGGCTTTCCCCGACCTCCTACGATGCTCGAACAACTTCTCGAGGAAATTAATTTCCAGAGAACCAAGGAAATGCGACAGTTACTCAAAGACGGTGCGTTTTGGTTGAATTTTTTTTTCGTAGTCCGTCTCTGACGTTTTTTTTTTGTTTTGGTTTACCGACGGGTAGAATTAATTTCAAACATTCATATGCTTGTATATCTATATACATGTGTATATATATATGAGCGTATCAGTGTTTGTAATTAATTCTGGGTGTAGATACAGATGTAAATGTGTGTATGGAGAATGATAATAGCTTTGGTCAGTGCTGCGATTCATTGCAATGTCCATCCGGTTGGCTTATGTACGTCCCGGCTTCATGACTCATTTAGGCGAGACGAAACACGCTCGGTCGGTAACGAAGATTGTCAATTTAGAAAAACAAAGTTTTTTATTTTTTTTCTTCAACCCTTCGAGGTCACACGATCTGAAAACAACGGGCTGATCACACGGGGTCACGCGTTCTGGTAACAAAGGGCTGATCACACAGGGTCACAATGACCCCAGCCATGTTTGAACCATTGCTGCGTTAACATTATCCGTCCCAACGACTCACGAAAATTCAGTATATTAGTTTGGACACTTTGGACTTAGGATATCACGGAAAATCTTTAATATCGAATTTTCAAAATGGCGAGAAAAAAAATTATCCTTGACAATTTTTGAGGTTTCAATTTTATATTTATTTTCTTTATTTTTTTCGGCATGAAGTTGCGCTTGGGGTCATGTTGACCCCTAATGACCTCGAAGGGTTAATGTGCTGATTATTTATACATATATGAAATGGATAAATGAGTTGTTATCATTTTGATTTGTGTGATTTTTTTTCATCATTTGTAACGTGCGTGATTATTGTTTTGTAATTGGAATAATGTTTGTTATTGTTTATAGTGATTGTTAGACCGTTTATTGTGATTGTTACCCATCGGGAACGAGATACTTGGGGGAACATTTATTTTCGTCTTGGGTTTGTCGTTTTTTTTTTTTTCAATTTTTTTTGTCGATGTTTGTTTACGACGTTAATTGCTTTTCGGTGTCTTTGAGATGTAACGACAGGGGGTTATCGGAGAATGGAACAATGGAACGCGTAATGATTGTTGAGATTCTGTGATGAAAAAATGGACAGAATGGGATAACAGACGGTGATGGTTCGAGCTGCACGGGCTTTGGTGGCCGATCCACTCGTTCTGTCTATCGATTATGTGCTCGAACCGTGGCGCGCCCCTCCCACCCTTCCGAACTCCGTCGAAAGCGAAATGCACGCGCGAACGTGCGTCTCGAAGGGCTGTTATGGTACCTGTTAACGTTCCCTTCGACGAAAAAATTATATAGATACGAAATCCCGTTGTTCATTGTTTCCAGTATTATTTTTAATATCTCGTTCGAAATAGTGGATAAAATAATTTGTTGCTAAATAATTATGGAGTACATAATTATTATAATCGTTATGGTTATCTGAAACTTTAATTTTGTTATTAGGATATTTGTTTCTATTCACAATCGAAAATTCTTTAATCGAGGGAAAAAATATATATATCGGTGGACGATTATTATTTATTTTCTGTTTATATGATCGTGATATCAATAAAATCATATTTATACATGGACATTTTATCTTTACTTGGACGAAAACGACCCAGGTTTCCAGGCTAAGGGTTATTATTATTGATAATTATCAACTCCAAGGTAGGAGAACGCTGCCTTGAAGAGAATATTAACGCGGAAGATGACAAACAGTTATCGTTAACATTTTCGAACGTTCAGTAGATGGAAATTCGTTTAAACTAATAAATTTTGAGAGGACACTTGGCTCGCATCCGATTGCTATTCCAAGCAAGAAAATCATACATATTGTCTTAATATAAACCATGTATGCCCAGTTCCATATATAGTTGATATACATATAATTTTTTTATTCGAAACGAAGCAATTGTTATCGTCTCGAATAATCGCTAATAAAACGCACCGATAATTCGATGAATAATCATTCCAATGTTAACAAAAATTTTAGACTCCGGATTCGTGATGCTGCAAGGCACGACCTACTGGACCGATCTCTTCGTTCGTCACTTTCTCTTTCAAGCCGAGCACACGATTGACGGCGACGATTTGTTATTTTTCGTGCGCAAGAAACACGTTAAAACTTCATCGAGATACGTGCCGAAGTTCGAGACGGAGGTCGACGTATTTCGCAAGGACAGCAAGAAACTGCCCATCGGCGATCCGGACATCGATTGGGAAGAAACGGTCTATCTCAATCTCGTTGTTCATCAATTCGATTATACGCTTACTCTCGCTATATGCACGCGAACCAGCCCCAAGGAATTGCAGGTGAACTTTTGATCCCAATGTTCCACGAGCTTTTCATAATTTTAATCTACGACTTTTTTTTCATTTTTCTCTGTTATAAAACCAAGATTGGTAGGTGACATTTTTTGGAAATTTCCCGAAAAATTGCGATAAAGAAATGTTTGAACCGTCACATAGCTTCTTCCATAAGAAAACAAAACACTTTTCCATAAATTAATAAGGAAAGGAAATCAATATTCAAAAAAATAGCAAACGAAAAAAAATAATAATGATTCCTAAAAATGATGAAAATTGAGAGAAAACGAAAAATTCATTGAAAAAGGAAAAACCCAAGTTTAACTCTTCGAGGTCACTAGGGGCCAAAATGACCCCAAGCCCAACATCAAGCCAACATTTTTTTTAATATCCAAAATTATGAAATGAAAAATTGTAAAAGTTATCGTTTTATAAGTAAAAGATGCAGTCCTTCAATGATTTTCTTCGCCATTGCGTAAGCTCGATATAAAAAAATTCCACGATATCCTTATTCTAAAGTGTTCAAACTAAAATCCGGAATTTTTATAAGTCGTTCGGAACGATATTGTTAACGCGAAAATAGTTTGAATATGACTGGGGTCATTGTGACCCGCGTGACCAGCGCGATATTTTCACAACGTGTGACCTCGAAGGGTTAAAAAAACTCTGCAGCAATTAATTGGATTTTCCTCAATTGAATGAATCGGTGATGAAAAAAAAAAATGTAATTTGACACGATCGACAGGTATTGCGACGTCATTCGCAAAAGGTATACGCGAGTCCGAGTCGTCGACGGATGGACGCGAAGGGAGACCTCGAGGAGATGACTTATCCCCACATCTGCTTCATGGTCGACAATTTCGACGAAGTATTCTGTGATATATTAGTTAGGGACGGTGAGATGGTTTGCGTCGAGTTGGTCGCCTCCGACCGCGACGGCGCTGTTCAGGGCGTCATATTTCTCGGTTCCATCAGATACGACGCTCTCAAGAAAGTTTACGACGCAAGGGTGAGATCCGGTCCCAATGTCCCTGATTTATATTACAATTTTTTGTTTTCTTTTCTCAAATCATTCGAGATATACATAAATGCATGTATATATTTTTTCAAATTACATTTCATCGCCTTTTTCGAATCACAAGTGTCGTTTCGTTTTTTTCTTTTTTTTTCGAATGGATTTTCGACGAAAATTAAAATTTTCATCGGTCGTTCCCGCAGTCGAGCCTCAGCACGAAAATGGCCCAGCGCATGACCTTCGGCCTCTTCTCCGGCGCCTCGTCCCAGAGGATCGAATTTGTACGGATGAAGGGACCCCAAGGTACGCCGAACATCATTACATCCATATCTCGATGCATAAATCAGTATCGAGTTGCGGGTTTTTTTTTTTTTGTTTTTTTTTTACGGTCGTATTTTTGTATTTTTCCGTCGGGTGTGACGTCGATAGCGAGATACGTTCGATAATGCATTATCGTGTTACACACAAATCACAACGACTCACAAACCCACGTAACAAAAAAAACCATAAAAGGCAATTTCAATTTTATTTTATTATTTCGACATCTTGGGAAGAAAAGCTGTTAACGAGACTTTGACATCAATAAACTTCTTGTTTTCCCAATGTAAATCAATGAACGTTTGGTAAAATTAGTACCGACAACCGTCATAAAGATTTGTTTGAAAACAGAAAAAAAAATGAAAATGTGAGATTGCTGTAATTTTTTAGAGATCAAATTTTTTTTTTTTTCAATAACAATTTTTTTCGTAAATTTCGTTTGAATTAATTTTTTAATATTTCAACTGTTTGAGCAGCTGGGACTATGTTGTAATTATCGATTAAATAAATATATATCAAAAAAATATTTTTTCAAAAAAATAACCATGACTTATATTTTTGCAATGATTATAAATAGTTCAGATTAATTGTGATGATTTCATATGTGGATCATTATTTCACACGATTAATATTCTTTTCTTTCTTGCTTTTTCAATTATTATACATATTTTATTTTTTTCAAACACACACATGCATCCGGACTTTTTCTGCGAATATTATTTCGAAATGTTTTAGCACATTTTGAACGTGTTGACATTAAAATCCCGAAAAATGTTTGGACCATCGATAGCTTTTTCCATGAATTAAGAAAAACCATTTTCCATCAATTGATAGAGAAAGAAAATTGATTTTCGAAAAAACTAATAAAGAAAGAAAATCAATTAACAAAAAATTGATAAAAAAAGAAAACCATTTTTCAAGAAATAGCAAAAAAAATTAAAAAAAAAACAAAAAAAAGTAATTTAAATTATTATGTATATATTATTTTTTCAAGGCAAAGGTCACGCGGAAATGGCGGTAACGAAGCCAAAGGGTTCGGGTGCGGAGACCCCGACGTCCGAGCCCGGTTATTCGGCCACGGACGCGATATGGGACGCCGATTGGGACGACGCCGAAGAACTATTTATGTATCGTCATCAGCGACGATTGTCCGATCCGAGCGCGAATCTCAACAATTTTGTCAGAGGCGGATGGCGAACGAAGCCGGATCAGGTGGCGACAAAAGCGCGTTCGGAAAACGAGGGTCTCGACTCCATGGCCAATGGTCTCAACGAAATCGAGGCCGGAGACGTTCGTGACGGTAATCGCAGTCACATTTATTCAATCGTTACACAGTTTCGTCGATGATCGATCGAAACATCGTGAAATCAAGTTCACGGAGATAAAAAACAGTTACCCACGTTATTGCAGCAAAAATTTGTTGGCGATCGTTGTGCTACAGTAGCAGAACTATTAGTACGTGTAGCAAATTAATAGTTCCGCCAACAAAGAAATATCTGTTATAAGGACGTAAATTTTTTAAAAAAATCATTCTTCAATGCTGTCACTGACGGCATTGAAGGGAACAATTTTTTTCATCTACAAAGCCTTGACAAATATTATTTGTTACTGTAGCAAAATTGTCAAACGTTGCTTTAACAAATTTCGTCTGTTCTAGTTACGCAATAATTTTTTTCACGTTTAACTGATCACAGATTGTCGTCGTTACACATACCATTTGCTTCCAGTAGAGATTCAGCTGTGACAATAAATTTTTGTGTTACTCTGATCTAACCGTTTGCCATCAGCAAACCTAGAAATTTTGCTGCAGTAACTCGAAATAAGTTATCGTGACGTAAAACTTGCTCACCGTGTGGATCAGTAGTTTTACAATAGTGCTCATTAGTAACAGCAGCAGTGCATTTTTTTTTCTTTTTCCTTCACTTTATTTTGTGTTGCTTTCGATCATTGAGAAACTTGGGGAATAGAGGGATAATGATATTCGTCATTGCTCAGTCACTTTTGGTAGTCGTAAGCTCGTAACAATGTGTGCACCTCGGATGGGCCATTTAATTGATTATCATCGATTGAATAAAAATATATTTAAAAAATCAATAAAAAAAAATAACCACGACTTATTGTTAGATTTTTGCAACGATTATAAATAATTCAAATTAATTATGATGATTTAATATCTAGATCAATATTTTATACGATTATGCATTTTTCTTATAAATCACGCGATTCATATTATCAATCACAATAATTTACAATTAGTAGAAAACTAAAGAGTTCCAAATACGTTTTCATTCAATCAATGTCCTTGTTCCTGGTGTACATTATACGAAAAAACACAAATAATAATAATGATAATTAAGAAATGGGACACGAAAGCGTGCTTTCCTAGCAAATGCTCGATTCTTACTCGTTCTCTCATAATCCTCTTTTTATATATTATTATACATGTCTATATATTTATATGAACACTCGTGAGTAGCAATGTAAATGTGTGTTGTGACGATATTTCTCAATCGTAAATTTCGGCACCTTGTGATGCATGCCATCGCCCATTTGTCCATACGTACCTGCTTATTATCGTAACACAAAGGTCCTAATATGTACATACGTGTGTCGATCATTAGACATTTCCATCCCCTGCCCCGCCCCCTCCGCCCAGCCTTTCTATATCATTCGAGTCCCTCGCTTATCGCAGATCAATCAGCACGCTCCTAAACTTTCGTTGCCTCTTCTCACTTCGTAATGACAACATCCGTGTGTTCGCGGGCCATCGACTTTTCAAACGACCCACAAGTGTGAAATATCACACGAACCGATAGTACGTTATTTAAAACCGAAAAAGAAAAAAATTTAAAGAAAAAAAACGAAAAAAATGTATGTATATATAAATATATATTGAGAGAAACGAGTGACGACGTCTGCGCGAGATATCCAATCTTTCTCGATGTCCCACACGTCCATCCATCTGCATCTATATACCTCTCACGCTCGTGCCTAGTCGTATACCGCTATCACTATGTATATATATATTAGGGTGGTCCTTAATGGGAGTGTCGACGAATTTCCACAAGTGCACCCCCCAGTAAAAAAATGTACGAGTCGTTACACCCATTAACAATAGATTTATGTGAATAAAACATTTTTCGGGTGCTTACGGACAGCTCGAAAAAATAATTACCGATTTAGTCTGAAAATCACATGTTATTTGAATGGGAAACAAAACGAGCTCACAGCTACGTCTTCTTATTGAACTACAGTGCTGGGATTTTGCCCATATTTTTATTTATTCATTTCGAACCATTCTGGGGGGTGCACTTGTCAAAATTCGTCAACACCCCCCTTAAGGACCACCCTTATATACATATATACATATTTATTATATGTACATATAAACGTGAACGTGTACGCCTCCTCATTTGCTTAATTAATCCACTACACCAATCACCAGATCAATCGAGTGTAAAATCAGAAGTGAAAAAAAAAACAAAACCAAGGAAAGAAACATATTTTTTATTTTCCAATTTTGAAAATAAACAAGACAAAAATGCGAGAATTGAAAAAAAAAAGTATTGCAACATGTTCGCCTACACAACAACAAAACAGAATGAATCAGAATGAACAAGACAGAAAAGGGTTGAACGGAACAAAAAAAAAATCACCGAGCGATTTTTTTTTCGGTAACGAAAAAAAAAAAAAAAAAAAAAAAAAAAAATCGGCTCGTGTGTCTCTAATAACTTTTGGCACGACACATGCCGGCTGTTTCCTTTGTAGCTAAGGGACAGGCTAGCAGCTGGGGCGGCCGGGGCCCATCCCCGGCTCGAAAATCGGACAATTCCCGGAGAAGTCCTCGCGCACGTAGACGAACTTCTCCACAGCATTCCGCAGCCAGTCCCAAAAGGGACAATCGTCGGGAACGCAATCACGTGGCGTCGGGCAATTGCCCGACGACGATGACGACGATGACGACGATGACAACAACGACGACAACGACGACAACGACGACGACGACAGGTAGTTGCACCACTACGACGACGACAACGAGAGCCAAAAATGATAATCGGATATCGCCATCGTCGAGGCTCAGAACCAACAAGCAGGACGTCGATGCTAATCACGAGACCTCGGCCCGCGTCGGAGGTGGCGGTGAGTGTGCTCGCTGACCTCTCGTATATATAAAATATCGAATGAACATCCACCCCCCACCCCCCAACCCCTCCATCAATATTAAGATCGTAGATTTTCAATGTAGGATGGAAGAATGTGTTTTGAAAATTTTGCAATTTTCGGTCACGTCTTTGAGCTGATTTTTATGGAGATAAAAAAATAGCCGGTTAATTCGTTAAATTTGAAAACAAAAAAAAGATTTTAAAAAACGTAATAATTGACTTCGAGATATTTACGATATTATAGATAATATCGATAAATTGTATTATGATTTTAATGTATTAATCATTTCGAATCAAAATAATATGACTGGGAAAGTTTATCTTTTTATTGAAATTTCGAAATTCATATTTTTTAGGCATTTTTGTATGATTTGAAATAAATATTAAAAATATTATTATATTTTTTTTCAAATATTGATTGGAACAAATATTTTATCACTTTTGAATGACAATGATAAAAATAAAAGATTTTTGTTTTCAATCTGTTAGAGTCAATCTCAATAATTTTCGATAAATATGCAAAATTTACAAAATTCATTGCCTCGATCCTATTGGGAAAAAAAAAATTACAAAAATGAAAATAAAATTAAAAATAAAATAGAGCCCTCTCGCCCTCTCGACGGAGGTCGGATCGACGGGGTTTTCGCGTTTCCGTACACCGTAAAACCAATTACAATCCAATAGAAAATTTATTGACAATAAAAAAAAAAACAAAAAAAAATATTTATAAAAATTTTCAAGACAAACAAACAAAACGTCGAAAAAAATTCACGAGACGAAATAAATTAATGAACATATTTTAATATATCGAGAGGCGTCGGGTTACAACCACACAAACATACCCTCGCCGATTTTTTTCTCCGTTACGAGAGGGTGCGAGTACACTCACCCTGCAACTGCATCTGTCCCGCAATCTGTCCACGATTGTCTGTGAATAACATACACAACAAAAAAAATCACAAAAACATAAAAACCAAAAACACCTAAAAAAGGTCGTTCGTGTGCAATTTGGGCCTACCAGGAAATCGTCATCAGCGTCAATCGTCCGTTCCAACATCAACGTCCAACAACGTCGCAATCGCGACAACGAAATCCCAACGAAATCGTCATCGTCATCACATCGAGGTCGGCAGTGAGATTCTCGTGAGCAATTCCGGTGCTTGTTTGACCGACGACAATGTCATGCAAAAACTCGACGCCGGCGCCATTTTGGTGAACGGCAAGGAAGAATTGCCATTGGGTTACGGAGCCATCGTGCGTCCCAACGACTCGCCCCGCGAAACGTCGACGACATCGACATCGCGAAAAATCGTTCGCGACGACGATCAACGCGGAATTCCCATTCCCCGTGAAAATCGCGAATCGTCGCCCGTTTCGCGCAGACGACGACCGCGACATCGTCCGCGACGTTATTTCAGCGACGATGAAATAATCGGCGTGCATTCGTCGCGAAAAAATCGCATTGCCGAAAATTCTGGAACAACGCAGAACGCGTTTGACATGGCGAACGGTCATGAGGAAACCGTGACGTCGACCGACAATGATAATCGACAAAATTCACGTCTCCTCGATGTCGAACGTGACAAAAATGCTAATGCTCGTATTACGAGGGCGAATACTTACGATTGCGCGCACAGACAGAGCGCCACGCTTCCACGGAGGAGACGCAGACGCGCCATGTCCAGCAGCGTCATCGGAAATCCACTTCCTCCGCATCGCGTTACGCCCGATGGAACTGCCATCTACTATTGGTGCGAACTACCCCGCCGCCCCGGCTCACAGGGTAAATTCATCCTCGTTTAATGACGAACGAAGATATTGGAAATGACGGACTAAACGAATAATAATTATTCAATACGAAAAAAAATTTTTTCAAAAAAGATTACAAACACTTATTGGAAAACATAAAAATCTGAAAAAAATATTGGGAATGGAAACAAACATTTATTGAAAAAGGAGAATGGAAAAAAACCAAAAAGTTTATTGAAAAAGAGACTGGAAAAAAAAACAAAAATTCATTGAATAAGAAACTGGAAAAAAATAGAATTATTGAAAAAAAGACAGGCAAAAAAAAACAAACAATTGAAATTATGATAAGAAAAAGATGAGAGGTGAAGTAAAATTGTTGAAATCGATGGGCGATCATCCCTCTTTGCTTCCCCCGCAACGAGTGTCGTCACTCCATTCAAATTTTTTACAATCTCGCTGATTCCGCTTCTGCATTTATTTACTTTTTTCTTTATGTGTGAATTAAACTTTTTTTTTTTCGGTTTCGATACTTATTCAATATCGCGATATCAAATGCTGCGATATATGACTTTCCTTCGATCCCTTATTGGATCTGACGATGCACCTTACAAATCCTGTTTATGGTTATTAATTCACACGTTCTCAGCCTTTTTATCATGGAATACGGAACATTTATTATTCGAAGGCGTATTTTGTACAATGCAGTCGATGCAGTTTATATAATGCAGTCGATGACGATTGAAAATGAAAAGGTTGTGAACATGTCGAACAAATTTTTCTAACAATAATATTAATTATAATTCTTTCTAATCGATGTCGTGCACGCACCAATCCACACAGATAAATATAAATTAACTCGTAAATAAGATAACACGGAATTTAATTTGAATTCATTTTTCCCCGAATTGGACGCAGTGTGGCTTCGCTCATGATTTTTTTATTGCGATGTCGCACTCTCTGATAAGCGTAAACAAAAACTGAATTTCAATTGACAAAAAAAACAGGAACCAAGTAAAGAATCGCAGATTGTGGACCACCTCGTTCCTCATCTTTTCGCTCTGTCCTGACATTTGAGTAGTCGCGATGCGAAAATAATGATAATTTCATTGTCAACGAACTCACGCGGGGGTCTCGCTGAGGGTTTTGGCCTACTTTTCAATCAAACCATTCTAGCCGCTATCGTGGAACGAACAAAATGTTTACGATATTTTTATTTAATCTTTTCTTTTTTCATTTCACATGAAATAACATTTCTGTATTTTTGTCCATGCGAAAAACCGGAAGAACTCGACGACGGTGCTTACAATCCATTGTGGACCATGAGAGGATTCACTCAGACCTTTCACTTCTGGAAGGAAACGAGAAGAGCTCAATCGGTGCCTCTGAACGCCTTTCTCACGTACATCACCCTTCCCTGGTGGAGCATAGCCAAAGGTTCGTTTATTTTGTCTCCGAAAAAAAAACCCAATAATCACGAAAATTCGATAATGCAATCAATCAATCCCAATCGTCATATTTTTGTCTTGAAAAACTAAAAAATTGAACTTTTTCATAAAAAAATTTAAAAAAAAAAATTGTACTAGAAAAAAAATTCAAACGAGTGCGTGAAAAAAAAATTATCCCTGCTTACAGTAAAGCCACAGTGAGAGGTTTGTTCTTTCTTTTTGAAAAGTCCAATAATCTTGGAAATTAATCTTATCACTTTCAGATGAAAACTTCGGGGAAAAAAATGGAAAAATGATTTAAAATAATTATGTTTTGATTTAAAAAATTCAAAATTTATAAAAAATTATCTGAAGCCAAACGAGTTACTGAAAAAAAATTTGTTTCGTTCATTTTTCAGATATATTGGATCATCGGGAGGATCCGATACTCACGTTCTAGCAACTTCGAGAGGCTTCGACGATAACGAATTCGCGTTAAAATTTTACTCATCGCGGCTACGCCGCCGAACATGGCTCCCAAACGGACGATACCGCCACTCCAAACAAATTGTATTCTGTATAAATTTCATTGATACACGATTCTTTATTTATAGAGCGAAGATTGTTGTCAATCGGTTCAAGGTGATGGACTACATTTCTTTCTTGTTCTCTCTCGCTCCGTAATAAGGGCCTATAGCGCTATTTCCCTTACATTCACAAATGTAGTTCATCACTTTGACGTTTCACGTTATCAATTCTTTCCTCAATCGTCCTCGTTTGCGTTATTTTTATTTTTCTTTCTCGTCTTCGTTGGGCATCGACGAAGGGATACACACACACACACACACTTTACAACGAGAAAAGTTCTTCATCAGCTAGTTGTAGTAACGGTGGGCTCATTCCCATAATCCCCAAAGTTATTCCACGTGTGATCCCACATTGCCGGATCGCCTTTCGGATCCCACGGCAAGTTTCCCGGTGGCACGGCCGTTGCGTTTATTTTTTTCAGCTCCTCTCGAAACGATTTCACAATTTCCGGATACCTGAAAAAAATGACAAGAATTCAACATTTCTAAATTTTGACGATTCTGAATTTTGTCATTCTGAATTTTGACGATTCGCCGCAATGTCATTCTTTGCTCGAGGTTCTTTCGGATCAGGGAGGCTGAAAGGAGGGCCAAGAATTTCGACTTAGTAATTGGTATCTCACCGATCGGCCAAATTGTTAATTTCGCAAGGATCTGCGCGAACGTTGAAGAGACAAGCCGTCTGCAGAGGTTTGCACTGTGTCACGTTGAGGTTCGGATAATCGCAATTCACAGCAACTTTTCTCCGAAGGGAAATTATTTTTTCCTTTGTTATGGAAAGACCGATACTCATTACGGCTTTTCCAGCCAGACTTTCCACGACTTTGTGGTCCTCGTAAGGCCAGTTGGACTCGTCGTTTCCGTATCTTTTGTCCCACTGACCATCGTACGTCGTTCCTGTGGAATTTGAAAAAAAAAATAATTAAACGATTAAAATTGATAAAATTGATAAGATTCATAAAATTGATAATTGATATTTGATCGATCTCGGAAAAAAAAACAGCACAAAGACAATTTTACGTTTACCATCAATCACACTTTTTATACTCATTGAGTAATTTTAATAAATTACATTTTCGTGGTATTTTGTTTTGTTTTAATTAAAAGCATGATCCTTAAATTATTTTGAAAATCCTGTAAACTTAATTTTCGAACTTTTTCTTCTCAAAGTCATGGTGAAAATAATTGTCACGACCATCGATAAATTTTGTTGATGTTATTTTGGAAATGTTTTTTTGTGTTTTTTTTATTGTTCAGTTGAAAGATAGAAAGCCAATCTAGATTTTAATTACCATCGACCAATTTCCAATCGTTGATCGTGATTGCAGATATTTTGTAAACATCGTCGATATTGTGTAGAACGCTGGTTCTCGGAGATGGTGAATCTTCGTTGAGAGCCTTCCACATGCTCTGGCCGTCGAGTTTTTTGTTCGCGATAGTCGCATTTATTTGTCGTTCCGAAACTCCGGCTACGGCGAGAATGGTCGGTAGCCAATCTGTGACGTGAAACAGTTGGCGGGCCACACGGCCGGGACGAGGTAAAAGCGGTGACCACAAAAGACCTGCACCGCGTACTCCACCTGTTTCACAATTACGCTTCGTTAATTCAACCCAATTCATCGACCCAGTCGATTCTACACTTTCGGCGTAAGTATCCAATATTTCCAGGCTTCCAGAGAAATATTTTTCAACACGTTGCTATTTTGTTAATTGTAAATAAATTTTTCGTAAGTCATCCAGAAGGTCCAAAGCACGTTTCGTGATTTTGTTCAACCACTTCAGACGAATAGTTTGCACAAAATCGATTTTTTTTTAAACCGACTGGGTAGAATCGACCCAGTGTGACTGTCGTGTTATTATTTGAAAAAATGTGACTGGAGAGGGTTAAAAAAATAAGAATAATCAAATTATTTTTTTCAAATGTGAATAATAAATCAAAATAATAATTGTTGAATAATAATTGGAATTAATTGTTGGCAATCGGAGTTGAAAAGGAACCGACCTTCCCAAAGTGTATTCTTCACGCCTCTCAAGGGCCAATTGGAGGCGGAATTCGAATTGAAACCTGCGGCTGGTCCACCGTTGTCAGTCGAGAATACGATAACGCTGTCAGCGAGCATCTCACTTTTTCCCAAGGCTTCGACCACCTTGCCGACCGAATTATCGAGCTCGTACAACATTGCTGTCATTGAAATAATAATAATAATAATAATAATAATAATAATAATAATAATAATAATAATAATTATTATTATTATTATTATTATTATTATTATTATTATTATTATTATTATTATTATTATTATTATTATTATTATTATTATTATTATTATTATTATTATTATTATTATTCTTCGGCTCAATCTCAATTATTACTGGCAATAAAATGGTTTATAATCGGTTTTTGTCGCAATGGCAAAGACGACTGGTATAAAAAGAGCATTAGAGAGTGATTGAATTGCTTCATTCGTCATTACGTTGTTTTTACTGTCACGTTTGGATGAAAATGGGTTGACAGAAAAAATGGGGAATAAATTGTGGCGGCGAGACTGAGTTTATCGAGAGACAACGACACCGTGCGATTTAAAGAGACAGAAAAAATCGGATACTTTCGCGATCGCGCACGGTGTCGTGGCACCTTGAGATAAACCGACGGGTCGCCGTTTCTCGAATCTCACCGGCGAAACGTCGTCTTCGGTAATCCTTTATCCAGTCGAACTTCATTAACGCATCGTCGGGCGCTGGTAACGGGTTGTACGGATTCCCGGAGTGCACTGCCGTGTGAGCGATATAAAGAAATAAAGGGTTGCTCGCATTGTGGCCCGCGATGAGATCGACCGCGGTCGAGGTGAATACCTCGGTCGAGTAACGCCCGTGAAGGTCCCAAGCTGGATCGAGGTCTCGTCTCATGTCCAGACCCCAGTAAGGCTGTACGAGGGGAAAGTGCATAGCTGTATAGTATTTTTAATCAACTTGCCGATCGTTGCGCCAATCAAAAAACTTTGTTTTCGTTCAAACCATCTGACCTCCTTCAATCTTTCTTGAAAAAAATGAATAAATAAATAGAATACGATTAAAGGAAAGAAAATGAAAAAACGAAAAAAACGAGTCTGCTGCAACTGCAAAAAAGAAATAATCGTGAAATTGAAAATTTATTACTGAGTAACGATTTTTTTATTTTTGTTTCTAATTCGTTTCAAAGCAGATCATTCAAAATTTCAACTACTGCAATGTATCGATTTATTTATATGTAGTATACATTTATAGGTATATAAATGTGATTTATTTATTTATCAAAAGCTTGTATTGTTGTTTTTCATTAATTATCGTTTTCTCATTTTTTATTATTATTTCGATAAGTTTTGATACCGTTTCTATTTTTTTTGTTTAACCCTCAGCTGGCATATTTGTTGGCGTATGGAATCGTTGGCATACAGGGTCTTTTCGACCCCAAGGCACAAAGAGGCTTGCTGCAAGTGACCGATTGATTTTTTGTACTTCAAAAAATTCTCATATATTCTACGATACTCCCTTTAAGAGATGCCTAAGAGTATCTGGTTGATATTCAATATTTCCTTCGAAAAAAAAAAATGTTGCAGGTGAAAAAACCGCAAAATTGCCGATTTTCACCAAAAAATCGTAACTTCCCCATATTTCATTATTATAATCTAAAAATTGAACTGGTGCACTTTAAGCTCCGTTAATATCATGAAGATTCCAGACAGCGAAGCCCAAAGTCGTCCGGTAATTGGCATTTTCATACTAACATATATATTATCATTACATATATACATATTATATATATTTACGCTCTCGACAGCCGTGTGATCGAAGTAATCGTGATGACCGGTCCACGGCCCGACGTGTTTCACGAAGCCTCGAAATGTCGGTGTGTACTCCCTCTTCCAACATCCCAAGTGCCACTTGCCGACCATGTAATTGGTGTAACCGAGCTCACGCAGATACTCCGGCAGTAGTTTCTCGCCGAGTGGCAGACCTCGTGGCTCCGCTCCTTTCAACACCTGGTGACACAATCACGTTCGACGCGGTGTGTGAGCATCCCCGTGAAAAAAAGAAAACAAACCATTCAACACGCGATGACACATCGACGTGATTAAAATTGAATTTTTTTTCTTTTTTTTTTTGAATTGCATTGCTGCATATATTTCGTTTTATCGTTCGCTCACCCCGTGCTGCATTCCCGTGTGAATGGGATACTTGCCAGTCATCAGAGCACTTCTCGAGGGCGTGCATAACGGTGTGACGTAATAATTGTGAAGCATCAGACCAGTATAAGCGAGGGCGTCTATGTTCGGTGTTTTTATCATGCCCGAACCGTGAAAACCAACGTCGTACCATCCCTGGAATAATGTTGTTTCATATAATTTTTACGAATTGCTTGGCCTTCGATTATGTTGATTGTTTTTGAAGTTTTTGACCGATTACGACCGAATTTTTCATAACTACATTCTAGAGACTTGTGTTCAAATCTTGGTTCCAATTCGGGAGAGTCCTACTTTACCGATGTTATTGGATAGCAAATTTTTATTTTTTTTCACTCTTATTTCTTTTGGAATAATTCATATTCCCATGATTATAATTATTATAATTATTTCAATATTTTTTATGATTATTTTTCTTCTTTATCGACAGATTTTTCATTTTTGTTCTAGATTATTAATATATTCATGTTCGATAACTTATCAGTACATAATTTCTGAAGGCGTGAAGGCGTGTTATTTTAAAGTTGTATTGTGTCATTGAATCATTGCTGGTGAATCAATCAATTTTGATGCGAAATAAATAAATAAATCCGATAATAAATTAATCGGCCAATCAATTCATCAATAAAATCAATGCATTTGCATCAGCCGAGATTATAATCATATAATCAGAGTCTTCACATCACGAATGAATCGAAATTGACGAATAGATTAAACAATTGAGTCTCCCATTTGAAAAAAAAAATCACTTGCTGCGAAACGTCGGTAGCGTAGAGATTCTCATCAACATAATAATATAATGAAACAATGGAGTCGTCCTCCCGATGACAAATTGACTTTCCCCAAGCCAACGTTTTCAAGATAATGCGCAATCTTGCGGTCGAGTCAAGATTAAAATTGATCAAATTGACACGGTGGCAGATTGTCTCGAGGGAGTCCCGAATAATCCATAACTAATCAATCACTTTGCAGCATCACCGATCCTCATCTCTCCAAAATTAAGCTAATCAAAAACAAAGACCAACAAAAAAGAGTCGACGAAATATACAAAGTGAGTTTTGTATATTCCGTACGAATCGTTCAAATCGAGCCGATCCCGCGACTTACCAAATCATCAGCGAGAATGAATACGATGTGAGGACGTTTGGCTAATGCCGATCGATGGCAAAACGCGATAAATATCAAAATTATGAAAAACCGTAAATGTATTTTGTTTCTGTAATTTTCTCGTTCGAATATTTTCATTTTATCGTTTGTTTTGTACGCAAAAAGTTTCCTCGCTGGATAATAATGGAACGAACGTTGGATAATAATGGATTTGACGGTCCCGCTGTTTCACTGTCCCGTGTCCGAACTCTGCGCGAGCTACGTGCGCGGCAACCACGAACGCGCGACACTCTGTGCCGCGCTTATACGAAAAGCTTTGGGATGGTGCTTCAATCGCGAAACGCGACGGGGTAGGGATGGCGCACGCAATCGCGCTATTCTCGCTCGTACATCCAACGACGGCGATCACTCGCCGAAAAGTTTGGTCGATCGACGCATCGCGTGTAAACTGCTCTCGAGCGATAATTTCGCGATGAAAACGTTATTACCGAACGCTCAAGCCAGATGGCATTCCCGCCGCCATTTCGTGAATCCGCCATGTTCTCGTCGACCGTTTCGTCGACTCCGGCGATCAAGCAAAAGTCCCACAAAATTTTCGTAAAAATTTCGTAACAATATGTTTTTTTTTTTTTCGAAAATCGAAATGAATAACAAATATCTAGACATAGAAGGATGGTTAAGCATTGACAACGAAATAATCTTACAGTTCATCTCAAATTTCAATGACGAAGAAATTCCTGGATTCGACAAGTTTCACCAAATTTTCTCAAAAATTTAACATTTTTATTTTTTATTTTCGAAAATCGAATTCAATAAAAAAAATATAGATACGAAGATGGTTGAGCATTGACAACCCAATAATCTTACAGTTCAATTGGTATTCCAAGGACAAAAAAAATTCCTCGATTTGACAAGTCCCACGAAATATTCTCCAAAGTGTCGTAACAACATTTTTTCTCGAAACCTGAATACATCCAAAAAAAGTTAAATATAAAATTAATTACAACACCGACAACAAAATGATCTAAAAATTCCATGAAAATTCCAATAACAATCAATTCTTCGAACTGTATACGAGAACATTTTTTTTTTTCGCTCTCATTTTTTTCATTATTGTTTCAATCCATACTATCTATAATTCTATTAAATTCATTCACACAACACAGAATCATAATTCATCGAAATCCCGAATTTCTGAAGAGTCTGAAAATCTGAAATTTCGAAAAAAAAAAATTTTAAACTCAATCCAAATGATTGCGAAGGACTGCGAAGCTGCAAAGGTTCACGAAGGGCGACGTTGTTGGAGAATGGAGAATCGTTCGACGCGACCGTACTTCAACGTCGAGCCACCCGTGAGCGTCGTTTCGTAAAAAGAGAAAGAGAGAGAGAGAGAGCGAGAGAGAGAGAGAGGGAGAGAGGACGATGAGAGAAAAGAAACAATTTCAACTCTCGCCGGTCCCGACGTGTGCGGTCTATATCTACCAGAGAGTCTTTCGCAGCCTCCACTGGCACACTCCTTCGCGACTTGTTTAACGGCAGCACCACCAGCATCATCATCATCTCCGTAACATGTATATATACATATATATATATACACACAGTCTTGCATTATTCTCGCCGAACACAATCCACCAGACTTTCGAGACTCGAGACCTCCCCGCCCTCTCTCTCTCTTTCTCTCTTTCTCTCTTATACCAATCATCGAAACCCGTACACAAGCCAACAGTGTAACCACTGATAACAACCGTTGCGGATACATAATTCCTAGAGTCAACCGAGCAGAAACGGAAATACAAGTTTCGATATAATGCTACTGATTGATGCCCGTATTAACCGTACACGCTTATATATATGTATACACACATGTCTACATGAATGATTCGCAATCGTATTTTGTACATTACAAGCAGGGAATCGTGTATGGCGCAATTGGAGCGGAACCCGAAGCAATAACACACAACCGCCACGCATATCGTAATCTATAATAAGGCTATATCCAGAGCTTGTATAATGTTGCATAATTTTCCGAAGATGATCGTTCTCGTTCTAATCGTCGATTGTCATCGATTTTTTTTACCATTTTTCTCTTTTTTTTTTTCATTTTTTTTCGTTGGTGTTGTTGTTTTTTTTTTGTTTCTTCTTCTTCTTTTTTTTTCTTTTCACACACGGGTCAAGTGCCAATGGGCTATAACACGCGTTCGATCGAGGCGCCGCGAGCGAATGATATCCAAAGTATTTTTCTTATCATCGTCGAACTGTGAGTTAATCGTTTTGGTACTTGTGAAGTCTCGTCGCGTCGTACCGGAAGTCGACGGATGATGATCCGTGAACGTTGCCGAAAATTAATTCACAAAAATTCTTTATCATGAAAATTTTGCGGGATTATGATTATTATTTATCGCTGCTGCATATTGATTTATTTGGATACTCTTAGAGTTTAATCATGATAATGTCGATTACCATTGTTGTTAGAAAAATGTATGTTGAACTCTGAGATGTAATTCGTTGGAAGGGAAAGTTGCCGGATTTTCGAAACTATATTTCGATGTTGCAATTTTTGCATTTTCGTGAAGGTCATAGCATTGAGAATAATTTTTCGAAAAAAACTATCGACATGGATAATCAAAACGATTTCGGAGTTATTGAGATGAACATATTGACTCACAATCTGTTTAATTTCAATGAGCTCAAAAAACTTCGTCAAAAAAAAAAAATACTAAAAATCCACTGGAAAATGCCCGTTGAGATTATGTGAAATCTTTCTTCCCCGTTCTCTCTCATTTTCGATCAAGCGTCGATGGCGCTATCGCATTCTCACTCATTGCAGACGCTAAACGTTCGGGATTCCCTTAATAACAGGCAACTCTCACCGTAAGATCAATTTTCATCGATTAATTATCAATAATAACAATTTAAGAAAATAATAATAATTATCCGATTTTTATTATCGTGTCATACTTTAGATCTGCGTTGTGATAAAAAAAATCCTGCAAGGAATGCCATCTGACCCGCATTACTGCGTAATTTAAAAAAAAATCGTCTTCATGTACATAACATCCGAGCCACCCTTTTCCTCTTACGCCCGTGCATTCCATTATTTTCACACGTCGGCTTATATAAGCGGTTACAGCTCACTCGAATGGTGCCAGAGGCACGCAGCACCCTCGCTCTGTCTCTCTTTCTCTCTCTCTCTCTCTCTCTCTCTCTCTCTCTCTCTCTCTCTCTCTCTCTCTCTCTCTCTCTCTCTCTCTCTCTCTCTCTCTCTCTCTCTCTCTCTCTCTCTCTCTCTCTCTCTCTCTCTCTCTCTCTCTCTCTCTCTCTCTCTCTCTCTCTCTCTCTCTCTCTCTCTCTCTCTCTCTCTCTTTCTCATTTGCTGGCTATCTCTCTCTCTCACACACACACACACACACTCGTATTTTCGTCACGAGAAAAGAATCCCTTCGACTACGCGTCGACGCTGCGTTTCCGAGCCCTTCACGATTCGACGCTCGACGGCCAACCGCTCGAGACAGGAAGATCGACGCCTCTCGGTCGTATCGTCGCCGACGTTGCAGACATTATTGTCGCTTCCCGAACAAGACCGAAGCTCTACAAGACGCGTTCTCGTTCGCGTGTGGTTTCGCTCGGGTAATTGAAAACGAGTAGCTCGCTTGTTTTTTTTTTTTGGTTTTTTTTGTTTTTTTGTTGTTTCGGAGCGGATGACCAGGGCCACCTACGAGCGTCGGTGCAGTCGCGTTTGTTCGTCCTTGCGTGCAACTCTCATCGCGGGAACCAAAACGGTGGAAAAAAAATCTGCCCCCGTGTGTGTGTCGACATTCAGAGCGGTACGCACGCGCGATACATTCTTCGGCGAGGGTCGCTGCTGCTTCGAGCGGAAGAAGACCTGCGCGGGTGCGCGTTAGATCCGTCGCATCTCATTGGAGAAGACCCGCGCGTGCGCGCGCTGTCGCGCGATAGATCGTGCGCGCGCGCTCACGTCTCACGGAAGAATGTACCGAGCGCCACGGATTGGAAAAGGCTTCTCGCGCCTTCGCATCTCACAACAAGAATGAAGCTTTACGTCTCACTTACGACGCTTGATAACTAGATGAGGTATTCCGCGGCAACTCCAGCCATCTTTGAAAGTTTGATTATAAGTTTTGCCCTCCTTCTCGTCGCTCGCCGTTGCGGTCACTCGGGGTCCAGTGGACCCCAGGCCAACTTCATGGTATTTATACAATGAAAATACCATCTTTCAACATTATTTTGTCGATCTGAACGTACCACTTCCATTTTTCGACATCGACAAAAAGGCTTGAGTTCAAACTTCAAAATAAAATATACTTTTTTCAAAGCCCATAGAAGCTCTATTTCTTTCTCAAAAATATAATATCTCAAGAGTAAAACTGCGTAAAATTTGTTCACCATCTGGCAGAAATTAATTTTTTTACGATTTTTTTTTTTGTGAAAAAATTCAGATTAAGTGCATTTTTTTCTTATCGTGTTTCGACTACTTAAAAATCTTGAATAGAAGACAACAATTATTAGATTATTTGGAAAACGTGTTAGATTGAAGTTTGACGCAAGATTTTAGTCGATACATTGAAAATAACACAGAAGGATTCCGTCTTACTGAAAAAAAAAAATATTTCCATTAGATCCAACTTGAAAAATGATTAAACTTTTGTCCGAAACATTTTTCTCGAAAATGCTTCATTTTCAAGTTATTCGCGTTTGTCAAATTAAATGTCTCACCCTGTATATATTAAATAGATATATATATATATATATGACAGTTACTCTGTGCACGTAACGTTTCATCAAGAGCCGGGCTTCGCGGCTCGACGCCTTTCGCTCAGGCTTTTAATTGATCATCCTCGTATCTCCTCACCGACTATACGTTCATTCTCATTAATCTTTGACGCTTCGCTCTGGTTCTCGCCCTCGACAAATAAGCTATCAGCATAAGTACGCTTTTACTTGGATATATGTATATATTTTCGTCTTCTTCTTCTTTTAGTTTCTTCAATGTCCCGGCAGTCGCGTTGCATCTCGCTACAAGAGGGGCGACGATTGCCTTTCGCTGTCCTATCGCCCGCTCTCTTTCTCCTCGCTCATAGTCGAGGAAACGATTCCGCGGAATCCAAAGTCTCGCTTCCTTCTCGACAGGAAGCTTTTACCTTATCGTCGGCAAACTTTTTCATTTGGAACAAAAATGTATAATTGTTTTTTTTTTTCTTATCGATGAAAGTATATTTGTTTCATCGTTGAACGATAAATGAAAGTCCAATAAACACATTTTCGTCGTGTTGAATCATCGTCGCTCGAAGATACAACGGCCACGTGAAAAAAAAAATAAATAAATGAATAAATCACTTCCGGCAAGCAATGTTATCTGTGTATTTTTAATTCTCATTTAATCATTATAACAATTTTAACAATATTCATAACATGCATGACACATAATCATATTATTTTCTATCATCCACAATGTAGAAAGATATTTTTTATTATATAAATATATTTTTTTATTATATGTATTTACTGTTATTAAAATTCAGCTTTTTTTCAAATAACACTGAAACTGATTTTGCAGCAACAGTTGAAATATCAATTCAGTAGGCAATAGAATTCCTTGCATAATAAACTTCAAAGATAAATCAATTAAGAATAATCTTCAAAATGAACTGAACAACAAAATGTTAAAAATTGACCATGAGTAATATAACCTCGAAAACTGTTAAATTCTCATCAAATCATTATACAAATTTTAACAATATTATTGTATTGTTACATATATTTATTATTATACGATAACGTGATTATATTCTTTTTTATCATCCACGATATACCGATATAATTTTTATTACTTGATAATCAAGGGGTAATGGGATCCCCGGTCGTTTAGTTTCTCATTAAGCCATGAAGAACATTACACCGGCGTATATCATCGTCTTTTAATGAGTTTGGACGCGAAAAAAAATGTGGTTTGGCGAGGACAGGTATATTGCAGTTGGTGGCAGCACCATCACGTCACGGAAGCGACTTCAGGAGTCTGACCACCCGAGAATATTCGAAAAATGGTTTGCTTTTTTTTCTTTTTTAATTTATAATTAACTTAGAAGTTTTACCGACGATTTTGAGTCGAAGTCATCCTTTTGAAGTACGCAAGGTGCCGTTCTCTCTCCCCCACCCCCCTCACACTCTCTCTCATCAACGAAGCAATTACGGTACCCTCATATTCGTTCTACTTTGCGTTTTAGTAGTGACGAGCCGAAAAAGAGAAAGAGACAGAGAGCGAGATATATAACCAGGACAACACCTCTGTCGCGTCATAACCCAACCTTCTACATATTCGTCAACACACACACACACATATAACCTACCCCATCTTGTAAAAAATTGCCGTAGCGAGAAAAGCCTTTAGGATTATGTCGTCGGTCGATCAATCATCTCAAAGAGCATCATCATCAATGAGCGATCTTCCCAAAAAAGGCAATTTGTTCGAACAAACGTAATAACTACTCTGAAACAAATAACTACGATTCATTGTTGTCCAAAAAATACTATTATCATTACTGTTATTGGTATTTTACATTTATGTAAAAATTATGATTGATCTAAATTAATTATTAGTTATCTAAATGAATATATATTATTCGATTCACGAAAAATCATAATATTTTTCGGGCATTATAATCGATAGCTCAGTGATCGATGGTTATATTGTGTGTCAAGGACGTAATAAAGAGCATTTTGACGAGTGTGACGTTTTGTCTCGTGTGCCTTATATCACACGAGATAAAATCCTCTTACGTCCGTGATGCGATAATTTTTTTTTGACCCCCCTTGAAAACGCTCATTTCATGCACGTGAAGCTCTGGACCGAAATCGGTCACTTTGCACCCGCTTCGCAGGCATGAAATGACGCGTTTTCGAGAGCAGTCGGATGAAAATTGAGTTTGAAAGTGCTAACTTGATTTAATGCCCAGGACTGCCTTTCGAGGATCCACAACAGGTGAGATGGCGTTATATCAGTGACCCCCCATGGAGATGGCTCTGTCAGAGGTCCAACGAACTCTCTACAGCTTTTAATCATATCCGAGTTTTTTTCCTTCAATTTGATTCTTAATCTTTTTCTGTCAGTGAGGCTCGAGAAATTTGATAAGACCATTGGGGGGGGGGGGGCGGGGGGGGGGGGCTGGAAAATAATCGTAGTCCAATCCAATCATCACGACCATCGCAATCTGTTACGAATACACGCAAGCACGAGAGAATAAGAGAGAGAGTGCAAGAGACGATTGTGTCAGTATTATAATTTCGATGTTTTCGTAACTAAGCTAACGGACCAATAAATTAGTCGTGATTTCGTAGCCTTCGGGTCAGGGTTACCAGAGAGCAAAGAAACTGAGAAACAACTTTATCTCGCCCAGTGACAGAATCTTGGCGCTCTTTTTTGTCCGGCCAGCGCAAGCACGCGAATAGAAAGAATTATATATATGTATATAATCAGACGGACATTCCACTTGAATTTTTCAAATGTAACCACTGGTAAGCTTATATTCGATAAAAGGATACGAATATATTTATAATACAGTGCTTTGAGTTGAATCAACTTTTGTTTCTCTAAAAATGTATTTCCCCGGAAATTTTAGATTTTTACATGTATAAACTCTTAGAAATCTGTTTCTGCTTTTAAAGTCTTCCCATCTAAAATACACGTAATGATCATATATTTTTTGAATAATTGCTATGCAGTCATTTTTAACGATAGAATTTTGAATCTTAAGAATATGTTGTCGAGTGTTATCTTGCCGATAAAAGTTTTTACCGAAAATAGTTTTTAACTTGAAATCCATCACACTAAAAACGTTACCGGTGGTTTGTATTGAAAAAAAACTTTTAAGAGGAGTCTCCGTCGGATTGACACTTAGGATAAAAAAAAAACCCTTTCTCGATGGTCCGTTAGGCGCTGAAGGACTAATATGAGAGACGCTGGGGCCAAAGAGGGGGCACACCCAGAGAAAAGATTTCTTTACAGCAAATAAAATTGCGTTAAGACAAACAAATTTTCTTATTCGTATATGGGCCTAGTACTATTTTATTTGTTACAAGAATATATTTTTATTCAACTGCATATTTAACGTTGACTCTCCGGATTTATTTGCTTCTAATAAGAAATTGTAGTTCTAACAAATAAATAATTATTTATTAGAATGAATTAAAATTAAATATTGTTTATTAGCGGTAAATAAATAGGCTGTTTGGATGAGGACAAAGGCATGAGAGCGACGCGACACTTGCCTTTCGTCACAACCGCTAGTTCGCGTGCTTTGTATACAAATAAATCATGATTTCTTATACTTGGAGAGACCCGCACTGGTCAATATCCCGACTAGTTCGTCGTCCATTGCGCACCGTATTCACTAATTTTCACGATTTCACGAGACGTGCGACGTGCTTGATGGAATACTCGATCACCGACTGACTGACTGGGAGGCACAGGAAAGCGCGCAGCGCACCAGTCGCCTGGTCGGTCAATTAAGTATTTCCGTTATTTAAATGTAATCTTTATTGAAAAGAAAGAAATCTTTACTTGAATCTTTAATTTTAAATATCACGTTGATTGAATATCTAAAGAAATGTTTTTTGCGCACTTCTCTATACTTGAATAAATTTATTTAGTTCATGCAAGTATCTCTGAAAGCTCAAGTCTAAGAAATATTTTGTTGCGACAAAGAAAAAAAAGATGTATTCAAATAAATTTCATTCTAATATGGTGATTTCTTTAAATCTAACAAATCTTTTCTCTGGGTGCATCTGAACCCTGTAAGATTTATCACAAAAATTTTCAAATTTTCAATCCTGACGTCTTATCTTCTTCATCACAGACTACACTCTTGGATGAGGGTGGGAATTTGTGGGGTGGGATGTGAGGTGAAATGAATAATTTATGGTAACCCATTATTCAACTGTTTATCCAAAAAATTACTGGAAACTTGTTTTTTATTCACGTTATAGGTTACTGCAATGTCCAGAGATTGTAGAAAAAAAATTCCACACTCATCTAAAAATGAGCTCGCTGTTACGAAGAAAATGAGACGTCAGAATTAAAAATCCGTTGAGTCGTATGATCCAAAAGCTAAGACACGTGATAAAATTTTGTGACGAATCTTACAGTGTTCAGATGCTTTATATGGCTGTGAAAAAATTTGCAATTATAGCTGAGTAAAGGTAATTAATACGGATGAAATCTATTTCAAATTTGGAATGATCGTGTCACGAAAAAAAAACATTTCCAATTTTTTAGGTGACCCCGCCCCCTTAAGGGACGCAAAAGCTATTGTAGATGTTTATATACCATATGCGTGTGTGTGTGACAGAGGTTTCTATAGAAATAGATGCAGAGGCTATAGCCACAAGTTGTGTACGAGTTAACGGTGATGCGGTTACTGCATTCTCGATTCGACGAGGTCGTGTTTCGCTACCGCCGATGCGGATGCTGTCGGAATCATCTTGGACACGGTCGTTCGAATGTTTGACACGGGCACCCTTGGCCACAAATTTTTCGGATAACGTATACGGTCGCACGAACGACGTGTTATAATGTATGCGAAACGTACGTGCGACGAACGGAATTGAGACGCTCGAAGATTTATCGTCGGTTTCGCGGCTGCCAAACAAACCACGTATATTCGAGGTGCAAGCGCCTCGACGCATCAGCACGCACCACGAGATGTTGATTTTCTAAAAACTAATTTTATCCGAAGATCGGGGCGAGACGATTTTTTGAAATATTTTTTTCTTTTTTTCTCTTTTGTTCGTTCCGAATAGTAGTAAAGAATGCACGACTCAAATGTTTCGGACAAAGATTATAATTTTTCGTGTGTTTGTTGATTTATTTATATTAGAAGTGGAAATGTTTCAATGATGAGGGATTTTATTCTACTGAAACTAAAAGTTCAGAGGAATGAGAGGTGAGGAGAGGTACTGAGCCTTTACTTGAGAATCAGGTTGCAATGCATTAGCTGAATTGGTTTTCAAATCGTTAGATCGAATTAGTGTGAAATTATTTATTTTAATATTAATATTACTTATATTAATATTTAAATATTTTGTTGTAATATTTTTTGTTAAAATAACATTTCATAATCGACTATGAATCAATAAGATATGAAGTTATTTACGTTTCATTGTTATTGTATTAGCATGATTTCCATTGTTTCATTTTTAGTCCGTTTATCTATTTTTTTTCTAAATCGTTATCAAATTTTCAAACTTGTCTAAACCATAAATGCCACCCTTTCTTAGTTACACTGGGTGAATTTTACCCCAGCGGTTTTTACCCTGAACTGATATACGTCGAGTTAACTCAAAGAAAATAGGGCCCTAGAACTTAAAAAAAGTTGTAGCAATTTTAGTGAAAAAAGTCGTTTTTTAAATAAAAAAAAATGTTCGCACATTACAAATTACATTTTGGCTATTGTAAAAATTTGTACTCGTAAAAAAAGTTTTGAAATGTGCTCAGAATAATTTTAAAAAAGATTCCGTCGATGGTAAGATTTTATATTGACATTCAAAGCTGCTGGGGGAAAATCTTATCCAATGTGACTAAACGGTAATTTTGCTGAAGTGTGACAACAGAGAGTTAAAAAAAAATATATTCACGTGTTAACTTCTGTAGTGTCTCGTGTTAGACGATCGCAATGAAAAAAGTTCTACTTAAAAACGCTGATATCTGTCTTACAAGGCGGCAAACTCACGATTCTAAACAATATCCACGTGATTATTCGTCCATATCGACGCGTGTACAGTCGGAACACGCATTACTTGCAACGTCGTTTGTCGAACGGTCACGTGGACCGAGGCATCGTGACAGATAAGAACGAACGTTTTAACGGGAGGAAGAAATAAATCGTGCGATAGTCCGTCGAGAAAGATTCCGTGAACCAGGAGACGAAACGAATGTATAATCCCCGACGGATTTCACTCGTGAGTAACACGAGAGTGTGAGACGCGCGTCACGACGCATTATCGACGCGCGTTTTTTCGTCGTACGTCAAGATCGGTCTCACGTCCTCGCGCTTATGCATATTTACATTACGCAGGATCTTTGCGCACATTTCTCAAAAATATTCACCTCACATCCTTGCAACGAAACTCGAAAAAAAAACAGTCTCAAAAAACGAAAAAAAAAACAATTTTACGTACATAATAAAAAAAAATGCGCTTGCGAACGTTTGAAACATGGAAAAAAACAAATTATCGCAAATCATCTGTCGAATATTGACTGAAAAATATTATAAATTATTATAATGTCTTCAACGATTTTTCAAGAAAAAAAAATAATAATAATAATAATAATAATAATAATAATAATAATAATAATAATAATAATAATAATAAAGTGTCCAGATAATTGAAACAAATTTAGAAAGAATTTATGCGTGACGAAAGACCCTAAGAAAAATACATCGTAAGTGTCTGTTTAATTTAATGTAGAAAAAACCGATTTTCCCAAATTGAAAAAAAAAGCTCACGAATGTTTGAAACGAAAAAAAAAATTATCGAAAACAATCTGTCGAAGATTGAATAAAAAATATTATAAATGATTAATATTGTCTTCGACGATTCCGCGAGGAAAAAAAATAGAAATAATAATTTAAAAAAAAAATGTGTGCATGATTGAAAAAAAAAAGTGCGAAAGAAATTATCAGTGACGTGGATGCTGAGAAAAATAAATCGTAAATGTATGTTTAATGTCACTGCATAAATTTCACGGTACATTGGCAAACAATTTGTTATGCATGCGAGAAACTGTGTAATAATACGAGAAAACTACCGGTCCGGTCGCGCGATGATCTTGTCTCTTCGAGTATCACGACGATGCCATGCGGTTATGGAATTTCTCTCGACAAGCATTCTCACGATAGCCGCAAGATTGTAACGTTATTAACGGCAATAAAATGTCATTACGTGTTTGCAATGAAAATAATTCACTCGTCACCTCGGTGATATTGGAATTGGCGACTCACGATTTTTCATCATAATCGCGAAATAACGGTTAGTAACGATGATTATTTTTATACAATGTTTTTCTCATATTTTAAAGATTGGAAAATTCTAACTTTTCGATGGGATTTTTTGGGTTTAGCAGAAATTCGAAAAAAGAAAACTTCTATGACTCAAAATGTCCATCGATAAAATATCTTTGAGATATCAAAGATATTGAGACGAACAATAAACCGTCCAAATAAAAATAGAATGGAACAAAATTTCTTCTCAATATACAAATTTAATTTTAAAAATCGAAAAAATGCTACGCTCATTAATCTACTTCGTGAAACCTTTTTTTTCGTCCCTCATTTCTGCGAAGGAAGGTCCAAAATTGTGTGTAACATTATAATTAAATTATAAAATATAATATTCACGAATAAAACTTTAGCAACAATTAAACAAACTCGTAATAATTCTTCAATTTTAAAAAATGTCCAACGCTGCAAAAAACAAGAAAATTTGATGAACCAAGACTTGAGATTTAAGAGTGCACCTTTCAATGAAAAATATTGCAATATCATTTTTTTTCAAATAACTAATTTTGGCTGCGATCTAATCGACCTCCCTTTTCAAAAATTGGATTTAAAAAAAAATTATCAAATTCAATTCTATTGAAGTATAACATCGTGACATCGAACCACCTCGAAGAGTTTTCAACGAATTTCCACGACTCCGCACTCGCAAAAGCCGTAAAGTTGAAAAGAAGCGAAAATTGTGAAAAAAAAAACAGGCACACATACAGAAATTTCTATAGTCGGTGAGTAACTTTGAAAACCTGACTGGGGCAATAAAAACCGCTATCGACTCGGTCATAAACCGGTACGGGTACGTCTACCCTAAGTTTTATGACGACGCAATAATACACAATGTCTATTAACTCTGGCGAGTGACTATAATGGACGTCATGAGCGGAACGAAAAAAAAAAAAATTAAAATAAAACAAAAAAAAAAAACGGAAAATTAACGAGGTTGCTTGCACGTTGATGACGTATGTTGACCACGAGAGACCGAAGAAGATGGGCTAGAAGTGCGCAACATGCGAGAAGGGGCACGGCCCTCCGGGAGTTATGGTTCTCTCGTTTGACTGATAGGAGATACTCTTTTTTTTTCTTTTTTTTTCACGAACCGCCCGCGCTTACCTGGAACCAGTACCTGGAAGTTGCCATACTTCTCGGGAATGTCCGATTAAACGATTCCGGGATAAGAGGGACGGTCACGTTCAAGGAGGTCACCTGCTACACACATAGCACATACACCCACACACACGAGCGTATATACAGGGTGAGGCAATCACCGTTGCCATCGTTTAAGGGATATTATATCTAATTGTTCACCGGAAAATTAGGGGATTTTTATGATTTTTTTTAGCTATATCAACATATTTTTTTTAGAATACACGGTACAGTATCAATTACAACACATATTGGGGTACGTATATTTTTTTTTTCATGAGGAAAAATGCGTTTTTTGGGGAACTATTGCCGTTGTCCCAAAACACCTTTTTATATTTTTATGATCACTTGCATCGGGATTGATCTCTTGAAATGCTTATCTGAAATTTAAAATAAAACCAAAAAGATTTCGTCAGTACAATATTAAATGGAGTTCGTGAACAAACGATTCACTGAAATGTGATTTTAAAAATAATGTCGTCAATTTTTCCGTAAAGTTCGATTTCTCAAAAGTCGATTTTATCGGAAAAATGGACGACATTATTTTAGTTCGATTTATAAAAAATCGTCCTTTTCCGAAAATTAGATGAAATTATTTTTAAAAATTAAAATTTCGCATGTGTATTTGATAGAGAAAAAAATCACAATCACGCCCACACACGTGCTCACGCTAATCACGCGATACGAACATCCGAATTACTCGGACAAACGGTTTTATTCGTGAAATCGATATTAAACGAGAGGTCGGGGCCGGTCATTCAACGACAATCTGTTCATGACAAGGTGAGTAAGGTATAATACGATTTTTCAATTAACATATCACGTTTTTCGAATAACTCTCACACGTATGGTCTAAAAATGTTCAAGAAAATTCGTGAGGTCGTAGAATTCGAAAGATACTAAAAAAAATCTTCAACCACATCGGGGGATAGAAGGGTTTCAATCCAGTAATTTGGGACGTCCTTTTCCATATGTACGAACGTACATGTATAGTGTGAAAAATATGTACAGAGCAAATGCGCGGGTGGCAATGAGAAGTGAAATAATAAAATGGCTTAGTCATACGCTGGAACGTACGGGTTATCAGCACACACGCGAGCCGAATGATAGAGAGAGAGAGAGAGAGAAAAAGAGAGGGGTGGGTGGCAAAAGATAGACAGACACCGACCGAGAGCGAGAGAAAGAAAGAGTGAGAGAAAAAAAGAGTGATATAGCTACGAGGGCCTGTACTGCGTTAAATTATTATTACAGGAGTGGCGATCATGACGGTCGAGTTATCGTGATGCGAACCATTTTTTCGTATGCAATGAGTGCGAAAGAGATAGCGTCATGGGCGATCGTTGCGGAGCGAGAGAGATAGAGCAAGAAAAGTTTTTCATCACCTGAGTCTCCTAAAAAATCAGAATTTAATTTTTTTCGAGATCTGATAAATCCAAATTTAAAATCGATTTTACCCTTATAAAATACCTATACTTAGCTATCATTTTAAAAAATTTCATAGCCATATAAAGCGTCTGAAAGCTGTAAGATTTATCACAACAATTTTTCACTCGTCGTAGCTTTTGGACCATACGACTCAACGGATTTTGAATGCTGACGTCTCATTTCCTTCGTAACAGACTACATTCTTGGATGAGTGTGGGAATTTGGGATGCAAGGTGAAATGAATTTATGGTAACCCATTATTCAACGGTTTATCCAAAAAATTACAGAAAACTTGTTTTTCATTCACGTTATAGGTTGCCACAATGCCCAGAAAGCGTAGAAAAAAAAATCCTACACTCATCTGAGAATAAGCTTTGTTACGAAGGAAATGAGACGTCCGAATTAAAAATCCGTTGAGTCGTATGGTCCAAAAGCTACGACAAATGGAAAATTTTGTGATAAATCTCACAACGTTCAAATGCTTCATATGGCTATGAAAAAATTTGAAATTATAGCTGAGTATAGGCATTCCATAAGGGTATAATCGATTTTGAATTTGGATCGATCGTGTCACGAAAAAAAAAAAATTTAATTTCAATATTTCAGGTGACTCAGTTCCCTTAAACCGCCTCAGCGTCGTGGGGGTAGCTTCGTATAAACGCGGGCGTACATTTTCCACAACGCGAACGAGCAGATCGAAATCGTGAATCATGCCTCGCCTCGACATATTACCCAGTACGAGTTCGTCACTTCGGAGAATTCCTCGCGAGCAACTCGCTCGCGCGCGCCCACAAAACGCCCCCGACGAGCAAATTATCGCGCGTTACCTCGAAAAACCGTTGCCGCACGTCGAGCTTGCGAAAAGGTGAAGCGCGGTAAAAGCACGAAAGCCGTGGAGATACTACCCTCCGGTGGCCAACGGAATCCGGGAATACGTCCCGGGCTCTCGGAATCGTCGCAATTTTCCCCGAGAGCTTGCGCGTGGGACGACGAAGCTTCTTCGCAAGCTTGATTAATAATTAATAACAGCCGAGTTACGACACCTGCGGCGTTTCCAGGATAGCTGCTCACCTTGATCTCCGTTGCACGTACGACGGAATTTCACGATTATCGATACCACGAATTTTTCGTATGTTGATGTGCAATGAACGACGCATTAAACTTTATCTACTAGGTGATCGATATTGCATTTTTAATCGTGTGCTTTTTTTATCTCAGTATGGTAAAAACAAAACGACAACGAAAAATTCGAAATTAATGAGAAAAAGTGAGATCAAACATTTATTTTGATATTTCGATAAAACAATGTCACAATAATAGTAACAATGATAATAATTTAATGAAAAATAAAAATATTTCTCGAGCAACGAATAATTCAAAGTGTAATATTTGTTCAACGTTTTATGATATTGACAATGTGATAATTATTGAACAAATTGTTTCTAAGCTCGATGTGAATAAGGATGCGTCAGTGTGTCGTAATAAATGTTGAAACATTGTTTGGAAACATAATAAAACTGTGTAAAAATGTTTATTTTTTTTTTATCCCTCATTCGGATTCCACTGGAAGAATTTTTTTCAACTGCGAAAAAAAATTTGTACAGCAAACAAAATGCGCGAGTACCGTAAGCCGGAACAATTGAAATTTTTTTTTTAAGTTTCAGTTTCAGTACGCGACGAGTTTTTTCTCGGCTCATAATACTCGAGTTCATCGTGTGGAAAAGCGTGTCCAAAGCCGAACATGACTGGCACACATGACAGCACGACAGACAGACCGAAACCTGCGATCCACAATATACATAAATGTATATTAGAGTGGTCCTTAGCAGAATCATTTTTTAATTAAAATTGCATAACTCTCCACATCGGTTCCAAATAATTTCATAAAAATGACTCATTGATGAAAAAGTAAATTACGCATATTTATGATGAAGAAAGCATATTGACCAAAATTCTCTGACATAGATATTTTAGCTATGATTAATAAACTCGAAACAAATTTCATGGCATACCATTTTGAAAAAAATAAAAATTTCACAGGCACGGGTAAATATAAAGATAGAATGAGGAAACTTAGCAAACATCTTTCAAAAATAATATGAAACCTATCTCGGGGATTACGCAATTTCAATGCAAAATTGACCCCTGATGAGGACCACTCTAACATATATATATATATATACACATATACACATCTTCATAAGCCGAGACGCCGGTCCGCCTGCATGTGGACAATGGTGTCGGCGTCGCTTTGATGCTTCGCGTCTTTTCGTTGCGCAATCCCAACCGAGCTCACAAGATCACGTAAGAATTACCGTACATCGTAGTTACACCTACTTGTTACTCGTACTATGCCGTACAACGCGTCCAATATCCAGCTTGGGACAAACCGAGTTCTCGATGTTTCAAACTTTGACGTTACACAGCGGAACCCGAGTCGGAAAATCGTGTTGCGACAATGGGACATGGATTATCGTCACGACGAAGGTCTTGCACGTGCGTATCTGACGACACGGTACCGGCACCGCGTGCCCGAATCCAGCGTTGTGCCTGCACGTTGTCGGCACATTGTGCAGCGTCATGGCGTGCAGGGAACGTGCCGTCATTCTGTCGTTAGATGACCAATGTACACGCTTTTACACACTTTAAGAAACGTTTTGAGTTTTTCAGAAGCCACATTTGACGGGACACCGTTCGTACACCCGCGAGGGATCTCGATGATTATCAAAGTTTGCAAAGTGACTGTTCGTTGTGACCTTTGATATAAACTCCGTTTAACGAGCTTTCCGTGAAGCGACGTTCGGACTAACGCGAGCGATGATCCACCGTCCGGATCTCGAACGTCGTTCAACAATGCAACGTACCTTCGCGTGTGAGTGATCTGTGTTTGTGTGTGTGTGAGTGTGTGTGGGCATATATATATGTGTTTGTGCATATACGTACGATGGATTACTAACAAGTGGTGCATCAGGATCGATGAGTAACCGCAACGCGACATTAGGGCCATCGTGTGGCGTTGGCTTTACGACATTGACACAGCAAGTGCATCATGCACCAGCGCTCGGTCACGGACGCTCGATGAACCAGCAAAAATTTCACCGTCGACGCGTCCCGTGTGACCAACGAATTACAATACTCTTAGGTTCATCGTTATTTTTTTATTGATCAAAGACAACTAATTTCTAACATATTGGAACTTTACACTGTTGTTAATATTTTCGTTTTTTCAATTTTTTCTAAGCTTTGCTGATTTTCCAGTTGGTTATTTATTTTTTTTTTTTTTTTTTCAATTTATTCCAGATTGAAAGGTGAGACAGTCGATAATTCGGAGTTTTTGATACGACTGATTATTCATTTATGAAAGAACGGAATATTTTCTCACGTTCTCGGAAGCTCTGTGCTTGGTTGGCGTGTTTGAATATTGAACGAAGCGGAACATCTCGGGGAAGGGCTCGATGAGTAATTCGGAGAAATGTGGGGAGCCGGTGGGGGCTCGATGATTATTCAACAGTTTGGAGCTGCAGGTGGGTACGGTCGTCGGGGTTGTGATAACTCAGAGATGGAAGAAGCTCGTGGCACGCGTCAAGAGTTTGAGATAGCCGGATATACAGATATACAAACATCCGAGTACATAAGAGAGGACAAGGTTATTTTATTTATTTTATTTATTTTATTTATTTTATTTATTTTATTTATTTTATTTATTTTATTTATTTTATTTATTTTATTTATTTTATTTATTTTATTTATTTTATTTATTTTATTTATTTTATTTATTTTATTTATTTTATTTATTTTATTTATTTTATTTATTTTATTTATTTTATTTATTTTATTTATTGTCGTATAAAATTGCGGACAGAAAAAAAACCAATCAACTCTTAGTCTGTAAACATGGGTCACTCGTGCCTTGTCAAAATGAAGTTCATCACGTTTTTATTCGTTTATATGATTATATTATCGAAACGAAATATCACTTTAGCGATATAACGATTGTTTTCCGTGCCCGGGCAGTTGACGAGATTTCATGAATTTCGTGAAATTGTCTTCAACAATTTAGAATTTTTTTCTAAAGCCCCCGATACATTTTACCAATGTTGACACTAAGGGCGAAATAATTCACGGAAAATTCACCCCACTTCTTATGGGATGATAATTCGAATTGAAAAGCCTGCAGTAACGTGCTCCGCCTGATTGCTATAGATAATGAGTTCCAAAGCAAGACAGTGAGGGAGAGAGAGAGAGAGAGAGAGAGAGAGAGAGAGAGAGAGAGAGAGAGAGAACACTTTAAAAGCGAGCGACAGAGACAAAACGAGATCCTGTTGGCATTCCCGATCTACGAATGGGTCATCGGCGTAAATACTTTTTTCGTTTTCTTTTTTTTTTTCTTTTCCCCATTTCAAAAAGCAAAATCTCGATGCCGGCGTTATGTTCGTTCATCACATGCCAAATAACAGAGAGCTCTCGAGGCACGCGCTTTCATCGTCCGGAAATAGCTCTTACGTCGCACAACCCGCGAGTGGATTCTGCTGCTCCGCGTTCGGTTTCTTTAGAATTCACGTTCGATAATGTCCTGGAATCAGAGGCAATGAAATCATCGTGTCGGGTCGCGGGTTCCTCCGTTCGTCCCCCCCCCCCTCTCCCCGCCCCACTTTCCGCCTCATCGTCCGTGGCACACGTGAGTTCTCGAACCTCGACAATCCCCGACCTCTCTCACTTGCATACCCGTCGCTGTTGGCTCTCGCTGCCTCCCGGACAACCAGCCAGTCCGTCGGGATATCGATTCCTCACGAAAACTACCTTCGACCGGTAATTCCCCCGCGTCTCGCCACCTCGTTAACGACACAATAATTTTTCATCAGTCCGTGCGAAATACACCAACCGTTCGTCACTGTTTATTCGTGTAGTACAGGAATTTCACGAATTTTTCGGCGGTCCTTCCCCGCACCCACGAAACCCGAAAAAAAAAAGAAAACGATTTCACCTGGAAATAGTTGATGACGCAAGCGCCACGCGACTGTTTTCCATAAGAAACTCCACACACCTGAATCGTTTTATTTAATTTTGTATTATGAATCATTCCGGGTTTTTTTTGGGTTAGTTTTGTGAAAATTTGGGATTCCCAGGAAATATCGATATTAATATGATTTGGAGAATGGAATTTTCTACAAAATGGTCATTAAAACTTTTGCTGTAATCGGCGATTTTAATGTATTTTCTGTAACTTGAGTTCGTTTCTATTTTTATTGAAAAAAAAAATAAGAGCTAAATTTTTCGAATCAAAATGAGTTCTGGAGGCTGTACCCAAGTACAGCCTCCAGAATATATAGATATGATTGAATTTTAAGTTACGAGCTGCAAAACAGTGTTTTGATCGTGACTTCAACAGATCTGTCCCGCGTTCAATGATCTAGTCAAATAACTGTAAAATAAACATTCAGTTGAAAATGAAAGAGAACGAATAACAGTGGTTTCAACGGATCATTAAATCATTATTTTACAATCTCTTATTCTCAAAGCTAATCATATGCCCCGATAATTTGTAAGACCGCATTAGATTCCTCGTTCTTTGCAACATAGTCCCGAGCATAGGTGTATGTGTGTGTGTGTGCGATCCAACAGAATTTTGAAAAAAAAACAAGTACCACAACTTTGAACACATGTCATAAATCATCATCGTTCGCAAACTCATTATAAAATCAAATGCCAGTTAGTCTGACACACGTTACCCGACGAGTGCCAGTGCTGACTATGCAATCTTCGAGGGTGCTGTGCAAACTCTTACAAAGTCCATATCTCCTCTTTTTAAATTTTTTTTCTTCTATTCCTCGATTTCTTATTTCGCTTGTAATGAAAACTATATTGCACGGTGCTCTCAGGGCACCTCATCGCTAGAGAATGAACTAAAAACTCCTCCTTATTTATTCATTTATTTATTTATATATTAATTAATTAAGATAGAAAAAAACCAATTAACCGTTAGTCTGTAAGCATGGATCACTCATGCCATGCCAAAATGATAAGTTCATTTTGGCAAGTCAGCAAGTCTGGCTGTCAGAGCACCTCGTCGCCAGAAAATGAACTAAAAACTTCTCTGGCGCTGTTTTTTCCCCTCCTTTCTCTCTCTCTCTCTCCTCTCTCTCTCTCTCCCTCTTCACGGTTCGCGTAGAAGCCGTCAGCAGCCGAAGCAGCGATGGGTTCAACGAGTCCACATACTTCCCGAGAACAATTTCTTCTTAGCCAGGGCCTAGATGTGTTTCCTGGAAACGTTTCCTGCGTTCAGACGGCACCGTCGACTGCTCCTACAGCCCTTTCACACGCGGGTCCCGCGCAATTGTGAAACCCGAAGGACCCCCCGCGTGCGTTACGGTTTGCACAACGAGCAACCTCGTAACCTACCCCGCTTTGAATCTCCAATGTGCGAGTTCCGTGAACCTCAGGACGACTTTTCAAGCTCGACGAGACTTCACGACCTAGTCACAATGTTATTACCAGCCATTGTGCTATCGTGTTTTATCCTAAAACAATAAAATATCGCGGGAATTCCGATAAAAGAAAATAATGAAAATGTTGCGAAATACGTGGTAACGAGTGACGAAGTTTACGATCATGGCCTTAGGAAACAGGTTTGGGAAGTCCTGTGATGGGGTAGATGCGGCTGACGTCACCATTTTGTTGCTGTTATGTCGAGCGGTTAAGGTCATTGCCATGGAACAGTTTTGCACACATCGTCAGACATGAAATTGCAATGAGTCAAAAGTAAGGTTAAGTGCATGGACTGCATATCTATATCGATGAAATTATTCGATCGCAGCGCTCCCAGCGGCTGCTCGACTAAACGTTGGACGAAAAATTCGGAGAATCGTCCGCTATCCCAGTTTTCACAACAAAATGGCCGCTGTCGTCGACTAACCCCACCGCGAGACGGCTCATCCACGTTTGATTATTTTTTCGACGGGAAACCCATCGATGGAGGTTATAAATAAGACAATCTTAACCCATCTACCACGTTTCCCCGGCGAATCTGAAATCGGGGAAGCCCCCAAAACGAAGGGAAAAAAAATAATCACTGCCAGAATCGCCGCGAAGAGTGGCGCTGCCTGTCGACGGATGGATGAAGCCATGTGTAACCGAGACAAGAAAAGAATGTCAGTCAACTATTTATAGAATTCGTGAGCAAACCTTGCATTCAAAAAAAAAAAAAAAAAGAAAAGAAACAATTCGGTGGTATTTCGTCGCAGCTTGTCCCAGATATGGCTTCGTAACTGGCTTCGCCAGTTCCCACCGAGTTTTTCCATGCATCATCGCGACTCGACCAACACTCATCCAACGAACCTCGCGAAACCGTCAATTCACGATTTCCCGGTCGGTGACGATTCTCCGTAATTCGTTACACCTCTCCATGGCTTTTCCAGAGTCTAACCCGACTGGGATTCCTCGAATCCGTTGATATCGGTAGTTTTCGATCGAGTTCCGGTCTCCAATGACGGACATGACACAACAAGCGATTTTCCCACTGATTATAACGACTGCACATTCTTTCGCTCGCAGTCGCGTTGGTTACAACTCGTTGAAGCAATTAGACAATCGATCGTCGGATAAACCGAGGTTGGCGCAATGGCCGTCGACCAGCCAAGGTCAGCGGACTCTGTCGCGGTATACATGACACCACATGGGGTGTATTAAATTGTCGAAAATCTTAAAACTGTAAAAAAAAAAACAAAATGTCCTGAATCGTTTTATCCTACGACGAAAAATGGCCAAGCTATATTCATTCAAAGTTTCGTTATTTAAGCCAATCATGGACGATGTTATAGATTCCATTTGCATATGACAATGCCATAGTAAAAACTGTTTTTTACATCTTTTGTGATGGAGGGGGGGGGGTCACAAAATAAAAAAATGTAAATAACTCTGCCGATCATCGTCGTGTGACAAAACGATTGAGGCATTACTAAGTTGGAATAGTAATACATGAATTATTTCAGAATCTTTCACTACATGATTTAGTAGTTATAAATTTATGAATTTACTGGCATTTCACACTGTCGCTTATGGGAAAACAGGTTCTGCAGATGTTAATCGCTGCAAAACGATTAAAACTAAATGTCAATAAATTCTGAAAATATCGTATCATCGAGATTAAGGATCCAGCGATCGATTACGCTCAGTTTCAAATGAATCGACCACGTCGTCGTCGAAAAATTCAATAAAGTAATGAGGAATATCGCCTGTTTATGGATTGTCACAGTTGAAACGGTTGAAAACAGGTGTGTACAGTCACTGACAAAACCTCAGTCAAGCACACGCCAAAATCGTTTAATAACAATTGAATTTGACTTCAAATGTTATTAAAAGTGGAAAATTAACTTTACTAAGTGTTCGTTTATTTTTAGTCGGCCTATTTGTAATGCTAAACATGTACGATATGGTTCAGATTGCTAAATGACGATTCGTCCATTATGAACTAACTTTAAGACGATGGACTACATAAACTCTATCCTTCTCTCTCGCTCCGCAGCGAGCGCCGATAGCGCTGTCTCTCTCGTACTCGAATATGAAGTCTATCGTAGTCCTTAACCCGTTGCGATCACTCGGGGTCCACTGGACCCCAGGCCAACTTCACGGCCATTATGCAATAAAAATACCATTTTTCAACATTATTTTGTTTCTCATCGTGTTTCGACTTCTTAAAAATCTCAAACAGAAGACAACAACCATTAGATTATTCAGAAAACATGTTAAATTGAAGTTTGGCGCAAGATTTCAGTCGATACATCAAAAAGAACGCAGATGAGTTCGGTTTTTGTGAGTAGTATTCGCCGAACCCCACGTGACCGATGTGTTATTATTCGGAGGTGTGACCTCAACGGGTTAAAATTAATTTCGTTGTTGTTATTTTTTTTTCATTCCACTTCACGACGGTCTTATCAGCCCTTGGAACGATTGCGAGAACCCGAGACACACCCGGTAGTCCAAACAGCGATGACGACGATGTCTCATCGGGTATTCCCCCGTGTGGGGCTGATGATCGGTAGCGATAATCGATAACGTAACGAAATCGCGACTGCCGCACACGAAGACGACTAAGGGCTACTCCCCATGACACACCAAACATTCCGGCGCCACACTTCCATATCGATATAATGTTTATACACATATCTACATACATATATATATATATATATATATATATATATATATATATATATATACATATATACACAATGAATTTTATCAGTGAGAGAGGGCCACACACGCAGGTGCATATAACACGATACAACGTGCTCGTCAATGCGATGACGTTTCTTTTTCGCGGCGCCAACATGGACCGGAAGTTAAATACGAAAAAATCGTCGAATGAGCGGAACTCTTGTTGCGCGGTACTCCACGCGCAATAATCGACGTCTCTCTCTCTCTCTGGCAAGTTACTCGCCGGAGAGAGTGAGAGAGAGAGAGAGAGAGAGAGAGAGAGAGAGAGAAAACGTTACGAGAGCCACCGAAAGATGTTTTAACAGAGATGAAGATACTGTATAGGAGCGTTTGGTGTACACAGTGGACCCTCTTTCTCTATATATATATATATCTCTCTCTCTCTCGATCTCGATCTCTCTCTAGCTTACGATGTCCATAGTTCCGTCTCGCTCGCGCGCGCGGCGTAACGGCCGGCCGGTGAACGTGACAGAACCTGGCATCGGTGCGAGAGCGACGGAGAGACACGTGGCCTCTGGTGGGAGCTACGTATTATATAGACGCGCTGCGATACATGCCTGCAAACAGTCGACACGCGGCAGCCGTCCGAGCGGCAACATCCTCGATCAACCTTCGACACATACACGAGGGTGTTTCGACAAATCCATTTTTTTTCTTCACAATTTAAACACACACACACACACACACACAAACTTGTTACGCATCTTCGATAATCAAATATTGTGTCAACTGGATTTATTTCAATTGTCTCGGAGAAAATTTGAGAAACGATAAAAAAATCAGTTTTGTTTTTCTAAAACGTATTTTTTTTTTTTAATTTGATAATTCCTCGTGCTGTGCCGAAAATCGCAATCGATGCAACTCATCGGCTTCGATTAAATTTGTGATCGTGAAATATTGTTTCGTTATTTTATCGATGAGAAATAATTTTTAATTTGAAGAAAGAAGGAAAAAATGGTTATCATTCGTTAGGATCGTGTTTTGTTTTTGGTGACAAAGTTTTTTCGTCGATTTAAAGCTGTGAAGTTTTTTATTTTTGGATCGATGAAAACGAAATGATCGTCGAACCGGTGTCTGCGATCGCGAGGACGGATTCTTTGACGTCCGTTTCAACAGTCAAAATGTATTTCGATTGAGATGCATTAAGGAAGAAAGAGAAAAGAAAAAGGATAATAAATCGTGTAAAAAGTGTGGTGGGAGAAATCGTAGTTTGGTCAGAGAAATCGAGATCAAGAGAGAGAGAGAGATCGATTCAGTGAAGAAACCGCATGTGGTCTGGTCCGGGAATCGTTGAACCTACAGACGGCCATCCATTTCCGGTTGATCGGAGGATTAAAAAAAACAACAACAACAAAAAATCGCGAATCTACAGGCGGTCGTTCGGTGAGCGATAAGCGAAGCGTGGAGTGCCGCGGGTTAAAGACAGAGGAGGCGCCGTATCATCGGACTCGCATACTTGCATTGTACCGCTCACCCCCTCCCCCTTCCCTCCCCGCGCGATATTCCGCGCACGTCCTTTATTTCTGTCTGTGAAGCCGGCTCGAACGAGTTCAATCAAAAACACAAAAAGTCACATCGATAACGCACGAAGACAGCCATTGTCGCGATCCTCCAACCCTCACGATCTTCCAACGTGCAAATTCATCATCTCAAAATAATCCCTTCCCACTCGCGAAAAAATTAAAAACATGAAAATCACAAAAAATTCAATACAAAATCCCCGAAAACTGTGAGAACCCCAAAACCTTCGAACTTATTGTGTCGTTCACTTATTATTTATGAACCACCGAGGTGCACAAGATTCGCGGGATTCCCGCGGTGAAAGCGATGCTGCAACGCGGCAATTATCGCGCAAACGTTGTTACATCGTCGAAAAAACCCGCAACGGATTGTCCGACGAGAAAACATCCGGAAATCGATGATCGAACAATCGTAACAAATTTTTCGTCGAATCGTGAAAATCGTCGAACGTTAATCGTTACGTAATTCATCGCGTCTCACCAGAGGCGATAAAATATAATCGTGCGTGTTTGTGTAAGTGTGTGAGCCGCCGATCCACGCCTCAAGGTGTGTTGGGCCAGTGCCGAAAAAAAAAACAAAAAATAAATAAAAAAAAAAAACTAAAACAAAAAACACAAAAAAAAATCAAACCCCGGGGGAAAAATTCACCCGCATGTAGGCCGAGGCTATGGGCGAGCATTCAATAATAATACCGGAAACTCGTGTAATCGATAGGGAATCGGGATCGCGGGTGGTCTGTCGGTTGACTCGTGATTTTACCGCCGGCGGACGAGCGAGATCCGCGGGCGGTTTGCGCATCAAGTTCGGACCGATTGACGACGGGTGGGGAGAAGCCGCGTGGCGCGGTAGTGGGGGAACCGCACCGGTCCAGTGTGCCACGAACCGTCCGAGCGAACGCATCTACGGAACGGCCAAACGTCGACGAAATTGTCATCGTAGCTCGGTTCTGCGCACGCGCAGACACGTTTGTTCATCGGGTACGAACGTGAGACTGTCGCAGAGTTTCGTTTTGCTCGTACTTTCGTATTTCGGTTTGTCACGAGGGTCCTCGTCTTTGGTCCCGACTCCGAGAACAACGTCTCTGCAATTGTCCGGTAGTTGGGTCGCCCTCGTTAGTCTGCTGGTTGTTGGACTTTTGAGGCCCATCGTCGCTGTGCCTGCGACGAGCAACATGGCTGTCGGTGCTGCTGATAGTGGTGCCACCAACGTAGACACAACCCTCGCGAGAATAATGCCGGGAATGAGGGATAGCGCGAACCCGGCGAGTCGGGGAGACGAGGATGAAAGATTGGAGAGGTACGTCGCGGAAACAATGAGTCGGCGACGACTCGGAGTCGAGGACCTCGACAACGACTATTATCACGACGACGACGAAGACGACGACGACGACACTATGCAGCTACCGGCGCCGCCGCCGCCGTCACCGTCGCTCATGATGCTTCCACAACGCACACGAGAATCCGGACTCGAGAGCAGAAGCCGGATTGGCGAGGCCGAACTCGACACTGTAAGGAGAAGCATCGTGGAGGGTCTCGGTCTCGAGAGGATACCCGATCCTTCAAAGGTATATTCGCACAGCACACGCTCATCTCTCTCTCTCTCTCTTTTTCTCTTCTCTTTCTTGCTCCTCTTCTTCGGGCAACTCCTCTTCTGCTTCCCAACTCTTAACGTACTGCTGCTTCACCACCGACACGTGTGCGTGCGTGTGTGTGTGTGTGTGTGTGAGAGAGAGAGAGAGGGAGAGAGAGTGCGATAAAAGTATAGCATCGCATACTTAACTTCCTCCGTCGAGGGCTCCCTTCTTGTATTACAGAATACTTGTAGGTAGTCTGCATAAGTGTCGGCATACTTTACACAATGTAAGTTAGGTTTTTTGGTTTTTTTTTTATCACGGATTATTGAGCCGAATATTGATTTTCGTTGAACGATCCGGAATTTTTCGTGTGTGAACGAATTATGAAGGGAAAAAAAACAAACAAACAAGGTGTGAGTTTGAACTTGCAATTTGGTTGTATCGAATCGTAGACAGTGAACGAAGATTCTTTTCTGGGAAATGAGAAAAAGAAATATTTTGTTTTGATCTTTGGGTTTCTTATGGAAGAATCTTCGTTCACTACGTAGGATTGAGGGGGGGAAGCAAATTGCATGTTTGAACCTGCAACTTGTTTTGATATCGAGTTTCCGTTTTGATATCAATCGGAATGTCCGATCGGTTTTGCCAATCTCCGCGAAATTTGATACGTATCACAGCTAAATTATATTCTATATATATTTTTTTAAGTTGCGGTTCAATCGGTCAAAGTTGACGACAGATATGGTGATCGATTATATTTTTCGAAAATTTCAAAATATCTTAAAATTTAAGATCGCTAGATCGATAACTTTTTGTTTATATATATATATTTTTATTTTTATATTGAATTGATGAAAAACTGATTTGAAGACTGAAAAACGGAAGAAATCAGAAAAAGCTCATTTTTTGCCACGATCGCGTGGGGTACTTTCGGACCTCAATCATGAGTCATGAGTTTTAGGGTTAATGTAGGTACATAAAATGAAAAAGATTGAATAACCGTATGAACAATCGATTTTCACGATTGAATCGAGAGAGGGAAGGGGTTCATCGTTCGAATATTCGTGTAGCATGAGATGCGTTAATTTTGGAATGCAGCCGGTTTGCCGACCGCTAAAGCTTTGGCCCACTGCTTGTCATGATCACTGTGCAACAGGTGTCAGGGGAAGCACCCGCGCGCTGATAGTGGTTGCTGAGGGTCTGGGGTACAGAATTCTATCGATTTCTTTCGATATAGGGCACCGTTGTCCGTTCGATGTCAAATGCTCGAGCTGTTCGCTCTTTAACCCATCAGTGTATCGTGTTGATTCGACCCACGCAAAAATTCCAAATTTCCCTCATTTTCCAGAAGTTCATTTGTTTATTGTTAATTTTACAATGAATAAATTCCGAAAACTTCATTTTTTTTAAATTCCATCGTAAAGGAGAAGCCCTGAGCTTCATTCATGAATTTTCTCAGATTTTTAAGATGGAGTTTTCTATATTTTTTTAAATCTCGGGTCGATTCGATACGATTGTCTGGAAAATGAAGTTCATGATAATGATAAGTTGAGAATTTGATTTTGCCACGTAGGGAAATGAATTTTTTAATGGGCCTCGATGACTCACGATCGTTCATGGGTTTTTTCGTGATAATTATCGAATATCGTAGTTCTGTCTAGAATTTTTTTTTTTTTTAATTTTTATGGTGCCATGTTCAGAATGTGCCAAAAGGTCGAGAAGACACATTTGGAAGAAATGTCCGAACGTGTGTGTGTTGTGTGTGCATGTGCATGGAATGGGCTCCCAAAATTAAAACGTGTATAACTCGAGAACGGTTTTATTCAAAGCCCCGAAGCTTTGGAGACATGTGCAGGTATATGATAGCTTCAGGAGCTATAATTTCTGTCATGATTCAAACTGTGGTTCGAATTCTAAGTCGTTTTCAAATTCCCAAGAAAAAAAAACACTTTATCACTACCATGATTACAAATTCTGAGACTTTCGTCCAAATAGTTCTTCACGGATACATTTGTGCCCACAGTTGATTGATTGGTTATTGCATTTGGGCCGAATCCATCGGCCCAAATTTCGAAAGAAATTTCAAGTTTCAACTTGCAGCTTTTTACACAGAAAAACATATTGGCAGGCCTTTATGGGGTTAGTGTACAGACGTTGTACCCAAAAAGACAGTGCACAGGCGAAGGTTTCATGATTATATTACATAAAAATCAATAAAGCCCAGAATTTAAATTAGAATTAGAATTTTGAAATACAGATGCGGTCGAAATACAAATTGAGACAAAACCAACAATCTCGAATCATCGATAAATCTATGAACTGTAGCGATAAAACTCATAAACAGCACGGAGTGCATTACAGTGTCCAAGATCGTAAGAGGAAAGGGTGGGTGGGGGGGGGGGCGGAATGAGGTTGATGCAAAAAGTGCAACAACGACGTTTGTCTGGCGGTGCACGGTGATATGCACCTAGCGAGAGAGTGGCGACCCCGAACGAGAGACGGTGAGTCAAGGCGAGAAGTCGGGAAGTGCCCGTGTGTATGAGAGAGAGAAAGAGCAAGAGAGAGAGAGAGAGAGGCCGGTGGAACAAGCGAAGTGGTAGCTCCAGCGTCCGCGGGACGACGCGTCGAGTGAAACGTTGGGGTAAAAAAAAAAAAAGAACGGTCGGAGAGAGGGGGTAGGGGTCATTGCGAAGAGTAGATCGCGATGCGCGGGGAGGATACTACTGTACTCGTTTGCCGTGTTACTCTCGCGAGGAACGCGAAGAATGTCGTTGGGAAATTCCGAAGTGAGCCTGAACGCGGTCTTTGCTCGCGGGAGATGTGCTCCGAGGAATCTCCGCGAGATACGAGTGGAGGTAGAGTTGTATACGTGTGTCGGAAGGAGGGCAGGCGAGGGAAGGGGGGGGCGGAGGTTGTGAGGGGGATACGAGATGCGAGAATCGAGGTGCCGCTATGTGGAAGAAGCGGCTTACCCGAGATATAAAACCCGAGAACGTTATTATCAATATAAATAGTATATTCGTGATTTTTCAACGCGTTTCACGACCTTCGGGATCGGAAATTGTCTCTCACTTTTCAAAGTCAAATCAATCGGGTCTTTTTCGCCTCTTGGGCTTAGCTGGTCTCACAGAAAAAAAAACATTTTTCGAAAGAATTTTTCAATACATTTTCTAAATGATTTTTCAGGAAAATGTTCTGAATAATTCTTCAATGAATTTTCCAAATAATTTTTCATTGTATTTTCGAATACATTTTTTAGATGTGAATTCTAAATGAATTTTCGAATAACTTTTACAAATCATTTGTTGTTAAATATTCGAAGAAATTTTCCAAAATATTTTAGATTTCGTTTTATTTATGTGGAAGAAAAATAGTGCGCAGAAGAAATTTTGGTGAATTCGAAAAAATTTCGTTGAATAACATGCTTGTGGCTGATTAATTATTATTATTATTATTATTTCGTTTCCAAAGGTGTAAATGGTGACATTTAAAAAAAATGATTGTTGGTATGGTATGGAAATTTGGAATCATTTTTCATGGAATTATTATTTATTTCCATAAAATTATGATTTATGATATTCTATTTCTCTAAAATTTATATTTCGTTTATTAAAATTGAGATGACGTTTAATGAATTATATCGATGTTTTCATCTTACTCCGTTGTTCCATCTCTCTCTCGTGCGCTTACTCACGGTGGGAAGAAAAATCGAAGATTCCCAAATTCGACGGTGGAATTTTCATATTCGAGTAACCTTTAATATTCAAATTTCATTTAATGACGATATCGCGTTATCGAAAGTGTTTCATGATCGTCCATCTGAGAACTCGCTGTGATCACTGAGCATAACTTTGATAATTCCTTCTCAAGGGCTAAACATTTCCGAGAAACCAATTTTTATACGGCTGGTCTCGAGTTGAAAAATGACAACGAAACCCAGAAAATAAATGTTTGCCCATCATTTTTGTTTCTTCCATTTGTAGCGAATTAATCAAACAGAAGCGTTCGAACATTTCAATAATATTCCCGTCACAAACATTTTTCCTCGAAATATCAACAAAACTTTAGGAGCTAAAAAAATAAAAATGAAGTTTGCCACCTGCTTTTTCCACAAATTCAACAAAGCTGACCGTGTCTCAACAATCGAATATCATATTCATCGAATTTAGTTCCCTTAAAAATTTCGCAAATTTTCACGTAAACAAATTCCACAAATAAAAAAATAAAATTAAAAAACTAATAATTCAGTTAAACATTTTTAAAAGAAAAATTTGCCTTCCTTTCTGTTCCTTCCATTCGTAGCCAATTGATGAGAAAAAAAACCGTCCGAACATTTCAATGATATTCCGATAACAAACATTTTCCGTCGAAATCTCAACAAATGTTTAAAGCTGAAAAAATAAAAATGAAGTTCGTTTTAAAAAACCGGCGTTTTCCACAAATTCAACAAAGCCGACCGTGTCTCAACACCCAAAATCACTTCCCCTCACAATCTCGCCAATTTCCACGTGTATAGACAAATTCCACAAACAAAAAAAAAAATAAAATTCCCCCAAAAAAAACCAATCCAGTTGAAATAATGAGAAAAAAACGACAAAAAAAAATTAAAACAAAAAAAAAACTCGAAGTAGTAGCCGCGCATGCCCGGTGAGTGCAATTCGGCGAAAGAGATTGGCGAGAGAGAAAGATGCGCCGGGCGGCGCACGCGACGATGAGATTGGCGTCTCGGGGGACCGTATGGACCCCGTGAGTTAAGTGAGTTTAAACAAACGGACGGGGAACGAGTGGAAGGAGGCGGAGGAGGAGAAGGCGTTGCGACGACGATCCCGGTAAATGGCTCTTGGTCATTCTTCCTCGCGTTTCTCATCTTCCTGCATCCTTCTTCAATCTTTTTTTTTTTTGTTTCTCAACGTCTTCGTCTTCCTCACCGGAGATGACTCATACGGGAGGGGGGGGGGAGAGCTTCTTCGGCCTGGTCATCGGCGAAGCTTCGCAACGGTTTACCTTTATTATTCACCAGTCACGTCCGCCTCCTTTCTTCATCTCATACTTTCTTTCTCATTTCTCACTTCATCCTCCTTTCCCATACATCTTATTTCCGTTTTTTTTTCTTTTATTTTTCGAAACCCTCTGGATAAACCCATTGCCAGCAGTAGTAGTAGTAGTTGTATTATTATAAACCGCGACCCGACGCACCTGGTGGCTTGACCCATAGCCTCCCCCCCCCCGCCCCCTCCTCATCCACCTTCGAAGCTCTCGTACGATATAATGTCAGAGGTAATCGCGTCGTAAGTCGCGATCGTTTCGGGCCTCCGGGCTGAAAGAAATCCAATCACTCGTAGTTAAAACCCATCGACGGGTTTTATTATTATCATTATTATTACACATGGGGATCCGCGGAACAGTGGGATATGATTAATCGTCGGTTGGGGAGAATAAAATATATTTCACGACGATAATAGCTGTGTGTGAGAGCATATGAATTTGTGAACGGTATCGGGATCTCTACCTTATTAATAAACGAAATTTATCGTCGATATACGTTCGAAGGAAAAATATATGTGTGTTTTTGTGTACATGTGTTGGTGTGTGTATAATGTGTGTATGTATATCTCTCTATTAATACGTGCAATTTATACATATTTTTCGTTCGAAATTTTATGAGAGTGATATGAAGAATGGCGTAATATAAAAATCGGAAAAAAATGTATTGTAAATGAATGTGATTTCTATTTGTCGCGATTGAAAAGTAAAACTGATATTTTCTCATCCCTAAGGCCTTGCTCAATGATGTTGGGGAAGCAGAATTTTTAGGGTTGCGTAGAAGTCGGGTGACCTTTATGGTTCTGTCTGTCCGTCCGTCTACACAGACGTAGATCTGGGACCTAAAAACAGAAATAATGTTTTTGAAAAAAAAACATTTTTTTCCATGATTGAAATTAAAAAAAAAAAAAAAAAACAGTGTCAAAGACTACTACAGAATGCCTACGGAACCGTATCATGTGCGTGCTCACCACGCTCTTGACCAATTTTATTTTTTCGAATAAAAGAATTCAAAGAAATAAAAATAATGATCATCAGTCATTTAATATGGAAAATGAAAAAAATATATATCTCAATTGTTATTAATTAATTTTGAGTATAAAAATTCGTGCGACAGATAGTATGGTTTAAAATTATACAATTTTTTTAATTTTTCCATGAGGGTATGGAGATTGTGTCATTGATGATGGAGATGACGAAATGCGGGGGACCCACGGGCTCGGGTGAAAAAAAAAAAATTGAAAAAAAGGGGTCTTCGGGGGTCAACGAGACCGTGCCGCGCGCGTCGAGATAGCGCGGACGAGATGTCGCCCGGCGCGGCGTGAAGATCGCGGGAGGGTCCGTGGGAGGGGGTGGACGAGGGGATCGTAACGCCAACGGGCAATTATCGCAATCGCCCGGATCCAGGGAAATCAATTAAGGGGGGCTAAGTTCAATCGCTCAATAAATTTTCGAGTTGCGGACCGAATCACTGACAACCTTTATGGCCTCAAATCCGTGGTGCAAAAGTGTGCGTGCGTGCGCATGCGTGCGCCTCGCGTGTGTTAATATGAGTTTCGGTGGCCTCTGCAAATACGCTTTTTTTTTTTTTTTTTTTTTTTAACTCGACGCTGATTAGGGCCGACCAGCGGCGAGTTTCTCTATCGTCAGCTTGGCAAACGTTTGCACGTCAACAACTCGACCGGAGCATCTCCACACACACAAGCAAAATCTTTGGAGGAATTTTTTTTTTCTTCTTTTTTCCGTCATCTTCAACTTTTGCCTCCTTTCGCCGTCGCGTGTGAGACGCTTTTGACGGCTGGACCGACTTTCTTCAATCCCGACTAACTCGGCATGACGGTTTTTGTCATTTCTCATTTGCTTGTGGGGTTATTTTTTTTTCTCGTCTTTCGTTTTGCTGCTTCATTTTTTTTGGGGTTCTGTAGCCGACCCTTATGGACTCTGTGTGTCTGTCCGTCCGTATGTCGCCTCCCATTATCTCATTTACACACCTAGTGAGATGAAATTTGGTGTCTGGGCGTAGATTGAAGACCCAAAAACAGAAATTATGATATTTTTGGAAAAATCTTTTTTTTTGGACGCTCCAAATAATATTTCAGGACCTATTGATTTTAGCTTGTAATTAGTAACTTCAATGAAGATTATAACCAACAATTAGGCAAAAATAGTTTACGAAGAAATACGAAGCGGCTTAACATGGAATAGCTCTGGATACGTGTTATAATGAGTTGAAGAGAACGGCTACGAAACCCTATCATGTGCGTGCCTAACACGTTCCTGGATCTTTTTTTTTTTTTTGCCGTTATTTGCCCGCCGGTGGTTCGTTCATTCGTACGAATGAGTCTAGGGTTGGTCGAAATTTTCGTTAATTCTGATTGCATGTTCCGTCCGTCGAACTTACCGTCGAAAATTGTTGGTTTTACAGGCGAACGTGAGTCAGACTGAATATCGCAGAGCTCACGTGGAGTACCTGACCAGGCTGCACTCGCGGGCCGGCAAAGACGACAGACTGAGAAAACTTCATACGTTCCATCCAACAGGTAAAGCATTTATTATCATTATTATTATTATTATTATTATTATTATTATTATTATTATTATGATCATTATTATTTTCAATTTGACACAATTTTTTTCTTTAAATTTTTACGTGAAAATGTGTTCGAAATTTCTTAAATATCAATTATCGGTTTCAACAAAGTTGTTTATTGTTATTATAATAATAATAATTATTATTATTTTCTTTTTTTTTTTCAATTTGAAGAATTTTTTTTTTCTTTCCATTTGCACGTGAAAATGTGTTTGAAATTTCTTAAGTATCGAGTATCGGTTCCTACAAAGATACAGATGTGACAAAATAACGTCCCCTCTGTTTTCCGTTATAATTAATTAATTGCAAATCGTGAAGCCATCGGCCGTGTACAATCGGAAAGTGGACTATGGGCCGGTTCTTTCCACGCGGGCCCTTCAACCATATATATGCATGTCATAATCCTCCAGTATTCGAAAAAGATCACTTTGTAACTCGATTAATTAATTTATTCTATTATATCGGTAATAAATGTATTCAGTTTAATCGAATATTCGATTATTCATCTTTTCTCGCACTTCTGCACGCCCAACATGAATTCAAAAGATGTTTTTACACCAAAAAAAATCCAATGCTACCTATCGGGTTTTTTTCACTTCTTTTTTTTTCTCAGTTGTGGAAAAAAATCAATGAGGAATGTGATAAAAACATTGTTTGACGAAGGAAAACATCGGGTCGACGGTAAATATGTGAAAAATGTTGAGCAACGAACGAATGACACTCGATTAAACGGTGACAAGTGTTGTTTTTCATGTGATTTTGCAGTTCGAACGTGATCACGCGATCGTTAAATTGATTGATTGTGAATTAAATCGGTGATGGGCACAGTCGCTGAACGAGTGGTTTATCAATAAGAATATACTTGTCACACAAGATTTTTTCTCGGTTTCTTCACACCTACGCTCGTACGGGAAACGAGGGAATCATTAATCATTCGTGGATCGCGAACGACTTGTAACGTCATTTTCTTCATGTCTGCTCGATGAATTGGTTGCGCAATTGTTTGCACGACGATTATTCTTTTTGGGATGGGGCTACGGTCTCATGATTGAGCTAATAACGGTGATACAGTTCGCACTATTTCTTTTTCAGACAAAATTGAATATTTGGAATTTTTGGAAATAAAGAAAATAAAAAAAATGAAACTCTTTTTACGGTTCCGTCCGTCTGTTTGCATGTCACAGCCCTCCCGTTTTGACATTTGTGAAATGGAAGAACCCATCAGAATAAAATTCGACATAAGAATTGATGACCAAATACAGAAATCATGAGATTTGGAAAAAACAATTTTTTTCGGTCTTTGCAATTGTCCCTGCAATTGTTAAACTATCGATGAAAAGAATTGGAAAAAATTACAGAACGTAACTTCTAATTAGTAGTTCCAATGAAAATTACAACTAAATCTGAAGTCAAAATAGTTTATGACGAATTTAGAAAAAAAAAACGATTTTTTTCCAATTGTATAATTAACTTTTATAGAGATAACATCTTGCGTCATCACGAATTAGCTCTTGACACGTATTATGAAAAGTTAAATAGAATGTTGGTGAGAATGGCTACGGAACCCTATCATTTGGCGTGTCCAACACGTATTGACCAATTTTTTTCTTTCCTTTTGTTAAATCTAGTCATTGTTTTTAGAGATAAATTCTTCAGGATTTAACGATGAAAGATTCTTTAATTGACATCACTGGAAAATGTTTGAAAAAAGTTTTTTTTTCTCCTAATTGAAGTGGATGATGCGGCTATTATCCTCGTCAAGTTTGATTAGCAGTAAAATTAGAAGTAAAAAAGAGGATAAAGAATATAAGAATAAAACAAATTCATCAGCTATCCCCAAGTGGAAAAAAAATATATAAACAATTGACAGATTATATTCAGATCTGGACATATATTTTTTATATGCAAACTGTACATAATCTGCATAGATACCATACGTATCTATGGTAAATAATCAGCATAGATACCATAAATATCTACGGTATCCATGCAGATTATGTATAGTTTGCATATAAAAAAACATATGGCCACTTCTATATATAATCTGTCTATTGTTTATATATTTTTTTTTCCACTTGGGTCTTCAGAATAATGCAAAATTCTCGATCGCAAAATTAGTAAACAAACAAAAAAAACATTTTTCATAATTATATATTACCTAAAAAAAGTGTCGATTTCTTCGAATTACCGAAGAGTAAGAATTATTCTTGAGCAACGAATGGTCGAGTTCAAAAAGCTGTTACTGACTAAATTATTCTTTATTAAATTCTTTGTTTGCTAACCCGTTGAGGTCACATCTCCAAATAATAACATTTTTATTGCATTAATGTCTACGAAGCTGGGCAGGGGTCCAATGGACCCCGAGTGACCGCAAGGAGTTAGCCAAATTATTTTTTTAAAATATCATAAAATTGCTCGATCGAGATATCGAAAAATGTGTAGAATAAAGATTCCGTGGCCCTCATCGCTATAATTACGCCATTGACTCACGCCTGAGATATTCGTTCCGGTGTTACGTGCAATTGTTGTAAATCCGTAACCCCCCCCCTTCTCGTAACAGCAGACTCTATATATGGTGCATCGAGATTCGCGAATCCGGAAATACAATTTTCGATCAATGCTTCGTCCGCGCACGTTGCCAGACGTTTTGCACAAATTTGGAAACGTCCGGATGATCTTATTCGCGTCTGCGACGTTTTCGGGTGGGTGGGGTGTACTTCCTGCTTCGCGAATTACTATACAGGCACTTTATGGAGATGTCTCGCTCGGTTGGGCCGCAATGTGAAACACGAACGGGAGACCGCGCGTAATGTCTTGCATCCTGTTTACTTTCCCAAGTCTGTCGGTGCAAGCGCGCGGGCGAGCGCAGCAAAAACAGACAAGAAAGTCAACGAGTGGTTGGCCCTGCAGCTACCGGCCCTCGGAACTCCTGTGCCGGTGCACCAGAAATCCATCGACCTTCCAATCGTTATCTTCGACTCCTTATTTATAATTTTTTTATTTCATTTTATTATCGACCCTATTCTTGCTGAATGCTTTTTTGCACCTCATTCTTTCTGAAAGACCGACCTTTCAAAATTTCTTGGATTTTATTATCTCGTTGTTGACGTGTCCGTTGACGGTTATTATTATATCTCGTTGTTTATTATTATTTTTATTTTTTTTAAATTTATTTTTGATCCTATTCATGGTAAACGCTTATTAGCACCTCATTTCTGAAAGACCGACGTTTCAAAATTGCTTGCATTTTTTTTATTTCCCGTTATTTATTATTATTATTATTGTTTAAAATTTTATTTTTAATCCTATTCCTAATAAACGCATATTTGCACCTCATTATGAAAAGGGGTAGGACCGACCCTGCACCTTCAAAATTTCTATAACAAATACAGTAAATTTTATGGTTCAATTACTATGAAATAATTCATGCATTATGCACAAGAAATTAATTTTTACTAGCTCGACTGAAATTGATAAGAAAAATTGCTTTAATAAATCAATAAATACACGAGAGTGACACAGAGTCCCGAGAAACGAGACAAACAAGTTTTCAAAAAGAAAATCGATAAATCAATGAAATTTCAAGCAACAGAACATTTTTTTTTTGTCATATATATTATTTTATATTGTGTTCGAGATATCTTCCATTCTCCCATTATTCGGGGAATGCATTAACCATTCCAATAAATTCCACGAATAGTTGAATGCTTTTCATTCGGACCCCACATATCGCTTTGACAGTGAAATATTGAAATAGTCATTCGTGAAGTAAATATCGACAGAAAAAAAAATTTGAATAATAATTAAAATAAGCAAAGCCGCGAATCATGAGAATCGAAAAATCTATGCCGCAATGTCCTGTCACATAATCTGCCGTGTCTCCGTCGGTACCGAGAGAGAGATCCCCCTTGAATCTCGCCAAGATGCCCCGGAGGGACGTACGAGGTTCCGTAATACGCCGAAGAAAAGATCATCATCCGTGCAACCGTGTCACCGTGAATGACAGTTGCCCTAATGACTATTTTCTTCACACGACGAACTGTCGAGCTCGTTGCGAGCGGCTTCGTCAGCAGCCATTGCCACGTCAAAGTCCAACGAGGAACTCGTTGTGCCGTTCGGTCAGATCCTCTCCGAACGCGGCTTCGCCATTGCCGATTGAATAATCAGCGTGGGAGGACGACGAATCGATGAAGATGGAAATTATCAAAATTAAATTCTTCGTTATCGCTGGCGAAGGGGCTGGCCATGGAAAACCGTGAGAATCTCGTGACACAAAAATAGCGATCATTAAGGGGGTTTTGAGTCACCGGGAAAATTGGAAAACAACTTTTTTTTTCGTGATACGATCAATTCAAATTGAAAATCGATTTTGCCCTTATAAAATAACTATACTTAGCGATCATTTCGAATTTTTTCATAGCTATGTGAAGCATTTGAACGTTGTAAGATCTATCACAACATTTTTCACTTGTCGGAGCTTTTGGACCATAGGGACTCAACGGATTTTCAATTCTGACGTCTCATTTTCTTCGTAACGAAGTTCATAATCAGATGAGTGTAGGATTTTTTTTTCTACGCTCTCTGGACATTGTAGCAAATTATAACATGAATGAAAATCAAGTTTTCTGTAATTTTTTGGATAAACAGTTGAATAATGGCTTACCATAAATTCATTTCACCTCGCTTCCCAAATTCCCACACTCATCTGAGAATGTAGTTTGTTACGAAGAAAATGACACGTCAGAATTGAAAATCCGTCGAGCCGTATGATCTAAAAGCTACGACGAGTGAAAAATTTTGTGATAAATCTTACAGCTTTCAGATGCTTCATATAGCTATGAAAAAAAAATTTGAATGACAGCTGTGTATAGGTATTTTATAAGGGTAAAATCAATTTGAAATTTGGATTGATCGTGTCACGAAAAAAAAAAATCCAATTTCTTAGCCAAATTTCAACGTTTCCACCATCACACAGCTTTCTCTATAGGGAAGCAAATTCCGAAAGAAAAAAAATATAATTTATCAGAAAAACAACACGAGACTTGTCCAAATCTATAATCTTGTATCTGTTCGGGACAAAAATTTTCTCTGGTGTTTTGTTATCGGTTAGAACTAGAATTCTCGATCGTAAAATACGGAATTATCTAATCTGAGCTCTTTCTTCGCGCCTAACGCGTGTGGTTAAAATTGTAATCGGAATGTTTTCTCGTACGAGCAACGAAAGTTTCGAATTTGTGAAGCAGTTGAGTGCTATCGGCAGATCTGATTTTTTTTTTTTTTTTTTAGATACTCGACCAATCGTGACATCGTTACAATGTTAATGCAGAAAAGTCGAGAGGTCACGCAAATGCATTGGATAGATTTTGTTTTTTTGTTTTTTTTTTTCGTACCAAGTAGAACACTCGATAGCGACGATATCGCAGCCGGAAACTCGATCCGCAGTATAAACGACGACCGACGCAAAAGTTGACTTCTGATTGCCTCGTGTGTAACGATAGAATTATTGGAGTCCGATCGATATGTCATGTTCGATTGCGATAGTTCAACGTTACATTGAACGACGATTGGTTACAATGTGTGCAAAAGTCGCGCCTAGGGTCATCGAAATGCATCGTAATCGCTTCAGTGCCAACTTTTTCGTCGTTCTCCGTTCCTCGAAGAGGCAACAAACTGATTTTATCGTTGGAAAAATACTAATCGCTGAATTATTTATCAAATCACACGCCTCGTAACCTTTTTATTTCGTTTTATCAATTTCTTCTTTTTTAATTCACAAAATTAAGGATCTTGAATGTTATTGGTAGCTATCGATAATGTCAGACGAGTTCGATACTGATGCAACTTTGTTGTGATCCAATTTGTGTTGAAAATCTCGATTTCTCGGCTTTGTACTTGAGAAGAAAACTTTATTGAAGAATATTTAAAAAATGAATGAATTATTTTATTTCGATTACTCGGCAATAAATTTCGACCCGATATTCAAGTCTGCTCTGTTTGGTAAATTGCCAAATTATAGTTGAATCAGTCAGACGGTTTGAAAATATTATTTTATCACGACATTCGCGTGACGATAATTTTTTTCATAAGTTGATGCTTAAAAAATTTCCAGTCTGATAAATCAGTCTTTTCTCCTTCAGCTTGGGGCCATTTATTTTTTATTTGCACTCCATAGACTATCAGAACATTTTCGTGAAAGTATTTGCTCGACGTTCTTCAATATTTCAACTTTTCTCATGCTATAAGATGTAAAATAAAATAAATAAATTTTGAAATCATATTTTCCCGCAAATAAAAATGTCAAAACCATTCAAAGTTTTTCTCGGAAGCTCGTGACCGACAAAAAAAAATTCACACAACTTTTTCTAATTTTTCGGAACATTTATTTTCGTGACATTTCGATTCGATTTTGAATTTTAATTTGTCGTTAATTAAAACCTTCGAATTTTTTTATATTCCGACTGGAATTTTGAAAACTCCAACGTTCGAATGTCCAAGATTCGAACGTTCGAGGTTCTCAAAATTCCACTCGGAATAAAAAAAATCGAAGGTTTTAATTAACGAAGCATTAAAATGCGAATAAAAAACCGTCATACTTACGAGCCTTTGAAACATTTTCTCGGAAACCAATGCGACACGAAGACCCAAAATTTGGTAGATACCTTTTGGACATTCGAACGTTCGAGGTTTTCAAAATTCCAGTCGGAATAAAAAAAATTCGAAGGTTTGAATTAACGAAGAATTAAAATTCGAATAAAACAATGTCAAACTTACAAGCCTTTGAAACATAAAAAATTTGAAACAGTGTGCGTCTGTCTATATAACGCGACACGCGTGCATAAGATGCACTTTCTCTCGTTGCAACTCGTGCCATTCGCTCGAATCGTAGCGGCAAAGGAACAAGGGAAAAAAAATGAAAAAAAAGCGAAAAAGAAAAAACGAAAAAAATAAAAAAATACAAGAAGAAACGAACGTGGTTTAGCGGTCTCTGGCGTGAGCCATTCGATGGTCGTTGTCAGTCGTCCGGTTGTCGCGACGACGACGTACGGGACACATGGGGCGACGTCTCGAGCTTGAGGGATGTATAACAGTCCGAGCAAGAGAGACGGCAACTCCAAAGGGAAACCCGTAAGCCATTCTCGACAACGTCCAAAGTCCCCCAAGCCCCCTTCGCCCCCCCCCCCCACCCCCATTAACACCCATTTATGCCGCCTCGCGACACATCGACTCATCCGTTGTATTTATAATAACATTGTTTCTATTAGCTACGTGAGAAAAGTTACGATCCACGGAAATAGACGATGAATATGTCGTAGCAACGATTTTTACTCACATTCGTAACTTCGCACTTTAGAAAAAAAAAAAAACTTTCGTCGACGAAAAAAATAAATTAAAAAAAATTAAATAAAAATGGAAGGAAAAAAATGTGTTTATCGAGGTAGGAAGCGGTCAAAGACAAATCGTTAATAGGTCGTGAGCTCGAAAATGTATTTTGTGTGTGTCTGTGTGTGTGTTGAAAAAAACCGATGAAATAGATTGGAGGACGTTGGGTTTTGCCAAGCCCCCGTACATTTCACGGATCCGGGGACCCGTTGGTCAGCGTGGGAAGCGCCGTGTGAATTCCCCCCCCCCCGGCGTTCTTCTTCACCCCCCTGTCCCCCTCTCCCCGCCGCATTTCTTGTACGTCCCACGCTATCTATTTTCGATTAGAATGCCAAGTGATAAAAGCTATATTCGGCTCGAGACCCGTGATTCCGACGGTTATTTGAGATATCAAAGAACGCGATTCCGTCGGATAATCAGTGGCGGCTATCGCGACTCCCGTGCGTTCGATTGTACATATATGTATCAGGGTGGTCCTTTTGTTTTTTTTTGTTTTTTTTTGGCGCTCCCAGAGAATAATATGGTTGGAAATACATTTTTTTAAGTACGCTCGAGACTTGAGATCCCTATCTCAATTCTGAACCCTGCCGCCAGCCTCCCGAAATTCGCCGTTCGAATAACGCAGTGTTTTTTCATATTTCAGAATTTTATGGTATTACGAGTGGGAATGGTTTTTTTTTTTTTTACTGACGCGAAAAAAAATGTAATTCGTTACAAAAATGTAATTCCTTACAGATAATGAACAATTATTTTTTTCGAGTCAGTCATTATAAAAAAAAACCTATTTTTCATGTATAATATGCCTCGAAAGAAATGATTGTTCATAATCTACAGTGCAGAATTTCCATCGTGATAAAATAAAATTATGAATTATGAAAAATTCTATGTTATTCGAATGTCAAACTTCGGGAGGCTGGCGGCAGGGTTAAGAATCGAGATAGGTACCTCAAATTTCGATAATACTTTTTCATATTCATTTCGAACCATATCATCCTTTGGGAGCGCCAAAATAAAAAAAAACGAAATAAGGACCACCCTAATATACATACATATACGATTCATCTCTATGTATATGAACCCTCGTGTTCATTCCAGAGTGGACCAGTCATCGAAGAACCGGCCCGCGCTTGAACGACGATTCGAAAAAAAAAACAAATTCCACGGATTTTTTGGGGAGGGGGAGGGGGAAAACGAGGGCTTCTCTGGATCGAAAAACTTTGGCAAAACTCAGAATCGTAGGTGATGAGTAATCGCCACGAGCAAACGTGTCTCGACTTATTATAACGTCACAACCGCGTTATTGTCCGATGCTTTTCTCAATCGCCCACGCATTTATTCTCGGACGTTTGTTATCTATTTCTTTTTTTCACAGTTATTTTCGTTCGACCATCTATTTTCGTATTCAGCGACACACGTGATCTTAAGTTCGTAGCTGTGGCCAATGGACTGTACGAATATGTTGTTCATTGGTTTCTTTTTTTCAAGGGTTTCGTACCTGTGAAAGAAAAAAGCGGAACCCTTATCCTTGAGGATCTCTCTCCAGTCTGTTTGTCTGCACGTTTGTTCACAAAACGTTTGTCCCATTTTCTCGGAAACCAATGCGACGTGAAAACTCAAAATTTGGCATCGTTATCCGGATTATTAACTCGGTTAATTTACACTAGTTAACACTTAATAATATTCACATAAGAATTAAACAGAGGAAAAGTTAAATACTCGAATTATATATTTTAAAAAAATGTATATGTCATGTGGGGTGTCGATGGTGAAAGTCCTCGGCATCGATGTGGGAGTCTAAAAAAAAATGGATATATTTATGATCGCATAATGAATGTTTCTTCTCTTGTAACCGAGTTTTCGTTTGTAGTAGAAAAAAAAATGATTTTTTTGTGAAAAAATAATTTATTTTGAGGAAAAAAATTTTTTTTTTACAAAAATCGATGGGTCGGGAAAATTGATTCTTATGCGTTAATCTTTAAGAGTTGGGTGTGAAAAGGTTTGTAGTGAACGTCGTTTCTTTTGTAGTCAAGCCGAAAGAAAGTTTTTCGGACTTTCAAGGGTTTCTGGACCCCCAATTTTGACGAAAATCGAATCTAACGGTTTATTCACATCGAAGCTTAACATTTTTGTACTCAATTTCCTGTCGGTATTTTATTTTTCATATTTTTTTGGTGTCATTACATTTTTTGTTTCCGTAGTTCACACAATAAGTGACGATACTATAAATATGCTGTAAAAAATTTAAAGCGATGTGAACCTTGGTTCAAAAGTTAGAACTTCCACAAGGTTGGAATAAGTGAATGGTGGAAAAACGGTTTTGAATTTGGCGGTCGGACGCGCCATGCGATATTTGTTCTACGCTCCAAATTCTGTAACTTTATCAATTTTTGGAATTTTTCAATTCTGGAAAGCTTGAAAGATTCCTAACCGTTTAGACTAATAAAATAAAAAAAAAAATTAAATAATTTTTTTTTCAATTTTCGCGTATATAAGGCTTTAAACAAAATCAGAGGAATATAACGGCTTACTCGAAGCTCACGAGCCAATCATAACCACAGGTCCCTGGTCTCTCATAAATTTCTCTAAATCAATATCACAAACTTGTCATTTTATCATGAATGGGCATTCATTCAATGAAAATGTATTTCAAGTCCTTATCGGACCAAATTATAATGAATTTTACCGGATTTATTAAACATTTCAAATCATCGTATAATAATAATTCACGTTAATTGATCATAATTATAACACAACCGTGAAAATAACAATTTTTTCAAACGAATAATCATAATTATTTATTTGGAAAAGTATTTAAAATACATTTTCAATGAACGAATGCCCATTCCTGACTGCGATGATGCGAAGAACGCCCGACAAGTGTCAATGTCCAACAAAAAAAAATACCACACCCTAAACTCGGTGCCAAGTTATGCAAACCCATAACTTGACCATTTTTTTCTTCATTCATTGTTGCAGAACGTTTGCCAGAGACGATGGAGATGCGGATGTACAATCGAACACGTCGAAGCCCTCGCAGCGAAGCGTCGAACGACGACCTCGAAGACGAAGTGGCGATGACGTCAGCACCCGCGGATTTCGTGTATTTTTCGTTGAACAATTTGGACGACGAGGCAATGGTGGAACACGCGAATCTGAGGTTCTTCATCGATCCAACGAACACACGCATAGACGACGACAATTACGACATATTTTTGCATCGATTGACCGCCGATTCGCGACAATTCGTTTCGCGACACAAGCTGCCGATCGGTTTGCGAGGTCCGCGTTGGATCGAGATCGATGCCACGGAATTGACGAGCATGTGGCACGAGTACGGGGTGGAAAATCGGGGAATCGAATTGACATTCGTGAGAACATCAAAAGGCGGATTTTCGGAAAAACCGCGAATCTCGTTGACGGTGATGAACGTTTTTGTCACGAGGCCACGTACAAACAACGACGACGATGGAGGAAACCCACGCGGCCGAAGAACAAAACGACGCGCGTCTCCCGATCTCCCATCGCTTCACAAAGGAACTCGCACGGATTGTCGCGGTGAGAACAAAAAATGTTGCCGTCACGAGATGACGGTCATATTCAAAGATCTCAAGGGTTTCGAATTCATCGTCCAACCGAAAAACTTCGATGCGGGTTATTGCAAGGGACGCTGTCCGCCCCGTTACAATCCGGCTCATCATCACGCCGTGCTACAGAGCTTGATCTGGAAAGCCGACAAACGAAAAGCTCCGCGTCCTTGTTGCGCACCCAGCAAACTCGACGAACTCGAGATACTTTATTTCGACGAAAACGATCCCACCAAACTCAAAGTTTCCAGTTGGAAAAACATGAAAGTATTGGAGTGCGCGTGTTCTTAGATTTGTTTTTTTATTTTTTTATCGTTAATTCTTATTTTTTCAATTTTTATTATTATTACTTCTGATTATTATTTTCTCTTTCTTTTTATATATATATATGTGTATAATTGAATTATTATGATTTTTTTTTCAATTATCGTTTGTCGAGTCTTTCGAAATATGTTGTTCGAGTTTAAGCACCAAAGATTAGCCACGAATCTTCCACTCGATCACTCCGCGACACAGTTGGAACGTTTGGAAATTGTTTTATGCGTTACTTTCTTTCTTTTTTTTTTTTTTTGTTTTGTTTTATTTTTGCCTCGACGGAACAACGGTATCATCGAATTGTGTTTTTATTTTATTTTATTTTATTTCGTTTCGACGATCCACATCGTTCATGTCACAATGAAATTTTTTTCACCGAGTCCTCTCCATCGCGAAAAAAAACTCGTAATCCCGAATATAATCTCAATGAATTTTGTAAATCATAATTAATCGATTGATCACAATTTACAATTCTTTTTTTTATATCGTTATTATTTTACTATTATTTTTTTTTTTTAATTCTAATTATTTTCTGTTTCAAATCTTTATTCATCTTCGATCATCGAAGAAACGACAAAACATTTCCAATTGTGTGGAGGATGTACGTTTAATTACGTCCGAAAGCCCTTCCTTCGTGTATCGTCTAATTAGCCCCCTCCCTCCTCTTCCCCTCCTCTTTTCTATGTATCTCTCGTGACTGTGATATTAAAATAACGAATGAAGAAAGAAAAATGAAAAAAACAAAACGAAGGAAAAACCAATTAAACAAAAAAAATAATTAAACAATAATAATAATAATAAATAATTAACACGACACGTGTTTAGCGGACGGTCTTTGTCTGATCTTCGTCTACCGTGTCGCTGTAACAATGTCATGTCTCCGCTTTTATAATTACCGTTATAACACTCGGTTAATACGCAACTACATTACGCTACTTAGTCTCGTACTAGACTCTGGCACGTTACCAGCATAATCGTTCGCGTCGTAACTATTTATCGAGACACGCCGATAGACGACGAATAAGCGTCCCCCCTCACCCTCACCCTCACCCCCAATGCGTTCGTAACCAACTGCAGTTCTGTTGCAGTCACACGTTGACCACTTTTTTTTCAATTATATTATATTATTTCATTATTCCGTGATGCAATGTGAAAGTGGCACTGTCAATCCCAGTATCCTTCTCCCCTACCCCCCCCCCCCCTTCCCCCTAACGCCGGAGTTGCATATGTGTTCCATGGGAATGTCCCATCTTCACGTAACTACGTCGGTTGTTTGCGAATTTCTTTTTTTTTTTCAAACGGTATTGTCATATCACGTCTGTGACACGTCTGATGATAATTATCAGACACGTCTAGACGCACTCCGGTTAACCGACTGTTCGACGTCTATTGGTTATTCAATCGTTATTCACAAACGTACCGGCTAATCAAACTATTCTATCGATGCTTCGATGTATCTTTTTTTTTTTTTTTTGCCATTCCGATTAACGTTGTGAAATTTCTTTGTCGACGATCATGGTGAATACCAATTGTTTACAAACGTTTGGATAATCATGAGGGCGAAATAGTTATTTTTTTCAATGGAATACAATTTTTGAAAAATATATATTTTTTTATTAAAAAAAAAAAAGATAAATTTGTTTGAAGCATTTGAATTACGACGTCGGCTACACGACATCGGTGTTCTTCAGATGGTTACGAGCGCATGGAAAATGAATTTTCGAATACAACACCGATTTACAATTTTTATTGCCGGACCGACGAAAATAATCGGAATTGTTTTTCGAGTATTTTTTTTTTTAATTTTTCTATTTTTTTAATCTAATGAAGCCGGAAAATTTTTGATTACTCAGCCGAAATATAATCGTGAAACCACCGAAATTTCTCTTGGTACATTATAATCGCACATAGTCGTGATTGTCGTTGTAGCAACTAAATGTCGTCGTGCGCACATCAACATGCTATAATACGCTATACCGTAGCCAGCATAGATATATTTATATATAAAACCATAGACATGTAATAGAGTGGATCTTATCTGGGGTAATTTTTCAATTGAAATTGCGTAAACTCTCGCATAGGTTCCAAATGATTTTTAAAAAATGTTCGCGAACTCTCCCCAACCTATTTTAATTTTTTTCTGATTGTACACCATGAAATGTTTATCGAGTTTATTCATCATAGCTAAAATATCGACCTAAAAAAAGTTTGTTTTCATAATTTTTAAAGCAAAGTACGCATCTATTCGTTGATGAAGAAAGCACATTAAACAATGTTTTCTTATGTTAATATTTAAGCCACGATAAATAAACTTGATAAACATTTCATGGTATATAATTTCAAAAAATAAAAAATTCCATAGGTATGAGTAAATATTGAGATAGGTTGAAAGGACTTCGCGAAAATTTGAAAAAAAAAATCATTTGTTACCTATGTGGGAAGCTTAGGCAATTTTAATCCAAAAATAACTCTTGCTGAGGACCACTCGATTGTGTAAATACAATGTATAATTGTCTCTCGTGTCCACAAAATGTTATATTTAGATACTCCGATTCCCACGTTGCGTTATGACCCGCGTGTGCATTCGTACGTACAAAAACACGCACACGCGCATGGCGTACGCATATTTATATTAATTTATTACAATTGTAAGGCTCGCGCCGATGCGCGGCCCGCATTAATCCCTCTGGATCGTCGTGTAAACTCTCGTCTATTAATCGTCGCATGCAGCAACGATGTTTTGTAACTGCTGCGTCCGATGCGACTCGAACCGATCGAACCGCGTTATTTTGGTTCCTGCATCGTTGCATTATGAATTATTTACAAATAAATGAGGTACGAACGGTAACCGCCGCGAATTTCGCGGCCGGAGAAGTCGTCGTATTTTTTTTTAATAAAAAAAAAATTTTAATAAAAAATAAATTTTTTTATCAATCGCGAAACTTTTTATTGTATAAAACGCGAGAAAGCGGGGGAAAATTATTGAAAGGGCATATCTATCCCTCGAGCTTTGTGCGAAGTTGCGCTTTGTATTTATATTGAGAAACTGTTCCGTAAATCCGGTTTTCATCCATGACCATGTATCCGGGCATATATGCTCGACTCTCACGAGCATGTATATGACGAACGATCCACGACAATGGTGTGCCTAACTTTTTAAATATACGTAGGAAACAAATTTTTTTCTGAATAAAAAGAAAATGAAGATATTTTGCAATTTTGCGTCGTAATTTTTGAAAACCTCTTCCTCGATCCTCCTGTTTCGTCGATGTTATTACGTGTTTCTTTTTTTTAATGATCTGGGAATTTTATTTGTCGAATCGAGTGAAATTGTGAATACAATTTATCCGAAATTATTATCTCTTTGTTGAGGCTTTTCTTTTCTTTTTTTTCGTTTTTAATTGAAATCAGTCCGGATTTTTGGAATGTGAACGAGTTAAAAGTGCTACGGGGTAAAATAGATCCCTACAATACCTACAAAATGTTCTATGAAAAATAAAATTAAAATGTGTTAATCCAGAAAACACTAGTTATATTTTCCAAATATTCGTTATGTAGCGTTTTCTTGAAGCTCTATAATTTCACACATTATTGTATTGATAATTCTGTTGAAACTGATAAGTGTAATCTTGCTTGAGATTCATGGTCCAGATTAACAACCACTAGCTTCAACTGAAAAAAAAATTGCGGATTTGCAGAAGCTGTGAAAATTCAAATAGTAAAGAAGTTAAAATATTTTTTCCACAACAACGACGTTTCAGACGAATCACAATGATGGCAATTTGAAAAGCGCGCCAGAATTTGGAATCTATCATCGTAGAGAGTAGCCACCGCGAACACACAAAAATCACTAACTGAACATTTTTCATAAGTGAGGTTAGTTCGTTCATCGATACATATAGAAATATAGATGCAAACATGTATCGCTCCTGGTGAATTCTTTTGATTTATAACTTCAAACGCAAAATACATAAAAAATAACGATCGACACATCGTCCCGTAAAAAATGTCGTTCTTACGAAAAACTCAGGTTAGTATTTAATAATATTTCCACAACAACCCTTTAGTCCTCCACCCAGTTCGTCGAATGTAATATCCTAACCTCCAAAAAAATTCCGGCTTTTCGTCAAACTATGATTAAACAATATTTCAGCAATGGGGCACATTCGCACGAGTTTGGTACATCTTCGACGCAAAATGGCAGGATCCTTTCAAAAGCGCTCCTCTCATCAGTCGTTATCTCATGGGCAAACACAAACCCATATATCATCCCATGGGTAAGTACAAACGGAGCGTACCTCACTGTCACGCATCGGATTCTGCAAAAAATTACAAACAAAATATTTTGCAGGTGACACCGGCGATCACGTAGTAATCATAAATAGCAAAGAGATAGCGATGAGGGGCGACGAGTGGTCCAAAAGAGTTTATTACCATCACACCGGATACGCGGGAGGGGCGACGTGGACGTTGGCCTGGGAACTTCACAAGAAAGATCCCACGATGGTAACAAAAATCGCACTCGCGACGCTTTTCACAGCGACATTCAAATCCTATACTCACGTCCGTCGTTTCGCAGGTTATGCGCAAGGCTATAATCAGATCTATGAAGAACAGCTTACAAAGGAGATATACGATGGAACGTGTCCACATATATCCGGATGACAAAGTGCCGGACCATATAATGGTCAATGTAACCAATCAGATAAGACAGTTGAGAGAGGTTCCGACACGTCTGGACCACATACCCAAGGAGGAGGTTCTGAACTTCCCCAAACTCGTCAAATTTCCCCAAACTTATATCAAGCCTTAGGTGCAATTGTAATTCATCCGTTTGTAATATATCGATCGAATCTTAATAACGTAACATTTTTAATAAATATATCACACACATTTCTGATTGAACAATGGGTTTTAATTGTTTGACCTCTTTATCAGCATTCGTTGTGACAAAAGTACCGTATCGTATGTTTATCTTCCAATCGTCTCGATTACTCCAATCCAATTGACTCAATAGGTGCAATAGGCAATAAAAAACTAATTTTTATTGTTAAAAAAAATGCATTGCCAAAAAATTTGACCTCATTTTCGTCCATTCAATAGATTTGTATATCGCGGTTCTCCATTCCCATTGATAATCTCTTCGCTGATTGGTGGAAAACAAGTTATTTTCCGGTGGTCAACGCAGCATCGAATCACAATCGCGTCTCGTTCCACCCACGCAGCATCCGACCGTTCTGTCCTCAATTTGATGCGCAACGTCACCACGTCTTCGCAATGAGTGCGAGAGAGATGGCGCTGTCGGCGCTCGTTGCCGAGCGAAAGAGACAGTGCGATAAAGGTTACGCCATCACCTTAAGATTCTAGTGATTTTTTTACAGTAGTTCAACACCCGTTCGGCAACAGACAAGGGGAGAGAGTCTGTTGGTCTGTTCTGTGCGCGAGTCTGCGCTGCTGGTGGTTGCACAGCGCCAGCGTGACACAAAGTAGATAGGTGCGAGTGAGAGAATTATTTTCGCACAGCAAAGTGCAACGAAGCCGTTAGGAACCGCCGGACATGTAGTAATTGCGGTAATTCGATAATAAACGATATATAAATACAACGTTTAACTAATCGAATCAGTTGTGCGGTGCGAGAGGGTTCTACGATAAGATAACATTTTTTCGGCGAGAACTGATTTTTCATAGGTTACGTCTGCATCTACGTTCGAGAAGTACCGTTTCGTTTTTTTTTTCTTTTTTATTTTTTTATTTTTTATTTCTGCCAATCGTGATTTTTCACGTACGAAGATGGCTCTACGTAAAGTGAAGGGAAACTTTGAACGAATGTTTGACAAGAATTTGACAGATTTGGTTCGTGGAATTCGCAATCACAAGAGCAATGAGGTAATTGAAAATTTCGTTTTTTTTTTTTTTTATTTGCATGAGCGATTTGTGAAAAAAAGTTTGGTTCGAACTGCCGAACAAGTTGACGAAAGTTTGTTCGATGTTATCTGAATGAAGTATTTGACGATTTATGTGCTTCCGCAGGCCAAGTACATCGCTCAGTGTATCGAGGAGATTAAGCAGGAATTACGTCAGGACAATATAGACGTTAAGGCCAACGCTGTTGCCAAGCTGACTTACGTACGTACAAATTTAATCTACCCCTTTGAAGCTTGTCGCGTTTTACAAGTGACAAATCGTTGAAAACTTGCCTTGTCGAGTCGATGTATTCTCCCAATTGTCAATGTGAATATCCGAACGAATCGAATGGCAAATGTCGCATGAATTTTATCGCAAGCGTCTGGAAAATTAACTTTTTTTTTCCTTTTCTATAATTAGCTCCAGATGTTGGGGTACGATATCAGCTGGGCCGGCTTCAATACCATCGAAGTGATGTCGTCTGGCAAATTCACGTACAAACGGATTGGATACTTGGCGGCGAGCCAGAGTTTCCATATGGATACAGAAGTGAGATTCTTATCATACGTTTGCATAGATAAGAACGAGCGCGATAATGGAGGTCTTACAAAAGTTCGCATTGGAAAAATAGTGAAACTTGGTTGGCCATTGTAATATTTATTCTGAAGGAATTCAGACGATCAATGTTTATTCGACATTTTTAATATAATCATGTGGAAAAACAAATTTTTCTTGTAGAGATAGCCAACAGATACACTAGCTTACAATTTTTTTCGCAAGAACCTAATGAAAAAAAATTGTATTGACCAATTTGGGGTCGTTGGTTGAGAAAATGATACTCAATCATTTTTCCAACGAATCGTTTTTGAAATCTTGGGAAAAACCATGTATTTCAGTCTTTCTTTTTAGTTATTGGCAGGAATCTCGAGAATGAGGAATCTCACTCACCTAAAATGTTTTCAATTCTTTTGAGAAAAACATTTTTTTTCACAGGTTTTGATGATTGCAGGTGGAAGATGATTTCATTATTATTAGTATAATTACATTATTTATTTCTCAAGAACGCTTCTTTGGGAAAATAAATAAAAGTCATTTTCGTTCTTAGCCACCCCAAATTCGGTTAAAAAACACTCTTTGCACAACATTCATTCTTTGTGTAAGCTAGTGTTATTCATGATTATTTTCTCAGAATAGTATTTCGATGCTTTTTTTCCTTATTTTTCTGAACATTACATTTTTTCCACTATTATTGTAATGAATTCAAATTTCCGTTTTTGTGCATCCTTCACAACAATTTTTCCAATCACATTTACATTTACCAACGTTACTTTTTTTTTCTTCCATTTTCTTCTACGCAGCTTCTCATGCTCACGACAAATATGATCCGCAAAGATTTGAACAGTCAGAGCCAGTACGACGCGGGTTTGGCACTGAGCGGATTGTCCTGTTTCATAAGTCCGGATTTGGCCAGAGATCTCGTCAACGACATAATGACCCTGTTGACCTGTACAAAACCGTATTTGCGCAAAAAAGCCGTTCTGATGATGTACAAAGTTTTTCTGCGTTTTCCGGAAGCTTTGCGACCCGCTTTTCCACGATTGAAGGAAAAACTCGAAGATCCGGACAGTGGAGTTCAATCGGCAGCGGTCAATGTCGTCTGCGAATTGGCCAGAAAAAATCCAAAGAATTATCTGAGTTTGGCTCCGATATTCTTCAAACTCATGACCACTTCCACGAACAATTGGATGCTCATCAAGATCATCAAACTGGTCAGTTTACCATTTTATTATCATTATTTCAATCGACATAATCGTACCTTCGATGTAACGGAAAAACTTTTTAACGATTTGCCATTTTGTTTGCTATTGATACGACATAAAAAAATCTGATTTTAAAAATGCTATCAATCTTGATTTTTTTAATTGGAAATAACGTTTCCCAAATTTTTTTTGTGGGATTTTATTCGAAACAATTTTACAAATAAATGTTTATGTTCCGAATAATTATAATCGTATTCCTAAATTTACGACAAGCTTTTATAATCGATTTAATGGTTGCAAATTTTACGATAATTTTCTACAAGACCTTTTTTTTTCGAAAGAAAACATTTTTAAACGTTTCAAATTATTCTGATTTTTTTTAGCACCGTTAACTAGGGTCTTACTTTCTACTGTCTTTTCCCCATTTAGTTTTCCACGATAACGCTCATTGAGCCAAAATTGGGTCGGCAGCTTACTCAACCGCTCATTGACTTGATATCAAGGTTGTGATTACGTTTCAAACTAGTAACAACAAATAAAAATGAAAAACCAAAAAAACGCCAAAAAAAATTTAATTAAATCAGATAAACACAAGCGCTAGACTTTTCGTTGTCCGTTTTATTATTTCGTCGCATAAATGACCGTCGATCATATATTTATGTATGCTTCGTACGATAAATGTGTATATTAGATGATATTAGCTGTTCGATGCCCTGCCACATAGACGTACAAGCCTTGAAACACAATCCGTTAAATTTGCAGTTCGGCGCCTTGACACCTCTAGAACCTAGGCTTGGAAAAAAGCTCATAGAACCTTTGACCAATTTGATACACAGGTAAAAATCTCAGCTACTGTTAAACAAACAAACAAACAAAACAAAGCTTTTTTTGCTTATAGAGTAGAACGCTTAACGATAGCACGTTCAAAACAATATCGATTGTTAGAAAAAAAGAACTTTGCATCCCATAAGATGAAAATTTAAACCAATGATCTGTATTTTGTAGTACATCTGCTATGTCACTTCTGTACGAGTGTATAAACACGGTGATAGCTGTACTGATATCGATATCGTCGGGCATGCCAAATCATTCGGATTCCATTCAACTGTGCGTGCAAAAATTGCGAATATTGATCGAGGATTCGGATCAGAATTTAAAATATCTGGGTTTGCTGGCAATGTCGAAAATCTTGAAGACACATCCGAAAAGCGTGCAAGCTCACAAAGATTTGATAATGCAGTGCCTCGACGACAAAGACGAAAGTATTAGATTACGAGCTTTGGATTTGCTCTACGGTATGGTGTCGAAGAAAAATCTCATGGAAATCGTGAGAAAATTGATGATTCACATGGACAAGGCTGAGGGAACGACTTATCGCGATGAATTGCTGTCGAAGATAATTCAAATATGTTCGCAAAACAATTATCAATTTATCACGTATTTCGAGTGGTAAGTTATTTTTTGTTTTATTGGGTTTTAGGATTTGTAGGGTTCCGTAGAAATCTAGGGACAACTTATGGTTTCGATCGATCGATGACCCAAATCCAGAAATGATTTAAAAAAAAAAAAAAATGACCCAGTCCGACAAATTAAAAAGTAAACTCAATTTTTTTTATTTTACTCGCCCCATCGAGTGAGTTGTCTTTCAATAGGTCTCTTCAAATGCAATTGAAAATGTTATGAGACTTTTTCATTTCAACCCTTCAGTCACGAGATATTCGCTTTCAAAGTCGTCATCAGAGTGCCCCCCCCCTTCTAATTTCTAAACTATCAATTCAAAAAATCGGAAAAAATTTTAGAATGTAGCTTTTTATTAGTACATTCCATCAAAATTACAGAGAACACTGCAGCTAAAATATTTTACGAAAAATATATAGATAACTCATTTTTACGTATGAAACCTAATTTTCATGGTAAAAATAAATCCTATTGCAATCAAACATAGCGTTACAGAAATTTCAAAGTTGAAAAATAAATAACTAACAGTGGCGATCCAGATTTATATACTTAGTTGTATTAAATGATTGCACACAATTATATTATAGATATAATATAATTGGGGGAGATTACATCTTTCGTCAATGGCTACTCTAGAATGCCTACACACTACTCGATTACTCATTTTTTTCATCGTTCGGTCGCTTTTTACATAATTGATTTTTTTTTTTTTTTTTACAATCGTTTGTTTTTTACAGGTACATATCCATATTGGTCGATCTCACGAGAATGGAAGGCACCAAACACGGACAGTTGGTAGCCACGCAATTGCTCGACGTTGCTATACGCGTGCAAGCCATAAGAAAATGTGCGGTACAACAGTGCGCGGCGTTGTTGGAAAACGCCCAACTTTTGGCCGGGCAACCGAGAGCAACCATGTCCGAGGTTCTGTACGCTGCCGCTTGGATATGCGGCGAATTTTCCAGCGAGCTTCAAGATCCCATTGCCACATTGCGAGCCATGCTACGTTCTCAAGCGTCCAGTTTGCCCGGTCACATTCAAGCGGTTTACGTTCACAATATATTGAAATTGGCCGCCACGACTTTGTCCAAAGCCCAAAAAGACGACGATCAAGAAACGATGAACAAAATTTACGAATTGAAGGATTTGGTCGCGGAATTTGTGCGCAGCGGTGATTTGGAGGTGCAGGAAAGATCGAGCTCGGCTTTGGCTCTGTTCGAATGTTTGCAAGAAAATCCGGATTTGATCGGTGAATTGGCGGAAACTTTTGTCGGTGAATTGAATCCCGTTGCGCCGAAGGCTCAACGAAAGGTGAGAATCTGTTGTTTTGACCCTGGGCCGAGTAACGTGGCTTAATCCAATCTGGCTGAGTCAGAAACGTGCTTTGAATTCCGAGAGAGACAAAAAAATGTAGTTCATCATCTTAAAAATTATTCACGAGCTGTCGTTCCTTGTTAATTCAACCCTCTCTGATCACACTTTAGTAAAATTACAGATTTAGTCACACAGATAATTAAATTAATCCCACCAACTTTGAATTGCAATAAAAAAAATATTGCAATAAGAAAAAATGATTTTTAAAAAATTCTCAACATATTTCAAACCATTTTCGACGAGTAGAAATTTTTTTAATAGCCATAATGTAATTTTTTAGTGTGATAAAAAAATATTTTTAGAAAGAAAATGTCCAAACTACTTCTTTTCACTAAAATTTTTACGAGTTCTTTAATTTTCGAAATATTTCAAAAAGATTGAAGTTAACGTGATATAATTAAGGTTGTAAAATCGCGTAAAAGGGGATTAATATCATTGGTGTTTTTTTTAACAGGTCCAATTGCCCGAAGGTTTGGATTTGGACACGTGGATAAACGAGCCACCCTCGGAAAGTTCAGATTCCGAGGATCTCGATATGAACGATATATTCGTGAGGGACGAAAAAACGTCCGATAATCGCGGTGGAAAACGCAGCGTTTCCATGGAACCGACGGTCGAGGAACTCGAGAGAAGACGAGAAGCACGAAAAATCGAACAGGACAACAATCCGCATTATTTGAAAGGCAACAGTACCAACAACAAAAATTCCAACTCTTATCACGATATCGGCAACAAAAATGGCGATGATTTCGAGCACATTCCGATCGCCGAGCTCGATATACCGATTTCGCTCAAAACTTCGACGTACTCGAGCTCGAAAAAATTGTGGGACTCGGAAATGGAGAGTGGAAAGAAACGGCGCAAAGCTCATAGCAAGAAAAAGTCGAAAAAGGGTGATTAAAAATAAAACAATTCTCGAATATTCATCGGCGATCGATATTTATTGCTAATTTACATTTTTCACAATTTTTTTCACACGATTAAATTTTTTTTTTAATTCCTTAGAAAAAATTTAAATTTGAAAAATGTTATAGATAAAAGATCGAGTTCCGAGGACGAGCGGGACGACAAGTTTCCCACGCAAGTTGTTAATACCGGAGTCGGTGAATTGCCACCCGGAGCTGAACTCAGTGACAACGACGATTACAATATTGCCGATGCTAATGATCCTCACAGAGCTCTGAACGTCGATTTGGACGTTCCTCTGCGGGACGACGAACGATTGCCCGTTTTTGAACATCGAGCACCGGGTTTCGATCGTAGTAAGAATATATTACGCGGTGACAACGACAAGAGAGAAAAGGTACGACCTTTTTTTTTTTATAAAAAATTATCGAAAAATCGATTTTCTATCGAAAATAATCGAAAAATCGATTTTTTCGCTAGATCGATTTCATTTTTCTTTTATTTTTTTTCGATATGAAATTATTATCATATATTGAAATTTCGGGGAAAAACTTGAATTTTTTTCAAAATTGAAAAACATATATATTTTCATTGGGAACATGATGCCCACTCCAATTTTATGAAAACAATTCCGCACTTTCGATAAAGTGTCTGCGAAAAAAATGTCATCCAATTGAAAACAGTCGAAATAGCAGTTACCTCTTGATAAAAAAAAGGTAAAGGTAGTCGGGCGATATTTAAAAAATCTTTAGAAAATTTAGTGAAGTCGTAGAATTCGAAAGGTAATAAAAAAATCATCAACCACACTCGGGGATAAAAGGGTTTTCAATCCTGTGATTTTGGACTCCCCACACGCATATATTTATTTCGTGTGGTATCATAATAATAGCGAGTCGATCCACAGAGTTCAAGAAAAACGAAGAAAAAGAGCAGAAGTCGCAAGAGCGAAGATAAATTGGGCAAGGAGAACAAAAATCGTGACACGATAGATCTGTGGTTGGGCAACGACGTGACGACTCATGACAAAGCCGAATCTTCCGGCGGTAACGAAGCCGCGAACGAGACTGAAACGAAGAAACAATCAAAAACGAAACGTTCGAAATCGAAGAAGAAGGATAGAAACGCGAGCGAGGATAAATCAAAACGTCGTCGAAAACGCAAAGAATCGAGTGATGGAAAACACGGTAAAACGTCGGGTTACGAGGAGGCTGCCGGAATATCGACTCCGTCCGCCGAAATTTTGCCAAATTTGAACGACAGTCACGACGGATATGAAAAAATGCACGACAGTATGCCGATTCATAAAAAATTAATTTCAAACGACAGAGTGGAGGTGCTTTGCGATTTGAAGCCTCAGGATACGAGGTTCGCCAATGAGTCGTACAAGATGATCGTTTCCATCGAATTGAAAAACACGGGACGCGAGGTTTTGAGGGATTTGGCTCTCGTTTTCGACGCAGCTTCCAACCCTATGATCATCAGTGATGTGAGTTGACGAAATATCTTATTTTTTATTTGTTTATATTTTTATATTTTACATCGCCTTTTTACTTAAGTTATTTTTTAATTATTGCTTTCTCATGGAGGTGCACTATCTGGGATTCAGGGGAAGAAAATGTCAAGCTTGTACTTGTCTACAGGGTTCCTTACTTCCGAAGGAAAAAAATCGGAACCCCTATAAGATTACTCGCGCTTCTGTCTTTTCGTCCATCTGTCACGCCCGATTTTCTGAGAAACTATTCGACGAAAAAACTTGAAATTTGGCATTAAAATCGACATTCCCTTAACCCACATATTTTGCATTGGTTAACATTTGGATTTATTCATACGAGACTTGAAGAGGGGGCAAATATGGTACTAAAAAAAAAAATACTTTCCTGTACCATGTGGGGTATCATTTAAAAGGGTTTGTTTTCTGGAATACAGAAACACTTTTTTCATAACTTTCAACAGCATATTTGAAAAAAAATTCTTCAAAATATGCAAAAATAGAGGATTCCCTTCCCCCCCCCCTCCCTTACTCCACAAATCTACGGTCTCAAAAGTTTCCTGAAAATCAGGGAATATAACGCCTTACTTAAAGCTTACTGAAAAATATAACGAAAGTCCTGGGTCTTATAAATTTCTAAAAAATAATTTTACAAACTTATTGTTTCGAAAAAAAGAGAAGTGGTAGTTAGAAAAAGTAAAGAATAAAATATGTTACAGGACCCTCTGCACGCGAGTCAAACTCGCACTCGACCGGTTTTTTTAATTTTCGTTTGGTTGAAATATATATTTTTTTCCATTTCAGCCTGAAGAATCGTGTCGTCGTAAAATGTTACAACCATCGTCAAGCGAAATAATTAAATTTGCCAAAGCTGTAGTTCAAACGACGCCCCAACAATTCGTGGCGACTCTCACGTATTCGGTCGATTGTCCGAGCGGACCGACTCGCGAACGGCTGGATTTCACGATAGAACTGGCCTGCTGCGATTTTCTCGTGACGGGTATGAGTCAGAAAGACGCTTTCTCATTGGAAATGAATCGCGAACGTCTCGTTTTCACGAATCAACGTGAATTGCGTTTTTCCCGGGGTCTGAGCCACGCGTTGGACATCATTTGCAATCAGTGTCGGCTCAGTATCGTGGAAAAGATCGACGGTGCCGCGACGCTTTTCGGCCGTTCCTTGATGGGTCATCTTGTGTGCCTTTTGATCAAAGAAAAAGTGAGTTTCCAAACGTCCGTCATTTATGATTAACAAAAAAAAATGGTTTCAGCAATTTTTTCATTAAAGCGAAAAATATTTATATTTTTTATATTCGTTATTTATCGTGCAGAAATCGTCCAACGAGCAACATTCCTATCTGAAGATCGAAAGCACGGGAGATCACGATTTGCTGCTTTCCGGAATTATGATGGAAATTGAATCCGCCCTCGTAGCTGCCGATGGAGTTGAAAAATTCGGCACGTCAGAGTACAGAATCGTGTCCGGTATAAGATGAGACAACGGTGCTTATTATTTTCAGCTTTAAATTCACGAACAAACATTGTGCAACGAGAAAAAAGAAACACGACTGTTTTTTTTCTTCTCTCCGTTCTTTGTTCGTCCGTTCATTTTTTTTTCCCCCTCAATTGTAAAGAGAAAACAAAAATTGAATTTTGTTCTTTTCCAATACGTACCCGTTGAAGCGAATATATTAACAATACGATATGCGAAGTATAAAGCATTTGTAAAGACGAGTAGTTTTCGACGAACGATCTACAATCGCTATATCATGTACTTCTAAACGTACAAACATATGTAACTGCTCTCTCTCTTTCTCTCTCTTTTTTTTATCATGCCGGAGATTTACATAACGCGAGTTCTACGGATTTTTTTCCGAACGCCCGAATTTCCAACTATCGTTCCGCCAGTCTGCAATCTACATTGTTTATTCCTTATAAAGTTTAATTAAACCGAGAATCATGAATTGTTTATGTTCGAAATGTAACAAAAGACTCTAAATAAATTTCGGTGTAAATATGTTGAAAAAATATCGGTGATTTATTTTTCCCCAAAGAGTTGGTGATTTTTCTTCAACAATTTGTAAGGCTGCAGCTTGCCTCAGCGTGCAGTTTGCTCTCGGTCAACCTGCCTTTTTGCAGTCTGCCTTTCGGGGAGACGATGTACCCTCATCGAGAGATAAAACATAATTTCCTCGTCGGTGAGGCAGACTGTAACGATGAAATTAAACTGAAATTAATTACATATTGATTGTTTACATTTGCAATTACAGTTTTCTGCAATATCGATTACTAATCTCCGATTTCAGTACTTTAGTCCTAATAAAATCTACGAGCGATTGGAAGAAGCAAAGTTTTGAAACTCAAAGTTTGTTTGCTAATAACACCGAGGTAATAAGCTATTGGTGGTATCTCGGCCAATCGCGCGATACTGATGACGTATGACATCCCTGCCGATAGGCCAGCTACGGTTTTCGCATTTTTCAGCCAATTAACGATCCAACAAAAGTTTCTATCAGTAAATTTGTGTCCAACAAACGATTCATCTGAAATTCCACCAAAAATTAAATCGCAAAACTAGAAAAATAATTGAAAATTTTCCGTAAAATAAAACCCACATCTCCATTTTGATATAACAAACAAAATATAATCTTACAAACGTTCAAATCAATTCAACAAACATTTGAAAAAGACAAACGAACGACTAGAAGAAGAAAAAAAATGATAAAACTCGAAGTTGTGTTTGCTATCTTTGAATGACCTCTTTAAAGGTCAATCAAAACTTCTCGAAGTTCTTGGTTAGGATTTCGTGTTCTCAAAACGTCTTTGTTTCTTTAGGTAATTATGGTAATTAGACACGCGACTGGTATTCTCGTTTCGTCCGTTGATTAGTGGCGATGGCGCTTCGATCGGTGGCGCATCAGCGCCGCCTGGCGGCCAGGTCGGGCGCCATTGGCGGAGGCTTCGCAGAATCGTGCAACGGAGGTTGGCCTCGGTCAGCCCTATCCGACTCTTCGGTTTCAAGCCCGAAGCATGGACCATCATGTGACCCTACTCGAAACTAAACCACTAGGAGTGCTGCAGACGTTCTGCCCGGTTTCAGCGGGTTATTTGAAATAAATTTTCAATAACGAAATCTGAAATTCTGGGCATATGTGTGTTATAAGGTCATATAGAGCTGTTGAAAACTTGTCTGAAGATATCTATTGATGGTCACAAATATGAATGAAACTATTAAAATTGACGCACTGGCCTATGATAACTGCTTTTAGTTGAAATAACCATAAAAAAACAGTGATACCAATATTGCAAAGAAAAAAACAGCGCTTCTAAGGTGATTATATTTAAAAATACAACAATATATGATTAATAATGGATAAAAGTTTATTAAATAAAATGAGTTGCGGAGTTTACTTTTAATTATGATTTTTCAATATCATATTACGAATCTCCGAGTATATCCAATTTCTGAACAAATATTAAAAATAAATAATTTAATAAACAAATTTTCAAGTGAATTGCATGATAGGATGATTCCGTAATAAAGGTTCTTCTATAAGTTGTGATAAGGAAAAAAACACATTTACAACACGTATGTGTGTAACGTTATTTATTTCATAGCCATAGCGTTCATTTCATAGCGTTCCCACTTCAGGAACAATTCCTTATCCAGAGGAATGGAAAAGAGATGAACCTTCTCATGGTATGATTTATACCCCAAATTATAATTGGGTATTATACATCGGTCACCTTTGTACCGAGGGTACCAAGGCATTTTCGTTGACAAAGACGTTCTGTGTATACTCAAAAAAAAATTTATTCGAAAGAACCCGCTGAAACCGGGCAGAACTTCTGCTGCGCTCCTAGCGGTTTAGTTTCGTGACGTCACAACAGGGGGTCATATAAGTCCAGCCTTTTTTCGATGAGTCGGATAGGGCTGGCCTCGGTGAAAGATTCGTGGCAAGATCGAAACGAGAAAAAGTGAGAGGCTCGAGAGAGCGAGAGGGACGGTACACAACGAATCCAGTGAACTATAGCGTAATCCGGAACTCTTGTCAAGTGGTATAGCTGGCCAGTTAGTCCAAGTCGGTGTCCAACGCTCCACAAGCTGGTCAAATTTTGGAAAGGTGTTGTCCGAACGCATGTGTGTGTGTGTACGTGTGTTCCATCAACGATGATGAATAAATAAACGATTGAACAATTAGTTTATCGTGAAAAAAAATGCGAGAAATTGCAAAATGGAAATTTTCGTCGATTGTAATTGGAAGATGTTGTCGACAATGGTAAGAGGCTACCGACCCATTCAGCTAAGTGTATTCGAGATAACGAGCACCATCACATCACCACACATGCAAATAACCTTTCACAATCCGGATGTACATAATTCATGGCACGATTATCAAATCGACATCTGTCTTCTCAGCTGTCGTCTATTCATCGATGAATAATCATTTGATACTCATCGCAGGCCGATGGAACTTTTCTGATGTGCCAAACATTCGAGATTGTGTCTGCGGTTGTACTTGCTGTCGTCGATTGATTTTATGTTTTTTCTGACAAATTGTGAATATTTCAGATCGGCGATTATCGGTGTTGATCGAATGAGGTAAACGAGATCGTCGTCTAAAATCGCTGGCATGTTTGCGACGATTCATCGACGTATGCTCGTGGAATGAACGAGGAGGAACTGTTGAAGAGGTCCGCTGCGGAGCGCGACAGGATATTCAGTTGTTACGACCGCGGCAGGGAGAACGGAGCTCAAATCGATTCGTGGGAAGATCCTGCTTACGAGGTCTATCACACCACCGATCGTTATGGATTTATACAGTAAGCGTTGTCTTTTGAAAATTTTGCAACTTTTTATTCGCTTGTTTGTTCGGTCGTTGCTTTTTTCTTCTTTTTTTTCCGAATCAATCGCGGATGAAATGTTATTTTGTTTATTCGTTTATTTATTTTTCCCAGTGACAAACGCTTGCCAAACGCGATGGATCACAACGATCTCAAGATTCGTCACGTGGAGATGGAGAGACTGAAAAAATGGGAGAAAATGATGACGGACTGGGACAGTACGTCGACGAAGGAGAAATTGAGAAGGAGGATATACAAAGGAATTCCGAACAGGCTGAGGGGAAGAGTGTGGGGATTGTTGCTGGGAGTCGAGGCGCTCAAGAAGGAAAAGGCTGGAAAGTACGATGAGATGCTGCAACTCGCCAGACAATGGTCCACCGAAATTCGACAAATCGATGCCGACGTAGCCAGACAATACAGAGATCATATTAATTACAGGTACGTTTTTTTCACAAAAAAATGAATTTCCAAATGTTTTCCGTCCGGCAAGAGTTATTCGTAATTTTGATCGTAATTGTTGTTGGAAGAACGAAAATGTGATTTTTATAATTTTTGTAACGAAGCACCGATGATTTTTCAGAGAGCGCTACAGTATCAAACAACGATCCATGTTCTACGTGCTCGCGGCGTACAGCATGTACAACATGGAAGTCGGATATTGTCAAGGCATGTCGGTTTTGGCCGGTTTGCTGTTGTTGTACATGGATGAGGAGGATGCGTTTTGGGGACTGTCGGTTCTACTTGCAGATAAGAAGTACTGCATGCATGGTTTGGACGATTTGATACCCATATTTACGTTTTTGTTTAGCCCGCCGAGTGTGTCATAAATCATTCACAAAACAATTTCACATATCCCAATTTGCCTTTATTGCAATTTCCGGTCTCCCAATGCTCGGATACCAAATTCAAAAATTTCAATCGAACCCAATTTCGTGCTGGTAACGAAAAAAAACTGACTGAGATGAATAAAATAAATAAAATTGCCTAAAGACAAACTTTGATTATTAATGACTGAATTTTTAGATTAACCATTGATCGAGTTATCTCGTTATTATCATGGTAAAGGCTACAATGGATTTTCGGAAATTGCGTAAAATATATATTTTTTCAAACTAACAGAGCTTTCGTACTCACACATCGACGCACTTTTTCAATGCTAGTTTTCGTATTACAATTTCGTCGAATATAGTTGATAAATTTATCCATCATCGATGATTTCAGGATTCTACATCGATGGTTTTCCAAAGTTGAATAGATTTATCGAGCATCATGACAAAATAATGAACAAATTTCTTCCGAAGTTGAAGCGTAAACTCGACAAATGTGGATGTGATTCAATACTCTATGCGCTCAAGTGGTTCTTCGTGGTTTTCCAAGAACGGGTAAGCTCTTCATGCATGTTTCATGATTAGTGACGCCAGATGGTATCATACCGTTAAATCACTCTGCCGCCCAAACGAAAACGAGTCGTGATCTTGAAAGATCGAACCTTGACAAATCAAAAATGAAGCTACCGATTTTTCACCTTAACCATAAAAAAGCTCATTAAATCCGGTGGCGAATGAGCTCTAGTTGAATAAATTTCAACTTCTGTATTCCGAATTATCAAGGAGACGGAAAAATAAAACAATTAAAGTCGGTTTTCTATTTTTTTGTAAACATTTATTTTGTCCAACAATTAACGCTCATTAATTATCATGTAACAATTAATATGTCCGTGTTTATGTAATAATTATGCTACAACCCTTAATCGTTTTGTCAGAAAAGTATTTCAAATACCATTTTCATTTTACAAATGCCCATCCGTGATAACATCTGGCGGTAGTGTATTTTGCCACGCAATCAATCATGAAAATATATTTACATTTTGTTTGTATATATCATTTTTTTATTATCAAGACACCGGTCAGTCTCGGACTCAGAATATGGGACATATTTCTGTTGGACGGGGATCGCATCCTTCCCGCAATGGCTTATACAATAATGAAGCTGCACAAACGTTATCTCATGGCCATGGAAGGTCTCGACGAATTCTGCAGTTATTTGCAAATAAAATTGGAAAAAGACTTTCGTTACGACGACGACACGGTGATCAGTACTGTGCAGCGTAGCTGCGAGGAACTCAAACGAGCGAAACTCGACTATCCAGGACCTCCGCTACCCGCGGAAATTCCACGTATTCCGTTCGGCACCTTCAAAGAACCTTCCTTCACAAGCAAGGTTCGTCAATAAGTTTATCCTGTTCGACATGAGGGAAAAAAAAACTTTCAACTTGCTTCCTCTTAATCTTAAGGGGACATATATAGCGTGGGGACCCCAAAATTCAATACTTTTTTCTGACCAAACGACAAAAGATTTTGATGATTTCTTTTTTTTTTAATGCATAGTGCATTTATTTGAGAAGTTTCGTTAAAATTTTCAAGTAAAAATATCACAAAATATTCTCAACTCATAAGATCAACTCTTCTAAAACTATTTCGTTTTAGAAGAGTTAATCTTGAGTGTAAGGAAAGGATTTTTTATTGTCGGGCGAATTACAGGTTATTTGAACGTTTTTTGACGGTTTTGACCCGATTTATCGTCAGTTTTTTATTAAAAAAACGAGAACTACCTTTTTTTTTCAAGAAAGCTTTCCTTACTTTCAAGAGAACGCTTTTTCACAGAAGCCCTCCAAATTCGAGCAAAATTTTCGCTCCCGAGGTCACCGAGAAACACGCATGTGGACAAAATGCGTTGTGAACTACAATTTTGAACCGATTCAAATTTTTATTATTATTTTTTTTTAATGAAAACTTTTTCAATAAAGAAATTTCGTACATAAGTGATGCTACAGGTTTCATGAAAACGAGACTGAAATTTGTTTATTTATCAACCAAAGTAGAAAATGATATAGCCGCTGAGAATTTACAGGAAATACTTTTGAATAGTTCTTCTTTCCCAAAAATGCAAAAAATAAAATTTTTAAAAACCGATTTTTCGTTACATGTCCCCTCGAGTCGTTCATCAAATCTTTCAATGAGGAAGCATTTACTCGTTTTTTAATGTCTGGCTTCCTCATACGAAGAATCTTCGAAATACATTGATTGATAAAAATTGTTCAGGTGGGAAGACGAGCGGCGGAGTTCAGCGAGGCTCAACACGCGATGCGTGAATCCGTGGTCGAACGTAGCAATCGTGCGGTCGAGGAAACGGAGGATCGTAACAGTCCGACACCAGCGGACGCCGCGAGCGTCGGTGATTTTGGTGGTAAGTCATGCTCAGCCCCTACAGATCCGCTAATCGAGTCGACAAGACTGTAAAAAAAAAAAAGAAAGTAAAAAAAACACAAAAAAATTCAGAAAAAACAAAATAAATCGTGATAATATTTTTCAACCCAATAAACATATATATCTATATATAAATATAAATATATTTATATATATACACAAGAAAGAAAAAAATTATATGTACATAAAAAATCGGCCGATTTTGTAACAGTGTCGATTAATTGTTATTTCTAAAAAACGAGCTCGTTCCTCGATACGGCTGGCCACACCAGCCGGGATATCGTCGCATCTATTTATTACCGAGAGGAATCTATCTGCAGGAAGCAAGTTTTCGCTCGATCCAAGCCTCGACGACGGTGCATCGCCCAACGGTTCGCGTCGATCGTTAGCCGATACATCCGTCACTTCGACAGCCGATCTTTCGGTATTTAGTTCGGCCACGCGTTCCCAAGCTCTCGATAACAGTCTAGATACTCAGAGCAACATTTCCGAGGGCAGCTCGGGCAGTGGGGGTTTGCCGACACCCCGGGCGACCCCCCACCAACCGAGTCCCGATGTCGTTAGAATTTACGTGCCCTACACTCCGTTGTCCCAAGCGTCGTTCAAAGACGAATTGCAACGTACTCTCCCACGATCGTTGGAAACAAACAAAATACGCATACGCATAGATCCGGATGAGACTCCGGTTGTCGAAAATTTACGACCTTTCGCTCTTGAAAATCCGGAATTCGAATTGGATTTGAAATAATTTATTTTTAATTTTCGAAGAAAAAAAAAACAGCAACAACAACAAAAAAAGATAAAAATACAAACGTTTAGACTTTAAGAGAGAGATGAAGGACAAGCGAAAAAAAAGAGATTACCCGTTGAATGAAAAATAAATAACAAAAAAATATATATATATATACATATATATATATTTCCATCCTTCCCACTGCTACGTCTGTGTCTAAACGCCCTTAAGAACGAATCATCACGATTTCGAGTATTATTGACGAAGAATGACTAGGAATTTATCGTACATTGTAAGCTAAACATTAACGACGAGGACAAAAAAAAAAAACAAAACAAAATATGAAAAAGAGAATTTAAAAAAATAATAATTAAATTGAAGAAAAAAAAACACAAACAAATTGTTCAATATGTAAAAAGAAAAAAGAGCATGATTTAGAAAATCTTTCGGTAGTGTGTATAGATAAGTTCACATTGAATCTCTGTATAACTCATGATAATATTAAATATTAAACGAATTAGCTATCGTGTGGTTTGATCGATCGTGGGTCGATGTTGACGATGGATAATAATGAATTTTGCGAATTCAATCGATCGAATATTCGTTTGAGATGTATATCTGAGATTTTAACGAGCTCATACGCGGGACGGATAACGAAAATACGTGACTGCAAGCTTTCAGCAATACGAGAGACACGCCCAGTAATTGTATTATTAAATAACGAACGAGCGAGAATGAAAATGAAAAAAAAATAAAAACAAACAAACAAATTTACGACGAAAAAGATAAATAATAATAATTTTAGTATGATACATCGATAATTAAACTTGAGCGCTGAGTTTTATTTTTTTAATTGTAAAACGTATTAAACGATTTATTATTGTGCCCCCCCCCTGAATTGTGAGATGTGTGGTATATCGGCAATATATTTTCAAGAAATAGAGTGATAATTGTTAGTCTCGAATTTTCCGTCCCACCGCAATCTGGATTTATCAAGAAAAAAAAAGATAGAAAGAAAAAAAAGACAATTAAAGAAAACCTGAATAACTGAATTCGCGTGTTAAAACCCAATCGATCGGATGAATTAATTGTACGAATACGAAAAATAGATGAACATGTGTCTGTCTTTGCGATTGACGATCGTCGACGATTTTAGTTGCGATTTTTTTTACGTTTTTTTTTTTCACATTCTTTTCCTCCAACGAATTAAATTTTTTCGTCGTCGTCCGTAATTATCTTCGCAATCATGTAGATGCATCGTCACTTCAATAATACACACAAAAGCGCGACAATATTTAATCTTATCTCCATCTGCTCCAATTCACTTCGATAGAAAAAAATAAAGAAAAAATAAAACAAATTGTAATCGAAGATTTGTGATAGGCGAAAGCGGTATGTTAGCTACCTGATGCGAGTTTCCCTCCGAGGCCATCGTCTCCTTGCCTAATTATTCACACACACACACATACACCCACTAACACACAGCTCTCTGTTAATCGTACGTCGTCGCGGCCTCGAAAGGTCGATAAAATTAATTGAAAAAAAAACATGAATTTCAAAAATAATAAATTCCGTTGACAACAACAATGAGCAATGTTCTTCAGCTTTTATGTTCCGTACTGTAATACATCAAACGAATGGCCCATGTACTCCGTCAGGTGAATCTACGCAAAGTGTATAAAATATACCGAAACGAGACTTCGATGATTCGCGATTTTTATTCGACGAATATTTGTGATAAGGCGTGTGTACGTGTGCACAATTGCACCTAATATATATTAGGGTGTCTCGAACTAGAAAAAAAAAATTCTTGAAAAAAATTTGCTTCAAAACCAAAAGATTTCTGCAGAAAGATGGGACTATTTTTGAGGCTGGGCCCTGGCTTTCCAAAGTTTTTGCGTTTAAATAACATGGCGCAATAATTTTTTCATCGAACGAACGTGATTCGTGAATTATCATTTGAGTGAAAAAAAAATGATCATCCACAAAATCATTGAAATGAATAATATTCGTCTGTGATAAAATGTTGTTGATTTTCTCATCTTATATTATTATTTAATTTTCGTGACTTCGAGTGACCCGGATACAACGAAAACATTGGTTGTTCGTCATGTCAAAGCTCATTTTGATCGCAGGATTCACGTTCGTTCGATCAAAAAATTATTGCATCGTGTTATTCAAAGTTTGAAAAATCTGCAGGTTTCCATAGATGCAAAAAAGTCGGAGCAAATTTCTTTTTTTTTTGAGTCACCCTGTTACATATTTTAATCTTACACCTTTATCTCCAAAAATGCTACTCCGATCAAGCATTGAGTATGATAAAACTTGAAGGGTTCGAAGGGGGACGTACAAATAATTTTTTTTTTGCTCCAAAATTGAAAATGGCGGTGTTAAGGCGGATGACGTTTTTTTAAAAATGGAACCATATTTTTTTCTTTTTACCAAAAATGTTGTTATGTCAAAACTAGAAAAGAAATTCTTTTCGTACGTCTCCCTTCGAACCCTTCAAGTTTTATTATACGCAACACTCGATTGGAGTGGTATTTTATCAGGTGTAAGATAAAAATGGAACACCCGGTATATATAGTCCCTACTCCCAATAAAAATTCCCACTTTCGCGTGTCCCACCTCGTGATCGACTGTACAATTTCATGCAAAAACGAATAACCAACCAATCGAATTGTTCATAACAATTATTATTTTTTTAAATTTCTTTAATTTTAATTGTTACAAGCGAATACTTTTCACTAAACGCAATAATTCTTACATCAACAGACATCAAACCATGTTTTCTAAAGCATTTGAGCATCACAAATTCATCATTCGTTATTAATCGTTCTCCCCTCCCCGAAAAAAAACAAAAAAAAAAAAAAATCTTTTCATTATGATACAGAGCCGGCGATTCTCGAACAAACGAGCGACCGCGATGCGAGTAAAAATGTAGAGAATCCTATATACCATTGAATTTTTTTTTTTTTTCGTTTTTTTTTTTTTCAAATCTTCTGATATGATTTATATTTATAGTAATTGATTCATCGACTCCAAAAACGTGGGTGTGCGGAGGGAGGGACTCTGATTTTTGGAATTCTACATCGATTTGGGAATCGTTTGTTTGTTTCTTTCTTTCATACTTTTTTTTTTTCATCATCTTTTGTTCCTCGCAGATGTGTTAGACACGAAAGTCATCAGCAACATAACAGTGTTTACAATCTCTTCGTTGATAACGATTTTTCTTATTATTTTTTATGTTTTTTTCTCTTCTTCTCTCATTATCATTATTATTTTCATTTTTATTTCTTTAAATCATTTTTACAACGTCGTGGTTGGTATTATTTTTCCCTGGGTTTCGTTCGTTCGTGCGGATCGTCAGCGAGCGGCGTCTGCTCGACGACGTCGGAAGTTGCTTCGTTCACGGACGGCGACGATTCCTCGGACGTTTTTTGTTCCACCGAAGAATCTTCGTTGGTCGGAATTTTTCGTGACGATTGTTGTTGTTGTTCGTCGACGATTGTTGTGTTTTCGGTTTTCGAATTTTCAGCTTCACGAAGCTCGTGAGCCATCTGCGATGCCTCGACGACTTCGGCCTTTTGCGATTGTTGCTCGATCGTCGCGACCTCGGGAATCGATTCTTCGATGGTTTTTGCTGGTTCGTCGGTCTTCGGGACGTTCGAATTATCGACTGGTTTGTCGACGTCGTCTTCGACGACGGGAATCGTCGCGGATTCGACGGGTAACGCGGATTCCGGAACGTCGACGCTCGGGACAACGGACGAAGAGTTCGATGGCGCTGGCGTCGCTTCTTGGCTCACGATCGTTGGATTTGGCAATTTTGGCGCATCGCTTATGGTCATCGCACTGTCGAAATTGTCGAAATTCGCCCAACCCGTGGAATCCGGATTGTCCGACGGATTTACGTCCCAGGGATTTACTTTTGGCAAAACCGCGTTGCTCGACAACGGCTCCGACGAATTTGCGTCCCATGGATTTACTCGTGGCAACACGGCGTTGCTCGAAAATCGGTCCGCAGCTTCCCAAGCTAGAATTTTGAAAGATAATTCTTATAGTTTTGTTATATTTTCTTTTTTTGGTTTTTTCAGCATATTTTATTTTTCTATGTGTTCGATAATGGTATTTTTTTATTATTTTATATTAGAATTTGTTATTGGTCACCGAGTGATGAATTGTTTTGTTTGTTTGAACTGAAGAAATATCGTGGTTCCTCACGATCGGTTGAGTCCACTTCCATGTTTAATTCGCTGGGATCTTCGTCCTCGTCCGACGAATTGGAATCGTTGTGTTGTTGTTTCGACGGCCAGTCGCGTTTGTCGATTACGGTTTGAAACGTAAGCTCGCCCTCGTCGCCCCATTCCACGGCTCCGCCACTCTCGTCCAGGCCCGCTTTCTGCTTCTGCTGGCATATCTGCGAGTCGAATCGTTCGTGAGAATGATTAAAAATACTTTTTTAATTTTTCCCCTTTCTTCTTCTTACTCATAGAAAAATTTAATTTATGGTGAGAATTTTTTTTTCTCCGGAGATCTTTATGTCACTGTTCTTAGAATTTTCCAAATTGTTGACGAAATACGTTCGGAGAAAATGTCCGGATTCGTGTGTGTTAAATGTGTGTAGTGACCTCGCAAAATTCAAACGTGCATAACTCGAGAACGGTTTTAGCCACAGCCCCGAAATTTTGCAGGCAAGTGCGGCTATGTAACATCTTCATCGACTGTAATTTTCGTCGTGATTCAAACTGCGGCTTGGATTTTATGCCGTGTTTTCAAATTCTCAAATAAATAACGTTATCGCTCCGGCGATTGTAAATTTTGAGTTATTCGTCTACACAGTTGTTCACGAATGGATTCGTACACAGGGTCGGTTGGTATTGCATTCAGGTCGAATCCATCGAGAAGTTTAGATTTTGTGATATTTAACTTTTTTTTTCGAAGGAACGAAATTTATCGCTGTAACTCTCGTCAACTTCGACCGATCGAACCACAACTCTCAAAAAGTACCGAATATGATTTGGGAGAGATATATATAAAATTTGGCGGTGATCGGCAAAACGGATCGGATTTTAGAGTCATTCGGAATTTCAATTTCGAAGTCTGCTGGTTCAAAAATATTTCGTTCGACATGCTCAATCTCATGAATTCACATGAATTAAATCGAAACAATCTGCAAGATGAAACTTGCACTTTGTTTTGTCTGAATCGTAGATAGTGGACGAATTTTTCTCTCTGCAAAAGTCAAAGATTAAAAAAAAAACAAAAAAAAAACAAAAGCATTGAAGGGCTTTTTTTCGTTAAAGGGCTTTTCGTATACTGCTTACGATTATTCAGAGGCAACAAATTGCAAGTTTAAACTTGCAGTTTTTTTTATTCGTAAGATGCGGAGAATTGCAGAACTTACTTTGTTGAACATGTCTTCGCCTTTGTCGAGATCCTCCTCGTTGAGGGTGAAGGGCATGGTCGTGAGTTGGTCGGTGGAATCGCTGGGCGTACAGTAATTTTTGTTAATCGATCAATAACGACCCAAATATTTTTCGTTGGTTTTATTTTCTTTTTTTCTTTCTTTTTCTCTCGTATGTACTCACTGAAGGATAGCATCCAGAGTGCTGAACGCGTCGTCGTTGATGCAGTGGTCGTAGAATTCCGAGGTCATTTGTTGACCCTGATAGTTGGCGTATACTTGTTGTATGTAAGCGTCCTGACCGAAGGTATCGTAGTCATCGTTGGGGTCGTCCGATCCGGACCTGTAGGGCTGAGGTTTCCCACCCTATAATCGATATACAATTTTAGAAATCCACTTTTAAATAATTCGGAGGTTTTTTTATTAGAGAAAACTAATTTTTTTTTTGTTTCAAATATTAAAAATTCTTTCTTCCTTTCTTTCTTTCAAATTCGTACCAACAAAAACTGATGAGTCTTGTTAATTTCCACGAGTTCGGTGGTCACAAGTTCCTCCCACTGTTTTGCACATTCCAGGCTTGGATTCGTTTTCAAATACGCGTCGAGTTCCTGATTCCTCGCGCATTCCTTGACAATGTTATTGCCAATGTTTATCAGATGGCCCATGTATCCTTGTCGGATTCCCTTCTCTCCGTTTCTGAAAGACCATCGGAAAAAACGTAGTCTTCATTTTTTAAAAAATATTTAGCTTTATTTTCATTTTTTATTTTTTCAATTTTTTTTTAAACGCAATTTTAATGTCGTACGTTGTAATGACTTACTGCTTCATCTCATTCTTGGCCCAAGCTTCCAACAGACGATTTATCAACTTGCACTCGACAAATATCTGAATTAAAATTATTATAAAACGTTTGAAACGCGTGTTGCAAAAAATGGTGAGTATTAATTTACGTTGAATTCGAAAACTCACGTGAGAATAAATGAACTCGCTGTTTGTCTGCCAATCGCCATTTATTACAGACGCCAAGCACTGTTCCACTTGTGTGTGCAAGAAATTGTTCCACGAATACGTAAAAAATAAGTCCTGAAAATAATAAATGATAACGATAATATTTTCTAATCGCAATTTGTTGAATTTCGTTGTATATATTCGCGACGGAGAAAGTTTTGCGTTAGTTTTTTTTTTTTTTTCGTTTTTGGTTCCGTGTTGCTCACCAACAAAATCTGGAATGTACCAAGTTGCGCGAGTCTCCTGAATATTTCGATGTTTTCAGTGTACAGAAGCGCGACGAGCAATTTGGCGACGTGGAGACGGGTGTTGCCCAACGGGCTCGTCAAAAGTCCGGCTGTGGTTTTTACAGGTGGTTTCTGAAAAAGGTAAACACATATTTTTCAATTAAAACCAAAAAATTAAAAATTCCTTTCTAGAAATAAAACGGAAAAAAAAAATATTTTCTAGAAATAAAGAAAGGGAAAAAAATCTTTTCTAGGAATAAATTGGAAAAAATATTGTTTCCTAAAAATAAAATGAAAGAAAAAATCTTTCCTAGAAATAAAGAGGAAAAAAAATTATTCTTTAAAAATAAAAATAAATAAAAATCGTTTCTAGAAATAAAATGGAAAAAATATTATTTTCTAGAAATAAAATATCAAAACTATTGTTTTCTAGAAATAAAACGAAAGAAAAAAAATGGGATCGATTAGAAAACGATTGTTCGTCGAGCCAACTTACAGGCGGTGGATGTAGCAGAAGTTGTTGGAGACGTTCCAAGTACGGCAATGTAGCGTTTTGAATTTTCACCCGACCCTCGTCGTCGTTTGTGTCGTCGCCAGCGCTGTTTCCCTGAGTTTCTCCCTCGTTCGCGATACTGACGAAAAATTCACGTACGTAACAAACACCCTCCGAATAATACAGTCACACATATAGACGGTGGATAAACGATATAAATATTTATATGCGTGTGAAAGATTGCGAAATATTTGGTAAAATATTTACGTTGTTTCGTGACCCAGAAGCACGAGAAGTACCTGTATCCCTCCGACGATGCTACTCTCGACTGGCTCGCCGCTCAAAATCGTTTCCAACAATGCGCTGACCGTTTCTTCACTGTGTAGAAAAAAATGAAAAAAAAAAACAAAAAAAACAAAAAAAATAATAATAATTGAGCCGTGATTATTGAGTCTAAGAATATTAAAAAAACAATTTCAAATCTTATTGGGTGTTAAATTGTTCGATCACTCACGATTCCAGAGTATTCAGAATGGGATCGGGATCCGTGCGTTCGGTACAAGTTATTAGAAAGTATCTCGCCAATTTGATCATGTCGCAAAGCAGCAATGCGGCATTCGCGTGTCTCGCGGAATCCGAGGTCGGAGACAGCAATTTGATCAGTCGTTGCACGAGTTGCTGACCGTCCAACCACTTGGAGCATTATTAAAAAAAAAAAAAAAATCAAATCAAATAAAAAGAAGAAAAAAAAATATTGACAAATAAATGAAAGGTCGATGATCGTTGCGACGAATTGATTTGGTTGACGAAAATATTGATTGTTATTTGTCTCACATTAAGTACGTTTTGTCGCATATCGCCTCCCTCGACTTTGGTCACGAGTTTCAAAACTAGATCCATGATAGCCGAGGTTTCCAGATGCTGAAGCAACCTATCGACGCACTTCTCTTGACTCTTCAAAAATTCTAGAACCTGCAGACACATGAATTGGTAGGAGTACCAATTCTGGGAAGCGAGGACGAGGACGAGAAAGGAGGAGGAAAAAAAGATTTGCGTTAGTTTAAATTTTTCACTGAAAATTTTTCTAAAATGTGATCGATTAAAAAAAAAAATGGTATCAGCACAAAATGTGATAATTTTGTTTGTTTACCTGATCGCTCTTGCGAGTCAGAAGAACTCCGATGGTTTTGCTGAAAAAAGAGGCGAGCAGAGGATTCAGAGGTTCGTCCGTGTCGATGAACGAATAGAGTTTGGCCAAAAGAGTCTCGTCCGACGCTAGCTTCTCGTTCAACGCGGGCACGTTGCACGTGAGCAATTCGCAAGCGACGTTGGAATACTTGTAACGACTGCGTTCGTCCAAATCGGTGGACGGTTCTTTCGTCGTCAAAGTTACCAACTCCTGCATCACATCGGGCCTGCTCAAGCTGATGAAAAATCAATTACCGTTACCAAATTTTTCTTTCATTCGTCCATCAATCGACACAAAAAAAAAATAAAAAATAATAATACAACAAAAAAAAAAATTACTCCAAAAACAATTCTTACTATTCTACGAGTTTTTTATTCTGGCTCTTGCACTCCGGAACAATCTCCTCCTGGTCCATAAGCTCGTGCAATGTAACATCCTACGAAATAACAAAAATTTTATAAACATTCATTTTTCATAGAATCCGAAAAAAAAAAAATTGGACAAACAACAATAACAGTGGAATTGAAAAAAAGTATATACATATATATGCAACAATAGCAATCTTCAACAGGTTTTTTTTTTTTTTGCCTCCCTGATGTTGCTCCTCATTGTGGTGGAACAAGGATGGAATGTGCGAAGTTGGGATGTGAAAGAAAGAGAGAAAAATATGAAAAAAAGGAAACACGAGTAAAAAAAAAAACGAACTGTTGAACAAACTCACGTCTTTCTTGAGCAGTGCCTCTATGTGAGGTGACATAGCGTATATGTTGGCCCAAAACATGATTAAGTCGTCTCGCCACTTTCTGAGCTTGTCAGTAGCCACGGATAGCGCGATAGCGGTTACGACGTTGATAAGAAAATTCTAAGATCCCGATCCACGTCCACGGATCATGAAACAATTAACGAATTTTTTTTTTTTTTTTTTTTTTTCGCTTCTTGTCAGCTACGCGGCAGTTGGACGACCCAAACGCTATCCAATCATGCTGCTGACACTTCCGCGAGGTTGGCCTTTTCTATTTCGCGATCAACGCAGAGACTGCGTCGGTATGAGTGTATGTGTGTCGGTGGGCGGGGGGAGGGAGTTTACCTTGCGAGCGCGCTTCCACTAAAATGACAATCGGCCGAAGGCACCAAGACCGAAGTGACCACCACGAAAAACTGGCCAACTTTCGATGCAATACTGTGTGTACACGTGCAACACGACAAACAAAAGATTTACGATCGATGAATTACGATTGTTATCATTATCATTGACAAAATTCATAAACGAAACGTTGTCATGTGCAATCGAAGGATTTTGCAAATTGCAAACACGTAACGCGCAATATTTGTGAATTTTTGTTCTTATTTTCTTTCTTTTATTTCAATGTTTTGGAGCAGAATAAGGGAAGATACTGTCAGAGATGAGTTGGGAGATGTCTGACGGAGGCCTTTTCCGTGTACGCGATGGGCGACAGTGCGAACCTAGTGGCGAAATTCGAAAGTTGGAGTTGCCCCTCAGTGCTGATGCTGCTCAGCCAAGCAATCCCGGGCGCTCATCGGATTGCGCTCGCGCGCACGCAGTGGACGTGGATCAGCGCCACGGCCGTGGTGCGGCGAAATTGGAAAGTTGGAGGTGCCCCCGTCAGTGCTGATGCTGCTCAACCAAGCAATCTCGGGCGCGTTTCATATTGCGGTCGCGCGCACACCAGTCAGCGTGAATAAACGCCTCGGTGTGGCACAGTTCGGAACATAGCATCACTCCGACGGACGGTCTACAGATCCTAAGCCAACCGGCAAATTACCGACGCAGTCGATCGATATTTGATATAGCTCGCGCGTACGTGAATGCTTGTGGATGACGGCTTCGGTTGGGAGCATTTTTTTGCCGTTTCGCGTCTCGTTCGCGACAATCCAGTCGCGCGTTGCGCTTACATTGTAGCTATATTTACCAGGCTCTCTCGCACCACCGTTATCTTCAATTAGCACCTGCTCACTTGGATTCCGTCTTTCTCATTGCATGAGGTCTACTGCATATTTATATATATATATATATATATATATATATATATATATATATATATATATATATATATATTTATATATATATTTGTGAACATATAGACGAATAACCTCAAACGCAGTGTCAGAAAGTTATAAACTCTTTCTGTCACATTCGCATCTCCCGCCTCCGATCCGATCATGCGCAGAGCGGGCCAATCAGAAGGCTACGTTCATTACCGGCGCGAGCCAGTCTCAACGCACATACGTCTGCTATCTCGGCGTAGAAAGCCGAGTTGTCCCGAGCATTTCCGATAAACCCGTGCTCTCCCTCGTATGTATTTCTCAGCGAAACACGATTTTGCGGATTCTCGCCGACAGCTGTTCGGATGGTGCGGAGATTCGGCAACCATGAGATCACATCGTTGCCATATCTCCGCGATATGATATAACGGTTCATGCCTCAAAGATATATATATATATATAAATAAATAAATATATATATATATATATATATATATATATATATATATATATATATATATAAATATGCAGTAGACCTCATGCAATGAGAAAGACGGAATCCAAGTGAGCAGGTGCTAATTGAAGATAACGGTGGTGCGAGAGAGCCTGGTAAACATAGCTACAATGTAAGCGCAACGCGCGACTGGATTGTCGCGAACGAGACGCGAAACGGCAAAAAAATGCTCCCAACCGAAGCCGTCATCCACAAGCATTCACGTACGCGCGAGCTATATCAAATATCGATCGACTGCGTCGGTAATTTGCCGGTTGGCTTAGGATCTGTAGACCGTCCGTCGGAGTGATGCTATGTTCCGAACTGTGCCACACCGAGGCGTTTATTCACGCTGACTGGTGTCAGAGATGAGTTGGGAGATGTCTGACGGAGGCCTTTTCCGTGTACGCGATGGGCGACAGTGCGAACCTAGTGGCGAAATTCGAAAGTTGGAGTTGCCCCTCAGTGCTGATGCTGCTCAGCCAAGCAATCCCGGGCGCTCATCGGATTGCGCTCGCGCGCACGCAGTGGACGTGGATCAGCGCCACGGCCGTGGTGCGGCGAAATTGGAAAGTTGGAGGTGCCCCCGTCAGTGCTGATGCTGCTCAACCAAGCAATCTCGGGCGCGTTTCATATTGCGGTCGCGCGCACACCAGTCAGCGTGAATAAACGCCTCGGTGTGGCACAGTTCGGAACATAGCATCACTCCGACGGACGGTCTACAGATCCTAAGCCAACCGGCAAATTACCGACGCAGTCGATCGATATTTGATATAGCTCGCGCGTACGTGAATGCTTGTGGATGACGGCTTCGGTTGGGAGCATTTTTTTGCCGTTTCGCGTCTCGTTCGCGACAATCCAGTCGCGCGTTGCGCTTACATTGTAGCTATATTTACCAGGCTCTCTCGCACCACCGTTATCTTCAATTAGCACCTGCTCACTTGGATTCCGTCTTTCTCATTGCATGAGGTCTACTGCATATTTATATATATATATATATATATATATATATATATATATATATATATATATATATATTTATATATATATTTGTGAACATATAGACGAATAACCTCAAACGCAGTGTCAGAAAGTTATAAACTCTTTCTGTCACATTCGCATCTCCCGCCTCCGATCCGATCATGCGCAGAGCGGGCCAATCAGAAGGCTACGTTCATTACCGGCGCGAGCCAGTCTCAACGCACATACGTCTGCTATCTCGGCGTAGAAAGCCGAGTTGTCCCGAGCATTTCCGATAAACCCGTGCTCTCCCTCGTATGTATTTCTCAGCGAAACACGATTTTGCGGATTCTCGCCGACAGCTGTTCGGATGGTGCGGAGATTCGGCAACCATGAGATCACATCGTTGCCATATCTCCGCGATATGATATAACGGTTCATGCCTCAAAGATATATATATATATATAAATAAATAAATATATATATATATATATATATATATATATATATATATATATATATATATAAATATGCAGTAGACCTCATGCAATGAGAAAGACGGAATCCAAGTGAGCAGGTGCTAATTGAAGATAACGGTGGTGCGAGAGAGCCTGGTAAACATAGCTACAATGTAAGCGCAACGCGCGACTGGATTGTCGCGAACGAGACGCGAAACGGCAAAAAAATGCTCCCAACCGAAGCCGTCATCCACAAGCATTCACGTACGCGCGAGCTATATCAAATATCGATCGACTGCGTCGGTAATTTGCCGGTTGGCTTAGGATCTGTAGACCGTCCGTCGGAGTGATGCTATGTTCCGAACTGTGCCACACCGAGGCGTTTATTCACGCTGACTGGTGTGCGCGCGACCGCAATATGAAACGCGCCCGAGATTGCTTGGTTGAGCAGCATCAGCACTGACGGGGGCACCTCCAACTTTCCAATTTCGCCGCACCACGGCCGTGGCGCTGATCCACGTCCACTGCGTGCGCGCGAGCGCAATCCGATGAGCGCCCGGGATTGCTTGGCTGAGCAGCATCAGCACTGAGGGGCAACTCCAACTTTCGAATTTCGCCACTAGGTTCGCACTGTCGCCCATCGCGTACACGGAAAAGGCCTCCGTCAGACATCTCCCAACTCATCTCTGCTGGTGTGCGCGCGACCGCAATATGAAACGCGCCCGAGATTGCTTGGTTGAGCAGCATCAGCACTGACGGGGGCACCTCCAACTTTCCAATTTCGCCGCACCACGGCCGTGGCGCTGATCCACGTCCACTGCGTGCGCGCGAGCGCAATCCGATGAGCGCCCGGGATTGCTTGGCTGAGCAGCATCAGCACTGAGGGGCAACTCCAACTTTCGAATTTCGCCACTAGGTTCGCACTGTCGCCCATCGCGTACACGGAAAAGGCCTCCGTCAGACATCTCCCAACTCATCTCTGATACTGTGGCCCGTGTGGGTATTGCTCGTGTGTGAGTGCACAAGAGCAACCACTTTTAACGACGGACGTAGCGTCTCTGACAATGTGGTACCCCGCTCGGTCGGTAACGAAAAACTGTAAACCGTTGTTCTCGGCCGTTGTTGAGCTGAATCGTGAAAGACGAGAACGTGCGACTGGGGTTGAAGATTTTTCAGTCGATTGTTCTCGTTTTTTGGTTGGAATAAGTATCTTGGCGGAGAATAATGGTTTGCGGATAATTTATTGTCTCTCTCGCACTTGTGGCAATCTCGGGGACACTGTAAATTCATGTGGTTCGTCATTGTGATTCATTTTACAGTTTTAGCCAGGGCAGCACTGACGAAATTTCGTGCGAAAGACCTCTGGCGCCCTCTGGCGCGTCTGTCTTATGCAAAGCCAGGAACTACTACAAATTCATCGTCTTGGGGAATTCTTTTTTCACGGATATTCCATATTTATCGCAATAAAAAAAACATTAAGAAAAATAATTGGAAAGTTCAATTGTACGAAAGTGCTGGACTGATTCCTTCCTCACCAAATATCCGATTGATCGATGAGAAAATTAATTTTCAAATATATTCCAAACTGCGAGTTTCTTTTTAAAAGATTTTTTTTTTTTCAATCTGCAATCGACAAATTTCACGCATATTCGGAACAAATTATCGTTCATTGATTCGAGTGACTTTTATTAGTGACCTATTTTCATGAAAATACTACAAAAAACGAAGCAAAATGTCTTTGAAAACAGTTTACAATCATGATAGAGCGGGAAATCGTTGCAAGGTTCTCTAATTCGCCGTTAGATGGCGCGCGCGTTTTCGCCGGCGATGTGTGGTGTTCGACAATCTCGAGACTCCGTTCGTTGTTGGTCGTGATAGTAAACTTGAAAAAATTATTAATAATACTGGTACGTGGTACAAAGCCATTGAGGGACCAAATATTCGTTGTTAACAATGGCCCAACCGGGGGATCAATCTATGTGGTCGGACCTCGCGGCTCGTGTGCTCATACAAACCGTAACTCATCCTATCGAGTATGGAAAATTTTTAATTCAGGTAAAACGAACTGTCGAAACAAGTAGCCGCATCGGTGGATGACTCGTGGACATCACGTTCATTTTGCATCGCACTGTAGAAGTGATGATAAAATATTTTATGTTTTTTTTTTTTTTTTACAGATTGGACACGAGCCCATACCACCTAAGCAGACGATAACTCTCTTCGGCAAACCCGCACTAGCTTTACCCAATATTTTTCAGTACGGTAAGCATTTTTTCTTTTTTTCAATTCCGGACTCATTAAATATAAACAACAATAGCTATTTACAATTTCTTCTATACTCCAATTTTCATAACCAGTATCTTTATTTCTTGAAAGAATTTTTTTTTTCTTGTTAACAAAGTAAGCTTTACAATAAAATTGATAATGAAAAAATTGTCTTTTGGTGCTTGGTGATCATTGAAATGATTTATGCTGAGGGACAATTTTCATATGCAGAAGATCATTCACTTTTGGATAATTTGTATTGAATTTGAACAAAAAGAAACAATTTCTGACTTTTATTTTATTATGACAAGATATAAATGGTTTAGCTGTAAAGCGACAATTGGACGATTATATAATGCTTATCTTGATTTAACATTCTTACAGTAAGGTACATAAAAAAAGTGGATGGATTTGCCGGTTGTTATCGAGGTTTCGTGCCAAAGTTCTGCGCCTACACTATCAGCTTCATAGTGACCGAAAAAGTGTCAAAATCTGTCGTGTTCGAAGACGAACCTGACAAACACGTGGACGAAGAAGAGTTATCGGAGGAGGAAAAGTAGGTTATCGACTGAAAAATTAGTTGCATGAAACAAGAATTTTCATTCTCCAACGAATTCTTGCAGACAAAGAAGATGCATTTACGACCTGCTGAGAAATGTCATCAGCAGGGTAGCGGCGATACTGGTAACTCATCCATTGGACGTCATAGCTCTGAGAACTATGGCACAATTTATCGGTGGAGAAACGAAATACGGGTACGCCAATGCATTACAATTTTATTTCATTTGCGCATTTCTTGCCGTTCGATCGATCGATTATTTTCCAAGCCCATTGAAATTTCAACAAACTTGCTTGACAATGCGACAAATTTCCAAGTTTGTCATAGAATAATAATTTGGAGTTGAAATTTATGAAATTTTGTCAGAAAATAATTGATTCTGCAGAATCCGGTTGATCGATCTCTGTACAAACGTTTCATTCAATTTTTATATTTTTTCAACAGTGGTTTTAGATCAATCATGGAAGTGTACAGAGAAAACGGAATTTCCGGTTACTATGCTGGCATAGTGCCGCGATTGATCGCCAACGTTGGTACTTTGGTGCTCGTCAGTGCGTCCACGTACTACATAAACAAGTACATCATACGAGATGTGGACATCAAAGTTCACACTAGTTCGATAATGACAGTAAGCGTCTCTCAAATAACTTTCACTGCTCCAATTTTTTTTTTCCCTGTCTAAAAATTACTCCATTTTTTTGCAGTTCCTGTGCTCCACGATAACATACCCGTTTTACGTAATTTCTCACTGTATGGCGGTGAACAATTGCGGGTAAGCACACGAGAATTCATCGATAATTCGTTTCGACTGATTTAATTTAATTTTACACCAAGCTTAAGAATTACTTCTTGAAAAAATATGATTTAACGATTTTTTTGTTCATTATTATCTATCTTTTTAGACTAGATGCAGGTATGCCACCGCGGATGCCAATTTACGACAGTTGGTTGGACTGCTGGTCGCACTTGTCGTCGACGAACCAATTGAAACGGGGCAACAGCATGCTCTGGCGTTACTACCGGGGTCCCATCAACGGTTCCCAGAAATGGCAACCAATAACGATAATGAGATCCGGATCAAAACGTGTCGATTAGCGTGACAAACGGGGACGCGAGATAAGCAAGATAAAACGCCTCAAATAAACGTGCACCGAATAAATTTTGCATTATAAACGTCGTGGATTAGGATTGTACTGTGAGACGAAGGCTCTCACCGGGTGTTCACGTTATTTCGAGGATCGATTATTTCACTGAACGATGTGTGTGTAATAAAATTTAAATCTATATGAAATCGTTATGTAAAAATAAAATTAAGTTCTGTTCATTGAATCGGGTTCCACAGTCGTCGCTCGTACGAGCAAATGAATTACCGATTTAATTTATCCTGCATTATTATTCGATACGGACAATCAACTTTCAATGAATATTTTCTTTTTATCAATAAAATAGATGGATCAAAAAAACAAATAAATAGAATTCGAATCGTTTGCAGATTTAATTGATAAAATGGGAGCTGATGCCAATGGATTGTAATTCTTGAGAAATGAAAGAGTATAATCGATTGCGCGTTAATAAATTGACGAATTGTTTCATTCTTCGTTATGCGCAGAGTTATGCATTATCGTAGATAATATTAGATAACTGTTTTTCTTTATCCCACTCAACATAATTGTGTGAAAAGCTAGTTTGCAAATTTTGTGTAATTTTATGATTCTTGTTAGAAAGCAATTTGCACTATTTCGTTTTCAAATTGATGCAAATGCATGTCGGTACGAAGATTCGAGCCAAATTAAGGTCACCGGTGTGTTGGTAATCTAAATAAAGAGAAACGAGCCTAATCTCGATGATTCCACAGATCACTGATAACGTGACAGCTTAATTAAGGTTGTATACCGATAAACAACTTAGCGATGTAGCGTATAGTTATTGTGTATTAAAGTTCAAAATTCATTTCCCGAGAACTAATTTATGACGTTATGACGTTTTCCAGCAATCATTTTTTCAAATAAGCGTTTCTGAGATCTCAACAAAAAACAGTTTGTCGGCTTTTTTTTAGTTATCGCCAGGAATCTCGAGAACGATGGATCTAAGTCACCTAAAATGTATATTGTTTGAGAAGTATGTTCTTTCCCTTAACGCCAATATACTTGTTGTGTCAACCGAGATGGTATTCTTTGAATTACCGTTGCTGAAATTCGGAAAAAACCGGTATTTTTAAAGCTCTTTCAAAAATCACACATGTTTATTTGCTCTTTAGTTTGCCAATTTTTTTTTCTTTACAGTTTTCGATGATCGCAGGTGAAAGTTTATTTCATTATTATAATCATTTTATTATTTATTTTTCAATAACGTTTCTTTGGAAATTGAATAAGAGTTATTTCCATTTTTAGTGACCCCAAATGAGGCTTAAAAATACTTTTTGCACGAGGTTTATTTTTTGTGCAGTTCATATTTCCCGGGCGGAGCAGCGCTACATCTCGCGGTGTTCGGGAACGAAAGCTCGATCTCCACCCAAACTTTTGAGGTTCCTCGCTCCACAAAACCTGTACTTCTATGTAATATTTGTTCTCTGGTGTGACTCCCAAGCTAGCGAAACGCCGGTTATGGTTAGTCATCTCAAAATCGGCGATTAAAAACGGATTTGGCTAGATCATCGAAATCCACGGGTACGCGAAATCCAAACAAATCCATCGAACCTACAAGTCTACGAGATTTGGATTTTATTTTTTTTACGAAAAAATTCCAAAGAATCAAACCGGCGCCAAAATGGCTTGGATACCGCTCGAATCTAACCCGGACGTGAGTTCCCACCCAATATCACATAAATCAGTCGTTCGACTTGACTTTTATTCTCACTTTATCATGAATTTTGAAAACAACATTTATTTTATGTTTTTAGGTTATGACCCAGGTGAGGCTGATGCACTTCTGTTCGAGATCAGAATTAATTACTGCGGATGGCTCTGCAACAATTTCCAGCGCAGATACTTGTTGCTATGGCCGTGTTTCAATTATCAAAATTGCCATTGACCTTCGATCCTGTTTGCACTGAAAATTGTTTTCGTTTGTTTTTTTTTCAAGTTCGCTCATCAATTGGGAGTGCCAAAGAAGTGGGGCTTCGTAGACGTATACGGGACGGATCCTGTGATCCTGTCTATGGTACCCAAGCCTGTGTTGGCTCTGATACTCCTATATCCGCTTTCGTCAAAGGTACGTCACTGCGTCAGTACATCATACATAGCACTTTTATGCGAAGTGAGAAATAAGCAAGATAAACAATTTTTTTTAAATTAACTTTACGTGCTAATCATTGTTGTTGCAAAACAATCAACTTCAATACGATACTCCGTAAGCTCTAAAAAAGTCAAGGATGTTGTTTGGAAAATTCTCATTCAAATATTGGTACTTTTTGATCAATCCATGAACAAAAGAATATTTTAAAACTTGGTTTGCGTGCAGGAAATAAAATCTAATAGATTTTTGTGGTTTGCAATCAATTTTTAAGAAATTTCTTTCTTTCGTTACGTTTTTTGAAATTTATATTTAGAAAGAAAAAAAAACAAGCTTTGATCTGTAAGATATTTTATTGGACCAATTAATTCAACATGGAATGTCTCCTGTGTAAAAGTCAACCCCTTGAAGCATATAATTTGTCGAATTGAACCATTATCGCATTGATCAGACAGCCGAACACGATGCCCAAGAGGAGATCAGAATTAAGGAATCCGGACAAGAAGTTTCCAAGTCTGTTTATCATCTGAAGCAATGTGTTTCAAACGCTTGTGGAACCGTCGCGTTGATACATGGCATTGCCAATAATACGGATTCGTAAGTTTTGAAATATTTCCAGTCGATATTGAAACGGAATTTTTTTTTTATCAATGTAAAATAGATGATGCCCAAAATCGTATTAACCCCTTAGCTGGCATACTGGGATCAAAGAGTCCCCAAGCAAAATCAACCCCAATTTATTTCTCATAATAATTTTTTTTTTTTTTCAACAGCCACTATCAAATTTATTTCTGAAAGTAAATCATTTCGAAAGTATCCAGTTCAATTTTTGGATTAAACCAATAAAAAATGTGGATGTTTGGAATTTTTTTGTTAGTGACAATCACCCATTTCGCTTTTTATTTACCTTTAACATTTTTTTTTTTTACGTAAATGTTCAATTTAAACCGAATAACCTATGGCACATCTTGAAGGGAGTATTAAATAATATACAAACATTATTTCGAATAAAAAAAATCAATTTGTTACTCACAGCAAGCCTTTTTTAATTCAACTTATGACAATTTTCACGAATATAAAAAGTATCGAGCTGGAGCCTGGTTTTCTCAAAAAATTCATCGAGGGATCGTCAGATCGAACGTTCGAGGAGCGCGGGGAGCTTCTCATCAACGAGGACAAGGGTATAGGCGATACTCACGAAAAAATGGCTCAGGAAGGACAGACGAAGGTTCGATTCATCAATTAAAATAAAAAATTCAGTCAACGATTTTTTATACCTTATTTTTTTTTCTTTTGCAATTTAAATCATTGTTTCCACGATTAACAGGCTCCCGCAGAGGACGAGCCGGTCTACCATCACTTTGTGGCATTCGTTCACAAGGATGGATCGTTGTACGAGCTGGGTAAACCAAAAATTCTTTCGAAACTTTTCGTCGTTCCTTCTTCCAATTTTTTTTTTACTATATTTTTCTTTTTCTTTTTTTTTCCAGACGGCAGAAAGCCGGTTCCCATAAATCACGGACCATCGTCGAAAGAAACGTTGCTTGAGGACGCGGCGGAAGTTTGCAAAAGCTACATGTCACGCGATCCCACAGAAATGCGTTTCACGATGGTCGCTCTCGTGCCCATCGAATGAAAATTCAACCAAAACAATTATTCTCGTTTTTTTATTCCTTTTCTCATCGTTTTTTGAAAATATATTTACGCGGCTTCCGTGAAACGACCGAAATTATTTGATAAAAAAAAGAAGAAAAAAACAAAGAAAAAAAAAAGATTATAACGGAAAAATTGTTTATTTTCAATTTTTATGTGTCGCGCTTGAATAATAATTCGCGTTGAATGCGTGTGATAACTAAATGCTTGAGTGCTGATAAATAAATGTGATGCAAGGACGCATGTCGCGCGTCCAACATAATACGCCATTCTTACATTCATAAGAATTTTTTTTTTTTTTTTCTTACCGAGTCTGATATCCGGTGTCGGTGTTTTGAAAATGTTCCAATCAACCGTCGAATTTCCGGGTGGCGAGATGTTATTTTTTTTTTCAAAGAATAATAAACAAAGAGCGACGAAGAAAAAAAGAAGTACCCAAAGAATTATTTTTTCTACGATTTTTATGTGAACGATTCAATTGTTTTGTCCGATTCGAAAATTTGTGAAAATCAAAAAAAAAAAAAAATAGATATATATGTGGTTGGACGATTTTGATAAATTCTACGGGATCTTTTCGAATACCAAGTATTCTTCGATATTTTCATCTTCTGTAACGAGCGAAGCCTGAACTAATGAAAAATAAACCAACATTTACTTACGCATAATATTTTTTATGTATATATATATATATAAATATAAGTATTCCGTGAAATTCAGTACACATCATTTTATGTTCACTGTTATACAACTTAAACGTAACATCAGCAAGTATCTTATATAATACAAATCATTATTCTACGGATGTTTCGTGGAGGAATTGTGGGGAAGGGGGAAAAGGGATAAATACGCGATGATAAAGACATCTCGTCCGCGTCGATCGACCTATCGAATTCTCTTCAAAAAAACAATCTACCTACGTCGCAAAACAATGTTTCTGTTCGTTGAATCAATTAATTCATTTTCTACCATCTCGCAATGTCGTTATCATTAATTTTTTTTCATAATTTGATTTTGCACTTTTTTTTTTGCTTTTTTATTAAAAATTTTCGTTCAAACACGATGTCATTCGTGAAACAACAATAGACTTCATCCAACACGTGCATTGAATTTAATTGTTTGAGGGCTGTAGGTGCAAAAGGCTTTATCACACAAAAATCAAATTTTACAGGAGGGCGAAAAAACGTTCGCATTTAGCACGTTGCACGATTTCAGTGATTTAAAAAAAAGCTATAAACAATTTTTATATCTCATGAAGGACTGTGTATTGGGTTAAATTGACTTAAAATTTTTCGTAAATGCAAAAAAAAAAAAAAAACGCATTTCGAAAAAAGTGTGGGATAGCATTTTTTGTACCTGCAGCCCTTATTTTGTACTCGATTATCCGTCCGCATTGGGCACGGGCGCCGAATTTTCCATCGAAACATCGTAAACGGGAAATATTAATTTTTGGTGCCACGCATAAAGTGGCAACCGAGACCCTCAGACTTTCGTCGTCGCGGTCTCTCTAATTTTCTCCGAGCGGACGGAGCTGCTGATAAGGCAACGATATGACGTATTCCTGGTGCAATTTTTTTGTTTTTCTTTTTTTTAAGTACACGATAATACAATAAGAACACTAGACCGTATTTTTAATAAATATCGTAGAGTCAAGGAAATACTCGAATGGGTAAAAACAAAAGAGTAAATATTTTAATTACAAGTTATTTTTCACGACAAGGCACTTTCGTTCACGGTGTCTCGTAAGACTGTCGCCTTTGAATAAAAAATGAAACAAAAAAAACATTTTTTTAGTAAGTAATAACACCAGCAATTCAACACGAACAGTGTGAGGAAAGTAATCTCTATCTTTAGCCGTAATATATATATTTATATATATCTTTGAACATCTGCTCCGACTAGGACAGTTAATTTCACGCTTAATCATTAAACAATTCTGCATTAATATTATTCACTATCGTTATCGTTATTTACTTATTTATTTATTTTCATTTTTTTTTGTTTTTCATAATTTTTTTTTTTCGTAGATTTTTCGTTCGAATGATGAGATAGATTACATAAGAATTCGGCGCAGCACGGCGGGAAGGCCGTGGGAGGGAGGGGAGGGGGCGAGATAACGTCAATTTCCCAACTCCGTTGCCCGAATTAATTTTTGGGATGGTGGCTGCTTAACTTTCGCCAGCTTGCTTTGCTCCAACTTTAACCGATTCGCGCTCGACGAATACCATATATACATTAGGGTGGTCCTTCATGGGGTTGTTGTTAAATTTCGACAAGTGCACCCTCCAGATAGGTTCGAAATAAATAAATAAAAATATGTGCGAAACCCCAGCACTGTAGTCCAATAAGAAGACGTGGCTGTGAGCTCGTTTTGTTTCCTATTTGAATAACGTAGGATTTTCAGACTAATTCGGTAATTATTTTTTCGAGTCATTCCTAAGCACGCAGAAAATTCTTTATTCACATAAATTTATTGGTAATGGGTATAACTACTCGTACATTTTTTCACAAGACATAAACACAAATGAATTTCAATTTTTGGTGAAATCGTTTATCAGGTGTTATCATCGTTCATCAGTTCGCCGTGATCGAAAATATACAGGTAAGGTCTTGCAAAAAATGTACGAGTAGTGAGACCCATTGCCAATAGATTTGTGTAAAGTAAGAATTTTTTGGGTCCTTAGGGACAACTCGAAAAAATAATTACTGAATTAGTCTGAAAATCCCATGTTATTCAAATGGGAAACAAAACGAGCTTACAGGCACGTATTCTCATCTTACTACAGTGCTGGGGTTCCGCAGAGATTTTTATTTATTTATTTGGAACCTATCTGGAGGGTGCAATTGTCAAAATTCGTCAACACCCCTATTAAGGACCATCCTAATATATACATCGCCATTGCGACGCGAGGGTAAACTGGGCCCGGTTAAACTGGGAGGAGGTAAGCTAGCCGATGTTAACGAGCCACTATCCCAATTTTTTTTATAATTATTTTTTTTTCTTTCATTTTTTGGACTCGTGGCGCAACATTCGGCATAAAGTCTTTGGATATATTTGAATCTGCTTGAAAGCCAGTATCCTCGCTGGATGCCAGATAAGCACAAGGTTCTACGTCACGTGTATATATATATATATTTTTTTTTTCATCCCTCATGCTAGTCGTCCGAGTGTACTTGCTCTCATTTATCAATTTTCATTTATATTTATGTTCATTAATTTAAATTATCGTTAATTTTTTTTTTCATTTTTTCCATTTTGTTCAATTTTTCGGTTAATTTCGAAATACTAGGACAGATTTGGAATGAATGGAGATCCGGATCGGTTTGTCGAGGTGTCGATGAAGGTGACGTTCCTCATCGGCGTTGAGACCATTGTTAACGTGGACCAGCCACCGCAGACTTAAGTACAGATGTGCGATCGTGAATTGAAAAACAAAAAATGTTAAAAAAAAACAAAAGAAAACAAAAAAAGATCTTTGTACAGCCTCGACGGAGAACATGCGTCTTCGGGCAGGCTCGCAGCATCCGCACGAAAGATGAGAATCATCGGTTTTTTTGTTTTTTTTTTGTCGCGGTCCATCGTCTCGCGACGAACCGAATGAATCTCGACGCGAGTGAATTTTCGACACGACGATAATCTTCGAGGATTTCGTTTTTTTTTCGTTTTAAAAATTCGTCGATCATTTAGCGTGTTGCTTGGGCAAGTGTCTCTTCATGTGAAGAGCCAGATGATCGCTGCGCGCGAACGATCTCTCGCAAACCGCGCACTTGAACGGTTTTGCACCCGTGTGCTTGCGATAATGCCGCGTGAGCTCGTCGCTCCGGGCAAATCTCCACTCGCACTCCGGCCACTGGCACTGATACGGCTTTTCTCCTGAAATTCAATAACGATGAATATTAATCATTCGATATTTCTCAGTTTTTCGACGATTGGTAATAATAAAAATTAATAATTGTGAAATAATTTTGTCCCTCTTTGGTAAATTGTCTTTTTGGGAACAACGTCTTTGAAGTGATCTCAAACTGTCCTTTTTCAGACTTTTTACTGCGTCAAAAGCCTTCGCAAAATCTATGAAAACTACCTGGAACACTTTTTGAGGATTCGATTTTATGTTTCAGTAGATTTTTTTAGTTATCTGGTGAAAATTAATTTTAATGTAGATATTTGAAACTTCGAGTGATGTTTTAGATGAATTTTTCTTTTTGTTGCCAAAGATCAGCAAAACTCATTCAAGTCAGTCAGGGTCAATTATATGTTTACACATTCCTGTCATAACTATAGATAATTTAAACGAATTATCATTTCACAATATATTTTCAAATTCATCAGGTCTTGATAATTCATGATCCAAAAATGTTTCCAAAAAGACTCCAAAAAAATTCAATTTGTCCAAAAATCGTTTTGAATGGTTTTTCATTGAATCAAAGATCATCCCTGGTTCAGTAAATTTTCAAATGATTTTGCGACAGAGTTCCCGAAGAGAAACTTCATTGCAGGAATCTTCATAAATTTTCTATTCATTGAAATTTGGATGCAACAAAAAAAAAATAGCAACATTTCGATAAAAATAAGATTAAAAAAAAAACCATTCGTGACAATGGCAAAGCCTGAGAGACGTATATTTTTTTTCACTCGTTTTTATTGTCATTATTTCGTTTTCTCTTTTCTTTCCAATGTGCGAAACCTGAGTCTCGCAAGATTTCACCGATAACTCTCGTTAAATCCATTGATTTTCTTGCGATATGTGCGGAAGCCAACAATGCGGGACAAGAGCGAGAGTGTGTTATCGTCTCGCGAAGGGACAAAACCGGAGAAGAATAAGAATGAAGAGCCAAATAATAATGATAACAACAATGATAATAATGATAATAATGAGAAGAAGAAGAAGTGGAAGAGGAGGAGGAAGACAAGCACGCGGCAGTTGGAAGTGTAGGTTCGAAACAGGAATGTTGCTCGCCTCGCGCCCGCGTACGCCACTCCGGGTCCAGGTATACATGCACGTGTATACATATATATGTGTCGGGGTGGTCCTTATTTTGTCTTTTTTTTATTTTCTTGCTCACGGTGGATAACATGTTTCGAAGTAACTTCGAAAAAATATCCTTAAAATTTGAACCCTCTGTTTCCATTCTTTACTCTGCCGCCAGCCTCCTGAAGTTTGCCATTCAAATAACACAGTGTTTTTTATATTCCCGAATTTTCTTTTATCATGACTGAAGTTCTGCACTGTAGATAATACTATAGATTACAAACAATTATTTCTCACGAGTCATTCTACATGAAAAATAGGTTTTTTTTCTATTTTGACTGTAACGAAAGAAATAATTGTTCACTATCTTCAACGATTTCTCCACATTGCCACTGGAGTTGGTAGAAAGCTTACGAAGTTAAAAATTGTTTGGTGCAGTACTTCAGTCATAAACGTATGTTTTTTTTTTTTTTTTTTTTTTTCATATTTCACAATTTTTTTTCAATCACGACCGAAGTACTGCACCAAAAAATGTAAATTATTCAATGTCGAGTGAAATAGTTGTTTATAAATATTATCCACATTAGAGAACTTCATTCATGATAAAAGAAAATTCGGAAATATGAAGAGAAATGTATTATTCAAATGATAAACTTTGTGAGGCTGGCGGCAGGGTTAAGAATCGAGATAGAGCCCTCAAATTTTGAGGATATTCAAAAAAATGTGCTTCAAACCGTAATATCCTCCGGGAGCGCCAAATTAAGAAAAAACGGTAAAACAAGGACCACCCTAATATACACATATACATGTATGGAGTCTGTTGCGGGGTCCAACGCCGTGCACGTCCTACACGCGTTTCCCATCCGCGGGACCAGCGATGGTTCGGTCCGGTTGAAGAGGCGACGAGAGAGGGCTCGTGCCGGCACATCTCCACCCTCGCCGAAGCCGTGGCAATAGCCGTCGAACCTCTCGTTCCCCCAGCATCCTCACGTCCGTCTCGTATGTTTCGATCTCTCTCTCCATCTGTCTCTCTCTCTCGCTCTCTATGTCTCGCGGCTCGGAAGATACGACCGGGCAAACCGAGAGAAGCCGCGGGAGTCTCCATTCAAGAAGCCGTCGTGGCCGAGCCACGTGCCCGAGGCTCTCAACCCGTGGGCCCCGTGTGCAATAAAAGCCCCCCGGGTGTACCTCACTCGTTCGTACCTCTGGCCATCGTGCCAAAGCCCCGGCGGAGGGCCCCGCGGCCCTCCACGCACAACCGGCTGGCGCCCCATCTTCTCTTCCCTATCATTCGAACCCCACGATCATCATCTCGATAATTGCAGCCTTTCAAAACCTCAATCTACCAATCCTCACCTCCATAACATTTTATTTTTCTCTTTTTTTTTTCATTAAACTCAATGATAAAATATTAATACAAATATATTCATCGGAGAACGACAGAAGAAAAGCATAATCATTTTGTTTGTGGGATTTTATACTTAGATACTTTCTTTTCTTTGAATTTCCATTTCGGCCCGAGTTTTAAGTTTTTTACAATTTTTTGTTTTGTATGAAGTTGAATATGACGTTCATTTGAATTTAATTATTATTGATGTGTGTTGCTCAATCGACCAATTCTCACCTCCATTAAAAAAATTATACTCAATGATAATATATATCATTCATTGAAAAATGAAAAAAAATAATAATAATAATTTAGTTTGCGGGCTGTGATAAATACTTTTTCTTTCATTTAATTTCTATTTCGACTTGAGTTGTAATTTTTTACAATTGCTACAACGTCACTCACCCTCGATCCTTCATCCCGACTGAGCAAATTTGCCGCAATAATGTCGAAACTTTGTCAACGAATAGAACGATCGAAATAATTTTCAATTTCACAAATCGACAATCTAAATTAACTCCGAATAAAATGCAATTTTTGTGAATTGTAAAAATGATGTTAAGATGAAAATAAATTTTCTAAAAACCTCATTTTTTTCAAATTAAAAAAATCAGAAGCCTGTCCATTGTCGCAAAAATTGTTCTCGTCCACAGAGCTACATAACATCTCCAGTTTACAAATTGCTTCTTCGAGGCTTGGTTCGTCCTCTCGCGACTGTTCACATTATCACTCATTCGTCTCATTGATCTCTCTAAACGGGTCATCCGTCATCGCTGGAAAAAAAATGTAAAAACAACGAGCAAACCCTTCGTGAAACTTCGAAAAACATTCTCACGCGTTAAATATCGTCAATGCGGAACCATTTCGTTCGGCCTCAAGTTACAACAAAGTAAAAAAAAAAAGAAAAAACATTTTTTGCAACTCTCTCGACGTATCTTTCCGCTTTCCGAGTCCCGGGTTACGGTTTTAATCTCGCTTCGAGCCTCCGGAATTCTCAGTCATTCGCGTTTATTATCATTTAATTTAATGGCCAGGTATATATGCGTTAACTAATTCGAAGCGAGGTCATGAATCGCGGTTTTAACTTCACAGAGACATTAGCGAAATAGCCAAGAGTCTATGTTCTCGAGTGGTGTTGCTGTTGCTGTTGCTGCTGGTTGCGGATAGATGGATTGGAAAGTGGTACATCGCACTCGAGATTCTTCTCGCGGTGCTACCTTGCATTCCGTGCAAACGGTCCACGCGGTATTTCGCTGCGGAGCGGGCGATAGAACGTGTGCGGATGTGTGTGGAACTCGCTGGACAAGCGATTCCACACCAAATCGGTCGATAAATCAATCCGCACATCTTTACAAATCGAACAAAACCTTTTTTTTTTTTTTTTTTCATTTTCTTTTCTCGACGCAATGTAGACATGAAGCAAACGACCTCAACCAAAAGAAAATATATAAACTGTATATAGACTACCTATATGTAGTTTTTATATGGAATTTGTTATATATAAATGCGGTATACAGATTTTGATTGTAAGCTAAAACGTAATGTAGACGTGCAGAAAACGACCCAAAGTAAAAAAAATATGTGATCTGTATATAGAGTATGTATAGTTTCTATATAGAATTTACCATATATTAGAATTTACGTTATATATTCTTTATACAGACTTCATTTAGACTGTATATTATTTATATACGAATTGTGTATGAGATATTTCACAGCTAAAACGTAACGTAGACATGAAGCAAACGACCCAAAGTAGAAAAAAACAAAATATGTAAACTGTATATAGACTCTATATAGTTTCTATATGGAATTTGTCATATATAAATTCTGCATACAGACTTTATATAGACTGTATATAATTTATATATGAATTGTATATAAGATATTTCACGGCTAATTTCCAACTTGTAACCCAGCTCGTTTTTTATTTGTGTAAATTTTTAAAAAGATTTTCCCCTAATTATTTTTTTTTAATTACATTTAATTCTTCATTCATTCTACTGAGGTGACATGTATATTTTTTTCCATGCGGAAATTCGATGAACCCTTTTTTACTCATAATTATATCTCTCAAGGTTATTGAAAGTTTATATTACAGTTCTTAACAGTCATGAAGATTAGACGGAGACAAATTAAATTGCCCGTTTGAAGCCGAATTAAATGAATACGCTCTGCTAAAATTTTTTTAAATCATTGTCATAATCAACTGGAATGTTTATTCATTTCTTCATCGAAATCACCAATTTTCACATATGTATATATTTTTTCCCAAGTGCATTCAACTCTCAATTAGATTCTTCAACATGCTCCTCGTCTTCAAAAGGGACATACCCTTTCCTTCTTTGGATACCTTTCAGGAAAGTAAAAAAAAATGGTTGTATTCGATCGTGAAAAGAAAAAAAAGACAATTGAAAAAAAAAAAAGATATAAAAAACAAAAACAACGATGCGATGGAAAAAACCGAGGAATTCCACCGATTTGGTGTGGAATGGCTGATAGGCTATTAGCCTGTGTGTCTTTGGCGCTGGTCGAAGCTGATGCTGGTGAACCGGTGCTCCGCGGGTCTTTTGCTGAAGAATCATGCAGAGTCCAATAGACACGGTTGGCGTGCGCCACGCGAGGAGACTTCAGGTTCCTACATGCCTCTGCCCTCCCGTATCTAAGTACAAATACATATATACGTCCACACACACACACAGACACGCGCGCTAGTTGTTCTCTTGCGGAACACGTGCGTCTTGTATCTGGATACTGGATACGAAGGTTGGATGTGGGTCGATGCTGGATTCTCGCGTGCACACATCGAGACATGTCTTCCTTCCACATGTGTGTAATGTATGGTATCTTCGGTTTGCACACACACACGCACACACACACACACACTAGTGCAAACGGTGTGTTGGAACAACCGCGAGGGGTATCCTACACACGAGACCTCGAGCGGAGAAAACCACGCCCTGTGCGCAGCCACACAGACCTCTGTGCGAAAACGTTGTACGTGATACCAGAGAAATGCATCAACGATTAGGAACGCTTTGTGGGCTTTCCATATTTCCGCGTTATCGTTGGGTCACGAACGTGGATATGTATATAATAGTGAGGGACTATGTAGATCGGTTGGCTGGTCCCGTTGTGAATCCCAGAGCCAACGGTCAACGGTGGCGATTTTTTTTGGGATTATTGATTGATGATCGGAAGAAATTTTATTTTGCGTGGGATTTTTTTTGAGGGGTGGGGATCGGTTGATATTTTTGGGGATGTGGGTTGATGAGCGTATCAGCTTGTCGGGTTGGGGTTGAGGCTTAGGTAAAAAAATTATATATATATATAGACTATATATAATTTTTCTAATTTTAGTTTATAAACTATGGATGGGACTGGGCATATAGTCTACATGTATGTAGATTGTATAAAGACTATGTATAAACTGTATATAGACTTTATATCTTTTGTATAGTCAAGTGAAAAAATAATATATAATCTATATACAGACTATATGTCCCATGTATAATTTATATATTATTTTTTCACTTAGGGGAGGTAGATGGATGAGAGAAAAGATTGTTCACGTACCCGTGTGTATCCGCTGGTGGGCCTTCAGGTGGGAACTCTTCGTATATACTTTTGTACAACCTGAAAGAAGAAGAAGATTTTTCTCTGTGAGATTCGTGAGGCTGTTAAGACGATTGACGATGAATTATATTTTCCATGTGATTTGATTAATTGGTTATCATGGTTTCTGTGGGATTCATCAATTAGAACGAATTTCAATATTTTTATCTAATTTTTAGATTGTTTGTTTTCTATCGTTTTTCATATCGTGATTCATAATAAAATATTGTATTTAATTGAATGTTGAGGAACCGTAGGGGTCGATACATCCCTTTAGGCACAAGTGAGTCATGTTGACAGAGCAAAGACTACGGAAAAAAGTATTACAAACCGTGGGTGACATTTTAATTGAAAAATAGATATATTAGGGTGTTCCATAACAATGTCATTTTCTATTTTTAATGCTTTTAACCTCTAGAACCATTCAACATAAATTTAAAAAAATATGCACCACATTTGAAAGTTTTCAAGTAAAAATTTGATATCAAACATATTTTGAGATAAAAATATAAAACAAGAAAAATCAACTGTCCGTTTCACAAACTGCATCCCCACATATTATGTCCGGTAAGACGTAATAATTTCAAACCGAGAAAAAATCGTCAAACCATAATCGAAACAAAATAATAAAAAAAAACCTCAAAGTTATTTAAATATATAATTTCAAAGGCATTGGGGCACAGGTTAGCGACGGAGAAGACATCTGCAATTTGGTCTACTTTTTTTATATATACACTGAATGGTTCTCGAGGTTGAGAGCACTCAAAATTCAAAATGACCATATCAAGGGACACCCTAATATATACAATATCTATATACATTACTCAAATTACTCACCTATGAAGTCACAGTGATGAACCCGTCGTTTCTCAAGTTCCGGATTATTCCGTCGATTGAATTTCGTAATGGATTGCGATTGAATTCTGTGATTGGGATTGATCATCGACGGTTGTGGATACGGAGGCGGTGGTGTTCTTCTGGGTGGTCCACCGAGTGGCGAACCGGGATCCGAAATCGGTGGCGTCAATGGCGAAACGTACATGAGCCTCGTCATCGAACCGTAAAGCGGTGACGTCGCGTTTCCACTCGCCCCATGACGATTACCCGTGCTGTCATTATTGTTGTTGTTGTTATTGTTGTTGTTCGTAACGTTGTTGTTGTTAATGAAACCCTTGTGAACATTGTTACGTCCGTGACAACCGATCGTCTGATGCTGATCGTTGGACGGATTTGTCATGCGATTGGCAAACGTTTGTAACGAATTGTTGGAATTGTTTCGTCCCTCGAGAAGATGTAGAGTCGGAGCGGTTGGTGGCAATGGTTCGGTTTTTATCTCAACGGGTGACAATACGGGAGATGTTGGGTCTTCGGTTTCCATTTTGATGTGGGACGATTGCGAACCGAGCATATCGGCATTAGCGGGATCGAGCTTTTGTATGCTAGACGTTATGTCTTCCCACAATGGGGGCCTGAGAAAAACGTCGTCGTCGTTTCCAGCGGGTTGACTCCTCGACGATACGAAACTCGCTTGTGGCCGGCAAGCCGGTCCACCGCCCTCGAAAAAATCGTCCATGTGCTGATGCATGGACGACGAATCTCGCGTTGTCTTGTCCGGATCATCGTCCTCGAGCTTCTGCAAACGATCGAGATCCTGTCTGCACAGTAACGTGTCCAAATCCGATGTCTGCTGGAACAAAAAATATCGGGTCGATCGTATCATCATGGCACTGGATTTAATTTGGTTATTGTTGCTAACAGTGTTGGGGAAGGAGGATCGTATTTCATTTTTTTAATCCTTTTTTAACGTTTCACCCTTGTGGAAAATTCCTCTTCAGAATTCTTGATTTTTCTTTGAGATATTCTTGAATATTTTATGTTGCATGTGTACAGGTCTGTTTACCTCGTCAATGATTAATGTTGTCTAGTTTTGGTCCACAGTTTGGGAAGTTTTCTAATTATGTCGTTTGTCATTTTCTTTTCATTTGTTTGTATGTTAAAATTCGTTTTTCCCGATGACCGAGGAAATCTGTGGGCTTGTTACATTTTTCAGTGTCTATGGAAGTTGATTTGGTTATATTTGCGTGGTTAAAGAGTGATAACCGATGAATATATGTCATTGTGTTTTTGGTCCTATCATCGATCATTGTTGCGAAATCTGTGGACTTGGCATTCGAGAATTAGAAAATGATTGAATTTTTTTACGTGATTTCTGGACAATAATTGAGGAAGATGATGGTCTTCAACTTCCTCATAGAGAAAGCGCTATATGAGGGTCCAAAAAAATGTTATTCAGATTTTGATGTCAATACCCAATCCCACATAAGAAAATGAGATTGAAGAATTTTTTTTCTTTCATTTGCGTTAGATAATATTTTATCTTATCGTTTTCTAGGACACTTGTACTTATTATTGTAGGACTTCGGAAAGTACAAGTCATACAAATCGAAACACAAATTGTTCTCTAACGCGAATACAAACAAAAAAATCATTCAATCACATTGTCTACTGCCACAACATTGAAAAAAAAAAAACCCCATAATGGCGTAACGTACGATCGGGCTCGTTGAACCTCGTATAGTTATTTCGAAACTGCGGAGGAGTATATAGTATACGTGAGTGCCGTCGAACGTCGATAATCTCGTGGGGTAAACGAGTGACTTGCGATATGTTGATACGCGGCCGGGCGTGTTGAAACTTACGAGAGGGAAGCGCAGTCCGAACTATATGCTGCCGTTAATGTGCATCATCCGGAATGAGCGACGTATTGCCTCGTGGTATATACATATATATATGTATAATGTACAAAACAGTTCGAATATGTTTTTTCGAGAGCTCGAGTTCGCCTCCTGGAGTTCAGCGGGGCAAAAGGGATACACCCAAGAGGAGGAGAAGGAGGAGGAGGACTCCATAAGGCACGAAGAAAAAATTAAAAAAGGGCATGCTGGGCGAAAGAGAAGGGTGAGGGGGGATAAGCAAGAGCGAGGAATAAAACGTGAGGATATACATAGAGTTCGGTCGTAGGAAGGCAATGCCGCGTCATTCTTTGCATGATTTGTACACGCGCACCGCCCCCCCGCGTATTCGCCGTGCCGCACTCTTTCCCCTCTCGCTCTTTCTTCGTCTTTCACGCCTGCGTAGTCTTCTTTCTCATCTTCGCCGCTTCATCTTTCTCGTTTTCTCTGGTTTGTAACTTTATATAAATATAAATATGTATACATATATTTATAAAGTTGTGTGTAGTTGTTGTACATATATACATTCATATATATGTATATGTAGTTGTGTATTTATGTGTGTATACGTGTTGATGTTGATGTAGATAGGGAACGCATGCGCACGGAAATCTCGCATAATATTTCGAAGGTTTTTTTTTTTTAGTTTTTTGATTTTTTTCACGCAACGCACGATGCGCACGCGCCTGAAAGGCTCGGGCGAGGGGCGAGAGCGAGAGCCTGTTGTACCGTAAGTGCCGGACGGCCGACTTTACAACGCCCCTTCAACGAGCTTTTTTTATGGGGAAAAAAAAGTGAAAGAAAAAAAATCGAAGACCCGGGATGGCTATTGATGAATGATATTTCTTCGACAACGATGCTGCGAAACAATATTATTCATGCCCCCACGACGTTGTACTACATCGGGGCTTTCGTGTTCGAATTTTCAGTTGTTGCCGGGCGTCGGTGAACACGATCTTGGAATAACGAAGAAGCGTTGGGATTGAGGCATGGGCTGGTGGAAATACGTTTTTTTTTTTTTTAAGGATCAACCGTTCAGGCTTGGGTGCGAGAGAAACGTTCCAATTTGCAAACATGCTGGAATAATTTTATTTAGTCTGTAATGGCAAATTTGAAATGAAAAAATAAATCAGACTATTCTATCATTTCGAATTGACAGTATTTTCTTTCATATTTTTACACTGACACATTTTTTTCCCTATTTCCAGCGTTTGCTGTGATTCACAACTTTTATCTTGACGAAAAATTTTCATGATCATATTTCTCAATAAAATTTCAAAAAAAAAAAGAATAATAATAATTAAAAATAGAAACCAATTGATTTTTCGCATATTCCATAAAAATATCATTTTAATCACATCTCAAAATCAGTCAAGAATAATATTTGCGCAAAGTAAGATAATACAGATTCGTAATAACGAGACTGACAAATAATTAAGAAAAATCCCAGAATAAAAAAATACTAATAATCTATAATCATGATAAAAAATTAATCGATCGGATGATCCACATTGAGTGAATAATTTTCAATAATGACACGTTGGGTGTGGGATGAGAAAAAAAACTGTTCGTCGTCGTTGGGCCCGAAGAACGATTCGAAAAGTCGATGCATATGAAGTTTCTCGAGGAACGACAATTTGTGATAATGACAGTATTATACGATCGGAGAGAGAATGGGACCCCATTGGTGGCGCTTTCTTCGAACGTTTTGATTGCTCCGACACGAGTGATACTTGGTATATATATATAGTACCACGTTATTCATCCTCATCATCGGTTGTGCGAACTGCGTGAGGCCCAAAGTGCTGCTCGGCATCTTGTCATTTTCTCATTTTCATTCGTCGAGACACACAGACAAACACAAACACACACATTAATACATATGGGGTCTTTCGAACCGGGGTACGTGGTGAGATCTCGCTTCGGAAACATATCGCGAGGGTATAATGACACAGTGCGAGCCGAGCGTGAACAAAGTTCGTCCATCCGGCCTATTAATGCGTGTAATCATAGGACGAGGGGGTCAGCGGTGTTAATAACGAGTTTTGCGTGTATATATATATATATGTTCGACGTGGTGTATACGAGGCGAGGAGAACTGTCTCTCTCGCGGTGGTATCTGACACCCTCGTGCACGGTGAGCTTGTAGAATCGAGAGCTGGGTGCGAAATTTTACGGTTCGCGCGCGTGTTCTTTGAATACAGGATCATCGGGCGTATCTTCACATACACACACATTTATGTATATAGGAGTCGTTCAATGTATAAGTCATCATAAATGCATTGCAAATTAGCCAACCGATGTATCGACTGCTTGGCATGAGACTCGTGAAGTTATTCATACGCTCAACCCATGAACCGATGAAACGAACGATGGTTCATTTTTTTTTTGTGATTGTATAATATGTAAAAAGTGCCAGTCGTTTTTAGGGTTCGATAGAAGTCGAGGAACCCTTATGGTTTAGGTCAGTCCGTCTGTCCGTATGTCACAGTCATCTCATTCTCGAATTTATGTACCGATTAAGATGAAATTTGGCACATGGACGTAAATTGATTACCCGAGTAAATGATAGCATTAGGAAAAAAAATGACAATGATACTGGTTGTAATAATAATGAATTATTATATGCTAGTATTAGATACGATGCATATTTAACGATTATTATCAACCCTTAGCCTGTGGAAATGGGTCACTCGTCATGCCTTGCCCAAATGGTACGGTTTTCACGTTTTTATTTGTTTATATGATTATATTGTTGAAACAAATTATTATTTCAGCATTGTAATTATTGATCCTTATACAAGGATAGTTAATGAGATTTCATTCAATTTTTTGGAATTTTTAGAGTACTTCAGAGTACTTATTATTATTATTATTATTATTATTATTATTATTATTATTATTATTATTATTATTATTATTATTATTATTATTATTATTATTATTATTATTATTATTATTATTATTATTATTATTATTATTATTATTATTATTATTATTATTATTATTATTATTATCATATATAATTAGCAAGAAATTAAACTATTTCTAGGACAATTTGAATGTCTTTAGATATTCCGCAATATTTTAACGATAGTAACATTTCAATAACAATAATAATAATATTCTTCTGCTATCGGTAGTTCGTGAAATAAACGTCTTATGAAGTAAATTGAATGCAAGCCATACAAAAAGTGTACATCTCTGTCCGAAATACAATGAGGTCGAAATAGGGCAATGCACTTTAATAGAATGGAGGCCATTGCGAAATACGAGAGATAAAGAGTGAGAGAACGAGAGCGTGATAGAGAGAGAAAGAGCGAGGGGGTAGCGCTTGCGTGTTGGTTAAAGAGCTTCGCGCGCATGTTGAAGCTTTTCGAATCAATCTGGGGTAAAGGCCACACCCTTGTGATGCACAGAGGGTGGTTCCGAGCTCGGACCACCCCAAGACCGAGGGTAAACGATTCGAACCGCCATCGCGCTACGACACTATAATTTTCCCTATGCCAGTCACATATATAACATTATTTGTATTTTCGGAGAAATCGAAGGCGAAAGAGTGAAATTTTTTTTTTTTACTTTTTCGACCATAAATATTATTCAAAGGTTTCAGACCCCTGGACTACGCAAAATTTGGAGTAACCGTATTTTGAGAAATTTTCATTCCCAGGAAATGATTCGTTTATTGAAAGAGTTTTTTTTTCTTTCTCAAGGAGACTGAGTCACATTCAAATTTGAAATGATGGCTGAGTTAGAGTCATTTTATAAGAGCAGAATCGATTTAAAATTTGGATTGATCGTGGCATGAAAAAAAGCATTTTTTTTTCTAATTTCTTAGGTAACTCAGCCCCCTTAATTTAATTCGATTCAAAACAAAAATTAATCTTCTTCATCCACTTTTAAAAAAATGTAGATAAAAATGAAATAGTTATTTTTTTTTTAATTTTAGTCAGATGCCTTAATTCGCTTGCGTGGGAAACGAAGCGAGATAGAAGTTTTTTTCACTTTACAATTTCTTTTTATTTTTTCTCTTTTTTTTTCGAGAGGCGAGAAGAACGTGGGGACAATCACGAAGGTTTTGGAAGGATAAGCGATAGAAAGAAGAATGGGAGGTAGATGAGACGACGGTGAGGTCGGAGAAGAAGGATGACGTGGAGGAGGAGAAGCAGAGGAAGGAGAAGGAGGACTGGAGGCTGGAGAGGTCCAGCAGGGGTTTCATCGGGCCCGAGGCAAACGGCACTGGGAAAGAAGGCTTCGAAGAGTACGCGAATACGACGACGACGAAGACGACGAAGACGACGGGGACGTGTCCACGACGACGATGAAGAAGACGAAGAAGTTGGATTACGAAGCGAGAAGAGGGCTGATGCGCGAGATCCGAGAGTACGAGAACGCGCGTGCGCGCGCGCCCGAACGTACCACTCGGGTAGATTCTATCTCTCGCCATTCAACCCGCCTGAGGTAATAAAACTCTACGTCCATTATTTACTTGCATTATCGTTATTTTACGCCCACAAAACTCCATATTTATGGTGAAATTATTCAGCATTATTTCTCACTCTTTCTCCGTATACCTTTTTTTTTTTTTATAGTGCGCGTGCGTGCGTGCGCAAGGGGGCGCGCGAGCGCGTGTGCACCTCGAGATATGAATAAAATTGTAGATTCTTGAGATAAATGCGGGAGAGAGGCGCGCGTGGATGATTTCCGAGTGCAGGGAGCACTCGAGAGGGGCGCCGAAGGGATGGTGCTCTCCGTCTCTTACCACATCTCCATCCTTCTCTCTTTCTCGATCTCACGCTCTCTTTCTCTTTGTCTCTAGTTGTTTCTTTTTTTTCATTCTTCTTCTTCGTTGTTGCTTTTTTTTGTTTTTTCGAATACTCGACATGGTCCGCAATCTCTTGGCTTGTTTGTAACGCGGTTCGCCATTCATTTGGCCATTCTATATATTCGTCGTTTGTTGGGAACGCGCGCGTGGTGTGCTTTGCCGGGAGGGAACACTCGAGTCCACGCGCGCGCGCGTCCTTTATGGCTCGATCAAACTGGGCGTTTCGCGACTCTACAATGTTGCGTATATAACACCATTCGGCTATAAATTCAACGACGGAATATATTTTTCTTGGATCTAACGATGTTTATTTCTCGTCGGGAATTCAGATTTTTCATGGCTTTATGCTTTTTTTCATTTTTTTTTATTAGACTAATATTATTGCGAAACGATGATGTTGCAGAAACATTGTATTTCCATATAAAATTATGTATAAATAAAGTGAGATGAGAAAAAATAAAATTCATAATAATGATCGATGCTTTGAGTTTCTACAATTTTTCATGTTCATCGAAATAATCGCGAGACAAACATTTTAGAATAATTTTCCTTTTACTTCTCAAATTTAGATTTTTCGAAAGTGTCAGTAAGATAATTAATTCATTCTCGGTGATTCTCTTCACTATTTGTCTATAATGACGGCATAATTTTTTTTTTAAATCTATTTCGATAAATTTTCAAGACAATAAAATCTTAATACGAGACATTTTTTTTTTCATTTTCATTTCGAAAAATTTTCAATTCAAAATAATCTTGATACGAGATAATATTTTTCTTTTCAAGCGACGAGAATAATTTGCAAACTCAAATGGAGCGACGTCTTTCCCAGTCCATAACTATACACGGTCAACGATTGAGCCATCGACTTATCGATGCTCCACAACGACCCTTTCTCACCCATCCATACATATAGATATATATATATATATATATATATACATATATACATCTATGTATCACAATCTGTTACAATACACATTGAGTTTCGTAAATAGATTGGCATTTGTGAGTCGGGCGAGTTACGCTGACCTTTGGTGCCTCACTTTCTTTCACAGCGTTGGTTCGCAACGTACAAATGAAACACACACATACACACACACACACATATACATATACATATAGACACAGATAAACGTTGCTCGAGCTCGGATAAAAGTATCCAGCCACCACCACAGCAAAGTATCCCGAGTTGTTTCGACTGTGGCGTTCCACCATCGAACATGAGCTTTCCATCATTAGAACACACGCCGACGATCTTGTTCATAGAATCCCCAACTGAAATTTCGCAATCGTGTACAACATAATATTATTCCAGATACACCGCCAGACACTCGTCTCATCTGGGTCTGAGTTACAATGATTGGTATATACACCTAGGCCAAACGGTTGCTTCTCCAGTTGATGCCTTCCTTCGATTCCACGCTATTAATTAAAGTGCAGAAGCTTGACGAGGGTCCTGAACTCGACTTCTGGATGCTGCTGCTGCTGTTGCTGCTGCTGGAGTCGAGACATGGTTCTGTTCACGTTCGCCGGAGCTCGGCAAGGGTGATTCTAATGCCAGTACAGGCGAGACGCCTGTCTTATTCTTCTTCGGCGTCTTTCGAAACATTAAACTCCATCGCGCCAGCCATAAGCTGATGTGTGTATGTGCTCAACACCGGAATGACTTAATGAATATGGACATGCGACGCATTAACGTGTATTAAAAAGACACACACACGTGTGAGGGCGCGTGGGTAACTCGTACTTTTTGTAAGAACATATGTATGTATATATATGTGTGTGGTAAAAGGTTTTAAACGGCAGTTTGGGGGGGGGGGGGCAGAAGAGATGGAAACGGGGAACGAGAGGGAGCTTGACACCAGGTTGATTGTGTGGTGCTACCTAATAAAACATCCGTTACCCTCCACCATGCCCTCACCCCACCGTCGTGACACGAATAGGTCAAACCGTCGTTCGACTCGTTCGACCCTCGGCGACCGAGAAAATTATTACCGCGCCACGTGCCACGCTAAACGTCGAAATTGATGGAGAATTCGACTCGCGATAGTTCAAATGATAACTTCGTTACACTAATTCGATGCTGTTGGCTGGTTGTTGACTGTTGGCGGAGGCATGTGGATGGCATTATTAGTGGAAGCGTTTTTGAAGCGTTTTTTGGGGTTGGGGGGGGTCGATGACCGTTCTTGTATAATGTTCAACTTTGTACATTTATTATACTTTTTTATTAATTTTTTATCATACTATTTTTTGTTCATTTATTAAACTTTATACATTATTTATACTTTGTTACCCAAGTGGGAAAAAAATATATAAACAATTGATAGATTATATATAGAAGTGGCCATATGTTTTTTTATATGCAAACTATACATAATCTGCATGGATACCATAGATACTCATGGTATCTATGCTGATTATTTACCATAGATACGTATGCTATCTATGCAGATTATGTATAGTTTGGATATAAAAAACATATGACCAGTTCTGAATATAATCTATCAATTGTTTATATATTTTTTTTCCACTTGGGTATGTACGTCTGAAGGAAATGAATCGAAACCCGGTCATCGAAAAAAGGTCAGGACGTAAACGACCCACGTTTCCAGCCTAAGGGTGCCAAAATTATTTCGAACTAAGAGTTAGGAGTTTAAAATATTATTCTGATTATAGAATTGATAATCGACCGTGCAGATGTATGATTGAATTAAACTAATTTCTTGAAACATCAAAGACGTACATCAACGACCTCGCCATTTATCATTACCAGGACCATTCAATTCTAAACAAACAAAAACAGTAAATAAAAAACAAAAACAACTCAACATCCGTCACAAATGCACTCATTAATAAAGTACCCAGAAAAAAATTCAAATATAAAATGAATTACGTTTAAAGAATAAATATCTCATAAATTCAACATTATCCAACCCCCAGCTCGTCACACTGCTCGAACAACAGCATCATCGAATGATCTAATTAAATACAAATGAAATCATTTAAAAAGTAAACAAAAAAAAAATCTACGACTTTTACCGAATATATTTTATTCAACAGTCCAGCCACGAGATTATTCGTGGTTATCAGCGCCTCTATCATTAACAGAAATTCACGACGTCGACTCGTGAATCCCTTGGGTGCCTGGTGCCCTCACCCGGGGAACTCTTCGACCGCGGGTTCTCTCGATGTCCAACGAAGAGCGAAAAGCCCAAGCGCACGAGCTACCCGGCGCTGTGGCGCGCGAGTAAGAATCGAAGCTGTCCCTAACGACGTGATAAAGTCGCGTGCGTGACCCGCGCCGCTGGTTCAACTCGCCTGCTGGCTGCCGCTTCATCATCGATCTCTCTCTCTCTCTCTCACACACACACGAGTTTCTCGTCGTGCCGCGAGTTCCTCGGCACGCGATTCGCGCACACGACTCGGTAGCCCCGGACTGACCGCATCACCCCCTCCCCCCTCGCCCCTCGACCACCCTTTTCTCCACAATCCATTCACTCCCACATCGGGCCAACCAACAAAAAAAAAAAACAAAGACCAACAAAGCGATGACCATGTTGGTCTTTTTTTTTTCATTCTTCCTTTTCTTTCGTAATTTTTATTATTATTATTGTTATTTATTTTTTTTTCCAGAAAATCCGAACCCCCAGCTGTCAGCTCGGTCAGACAATTATTTATAGTTATCGATAATGACGACGATCCGTGGACACGTTTCAGGCCGATAGTATCGTGAAGATTGAAAGCTGCACATGTTTAGCAGCAGCAGCGGGGCTATGTGCCATCCAAAGGGAAGCGTTAAAGCTGTGAGTCATTGAAAAAATTCGGAAGATCGCTGCGGGGGGCACAGGGGAGGAAGGGGGGTGGAATATATGTACTAAAAGCCAGTTAACGCTTTACGAAGTGAGGTGAGTGCATTAACGTGATTACTCGTCGTCCAGCTATCTATAAATACATATATCCATGTGTAGATATATATATATATATATATATATTTATATGTATACGAACAATAAGAGGATTTTAATAAAATGTAGACAGAGGTGAGGATACGTCAGCTGTCGGTTACGGGGACTACGGAGAGCTCGGGTTCATCGGCTCATCGTTCGCCACAGTTGCCTCGTAATAATATACCGCATAATTTGCACCTGGTCTTTTGATTCTGTTCAGCGATTACGGGGATGGATGTCGATGACACGCGTAAACGCAATAAACGTGATATATGTGTGTGTATATGACTAAAAACCGCAGAACCATGATGAGTCTATTATTATATATTTTCTCGCACTGGTTTGATGATTAAGAAAAGAAATAATAATAATAATGGTTATTTGTTATTATTATTTTTTTGTGGAAATAATGGTGATAATATTTACGAGTGATGATAATATTGAAAAAAAATACTGTTTAATAAGAAAAGTTCGAATGATATTGATATAACTTATTGTTATTATTTATTTATATTTTTATTATGCGAAAAAGGTATAATAGAGGAAAGTATTCTAGTGGTTTTAGGAGTTTTTATATGTCTGTCGATTATTTAAAATATTATTATTATTATTATTATTATTATTATTAATTTTGCAGAAAGTAGAGAACCCATTTTTTCTTTTAATTTTGTAAAAACGAATAAAGTTTTCCGTTTAATTCAGAGTTGGAATTTATAAATCCTTATCTCAATCTTAAAAGCGTGTTGAGAAAAATAGTTTATAAAAAAAAAGCAGCATAGTTACGACGGTTTGTCCATTATCATTACGACTTGTAGGGATGCAATTTTGTAACGACGAAAGTGTGTATACCTGTGTGTGTCTATAAAAACGATGGATATATCTATATACACGTGGAAGGTGGCTCGAACGGTTACTAAAGTCAGCGTTGATTAAACGCCACGATCTTGCAAACAAAGCGGAAAAACTCGGTTGCGCGCCTCACGTAGCCCGTGTGTTGCATGCGAGTTATTCACGATGCGGTATGTAATTGACGTTCACGGAGTCGTGAGAATGAAAGTCACACCGCGCGAGGCACAGTCGATACATCGAGCCACGGGTTATGTGTTACACGGCTCGCTCGCACACACACACAACACACACACACACACACACACACACACACACACACATATATATATATATTTATCCATGGCGCGTCCACCCCCGCGCCGCTTGACCCGCGCGCGACCGGCTAAATCATAAGTTATGGGAAAATGTGCTGACGAAAGTAATTGAGTGAGCACGAGCGAAGAGGGGAGGGGAACGAGAAAAACGAGCAAGAGAGAGGGAGAGAGCAAATGATAGAAAGGAAAATGGAGAATCCCCCCAACGACATGTATCTCGTGTTTTCGTATATATATATATGTATATATATATATATATGTATGTGGGTGTATAGTTCGATATGTACATATATGTAGTTCCGGTCGGAACTCTCGTGGCCCGTTAACATATCTAATACCTTCGAAAGCAGAGTCAACGTCGACCTGACTCCGGGGCGTACGGCTCCCCCTTCCGAGCCCCCCCCCCCCCGCCCGCTGATGCCCCTCGGCGGCCCCGGCTAATGCACTTTTAATTAATTAAATGGACTGATGGTTGCGCCTCACCCTCGAGCTTCGTATGAGCGAAGGCGGTACGCGCGAGCGACCTCGCGTGCCGGGGCTGTCCGCGGCCCGACGCTGCAAACTCATCCTCAATGGCCTCGCGCCACACGATGACTTTTTTTTTTTTGTTTTCTCTCTCTCTCTCTCTCTCTCTCTCTCTCTCTTTCTCTTTCTTTATCTCATTCCTGACGCTATTTCTTTCTCGCTTTCTCTCGTTTGTTATCCGACTGAAAGCTAAATATCTTCTCTCACTTTTGTGTGTGTGTGTTTGTATATATGTGTGTGTAGAGTGTGTGTGTGTTTGTACCTGCCTGTGAGGATATGTACCTTAGCGAGAATGCTTTCCCCTGACCCTTTCACCACCCTCGTCATCCCTGGCAAGCACACACATATATACACACATATACACACACAAAAGAGGGGCGACAGCTCGATGCTATCCGATATATATTTCGACGTCGTTTTATCCACCCTCGCGTGCACGAAGAAGCCCAGATCGCGCGAACAGGAACGAAGAGCGAAAACATGGTCGTTGACGTATTTTACACGAGGAATATGCATATATATACATATATGTATATATATTTTTTTCTTTTTAATTTCACGCATCGCCCGAGAGAGACAACCCCGATGACCGATGCCACGATGTATCGAGACGTCAGTGAGGTAGTTAAATCGACGTGACAGACATCGTGACCTGTGACCCCCGTTGGTTTTTGTTACGAGCGGTGTAGTGAATGCGAGTACTTGCGATAATGCAGTTTATATAGCATGCAGAGCGGGGGAAGGAGGGGGCGGGTTGGTGCGAACTGTTTAGAGATTCTTGTGTTGTTTTTGATTTTGAAAAAAATGCTGAATAGTTGAGAAAATAAATCGAAATGATTTTCCACATAATTTAGCGTTTGATGGAGCGATATATATATATATGTTAGGGTGATCCAAATTTTGTTTTTTTTTGTTTTGGCCCTCCCAGAGAATAATATGGTTTGATATACATTTTTTTTAATATCCTTAAAATTTTAGGTCCCTATCTCGATTCTCAATCCTGCCTCCAACCTCTCAAAGTTTTCTTACCATTAGAGTGACCTCAAATTTCAAGGATTCTTGAAAAAATGTATTTCAAAAAAATTCGACCGTAGTCCTTGGGCCTTCAATTTGCACAATCAAGACTATTTTGCACAACAAAAATCTATAAAATGTCATAATTCGACATTAAATTTTGCATTATTTCGAATCGTTCGAACGAAATTTTTCCCGGATGAGAAATGTAAAAATTAATCGACAGATACTTTCTCACTGAAATAACTCGAATAAAATTTCAAAAAAAAAATAATAATCGTGGGAAGTTATACGTTCAATTTGTTTTTGTTTTTCTTTACATTACCTTCCAAGGCCCTTCCTCTAATTTTTTTCACCATCGTCCACAAAATTGATAATTAAATTCATTAAAAAATACAGATTGCGAAAAAACGAGATTTTTTTTTGCAAAATACTTGCAATGAGCTTTGCAGAATCGTGCGGCTGTTAATAATTTTGCTTTGAAATTGCAGACACGCGCTTTGCGAGTGAATGAGAAAGAGAAAGAGAGAAAGATCGTGAGAGAGAGAAAGAGAGAGAGATCGTGAGACATTGAATTAAAAAAGTTAGACCGGACCGTCGGTTGCATTCGTCGGGCCGTGTTTCGTGGCCGACTAAGGGTGGACCACCCGAGGGCCCAGCGGGTCATCGTCGGCGAACGTGAACCAGCGAGAGAGAAGGAAGACGCCAACATCGCCCTCATAACTAAAGCCTCTGATGATGACATTTGATTTAGTTACTCGCGCGTCGGCTACATGCAGCACTCCCGGGGACCGCGTGCTCTTTTCTGCATCTCTCCCTCAACTCCACATCCCCCCCCCCCTCCACTGCCCATTCATTCCTCATAATAAAATGCGCGCGACGCACGCGAGCATGTTCTCCCGTTGCAGCCAAAAGTATATTACCGCGTCTTCGTTATCCGATGTATCATTATAACGTGCTCGCCGCTGGCACAATCGTCACTCCTATTAATTTCCGACTCGCTCTATTTATTTCGTTTGTCACAACGAATAATACATGTAATTAATTGTTTGTTTGTTTGTTTGTTTTGTTTTGTTTTTCATTCCATCGGGGGTATGCAATTTTTTTTTCAGCCCATAGGGAATGCACTCATAACAATTTATCACGAGCGAACTAACAACTTCTTGTTTTTTTTCTCTGTTTTTTTGATTCGTGAAGAAAAGAATTTTTCAGGATGGACGAATGATAAATCTTGGAACAAGCTTAAAACGATTTCGAATAATTTTTGGGAAAAAGTAAATGGCCGTTTTTTTTTGTCAAATAGAAATGTTTGAATAATTTTCGCTCGTGGAATCGAAGCTCGTCACGTTGACTTAAATAAAATAAGACTTGTAAATCGTAAACTTGGAAATTGAAAAAAATAATAACAATTTTAGTGAAAACAGTCGTTTTCGAAAATTATTTCTCTTTTTTAATGATTTTTTTAGCACATTGGAAATTACATTTTGGCTGTTACAGAAATTTTTGCTTGTAGAAAAAGATTTGGAAAATGTTCGGAATTTTTTTTGGAAACATTTCGTTTATATTGCAAAATTTTCCATTGCAATTAAAATTTTCCGGGATGAATTTTATCCATCGTGACTATATCGTAATATCACTGAAGTCCGACTAGAGAGGGTTAAATATGAGGGAAATTAATATTAAACAGGGAAATAATTTTTTGCAGCAGAAAACGCAACCAAAATAATCGAATGAAAAATAATTTTTGTCACAAACAAATAAATTCATTAATACGAAAAAAAAGAAAATAAAACCCTAAAAAAAAAAGAAACTTCAGCAATCGGCCTTAGATCTCTGATTCGCCATCACGACGATCCGACAACGATCTAAAACCAAAAAAAAAAACAAAAAAAAAATCGCTCTCTCGCAATTTACTCCCGAACGATAAATCGATGGAATAAAAGAGATTCCTAAAAAAATCGTTCACAGATCGTATGCGAGTGGCGCATTGGAGCGCAGTCTTCACAAGTCCCGAAACCCCGAAAAAGATTTATCCGATATCACGAATGGTTTACACACTCGAAGGCGTCGCGCGATTTTCTCATTCCCTCCCCCTCCCCTTTCGTCCCTGCCCCCGCCACACGCTCGCTTCTCTTGTGTCCCGTGCTCTGCGTATCCGGTCTCAAAACGCAATGGAAGAGAACCCGCGGACCCAAACTTGTTAATTAAATGGTTTATGGGTGCGACCAAATATTCGAGTTTTTATAGTCAATTAGCCACGGTCCTCGTGGCCGGGCGGCTGCTGCTGCTGCTCGTGCTCCGGCTGCCGTTGCTATCTCAAAAAGTGCAGCTACGGTAGACAGCGAGAGCTGGTAAGATGCAGGACGATTAGAATGAATGGCCGTTATAAATCAGCTCCCTTGTTGGTCCGGCGCGAGCCTCCTCTCGTCTATATATACGTATATATATATATATACATCAGGGTGTCCTGAAAAAAATATTTTCTCAGATTTTCGCGGCCCTCATTCACTTCGAAGTATCTCGCATCCGTAGAATCCCGCAGAAAGATGACCCCGATCGGACAATTTTTAGGGTTGGCCCCGATTTTTTCAAAATTTTTTCGTTCAAATATCGCGCAATAATATTTTTTTTCTCATCTGGACGAGAATCGTGAATCATAATCTGAGTAAAAAATATGATCATCCATAAAATCATTAAAAATCAATAATATTCGTGTGTCATAAAATGTTGTTAATTTTCTCTGTCTTATATTATTATTTCAATTTTTTGTGACTTCGAGTGATCCTGATATAATTAAATAATTTGTTATTCATTTTGTCAAAGCTCATTTTAATCGCACGATGCACAATTAATTCGATTAAAAAATTGTTGTGCCGAGTTATTCAAACTTTGGAAAAATTGAAAATTGGAGAAAAAATTTTTTTGGGACACCCTGATATATATATATTTGTGTATATGTATATTAGAGGGCTGTTGGGGTTACAACTGGTAAGTTTTCGCTCGTGCGCCACCAGAGGAATCTCGCCACCGGTTTCTCCTCCTCTCTTGCACATTTATTCTCTTTGATTTCACCATTCCACGTTCTGCATTACCATGTGAGTTAGATTGGACAACCGCTCCGGTTTTGATTTCGCGTCCCATACGTCCATCCTCGCTTTTTCTTCGTCCACTTATTTATTTTCTTCGTCTTTCACGTTTTTTATTTGCCTTTCTTCTGGTCCATTCGTTCCGCCTAATGTATCTCCCCCTACCCCTGCTCGCCGTCGTCATGCGTTGACCACTGTCCAAATCCTGATCTACAGCACTCTCGCGTTCTCGCCGTCGCTCGGCTCCAAACGAGCGATGATAGCGCTACGAGTGTTGAACGAGATATTAACTGCGATTGGAGCCCAAACGAATTTTGCAAAAAAAAAAAACGAAAAAAAAATGTAAATTCGTCGAGATTGTTGTGTATGGGAGTTTGTTGCATCGAAATTTGGGTGTTGAAGTTGAGTCAATGTTCGATGAGAGTCAATGTTCATCGTTGAATTAAGAATTTAGAAAAATTTTGATTGTAGAAGATTGAAAAAAAATAGATAATCTATTCATTATAATTAGAATAAAATAACAAAAATTGTTTAACATTGTTACGATAAATCTCCGCGTAAAATGTAAATGTGTAATTTGATCCGTGAATTATTGATAACTTTATAAAAATACATTGATAATTAAAATTGTGAAGTTTAAAAATGAAAATTTGTATCAATCATAATTTTAATAATTCGATTTATAAAATACTAGATTAAATGATTGAATTGGAAAAAAAAATCTATATCTACATTTGAAATTAATCTTCTTACGTCTTGTTCTCTTCTATCTCTTGAGCCTCTCCACCGAGTTCTTAACCGAGAGCACATCTCTCGAGTGTCGGCTGTGTCGAGCTCGTTATGTATTCCGATTGTCGACTGACGAAAAAAAAAATATATATATATCCGTCCGAAAGTCGGTACGGTAACGGGTAACGATAATTCGACTCGAGCACGACAAATCCTTCGAATATTTCGACCCAATCGCGGGAGGAAGGACAGAGCCGGGGGGCACTGAATAGGATTACGATATCTTTTTCGTTATTAATTCAGCTTTGTATGTTAATTATAATACAACAGTACGATGTAAAAAAAAATAATAATAATAATCTATAGACTGAAATAAATAGAGAAGCGAGATTCAATTCTTGATTACCGATTACCGTTTGTAACAAACTATTTTTATAACTAGACCGATTTTACATAATTTTGTTTATGATTTAAAAATAAATTCGATTTTGCATAATTTTGATGATTCAACGAATGATTAATGGGGCATTTTAAAAGCCATGACATTACACGATTTCGTACCGATTTTTTTAACCGATTTCAAACACCACAAAAATTATCTCATTGTTAATTTCCCAGCAATTCCAAAATTCTTTCATTCATCATTAATGTCAATTTCGTCAAATTCATTGCGACTTCACAAAACTCTTTGTAAATTTAATGTTCACGTTATTTCACAATTTCCACGTACAGAAATATTGTCGTTACGAGTCACATATATTCGCTTCGGTTGTCTATGCGATTTCATCACGCGTGCACAAAGACCGATGGAGAAGACGATGCACACAAGTGTGTCTTTCGCCTTGTATCCTCCACGTACGAGAAAAAAAAAAAGAAAAAAGAACCACGGTCTTGGCCGGAAGGGATTTTCGTTCGCCAAACAGCCTATATACAGGGTGTTCCAATAACTATTAGGACCTCAGATATCTTCGAAACTACTAGGTTCACAGAACTATTTGCTGAATCAAAGTTGCACAGCACGAAGGGGGCCATCCAATGATACCAAAGTGCCTACTCCCACCCCCACCCCCAGCCCAGGGGGTGGGGCAACTTCAAAATCTTAAATGGGAACCCCTATTTTTTATTGCAGATTCGGATTCCCCATAAAAAAATACGTAACTTTTATTTGAAATTTTTTTTTCGATTCGTGATAGATGGCGCTGTAATCGCAAAAAATCCCCGAAAGTACAGAAAGGCGATAATACTTACAGTTTCGGTGGTAAATCAAATTACTACGTTTATAGTGAACACAGTAGCACGGTAGTGTGTATTTATGTACACATTCCTTTGACAGGTACAGAAAGTATAGAAAGATGATAATACGTACGGCTTCCTTCACTGAAAATAAACACTGTTTCAAGGACACTTTAAATAGTTTGCATGATAAGATAAACATGATACGATTAGTATCGATAAATCGGCCAATCGAGTACAATGTATCCGTTTGAAGAGCAAGTCGATATGCTTCTCATTTATGGCGAATGCCAACAAAATTCTGTAAGGGCAAGAACCTTGTATTGTGAACGATATCCGAGTCGGTCTCAGCCTTCGTGTCAAACATTTAAAAATGTGTGTGATAAACTTAGGCAAACCGGTAGCTTAAGTGTCCGAAGTAGTGTACGCCAGAAACCTGTAACGAATGAAGAAATGGAAATCGGTGTGCTCGCAAGTGTGTTTCGAGATCCTCACATTAGTTTGCGACAAATTCAAAAAGAATCTGGCATTTCCACGACCAGCGTACACCGCATTTTGCACCGTCACAAATATCACCCGTACCATGTTAGTCTTCACCAAGAATTGCATGGGAACGACTTCATGAATCGCGTAGAGTTTTGTCGAACTGTTCAACGTCAGATTCAACACAATGAGTCATTTCTTAACACCGTTTTATTTACTGATGAGGCAACTTTCACAAATCATGGGGACGTTAATTTGCATAACATGCATTTCTGGGCAACGGAAAATCCACATTGGCTGCGGCAGGTTGAACACCAGAGGCAATGGTCTGTGAACGTATGGTGCGGAATCATAGGTGCTAAAATTATTGGTCCTTTTTTTATCAATGGAAATTTGAATCGCAACACCTACAGTAATTTTATCAAAGATACATTGGGACCTTTGCTAGAAGAGGTGCCTTTATTTACACGACAAGCCATGTGGTATCAACATGATGGATGTCCAGCACATTATTCATTGGTTGCACGAAGGCAACTAGAAATAAAATTTCGAAATCGTTGGATTGGACGCGGCGGTCCAATATCGTGGCCAGCTCGTTCCCCAGACTTAACGCCGTTAGACTTCTTTTTATGGGGAACATTAAAAGATAACGTTTACAAGGAAGTACCAACTACACGTGAAGATATGCAGCAAAGAATAATTACAGCCTGTGCATCAATAAGTTCCGACGCTGTAAAACTTGCAGGTCAATCAATCGAAAAAAGAATTCAATGTTGCATTGATACTAATGGTCGTCATTTCGAACACTTACTATGAACGTAGTGATTCGATTTACCACCGAAACTGTAAGTATTATCGCCTTTCTGTACTTTCGGGGATTTTTTGCGATTACAGCGCCATCTATCACGAATCGAAAAAAAAATTTCAAATAAAAGTTACGTATTTTTTTATGGGGAATCCGAATCTGCAATAAAAAATAGGGGTTCCCATTTAAGATTTTGAAGTTGCCCCACCCCCTGGGCTGGGGGTGGGCGTGGGAGTAGGCACTTTGGTATCATTGGATGGCCCCCTTCGTGCTGTGCAACTTTGATTCAGCGAATAGCTCTGTGAACCTAGTAGTTTCGAAGATATCTGAGGTCCTAATAGTTATTGGAACACCCTGTATATAACAATCGTTAACGAGCGCACTCGCGTTGCTCGGGCATCCGGCAAATGAGGATACGAGGATGAAGAAAATTTTCTATCCGTCTGCAACGCGTAATCTCTGTTTGAAGAACCCTCCCGAGAGTATTTGTGGAACTTCAATAAGACTCGAAAGCCGACCCTCGCGCGTGTCTCTCTCTCTCTCTCTGTGTTCTAGTGTCAGTGCCTTCGACTTTGGTTTTTTTTTTTATTTTTTTTTTAACGATTCCACTTCGGCTATCGGTCGCCCATAACAGAGGAAACGAGCGGTAATACTCGATATCCCATAAGAGTCGACTTTACGGAGACAATGAGACTCCTCTTGCTCGTGCAAACATATATATAGTCGTTTGCGACACGATTCTGACGGAAACGACGATCTCCATTCTCGAAACGTATAGTGGCTATATAGCTTGTGGACTCGAAGTGCCAGTGTCATACGGTTACAATCTTGCAACTATTATTGTAAAAATATGGAAACTTCTGCCGAGGCTCGAAACGATGTGAGATGCAGGGATGGGCATCAATTCAATGAAAACGTATTCGAAATACTTTTTAAAACAAATAACTATGTGATTAATTATCATGCATAAATCAATATTTCACATTTACGTAATAATTCCGACCAATTTACGTAAATTATTATTTTAGAATGAATATAAATATTTAATAAATCCGGTAAAATTAATTATCATTTAGTTCGAAAAGTATTTGAAATGCAGTTTCATTGGATGAATGCCCATCCCTGGTGAGATGTGACGTGTGTTGTATTGAAATGTTCTTCATGGGTATGTTTCTGTGATTATATATCATTTGTATTGGTATCGCAAGTATACGAATGTACGAATGAATAATATTTTGATGCATTGGAAGGCTCAGGCTGGGGTCAATGATAGGGTCATTTGAGACGAATGATATGGCCATTGGTGGTCAACAATTAAATTATCCGAGGAGACCATATTACTGGCCGAGACCATTGGTGGTCAATATTAGGGTCATCACCGAAGCCAAAATAATTGAAGTTTATTGTTCAAAAAACTTGAAATTTGGCACAGGAATTCGACATAATTTAAGACTACATATTTTGCTGCAGTTAACACTCGAAAATATTCATATAAAAATTGACGATTAGGGAAATTAGGTATTTGAAATTTTGGTTTTTTTTTTTTTTTGCAAATTTCATATATTATGTGGGGTATCATTTGAAAGGACTTGTTATGTGAAATACAAAAATATTTTTTTCATAATTTTAAACAGCGTATCTAGAAAGATATTCTAAAAAATAAACGAAAAAAGAGCATTCCCCTTCCCCTCTTCATTTCCGAAATCGCTGGACCTCCTTTTTTTTCTAAAATCAGGGAACACAACGCCTAACTCGAAGTTCATGAACTCCTGAAATTATAATAAAAGTCCCGGGTCTTATAAATTTCTAGAAATTAATTTTACAAACTTCTCATTTTATTCTTGCCCGACTGGCAGGTGATCATGTGGAAGTGCGCGGTACGGGAGGAGAGAATAAAAATATGTCACGGAATAACCCTCTGCGCGCGAGTCAAACTCGCACTTGTCCAGTTTTTTTTCTCCATCCCTCCTCAGTCTCATACCTGTTTCGTCTATTTCAACTTTCTTCTCCCATATTATCATTTCTTTCGTTTTTTTTTCTTCAATTTTTTTCTTCTCATCTTTCTTTTTCTTTTTTTACAAACGTTTTCTTCGACGGCTACGTATGGTTGTATAGTTGTAGATGTGGATGTTTATATTCGTCGAGCAACACCGTACCGTACGAGTCCACCCGGTATGTTAATTCTCGCTGATGACCCCATCAGAGAACATGCTCACCGTGGGCTCTCCGAGGCTCGATCTCGCTCGCTCTCATCCGCTCGTTACCTCTCGGCTGTGTCCCTCGCGGATAAGCGCGAGCTCGCGCGCGCGCGCGCATCTCCTCGGACATTTTCGTCCATCCTCTCGCAAGCCCGGGGCTTTGGAAGCACAACGCGGAATATCCACATCCGCATCTTGGCATCTCACTTTTGCACGGCCCTGTGGGGCATCATCAACGCGGACACACACTGCGTGGGGGTTCGAAACCGTACTGAGTAGAATGTAGATTAGAGAGAAATGGCAAACGCATGAAAAAAAAAAAAAAAAAAAAAATTAAAAAAAAAACAAACATCTTGGCCCCGAGGCCTAAACAATTGCCCACATGCTCGACTGTAACATTTTTATTTCATTCCTATATTTATTTTATTTGTTTTAGAATTATTTTTTTGTTTTTATTCGTTATCGGCAAATTCTCGGTTCTTATCTCGATGTCGAAATATCTTTATCAGTCGAATTATGTGTAGGTGAGATCTCCGTATCGATGGTAAATTGTAAGTGGGACTTTGTATCGGGAATATATGCGTCATCGACTATCCGCGGTCATTGGGGACGTCGAGGAAAAATCTGAATTACTGTTTTATTATTATGGACTGAGTGTCGTCGGTATCAGGGTCGAATTGAGACTATGGAGATTGGAATAATGAAGTTTGGAAAAAGATTAGACCGGAAGTTCGAGTCTACTTTGCAGAACTAACGTACCACGTGGTACGTTACAACTTCGACGATTTCGTAAATACGTTCCTGCCAATGTATATTCCTAAAACGATAAACTTCACAAAAATGAAAAAATCGAAGAAAAAAATTTAAAAACAGAGACAATTCTATTCTCAAGGCGAGCTCGAAAATCGAAATTTTATTTTCAAAATAAAAACGCTCAACCCAAAATAAAAAAAAAACGAAATATCTAAAACGTTCACGACACCGTTTCGTAAATCCTTCCCCAAAAACTCGACATCATTATGCCATCCTCGTTACCAACTTTTTTTTCTCCAAGTTCATATCCTTAACCGGCCAATGACTGGACCTCCACATTCAACCACGTACAGTTTCTCACTTCTTTAGCGTGGCAACTCGGCCCGACGCCCACGCGTTCTCAAGAATTCCTTACCATCACGCACAGCATCCAAGCCCCCCCTCCCTCCCCCCTTCCTTCTCCTGCCACGCAATACCAGTCACTGGACCAGCAGGGATCTAATCACATCCTGCCAAACACTCGATCCTCTCGTCATCTTAATTTCCCAACCATCGGCAGGTCCAACGTTCGATCCGAGTCAGATCAAAAAGTTCCTCAAACTCAACGGGGGGGGGGGAGGAACTCAAAAAGAAGGATGAGGAAGGAAGGTTCGTCTTCAGTATAATCTTCGAATCGTCGTGCGTGCGATGGAAATGAACGAAAACGAGGTTCGAAAACCGTCGACGTTGTTCGTTGTGAGCTCCACGATGAGGTTAACAATATAATACGAATTATGCGAACGAAACGAATGGACCAGGAATGATGGAAGATGGATTAGAGACCCGGTAGCAACGTGAACGCGTCTTAAGTCCCAATCAGCACAGACAGACCGAGGATGATCGACTTGGGGTATTTATCACGAGTCACTTGGTTCCTTCCTCCCCCCTCCCCCCCCCCGCCCCCCACCTGTCCCGTTTTCATCCGTCCCAACTCTATATCCATCTGGAATCTCGGTCCCCACAATACACAAACGTATAGCTCTGTGTATTTACATTGCATCATGGTCCGCGGTGGGTGACCAACGTGGACCAACTTCATCGTAGATATCTCGACGAGAAGAAATCTGTCTCTGTGTCTCACTCGCTCTCTCGGCGAGAACGGCGCGCGGGTGATGACGCGCAGCGGGGTCCTAATGCCCCGGAGTCGCATTTCTGAATGGCCCGCGCTTCTGTACACAGAAGCAGGTCTTCCACAAGTGGATTTTGAACGGGCCGGACACGTTATACATCGTTATCGTAATCTCTTTTTTTTTCTTCTTCTTTCTTTCTTTGGTTTTTTTTTTTTTTTTCATTTTTTTTCATCCCTGGCTGAGATCTAAGATCGTGGATTGTCGGAAATCTCCACCGGTCGGATAATTGAAATTGAGATTCGATGGGGATATCGAGAGTTCGATCGCATCTGCATGGATTTTCTTTGTGTTGTTTGATGCTTGATTTTTTGGTGATTTTTTTTGTCAGTCCTCGAGGCTGACTCTGCGACTTGGTGGGGGTTCGGTTTTGTCAAGGATTGCTTTATTGTTATTGATGTTATTTTCAATTTTTCAGGTGGATGGTAATTTTTTTGTCTGCAGTCACGTGGATTTACGAAAAATGCAGAATTGATTTTATTCTTATCATTTTATCGGAGTTCCAATGTGACCAAGATGACGAAATGTATTTTCTGAATTCAATCGTCAAATTTCGATGCAATTTGTTTCAACCACCCTGTTGATTATTTTCCCAAATTAGGTTAATTTTGAGTTAAGAATAAAAAAAAGTTCTGCTGGCAAAAATAAAAAAAAATAGTTTCCGATCGAAAAAAAAAGGAAAATAAATATTTTCCCTAGTCTATTTCACTGTTCCAACGAGAAGCGTCAATAATTCGAACATTTACGACCACTTATCCACCTACTTAGTAGATAAAAATCCTCAAGCTAGACGACGAAAAAAAAAAAAAATAAGAGAGGACAAAAAAAAAAGAATACACACAACCGATAAATAATGGTTTTAAATACACGTTGATCCGGACGAAAGCGTGAAATTTAACAGCTTTTACTTTGGGGGGGGGTTGATGCTCGACGTAAAAATGAACATCGAACGTAAATAACGTCGTGGGGCCCATGAGAAAAAAGGGTGCTGTGAGAAAAAGGGCCGAGAGAGAAAGATTTAGGTGTCGAGAATAATTGTCCCAAACACGGAAAGTGATTCTTCGGGTCAACGGTGGTGGTTCGTAGCGTCAACCGTTGGAAATAGCTATAAACACTATCTAAGCGTATATATAGGTGTACACATGCAGACGACAACACGCCCTCATAACCCTGAGAAGCAGAAAAGTATACGTGTGTGTATATATATATAGTAGTCGTCGTAGAGACGTTCGGGCGTCGGGCCAGTCGGACCCGAGACGAGACCACCTTGCTACAAAAGCCATAGCCCCGTATTGTCGTTGATTTGTGGTCACTAATTTTGTGGCTGCACGACAGTCCCCGACCGGCCCCTTCGGCCCCCTGCCACCCTTTCCATACGCCCCCGTGAGGCTGGTGTCCCAGTCGCTACTCCAACCCCATTAGCTGGCCATTCTTAAAACCACAACCGAGTTATGTTACACGTTGATGTCCCCCGCCGCACGCAGTCTATGTACCACCCTGCTAGCGCACTCGCGGGTTCACCAAGCATTCGGAAAAAAATGAAAAAAAAAGGAAAGAAAAGAATAGGCGTTCTCTTTGAAACCCGAAACGTCTATAACCACGGGACACAACAGCGGGATAAGATATGTTGTTTATTTATTTTATTTTTTTTCGTCTTTTTTCTTTTTTTCGTTCTTTTATTCCATCATTTTACTGATTAGTGGGCTTCGCGACATCCACGACGAATCTTGAGTTTTCATTCCAAAGTTGTTTTTTTTCTTCCTCATCCGTATTTTTTTCCTTTTTTTCTAGAGGGAAAAGTTTGGGAATTTTTTAGACTCGGGCGACTTAGGATGATTTTTTTATTTTGCATTTGGATTTTTATGATGTTTGGGTTATTGAGAATTGATGCAACGTTGTAAATTTGTAAGTTGTGAAAGTTTTGGGCGACGGATGAGGCTGGTATTGTTTTTGGATTCGGTATTTTTTGAAAGTATTCTTATGAATTATTTTCAATCCTAATGATATTCGACCTTCCATACAACATATTTTTCCAATTGTTCGCCCCCCCTCCTTATTTTGGAACCGAATTCCAAATTGATCGATGTATAAGATTCTCATCGATAACGAAATGGTTGGATGGTAAAAAGTACTGGGCATTCGCCAGACCGCACATTTTCAATTTTCATACCAATTTACCCTTATCAATTATTTTGGACCCAACACAATTCTTGGTAAATATGCCGAATCACGGCTCCACCTCGAAAGTGCTCTAAATTTTTTTTTATCATTCTTTACCACTAGTATGTTGTGTCCTAAGTAATATTAAGGGGGCGCATGGCTTTGGCCCCCTTAAAAAAATTAAAAAAGTAATAATATCGAATGGTTTAAAGGAAATTAAATTGTCCTTTCAGTCGTAACGTAGTCGTAAACCAAGCACCGAAACAAACACACACACACACACACACACACACACACACACACACACACACACACACGCACGCACGCACGCACGCACGCACGCACGCACGCACGCACACACACACACACACACACACACACACACACACACACACACACACGCACGCGCACGCGCACGCGCACGCGCACGCGCACGCGCACGCGCACGCGCACGCGCACGCGCACGCACACGCACACACACACACACACACACACACACACACACACACACACACAGCCTACACGTCAGACAGTCGGAAGCCAAGGGTAGTCCGAAAAAATGTAAAAAAAGGCAATGATGTAAGAAGTAAGTATACAAGCATATTTGAGAGAGAAATGTTATTTTCAAAATTAATAACAGTTAAATTTCAAAGTCGTGCAGATAGCATCGTTTTTTTACAAAATCACGGTGTAATAGAACGTGAAGTGTTATGTGCATCGTGTGCAAGCCCTGCCACTCTTCATAAAAGCAGTCTTTTGTGACGTTGTCAAAGACGTCATGAGGAGTTGAAGAACAAAATAATAATTCAGAAACGGTGCAATTTTAAGCAATCTTCGAACAAAAACTTGGCTCGATAACGCTAATTTATCACCGGAGAAATGTTGTACATTTCTGGCATATTTCATTCCCAAATACGGCCGGAGAAAATATCTCATGAGTGGATACATCGCCGAATTTTTGTACCGTCCCAAATTCCCAGATCATACAGAACTTCTGCACTCACTGTTGACAGCGATTACTGATTTTTTTTCAAAATTAAATTAGATGATGAATAAATTCGTTTCAATATTCCAATTTACAATACGTGGTGTTTCAATTAATTTCTATGGTGCTAATTAATTTTTATGGTGTTTAATGCCATGCGCCATCATACTATAGCATCTTATACCATTGCTGAGTTATAAGAAACATTAGAAAAAAATTTGGAGCACTTTCGAGGTGGAGCCGTGATTCGGCATATTTACCCAATTCTTGTCTAACCTATTTTGTTCGAAACTTTTTATTTCCCGAACAAACATTTTCTTTTTTCGTATGCCAAAGTCGTTGAAATTTTCAAAAGGTCCGGAGAAACCAATATTATTGAATAATATTCCAAGTCATCGCTTTTTTAATGTACCAATAATATACATAATTGTAATAGCAATTTACTCTTATCAATTATTTTCAACCCAACAAAATTCTTTTCTAACCCATTTTTTCCCAAACTTTTTATTTCCCGAACGAACATTTTATTTTTCCGACAGCCGAAGTCGTTGAAATTTTCAAAAGGTTCGGAGTAGCCGATATTATTGAATAATTTGCCAAGTCATCGCTCTCCCTCGCTCCTCCTTCTTCCTCCCCTCCCGGCTCGTAAATCAGCACAATGCTAGCTGCACATTGATTCCGACGTGAGGCACTTGACGGATACAAGAGAGATTCCTCTTGAGACGAACCACCGAGTCATCCCCCGTCGTGGGGCAATCACGCCCCGTGCTACGCTATAACCTGACTAATCATGTTTTGCCTTTCTAGGACGAACCCTGACCGCGAGCTCGCAACCCCCCACAGGTGTGTTTGTCCACTCGTGTCTTCTCATGCTACGAAGAAATCCCCCTCGTCGTCCCCACAGTGTTCCACTTGATCCTACCGGTTGATCCCCAATATTTTTTCCCGTCATACATCCCCATTACTCAAACCCCAACTATATTCCCAGAAATATTCGGAACTGTGGTAGTTCACTCCCCAAGGTTGACCGAGAAAGAAAAAAAAAGAAAAAAAATCAAAGCTGGATCATGATCCTCCACTCGTTGGTCGATTGTAACACGATTTATCTGCGACTGCCGATCTTCGGAAGAAACGTCGCGTCACATTTCCTGTCTCGAACAGTATCGTTCTCCATTCGCGAGCTATATATGCCTTCATCTTGACTCTGACAAAGTATGGGCAATTTTTTTTCTACGTTTCGACTGCTGTATATAGATTTTTTTCTTCGAAAACAAAAAATTGACATTTTAAATATGAGTTTTCATTTCAAATCTTCGTTGGTATCAGTTCGAATAAATATAAAATAAAGAATTTAAGTTACAGTCCTAAAACGAGGTGTTTTTGATGTTAGGAAATAAATTATTGAAAATTATTTTTTTCAGATTACCAAAAGAAAAAAAAACTGAAGTTGCAAATATTTGTTGTTATTAGTTGGAATGAAAAAAAGAAGAATATTTGATGAATTAGTTTTGGAACAAATATAAAATAAAGAATTTAATTCGCAGTCCTGAAACTAATTGTTTCTGACGTTGCAGGATAAATGATTGAAAAATTATTTTTTTCATACTACAAACAAAGAAAACTTACATTTAAAATATTTATTGGTATTAGTTGGAATGAAAAAAAAAAAAAAAAAAAATTTAATTCACAATCCTGAAGTCAATTATTTCTGACTTAGAATAACAAATGATTGAAAATTTTATCATTCGGATTCTAGTGAATTTTTTTTTTTTTTGTATTTTTTTTTTATCATACCGACTACTGACGATTTCAATTGCCATATCTTCGATTTGAATACATATTTCTCACAGGGTGTTGTAATATAAATAATTTTGCAAATTTTGTGGTGCCTAAGTGTAATTTCATTATTTTAATCCCGATCAAGTTGGAAAATCATTGCTCGAGAAAAGCCTGTTTGGGTACGCGAAGGGCAGACGCTCAATTCGCACGAGCGGATATAGGCGCAAACGATGGCGAGCTGCGATTAATTCAACCTGCGCGTTAAAACACGCGTAACTATAAATATATATATATATATATATATTACTGTATATCCGTACGCATTCGTGCATATAGACACTCGAGGCTATGACTCGCCCGCGCGGACCATCGACGAGAAACGTCGTATAACGGTTACAACGCGGCCAGTCCGAGGTGTTCGCTCGCGCGCAAGCTCCGCCGCTATATGTCCATTCGGACGAGTCTCTGGGCAGCCACCAACATCACGGAATTATCTGATCCTATATATATGTATATTGTTACGCTCTTTTTCGCTGGAAGCGCTCCAATGAAAAAGAAAAAAAAATGTCACATTATTCCCCACTCTATTCAATTAGAACCATGTTCGCTTAAATCATTTATTTACGTGTATTTTTTATTGAAAAAAAACACATACACATGTGAATATCGTTTCTATTTTTTCTCACTGTCAATACTGATAGAAAAAAAAATTGCTAAAGTATTTTTAGCTCTGTGGGACCCGTGCGTTTCCTTGAATAATTTTTGGATATTTTAATTGAAAAAAAATACATGTGTATAAAAACCGTTTCTCACTTTTACACTGACAGGGGCAAAATTACCAATCAAGTCTTATCTCAATATAAGATTGAGACGGACAAAATTACCGATCAAGTTTTATCTCAATTCAACCCGTGCGTTTGCTCAAATTATTTTGTTATCGTTTTCATCTGACTGAAAAATGGAAAAAATAATTTCTATCCTTTTTAGATTAACTCGTTACGGTCATACCTCCGAATAATAACATATCGGTCACATAAACCCCATAAACCCCACCCCACATGAACCCCATAAATACCACGAAGTTGGCCTGGGGTCCAGAGGATCCCAAGTGACCGCAACGGGTTAATCAATTCTTCCATTCCATTTTTCAAAAAAAAATATCACTTATTGTCGATCGTTGATTATCCGAAATGATTAAAAAATAATGCAATGGAAATTGAATGAGAATTTAACGACAATCATTTCACGCAGAATTATCGGAATTATCGTTGAATTCTCTTGCAATTTTCATTTTTCATTTTATTGAAATTTCGAGTTCGTTGAGTGTCGTCCGGAGCTTTTTACGTCGTACAGACGAATTTATGTTTCCCGTGATACATATCAGCCGGAAATACAGATGATGCGCAACCGCAAGAGCATCATTATTATTGTTACTATTATTACCATGATTATTGTTATTATTATTATTATAACCAAGTGGAATCGAGTCGAGACTCGTCGATCCGTACATCCGGAGCACTCGAATCTTCAGCACATCAGCGACACGATGTTCTTACTTGTTTTCTGTTTTTTCTTCTTTTTCTTTTTCTTACTCACACACGTACGTTTCCGCGTAGGTGAGAAAACGCACCGGGCTTATGGATATGCGATGCGTGGGAGTGAGGTTCAACCGTGCCATTGGAATCCACGTGTAACGGGATTATTGGTCAATAGACCGTAGAAATACGACTGTGAGAAATAATTATTGATTCAACGATATGACGAGATTGGCATTTCGACAATTATTCCCATAAAATAATTATTATTAATATTATGATTATTTTTTATTTTTATTGCCACGTGTTCTCTCGGTTAACGAATTTTTTTCTTTCGAGGAGCCGTACGAATCGGCTGAACCCAAGATTCCTCGGGGCAATCAAACATTTGCAAAAAAAAAGACAAAAGACTTGCACGTGTGTTAATATGTATGTTAGGGTGTGTTGAAAAAAAGCAACTCTTTTCGATTTTTCTGGCAGTTCCTGCATTTGAAGTAGATACTCTCAGGAGACACTTGGCGAAATTTGGACGCAATCGGATGATATTCAGGGGTTCCGATTTCACGATTTCGATTTTGTCTTGGATTAACACGTAAGAGAATTTTTTTTTTCATTTGCAATTAATTTTTCCGGTAAACTGAAAATTCCGGGGATGGAAAGTAAGTACAATACCTAGTTTTGATGTCACTTGAAATGGGGAAATTTTTTGTTTTACAATTTGAAAAAAAATTGATAACTTTCTTTCTAACAAAAATCATTGAAAACTGATAAAAAAATGGTTAACTTTTTTTTGCATTGTTGTAAAAAAAATGATTCCCATTTAAAGTGATCTTAATACAATGCATTGCACTGACTTTCCAGCCTCGGAATTTTTTGTTTGCCTGAAAAAGTAAGTTCACCTGAAAGAAAAAAAAAGTTTGTTTTTTTCCTTCAATACCTCGTAATATATATAAGCACGCGAGCAATCGGTATTGGAATTCTGACGATCGTTCGTAGAAGCGAGAAAGATGTTGGATACTCGTTGGAGGTCGAGTATAGGCTCACGGGACGGCTAGGAAAGAAACCGAGTTATATATATAATATATATATGATAGAGTGGTCCTTAGCATGAGTCATATTCCAATAAAAATCAGATCGCCCCCCACATAGGTCACAAATAATTTAAGAAAAATGTTCGCGAAGTCCCCCCGACCTATCTCAATATTTACCCGTGCCGGTGGAATTTGATTTTTTTGACATAATACACCATGAAATGTTAATGGCGCCCATATTAGTCTCGGCATTTAATTTTCGAGGAATAGCATATTTTTAAAATGAAGTACGTGTCTTTCTGATGAACAAAGCATATCGAGCAATTTTTCCCATGATGATATTTTAGCCATGATAAATAAACTAGATAAACATTTCATGGTATATAATTTCGAAAAATTAAAATTTCGCAGGCATGGGTAAATATTGAGATAGGGTGGGGAGACTTTGCAATTATTTTTGAAAATTCACTTGGAATTTATGTGGAGGGTGATCGGGTTTTAATTTGAAAAACTGACCGTTGTTAAGGACCACTCTGATATATATGTGAGGACGGCGGAGGCGCAGAGAGTGTGAAAAGTGGACGACATGGGGAACGCTCGAAAGGTCGCGATGTTGGAGCGCTCGGCTAATACTTGTACCGCTGTGAAATCCACATCGGTCTATCGCCGATGCACGCCAGGCACTTCGGTGTGTTACAATATATCACGGAATGCATTTACAATCGGCGTCCGGTATTTTTATTCGAATAATTGACCGTTCGATCGATCAAACGTGTGATTATCTCGTCTCGTGTGTTTGAATTGGAATTGTAAAAATCTAACATCGATTATTTTCCAAAATGAAGTGACGGTGAACCACCCAAACATTGCTTTTGTTAGATTATTGTGAAATATTGTCAATTCGTTTGAGTTTTCAATGCTAAATTGAATTTTTTTCGACCCAATGAAAAATTGTGCGAACCGATCGGTGTCGTCGATTTGCCGGAAAATCTAAAATTAACGTTACCCGTTCTTCGATCATCGAAGAAAATTGATTACCGAAATATCGAACGAAATAATTTCTGAAAACTTTATTCAACGAATTTCTATTAAAAGAAATACCGAAATTCAATAAATAAAAAATTCATAAACCCTGGCTCTGATAATTCTGTAAAAAAAAAAATTCAAAAACATGTAGAACCGTTTGCAAAAACGTGATAACCGAAGATACCACAACATCCTAATCATCCAGAGACATAAAAATTCATCCGTCCCATCTTCGACAATTCTGTAGAAAAAAAATATAATAATAACAAAATTTGAAAAAGAAAAAAAAAATAAGAATAGAAACTCTGCAAACTTTCGTGACTGTTTTCAATGGTTCAGAGTCGACCGGCCGGTTGCGAATAATTTGCATTTAGCACGTGAGATACCGCAGGACCTCAGTTATCCGAAGAAATAAAAAATTCAGACGTGCTACGCAGCTATACGCGTATACATATATGTTGCATACATAGATACACACACACGATTTCATACAGGTATATAAGTAGTTAAGTTAATGAGCGAAAGATGCTGGGTTTCAGGCCGGTACGTCGACGTCGTAGCGGGTGTAAAAGAGACCGAGGCAATCGCGCATTTAAAATCGTTGGGGGGGGGGGACTTTACGGAGCAGAGAGCGCGCGCCCGCGCGGATAGCCCGAGAGAGCCCCAACGCGAGCTCACATCACATTCTAGGCTATTCCGCATTCTGTTCTCCCACTCTGCGTCGGGTTCGTTTGCTCGGTTGTTCTCCGGTGCGCGCTGCGCGCGCGCACGGAGCGCTCTCGCATCCACACAGCCGCGTGAGAGGACCGGCAGGGGGCGCATGCGCGCGCGAGCGCGCGCGATCACCTCAGCTCGCATCTATGCGAACCGAGTGGTGTGTTGCGCACCACGCAGAGCTCACCTCCGGAAACTAAAATACAATAGCCCGAACGTGATACAACCGAAATGGTCTATCAATCCGACTGAATTTTTCGTTCACTAGAATCCGGCAGAGGCGCAACGGTGAATGATGAACTCGACGATCTCAATTTACAAACTGTATATTCATTTTCATGAAAAACAATCGCACGACGTTATCGCTGCGTTTGTGGATTTTCATTGTTACGATTTCACATTTTGCTCAATTTGACACGCCAGTGGCGTCGATCGAAAAATTTTAATGTAGCAGGAACGTCGAATGGCGGCCATTGGGTACCTCAGTGTGTTCGGTATTCACTTTGCCGATCGACCGATGAATGACGTGTCGAATTAGATTTTTCATCGACGGAAGGAAAGCATTTTTCTTTCTAATCCGGCACGACTAAATGCGACAGCCATTTTGAGTAATGTTTTTACGACCACCATTTCAAGTACTTTTGTAGGACTCGAAATGGAGGAATTTTTTGAGGACTATAGATGCGAGCTGTTCGCTCGGGAAAACGTTATATATCAATGTAAGACGAAGCGAGTATAGAATCTCTCTCTCTCTCTCTCTCTCTCTCTCTCTCTCTCTCTCTCTCTCTCGTCGCCACATTTATACCCGCGTGTGTGACTTAGATGCACGCGTGCATATATACACATTGGCATAGCTGTGCCGAGTCAGTCACGCATGGTTGCCCGCACGGGGGCGCGCGCGCTCGTGTGCGCGTGTACGTGTGTGATACTCTTGTGAATCCTTGCACCGTTTCGAATCCACGTTCTCAAAACCGCTACATCTTATATCAGTCTCTGCACATTTATTCGTCCGGTGCATCGTTATCACGACGATGCACTTTTCCCCGCAACAAAGTTTCGTGGCCCAGTCGGTAATGGAAAAAAAATGTTTATCGTTTTTTCATTTGTTCGACGTTTTCCGAGGATAAGCAAAAAAAAAAAAATAGTTTACAACGTGTAAAACTACGAGACGAGAGGTATAAGAATTTTTATTGCCCGCCGATGAATTCGGCGACTTTGGGCCAAAAATGGGAAAACTGTTTTTTTTTACCGATTGAGTATCGGTCAGCTTCAATGACTTTTTCTAGCCAAAAAGAAAGTTGCCATTTCGAACAAAAAGTTGCATTCCCATTCTCATATCTAGTAGCTATTGATAATAGTAGAATGAATTTTTTCAATTGTTTAAATAAACATTGTTGAAAATTATTTCATCCACATTTTGGTGGAATTATTATCAATTTTCTTGTACCGGTGACTTTAAGAATTGAAATTGCAGTGATGGGATATTTGTACAATCAATTCGAAGGAACTGAAAAAAAAGACAACATATATACACATTAGGGTGGTCCTTAATGGGGGTGTTGACGAATTTCGACAAGTGCACCCCCCCAGATAGCTTCGAAATAAATAAATAAAAATATGTGCAAAACCCCAGCACTGTAATCCAATGAGAAGACGTGGCTGTAAGCTCGTTTTGTTTCCCATGTATTATTATGCAATGGTGCCAATGACTGAAAAATATTCGGTACACGTGATTTACAAAAATTTTGCAGATTCGATGCATCTTCCCGGGGACGAAATACCACAGCTATTGGCATCATAGTCAATTGGTATCTTGTATTACGCATCGTTAATTCCACGAGCATATATATATGTCTGCTGTCCATGTGTGTGTGTTTGTGTGTTTTATGTGCGTTATGTTTGTTTCTCGGTGTGCACACTTTGTCTCAATCTATCGTATCTCTCTCGTGGTAACAAAGGGTGATCATTAAAACGTCGATCACTAAACGATAATGCACAAAGTGCGCGTGAGTGAGATGAAAAACGTGTATATATGTGTATTATCCATGAATGTGCAAAGGAGAAGAAGCGAGAACGAGTGCGATTGATAGATTGCAAAACATGCAGAAATCAGCTTCCATGAAATAACCTTACGCACGACAATCTCGACAATCGCGACTCTCGGCTCCATGACGATCTATCTATCTATCTATCTATCTATCTCTCTCTCTCTCACTCTCTCTATCTTGTTTGCTTGTTATTCCACTCTGCTGGCTGTTGCCGTTTGCCGTTTCTGCCACGGCGCTGAATTACATATTCAACAAATGGGATAAATATACAGCTCGCGTGGGAGGTTTGCCTTGCACCCGTAAGTGCACAACCAGATCTCCAGTCTTTCAATTTTTCAATAGCTTCGTGTATCGCAACTATATGAGCTGTCGTTGTGGCAGAGCTCGTTCTCAAGTTCGTCACCGATATCACTTTTAATTTGTTTTTTTTACAACGACGGACGTTGATTCGATGCAATCAGGAATTTTTTTTTCCTTTTTTTTCGACAAACGTTTAAACGTGTTTTTAATATTTCGTCGAATTTTTTTTTGTATTCATTGGATTGATTGTTTTGTGGAATCTTTGAATGAATCGTGTTGCAGGTGATGACGAATTGGTTTCTTTATCAAATGCCGCTGATTCGGATCGAATGAGAGTGAAATAATTAATCGTAATAATTAATTGTTAAATCAGTTAACGGATATGTTGATTTATTTGATGACTAACTATTCTATTCGAGTTACGTCATGATTAGAACTAATAAAATTCATTCCCATCATTTCACTACTTTTATATACACGATGAAGTTCTCTAACATGTTTTTTTTCTTTCTCATCTTCGCTTATCGATAAATTTGAAATGAAACGAAACAACAACAAAAAAAAAAACGAGGATTCAAGCATCAAACAGATCCGACCGTGGATTATCAATTAATCAACATTTATCCGCAACGAATCTCAAAACGAATCTCAATTACCAAATTAACCCGCGGAGAACTCTCTCTGATGTGTGCGGGCAACACCTTTCAATCAATTAATTGCGTAATTAATTTCTCAACGGGAAACTAATCGTGTTTTTCCTCGACAGCATGCATTACCGATGATTAGTCGCAATTCAGGCATCAAATCGAGCTGAATATCCATTACAGTCTCACGAAAAAAACACACACACACACACGAAATGGAAAAAAATTAATAATGATTGAAGTACAAATTTCCATGTGGCTGAACGTTAACGAAGAGTAATTTAATGGAAAGTCGAGATGAAACAAAGACCACGTGTCTAATGTCGTTGCATGCAATGCATCCTGCTGCTGCTGCTGCTGCACCAATTGTCCTTGCTGTAGAGCAATGCGCATATAGCTCGTCGCTATTATGGTCGCTATATATATGGGTGAGATTGTTGGAAGAGTGCGCGCGCACCGACCCGATCTCGATTTACATTTGCCACGGTAATGGCATCGACGACGACTTGATTTATAAACTCGAATAACACGATTCAGAGTTTCTTCGGGGCGCTCTCTGGCGGCACGTCCGACAAGTATAATACATCGCACACAATTCCAAACCCTCGAATTGCCATCAAGTTTATGCCAGGAGAGCGTGAAACAACGCTAGACGGACAATGATCATCGACGTGGGTTGCGCGCGCCGCTTCCCCCACCCGCGAGGCCGCGCGGTGGGGGAAGAGACGCTTCGAACGCGCACGTGACACCGATGACCCCGTTCCCTGTTATTTTCACCTATCAACAAGTTGTAATCGAAGACAACGAAGAAACAAAACCCGGAGATAGACGATGAATGTGAAATACACGTCGAAGCTTGGCGCGCGCGCGGGTGATCCGGTGGGTGAGGAATTGCGTAATCCATCTTGGGGTTTTAATGCCACGATGGGGAGGGGAGAGCCAACGCGGGCAACACGGATAACACACGGAGCTGCGGGAGATATCTGGCTGTGGATAATAGTGTGAACAAGGCCGAACGAGTTTAATGACGAAACTCACTTGAAATGGTGGTCGTAAAAACGTTACTTAAAATGGCCGCTGCATTCAGTCATGCCGGATTAGAAAAACAAAATGCTTGCCTTCCGTCGAGGAAAAATCTAATTCGACACGTCATTCATGGGTCGATCGGCAAAGTGAATACCGAACACACTGAGGTAACCAATGGCCGCCATTCGACGTTCCTGCTGCATTGAAATTTTTCGATTGACGCCACTGGCGTGTCAAATTGAGCAAAATGTTGAATCGTAACAAAGAAAATCCACAAACGCAGCGATAACGTCGTGCGATTGTTTTTCATGAAAATGAATATACAGTTTGGAAATTGAGATCGTCGAGTTCATTCATTTACCGTTGCGCCTCTGCCGGATTCTGGTGAACGAAAAATTCAGTCGGATTGATAGACCATTTCGGTTGTACTACGTTCGGAATGGTATATTTTTAGTTTCTGGATGTGAGTTCTGCGTGGCGCGCAACACGTACTCGGTTCGATCTTCTCCGTCTCGCTCTTTCTTGACTCCCGCTGATAAGATCCGGCGGAACTTGAGGATAATCTGTACAAACATGCCACGAGTGAGAGATCACGTTTATATATATATATATGTATGTATATATATAACGGAGCTCAAACATTCTAATCTCAATGTGACATTGAAAGACAGCGTGGACTGCGTAAGTATGACACTTTACCCTTTGGAGGCCGGCCACGCTCGCCAACATAATAGATCTACCCCCCTCCCCCCTCGCTCCACAGTCGATCAACTCGGTTGACTTATAAATTGATTCATGTGGAAGAAAAAAAAATTCCACAATTTTCATCATAACGATTTTTTCTCATACGAATTTTGTAGAACAAAAATGCATCACGTGATCATAGGAACGAAAATGAATGTGGGTCATGTGAGTCACTTGGTCGGTAACAATACAAAGACCCACTCAATGACTTTGTTCAAAAGATGTTTTTTTTCCTTTTTTTTCCACGTAAGAAATGTTTCAACATTTTCATGTGAAACATTTGCGAATTTTGGATTTTTCATGAAAAAAATTCTTATCGTACCGGGACACATCGAATTGATAATTGAATGATGAATATAATTTGTCAAGTGAGGGAGATAGAAGGAAAGGAAGAATGACTGTCGATCGTGAATAAATAATTTACTTATGGAGTGAAACGAGATCTCGTGATCGTTTGTTGCGGAATTGACGGTAATATTATATTTGGCCTTATGATATTGGAATGTGACCATTGATTACGATCAATTCCCGCAGCAGCAACAGCAGCAGCAGCAGCAGCGAAGGCAAAAGAGCTTGCGCAGGAGCCCGGTTATATCGTTACAAAAGGCTTCGCAACTGTGCGATGATGCTGCGCGAGCTGCTCCACGAGACCCGCGACTCTGCCACGGCTTATTCGCCTAACAATATAAGTAGGTCCTATATAATCGATCGCCGATCATAAAACCCACGCGATTCCCTCTCGCTCTCTGTCCTCACGGACCCCCCTCTCTCCCTCGTACCCAGCCCGCCCCCCCGAGAGCCATATCTTCACTGTTCCGTGACTCCCGGATGAATAAGAAGCAGCAAGAAGGTAGCCCCCGTGCAAACGTGAGGCGAATCGAGAGACCGAGTTGGCACATACATCCGCGAGGACTGTACACGGATTATATCGACTTCGGAGGACCTTTACTCTCCACCCCCCCCCCCTTCGCCCCTCGTCTTTGGCCACACCATTTTTTTTTATTCTCTAATGCGATCGATACGTTGATCCAACTCGTAACCATCGTAACAATACATTTTTGAAGTCGCAATTTTGTTGTGGCGAATGTTTTCAATTATCTGTCTTTCTTCCATGAATTTAATTGATTGGGAATTCGTTATTTTTATTGGGATGAATTTTTTGGGGCAACGAAGTTTGATGGATAGTTTTGTTTAGTTGAGTTTTATTAAATTGGGACGGCTTTGCAGGAATTCTAACTGATAATATTTGCTGATCTTACATGATTATCGTAACAATGAATTTTTGAAGTCGCAAATGTAGTTCATTTGTTTTTTTTTTTTTTTTCAATTGAATTGATCGGGAATTTATTATTTTTTGTAACGTTACATTTTTTCTTTTTTTTTTGAAGACATTTCTTGTGATAGCTTCACGTGAGTTGTGAGTGATAAAATTTGCTGATCTTTCATAACTATCGTAATAAATTTGTTTTTTGCAGTCGCAATTCTATTATCCCAAATTTTATTTGTTTTTGTTTCTCAAATTAAATTTGAGAATTAATTACCTTTGTTACGTCACATTTTTTAATGCAGCAAAATATGTCATAAAAAATGTTGTTTCATTGAGCTTCATAGTTGTAATATCTTCACAGGTATTCCAACCGATAACGTTCGCTTTTTTTTTTTTTTATATTATTTCATTAATTTCGAGAAACCATTTTTTTTCCCCAGCCCGATATTACATTTTTTTACGGGAATTCCAATTCAATCAATTGGATTTTCATGCTGTAACGAATAAAAAGCGAACCGTATATAACCATAAGGTCGAATAAAAAAAAAAGAAAATGAAAAAACGCGAGCGGAATCGAGACTAAAATTGGAACGACTAGCCTCGCAACGAGATACCCGACGCTCGTCAATGGTCACACGAAATTTCGAATGTATTTATCACCTCGTCCCACTCCCCCGAAAAATCTTTATCCAGAAGTCCCGCGTACCGGCGACGAAAAAAAAAAAAAAAAAAAAAAAAAAAAAAATTCGCAGATATTATTCTTATCGCAGCGTTTCGCTGGCGAAACCTCATCGATCACCAGTCTCTCTCTCTCACTCGAATAATACGTGCGAAGGCCAAGCAAATAGTGTACTATTTATACAATACACATCCACTCCACTGCCACGTACAGTCGTTAACGAAATATAAAAAAAAATAATAACGATGTTTAAAAAAGAATCATAATAATAAATAAATAAATAAATAAAAATTTATGTAGAATTTTTTTTTTCCGTGGAATATTTTGCTACCACGAGCACAGCCGATGGTTAACAACTTGTATTTTGCTCTTCAGGTGTAGTTCCCACAGTCTGATAAAGAGAGCACTGTCGCGGTTTTTTTTTTCTGTCCTGACGGTAATGCGTTTCAACGGTTCGGAATCGAAACACTGTGTGCGCAGTATTTAACACTTGTTGTCAGGAATCACTGGTTAAATGTCGGAATAACAATCGTGTACAATATGTATTGTCTGGGATCAAGATTTTATGCATCTTAATGTTACAGTTTCCATGCGAACCAATGCATATGTTAATACAGGGATAGAGAGAAAAAAAATATGAATATATATGTACATATATATAAAATTGTTTTCTCTGTATCTCTGTATGAATACACACACACACATATATTTATATATGTAGATATATATATATGGAGAAAGAGAGAAAGAGACTGAGAGAGAAAGAGAGCGAAATACCATCGCCACTTCTCAACCGATTTATGTTGTATTCGAGATTTCCGGTTAATCCGAGAATACCTCGCGGAGCACTCGAGACGGTGAGAGTCGTACAGGTTGCCCTTACGAGATTACCAAGGCGGACATGAGTAGTCGTATATTGCATTATCGTTGCACATATAAGCCGTCCTGAGAATGCAGGGGTCACGGGAATTGCTTCGAGCAGCGAATCTTTAGAAAGAAAAAATTGAAAAAAAAAAAAAAACATTACGCAAATCATTATTGTTTCGTAAAATTAAATTTGTTCACCAGAACGGGGAGCGCCATTTTTTCGTCACCTAGAAATTTTTTGTTACTTCCGATTTCGCTTTTGAGATTTTTTTTCTTGATTTTTATTCACTGATTTCGAACTTTCCTTGATAATTTTGTAACGAGTTGTTTTATTTTGATGATGAAGCACAACTTTTTTTTTACCATGTATATATAGATATTTTTTTGTTACGTTGGGCCTCTTGGGTTTGGGCCCACTTTCTGATGTTTTTATTATCCTGTTTTTTTACTTTCTTTTTATTCTCGATCCTTCATAACTATAACGTTTCATGTTGTTGAATTTTCAGGTTATGTTCCCCAGTTATGAGTTTTCAAAGATATTTGTCAGTCGTTGTTGTATCTTTTGTGTGTCATAATGTCAACCCCATCACTAATCGCTGTTTCGCATCGCCCAAGTGCATATCGCGGTGTCGAATAGACCCAAAGCTTTGAAAAAAAAAATTATTTAAGTCATATAGAAAATCTGGAAAAATGCATGAACGAAGTTCAGGGTTCCTAATTTGCGATAAAATTTTTGAATACAAAGTTTCCGGAATTTATTCAACATAAAAATAACACACAATTGAACTTTTGGAAAATGTGAGAACTTTGAGATTTTGGCCTGGGTCGAATCGACACCACGATAGGCTAATGTTAACATGATAGGGTTAATGTTAATTTTTTTTTTTCATACGTGTGCGTTCGTTTTCCGTGTTTTCACGAATTTCTTGATAACAGACGATAGGAGCTCCTGTGCGATGTGTGCAAAGGTGTTGGGCGAGGAGGAGGGAGGGGAGGGAGTGGGGGGGAGGGTCACGAGAGCAATATTATTACTATAGTGTAACGAATGCGCTCAGTCACGTTAGAAAGTCGCAGGCGGTGGCGGCGGGATCGGTGGTCGATTCACCGCGTGCACTCCAACGGCAACAACAGCATTGCTCCACTCTGTGATCTCCAGCTCCAGCTTCACCAGCGGCAACAGAAACGGCAACAGCAGCAGCAGACTCAACGCTCATGATCCCGCGACGAGGTTTTGCCGGCTGCGAACGACGAGAGCTCGCTGAGCTCGCTCGGTGATACCAATCTTGTTTCTTGACCTATATCCGCGTTTGCATCCTTGCGCAATGGCTTGGAAAGGAAAGATCTTCGAAAATTCACAACTATCCCAGACAAAAGTCCCTCATTTGACTGCCATGTTCATTGCCGAATGTCCACTCGGCAATTTAAAAAAAAAATAAACATATACATATGTCTATGCATAAATGAATGGAAATGGAGCATTTTTTTTATGAATGATTTTTGATCGACAATTTTGATCGAAGAATTTTTTTTTTTCATGAATGATTTTTGATCGATCGGTTCGTTATTCGTCGAAGGACATTGGCCCGAATGGAAAGGGCATCGGTCGAAAGTGTCTAGGCTGTTCGAATAAAAAAAATGGTCTCAATGGATCAAATTTGAAAAAAAAAAATTCGGATGCTTTCGAACCTGTTTCGATGTTTCAAAGCCTCATAAAGTTCGACGTTTTTCTTTTTTCGAATTAGAATTTTCCGAAAATCCCAAACCTCCGATTTTTTTTTATTCTGACTGGTAATGTAACGGAATTAAAAAAAAAAATCCGAATGTCCAAATGTCCGACAGGTCATCGAAATCGAACCGAAATGTTACGAAAAAAAATGTTCCGACTCGTCAGTGTTTCGACTCATCTAAATTCCAACAATGTATATATAGGTATGGCAGCTTGTTCAACCGTGTGAAGATTGCAGCTTCTCCTATCTTTACGCCACTATACCTATATATGTTGTCGAAACAGCCATTTGGACCGTCGAAACGTTGAAAATTCGAAACTTCGAGACGGACCCGAAAATTCATCGACATGAAAATTAATGTAAATTATTTGTGAAAAACATAATAATTTACGATAGTAGTATTCTGATAATCATAATGATAAGAAAATAAATGAAAAATGTTCATTCAATTTATCAACGAATTATTCGTATTTTAAAAATATTATTTTTCATCATCTTCGACCCAGTTGGGAGACATTTTTTTTTTTCATTCGTCGGGTATCTGCGGTAGTTGGCTGGATCGTGAACTGTTAAATACATATATACACGAGAACGATTATATATGTACATATATAACCGTTGGTGGGCCACGATTGGATATAATAGAAATGAAAAGCAATCTACTCGATCCCATTGGAATCCAGTTCGAGTGAGAGATTGTCGAAAAAAAAAACTTTCTCACTCGTGAATGAAACGTATCTGACGAAGGAATCTCGATCGAATGTCGCCTCGTGGTCCGAGAGCAACGCACGTGTAGGTTCCCGACTGCCGGATAACACAATCTTCGAGAAATTAATTATAAAACCCGGTTGACATATGCACAACAACGAATTTTTGATTAAAAAAAAACAGAAAACAATAATTGCAATCATTAAAAAAAATTAATTGAAGCCAAAGGGTGATAAATTGATAATTGAAGTAGGGAGACATTTGCACCGGTTAATTGCACATTAACAGAGTTAACAAAACATTTAAATAACCGCAACTCGAGTCGAACTATATCTGCGAAGGTCTGCGAACAATTTTCCTCGAATAATAAAATATTTTATTGCAGCGGTTGAAAAAAAATAAAAAAAATAAAAAATAATGTAATCCTTGTGAATTCCGCGTTATCGATGGACGCAATAATCATCCATCCGCAAATCCATCGTGTCAGTGAGAAACTTGGCGTGCGAATTTCCATACTCCACGTCACGTCGATAAACACGAAGCGCGGTTTAATAGCGAGCTCGCGTTTGCTCGGAAAACGTTTATTTAAACTCACGTGAATGTGTATTACACGTTACACACGGTAATTTGTCCCTTTCTTATAACGCGAATATCGTGTTTATTGGATCGGCGATTGGCAACCGACTGCAACGGGATGGCAATTTTACAAGTAACTGCGGTTTGCAATGTGATTATAATTTATTTTAGTTTTTTTTTGTTTTTTTATTTTATTTTTTTTTTCATTAAATTTTAAACACGAGAGGAGATAAATGGTTTTCCACGTGTGAGAGCATTTGGTTTGGGCCCCGGCGGGGACAGCCGGGTACTTGTTCTGGGTGGACGACGAGGAAGGAGAGAGAAGAGAGAAAGAGAGAGTGGGAGGAAGAGAGAGAGAGAGAGAGAGAGAGAGAGAGAGAGAGAGAGAGAGAGAGAAAGAGAAAGAAAGGCAAGAGAATGCATTCACCGACGAATGTGGTGCACCGATCCTCTTGGACTAAAGTCGATTAAACACGATTGTAGATTCGTGAGTGATTTTTTTGAACGAATACGAAATTTATGTGATTTCCAGTAATTCACTTATATCAGATTTCATCATTTTTCATGATTTCCTTATTTTCAGTGATTTTTTGGGTCTTCGATAATGTTTTCATTCTCAAAGATCAGAAAATGATCGATTCCAATCATTTGTAGCGATTTTGTGATTCTGATTTTTTTAAATCATTTTCGGATATCTAGTCATTTTCTAACTCCTCGCTATTGTTCAATTCCTTATAATATTCTCATTTCCAGTCATTTCCGAATCTCTTATAATTTTCTGATTGCTAGAGATTTTTCGGCTGTCATTCGTAGCTTTGTTTCTAAATTCTGATTCACGGTGATTCTTTTATATCTAATTATTTTCTGATTTCTCGCAATTTTCCCATTTCTCATAACCGTCTCATTACCAGAAATTTTTCAGGGTTTCGAACGTATTCCAATTTCCGAAAATCCTCCGAATCTGATTTGCAGCGATTTTCTCATTCTCATTTCCAACGATTCTCTGATATCAAATTATTTCCTGATCTCTCGCCATTTGTCAATTCCCCATAATTTTCTTATTTCATAATTTTCTAATTTCCAAAGATCTTCCAAATCTCATTCGTCCCGACTTTCCGATTCTGATTCCCAGTAATTTTCCGATATCCAATTATTTTTCAATTTTCTCGCTTCTGATTTCGAACGCTTTTCTAATTTTCTGATTTCCCATTTTCCACAAATTTTCATATATCCGCAGAACTCTTTGATCCACGCGACCCACCCAAGATTTCCTTCGATATATATATATATATATATATATATATATATATATATATATATATATATATATACCAAAGAATAATTTTTGCAAAATTCATTTCCCCAACATTATCATCGATTTTCACGTGATTTATCGTGATCTTGTTACAAGCCGGTTCGACGTTTTAACGAGCGAATGCAGACCCTCGCGGAAAGGTCGAGACGTACGGGGTACTCACAAGAATTGCGCGCATGAACGCACACACACATACACACACACAAGTATGAAGGAAGAAACGTGATGCGGCGCTGGAAGCGATTTCGTTGGGCGGAGGCTGCGCTCCTGGATGACCGGCGCTGCGCGCGGTTATCTCGGACGGCGGCCGGCGCTTTCCTTCCGAGAGAGTACCGTTACGTTGGGTAGGTAGGTAGGTAGGTAGGTAGGTGCTACGGAGGTTGTGGTAGTAGCGGCCGGCTGCGCGCATCGGTTTCTCCCCCCCCCCTCCCCCCTCCCACGTTCCCCGCGCAGCGCAAACCCGCGAGAAGACAAGCCCGTTGAGCCCCGGGGGCCCCCTGACCACTGGACCCGGTGTGCTCCGGGCTCTGGGGCGAACCTTGAGCACGCGCCGTTCGGCAACCAACGACCCGCCCGATCAACGGCAGAAGCTGCAGCGCGGCCAGCGCCGAAGCGGCCTCGTTGAAGCTGTTGCTCGCGATGCTGCTGCATGTTACTTGCCCCGGCCCAGCCTGCTGGTTTAATGCTTATTACTGTTGCTCCATGCCCTTACCCCATATCGCTCGGACCCGTACGCTCACTCTCGTTTTGATTATTTCCAACGGGTTTGCCCTTCCCCCTCCCCCCTCCCGGCTATCCGTATTTCATAGGATTCATCGTCCGAATGTACATATGTTTGCGGAGGTCACGTAGGTTTTTATAGAGGTTGGTTGTATGTATCCAAAATGATTTTTCTGATTTACGTGGGTGTACATTTTTTTTTTTTGGGTTATTGTTTCAGCGGGACGTCTAAACACCTCGCGACAAAAAAAAACGTCGTTAGAATGAACTGGTCGAAAAAACTTGGTTGGAGCCAAATCTTGTCGGAGGAAAATCTTTTTATATACAACCTGATGTTACTATAACAATCGTTTTGAGGATTTCTGGGATCTTTAAGTTATTCGGGTTTGTTTGGGTGTTTATCTTGTTTCCGAAATTGACAAATTCATTGAAATCATGTGGTAACATTGCAATTTTAGATATTTTACTTCGAAATGATGAAAAATAGGAACTGTCTAATGTTGTGGATGAGTTGTTTTGGGAAAAATTTGTTGGGTATAAAAATGTTTTCGTTAGGGATTTTATTTGGATGGGATTTTTTTATGGAATCGTTTTGACGAATTTTTTCGGACATGTGACCGTTTTAGCAGTGTCCGGTTGGGTCGAGCTGGCTGAGAGTGGAGTGGGGGGGGGGGGGGAATAAAAAGACTTGATGAATTTTATACGAACTGTTTATGCTTGACTATAGTGTGAAACTTTATTTCGAAGATTTTTTTTTAATGGGTACCTATAGTTCGCGAGAATCTTATTTTTTTCCTGAGCACTTTCATAAGTTTCATGGTCGATTATTAGGCGTACTTGTTTTTCCTAGATTAGAGAGATGCAAAAACAAATAGCTACTTATTATTCGTACTTTAAATACTGTTAGTTTGAATATATAAATTGTAAATAATTATTAATTTTTCGTTAATTGAGTGATCGAATGAATTTTAGTGTTGAAATTGATGATACACGATTATGGTACATTGATATTTCGGAATGTGTGTGTCGTGTGATAATTCGCAATGAGGGACATTTGCTTCGCCGATTATTACCGGTCAATCGAGTCGACCAAGGTGAGCCTGATGAGTATAAACTAGGGTGTGTTCGAAAAAGGCAAATTTTTTCGATTCTACTGGCAGTTCCTACATTTCGAGTAGATACTATCAGGAGTCATCGGTCAAAATTTGAGCCTAATCGGACACTATTTAGAGGTTCCGCTTTCACGATTTCGATTTTGCCTTTGATTAACACGTAACAATTTTTGGGTTTTTCAGTTGCAATTAATTTCTTACGTAAATGAAATATTCCGGGAATGGAAAGTAAGTGCAATACATAGTATAAAGGTAACTCAAAATGGTGATACTTTCCCCTTTTACAATAAATAAAAATTAACCACTTTTTTCGTCAGTTTGCAATGATTTTTCGTAAAAAATAAAGCTGTAAACTTTTTTCAAAATTGTAAAAGAAAAAATATCCCTATTTTAAGTTACCTCAATACTATGTATCGTCACGTACTTTTCATCCCCGGAATTTTAGATTTACTGGAAAAAATAATTGCAACGAAAAAAAAAAAAAATTGTGCGTGTTAATCAAAAGTAAAATCGAATTCGTGAAAGCGGAACCTCTGAATATTGTTTGATCAGGCTTAAATTTTGATACATGTCTTGTGATAATATGTACTTTTAATGTAGGAACTTCCAGAAGAAACGAGATGCTTTGCTTTTTTTCAACACGCCCTAGTATACACATTGTAAATATATACACATATGTGTATCGATTATCTCTCTTCATCTCGATTCCACCGTCGATGCACTTTTGTAAGTCTGTACTTAGATTCTCCGAGTGATCGGTTCTAATTGATCGATCTCGTCGAGCCGTAGAAACGTGAGAACCGTCACCCGGATTGATCGGTGTACTCTCTCGCGGCCAGCGCGAGACGCGCTCGCGCTACCGCAATGCGCCTTACGCCAATCTACAACGACGCGGAGTCGCGTTTCCGTCGACTTCTTTCGCGCGCTATACCGCTCTGACCATGTTCACGCAACAGTCATTAACTCGTCAAAGCAAAGATCCCCGACAATCTTGTGAGGAAAAGAGCAAAAAGTCAATCACACGTTTCTCATAATGCAATTCGAAATAACTTTTCAACTATTCGAAAATGAATTTTCAACAAATTATCATTTTAACGAGTCACATTTGTGAGGAAGAACTTGTTCAATCAATTCGAAGAATTTCGAATTGGAGACTAATGATTGGTTACCATTTTTTCGATCCGATTAATTCGTTTCGATACAAGTACATATATATGGATATATACTTCAAATTCATAAAAAATTATAATACGATAGATGGAACGAGATGATATTTCAATTGAATATTGAATGAGATATTGAAGACATTTATTGGCTTTTTGAAAATGAATCGAAAATTTCACCAGAGCGAAAAGTTCGTCACACGTCTCTCATAAAGCAATACAATTAATTTTCGAACTATTCGAATTCAGTTTTAAACAAATTATCATTTTGAGGAGTCACATTTGTGAGGAAAAATTTATTCAATCAATTTGAAGAATTTCGAATTGAAGACTAACGATTAGTTACAATTTTTTTGATACGATTTATTCGCTATAATATATAATTAAAATTCATTGAAAAAACGATAATACGATAAATGGAACGAGACGATATTTTTATTTAATATTGAATTAAATATGATAGATATTTATCATCTCTTTCGAAATAGAACAAAAACTTTAACCATGATTCCACCGAAACACACTATTTCATCAGTAAAAACAGTAACAAAAATATGAAACACAATTTTCTGAGAAAAGTTCATTCTTACGTGAAATAATGAGAACACCAAATGGGTTAAAATAGGGAAAGCACATGAAATGAATCTCCATCACAAAATTATCGTCGACCATTCTTCGAGACGTTACGAAACGAACAAAGTCATCGCGATAGTACCCACAATAAATAAAATCCAAAGAAAAAACGAAAACAAAACAAAACAAATTGCGAAAATTACAATAATACAACAAATTCAAAATTGGCGCACTTTCGCGTGAGATGCGAGCGTTTCCGGGTTACGCGGGTGGAACAAAGATGAATGTGCAAAGTACAAAAAAAAAAGTACAAAAAAAAAAAAAACCTCCGATACGATGCACAATAAAACTCGTAATAATACGATACTCTATCGCGCATGCGCCGAAGCGATTTTCGAAGTATATGTATTCTGGGAATTCCGACAATTCACCGCGGTAAGTATTATACGACCGCGGTCGATGTTTCGGCCCGCGTGATAACCGTGTATTGTTCTATCATCGCACACGGATGAAATAACACATCGCGTCGACGCTTTTATTCGCAGCGGCGCATGCGCGAGCGGACGAGCGCGCCAAAATCAAAGGCGTTCGCGTCGTTTTTCGCGTCTTCGGGGTCGTTGTCGTCGTCGTCGGGCTCCTCGTCGTGAGTGTGTCTTCGAGACACGTTGACCGAGCCCGAGGAGGCCAAACCATAACGCAGACACACAACACGGCTCGGAGAAAGGAACGTAAGAGAGAAAGCTACTGATAATGACGAGTGGGCGCGCGCGCGCGCTTGCGCCAAGGTTTAACCGCGAATCGAACGAACGACCGGACAGAATATCCGAGAGACCTCGGGGAAGTACGTATATATGTATATTAGGGTGTCCTGAAAAAAAAAACAAAATTTTGTCAGATTTTCGCGGTCCTCATTCGCTTCGAAGTATCTTCCAGAGAATCTTGAGGGAAGATGAACCCGATCAGACAATTTTTTTTGGTGGCTCCGATTTTTCAAAGTTTGAATAACGTGCCGCAATAATTTTTTTATCGAATTAATTGTGCATCGTGCGATCAAAATGAGCTTTGATAAAAAATGAATAACAAATTATTTCGTTGTTTCAGGATAACTCAAAGTCAAGAAAATTAAATAATAATATGAGAGGAGAAAATTAACAACATTTTATCACAGAAGATTATTATTAATTCCAATTGATTTTGTGGATTATAATTTTTTTTACACCCAAATCATTCGAGAGAAAAATATTATTGCGCCATGTTATTTGAACGTGAACATTTTAAAATAATTTGGGCCAAACTTTTTTTTTTTCTCAGGACACCCTGATGTACATGTGTGTATGTATGTATCGTTGGTTGACTTGTCAGAGAGAACCGCACGACGATCTGAAATCGACGTAACGAAAATTTGTCCAAACTTCGTGTGGCAAGTTATCGTTAAACATTTACACTTTCCTCGACACTTGAGATTGTAATGATAAGAAAAAATTTCGTGTGTTCTGAATCATGGTTAGAGTCAATTGTAACACATTTTCACTTTTTTATTTCCGTCATGACATTCGTATTTTATCGGGCGAAACAAATTGAAAGCTAAATTCAACAACTCGTATTTGTTGAAAGTAAAATTTAGATTTTCTTGAATTTTTTTTTCGTAACAATCTGGTGAACATTGAAAAAAAATATATTGCAATGATACGCAGTCGGAATTATTGCAATGACATGAACCAATCGATTTATTATTGATTATCATCGGAATGAAAAAAATTATAATAAAATAATAATCATTTCTTTGAATAGATTATGATCAGTAAATTTAATTGAACGATAAAAAAAATTAGGTGTTCACAGAAAGAGAGAGAGAAGATGTACATGAACGACGAGTAAAGCCTCTTAAAAAATATATGTTTTGTATCTCAATAAGTTGAGCCGAAATATAAGCTTTCGTCCAGTCAGATTAAACGTTGTGAAATCCGTCGAGTTCCCGAGATTGGATCGATCGAGAGCGAAAAGAAAAGGAAAAAGAAAACATGAATGAAAAAAAAAAATACGGACGAAAGGTTCCTCAACCCAAATGTGTACCAGCATAACTTTCACTCGTGGGCTAACGACACACGCTCGAGATGAGCGAAACCGGTGCGTGTGAGCATTCAGAGCAGTATTTCCCGCGCTCTCCGCGAGATCGTGAATTTCGCATGTTTCATTAGGGTTTCGGTCTGTCCGTCTGTCTGTATGTCACAGTCCTCCCATTCTCGCATTTACATACCTATTAAGGTGAAATTTGTCACACGGACTTAGATCGATGACCCGAAAATACGAATTATGAGATATTTGAAAAATAATTTTTTTGGACCACCGAAAAGGGTACTCAACATTCATCATTCACAAACCCCATTGAGTGGGGTGTCGTCAAATAGGTCTCGTAAAATGCAACAAATAATGTAGTAGCACCTTTTGATTTTAACCCTTCAGTCACGAGATATTTGCTCTCAAAGTTGTTATCAGAGCCTCCTCATTCAATTTCCAAACTATAGATGCGAAAAATCGGAAAAAATTTTAGAACGTAGCTTTCAAGTTGTAATTTCAATGAAAATTGTAACACACAAAGTGTAGCAAAAATGGTTTATAAAAAAATTTGAAAACAATTTTTTTCTGGAAGCAAGCAAAACTGTCAAGGTAAAATAACTCCTGATAAATATTATACAAAGTTGAGGAAAATGTCATTGAGCATGGCCAGGGAATTGCATTTTATGTGTTCATAATTTTTTTCTCACAGATTGTGGAAAAAACACTTTGAAAAAAAAAAAAATAAATAAAATCATTAATCAAAAAAAAAATTCATTTGCGAGCTACATAAGACAAGTTTTTTATTATTATTTCAACTCCACTCGAAACTCTCACCATTTCATATATTCGAACACAATTGAAACATTATTCTCAACAATTATTCCAATTATTGTTTTCGTCACATATAAAATTGTGGAAATTAACGATACACTGTTGAAACGATAAAAAGTACTTTTGGCAAATCGCAAACAAATTGTTTCACAATGTATGATATTTCTATTTTTATTATTACTATTATTATTATTTTAATCTTTCAGCGTATAGGAAGAAATGATCGAGCGGTGAATTTTTGTTTTAAGATGCGTACCGACGCGCATTCTACAACGACGACGAAGACACGACGGTCGACAACGACGAAGACGTCGAAGAGACGAGGAAGAGAAGATACGGTGTTGGTGTGCCCTCCGCGCTGCGTAGCAATCATGTCAGCGACGCACGCCGCACGCTGGAACGCATGTAAATCCTTTCTTCGCTCGGTACACACTGTATCGCATGTAACCGACGAGGTAGGTACACTCCACCAAAGCTAAATTATACGGCGCGCGTCGCTTCCAACCGTCTCCACCTCTGTCTTATCCATTCACGTTCTTTCACATCAACGTCTCTCTCTCTTTCTTTCCATCGCACGAGTGTAATAATACAACCCGTCTACGAATATTCGATGTGTACTACATGTGACAAACAATGTTATCCGTCGTTGTTGTATTTTTTTTTACCCTCGTTCGAAACAATAAAATCATTTTTGCGGAATAAAAAAAAAAAGAGAGAAGAAATTTCGAAGATGCTCAAAAATTGAAGAAATCGGGTGGAATTTTTTTCGTTTTCCAAAATGTCGCGATATCACGTCACGTGGAACGTTGCAAAGATAAATGTTGCGGAAATGGGAAAAAATAAAAACGAAGCAAAGATTATTCGCAGGATTTGAAAAAAAATAATAATAATTTTGGATATTTTTTTTTTTTCAGTGATACGACGAAGCCGACGTGTGGCTAAGGGATTCTTCGAGGTCGTGACTACTCAATGGAAACGTACGTAATTCTTCGTCTTCCTCGTGTCGAGAACAATCCAAAATTTGAAAAAAAAAAAAGAAAAAAAAAAGTTACATCGTACCAAGTGTTCGATACCCAATTTCGCATATGACGAAATCGCCACCTGTTCACATTTCCCGAAACAATGAAGCAATCACACGAATGCAGAGAAGAAAGACAAACAGATATTCGAACAGAGATTTGAAAAAAAACAACCGAAAAAGAAGAAAAAAACTATGAAATTCTACGAAAAAAAATCGAAGAAAAAAAAACCGATTCAACACAAGAGTCTTGCGGTTCGAAAATGTATGTCGAACCTTCCCTCCCCCCTCCCCTTCTCTCTTCAGCGACAACGGGCACAAGAAATATGAGAGAAAGAAAAGAAGAAAGAATTACGAAAAAAAAATAATAACAATAATAATGAAAAAAAATAAAAAATAAAAGAATGAAAAATAACGTACGAGTGTCTCATAGCGGACCATTAAATCGAACCTCATTAGCATGGACGGGGTGACGCTGGCTTCACAGTTATTACAGGAGAGATAGCGATGCTTTACAATCCAGTCTCGGTGCTAGTCCGTAATGCTAATGTGTTATACAGCTGAGACTTCCGCGGTGGTGACAGTGCCATGGCGTAGCTCGACAGTGTCCCCCCCCCCCCCCGTCTTACCTGTACTCGATACAAAGCCCTCTTTTACGGACATTACGTATGTAATAGCCTCGGGAATACACCGACATGTGAGGTCTCTCGTAGCCCGGGCTGATCTTCGTTGCGCACGCGCGCTCTGGCGGACTCCAGTCTCAACCTCTCCGAGAGAACCATTCACGTTCTTATTCTATATTTCTCGTAAACATCGAGTGTTATTGCGACAACGGATGCGAGATAACGCAATGAGGGTTTTGAAATTATTTACTTCCTTTTCTTTTTTTCTTTTTTTGAATTGTTAAATTCTATCTTCTCATTGTTTTTTTTTTATTTCTTTATTGTTTGTCTTTTTTAGGTCCGAACGTTCGTCCGGATTCGGATTACTCGCTGGCAATGGCCAGTGCCTCAGTCATCCGAGATCCGATCGTCCATTAAATTCGCGATTACTTTTTTTTTTTTTTTTTTTCGCGAGCTTGGGAAATCGGTGAGGAAGACTGTTCCCGTGGATTTCGAGACGAGAAACACACGTGTGTACGTTCGTTGCAGTGTGTGTGTGTGTGTGTGTGTGTGTGTGTGTGTGTGTGTGTGTGTGTGTGTGTGTGGCAATGGTGCTTGAAATGTTTGTTGATTCGATTACGATTTTACAGGTATATAATATAATATACGGCACGGCATAACTATCGGGGTGAAGTGAGCCGTGAAATGCGTATACGATTTCACGATGCAGAAAGTTGCGTTGCATGAATTGTGTGCAACGTCGACAGTCGTCGTTTATTCACATCAATTACATTTATTTTTATTTTTTTATTATTTTTCTTTTTTTTTTCAATCATTTTTTTTTTTTCGACCATTTATTTTGTTACTCGCATTTGCATATGTATTGCCCATCGAATGCGAGAGTAACTGTAATGGATAACTGCAATAGATAACTGTAATGCAACGGGAAAACAAAGTGATTATGCGTGAAGAAAAAAAATAATCAGATAAGTAAGAAGGATGTGATAATGAAGGAGTTGGAAAAATTTCGTCGTGAAAAGTTTTGTATAACATTTTGTAATAAAATTCGGAGCTTTTGATTGATTGATCGAATAATGGAATGGCATTCCAGACGTAATTTACGAGTGATGTTTGGACTTTCAGGTTTCGAAGGAGACTATAATAAATTAAACTTCGTAAAAAAAACAACAAGCTGCAAGTTTTAACTTTCAATTTGTTTTGATATTTTGGCATCGACCAGTGAGGATATAGAATTTCAATTTCTTCTCAGATTCGAACGTACATGTGTATTTCCACCGAATTCAATACCAATTAACCCTAACCGTTAATTTATGTGAACCCACGAGATTAAAAATGGCTGGACAAATATTTTCGAATCGGCAAAGGCTCAAAATTGAATAACTTAAATTTGTGTCAAATCCGAATCATTCAGCCGATCTCCGCCAAATTTGAAACATATCACGGCTGAAGGATGTTCTGTACTTTTGAAAAGTTGGAGCTCAGTTGATCAAAGTTTACGAGAGTTATATTGATAAATTAGATTTTTCAAAAAAATTGAAAATATCATAAAATCAAAACTCCTCGATGGATTCAGCTCAAATGCAATACCAACCAACATTGGGTATAAATCTATTCATGAACAACTATTTATACGAATATATCAAAATTTACGATCGCTATAGCGTAAAAATCCGTTTTTTGGTAATTTGAAAACGTCAAAAAATCCGAGCCGCAGCTTGAATCATGACGATAATCGCAGTCAATGAAGGGATTATAGAGCTGCACATGCCTGCGAAATTTGGAGGCTGTAGCTCAAACCGTTCTCGAGTTACACACGTTTGAATTTTGGAAAGCCATCAAACCCACATATATACATCAGGACATTTCCTCCAAATGTGTTTCCCCGACATTTACGCACATTCTCAACATCGTGACACGAAGATCGCGAAAAAAGAAAGCAAACGAGCCAAAATACATATATTCAAAAAACAACTATTCACGTCGTTCAACAACAAAATGAATAATAAAAGTATTTCGAACAAAGTTCTGGTCGTAATCAACGATTTTATGAAGCGTAACATTGTCCAACGTTTGCCTGGGTAACCGGTACAGCCGTAATTTATACGAATAAGGTTTTTGTTTTCCCCACCCGTTCGGGTTCTTACTTGCGTATAAGTGACAAGCGGAATAACTTTGGTATATGCAATGTGCAATATTCTTCGTCGGATTGGAAGCTCGTAGCCGCGTCGACGATCGATGAACATGGTTGCACATGGAGCTTTTGCGAAGCGAAGATATATAGGTCGCAATTATCGTCACAACTTTGACCGGACGGTGCGCGGTAGTGATGTACCGTGTTTGTGTGTGTGTGTGTATAAAAGGACAATACACAATAAGGTCGCTAGGTAATTTCCTGTCTGCGCTCTGTGTGTCCATCGTCGGCAAAATGTTCGTTCTTGTACCCGACGACCTGCCGAGTGCATTATGCTTTGTACATACGTATGTATATATGTATATGTATATTTATATATGTATATATATATAAGTTATGTCGTACTCGTTGTTGCATTTGCTGCAGCTACCGCACGACACTTTGTGCGGCCTCCCTTTACTATTCTCTCCCAATCTTTTTTTCATCTTTCTCTCTTTCTCTCGTTCTCTCTTTCCTTGTAGCACCCTTGCTCTTTCTCTATCTCTCACACTCTTTCGGGCTTTCAGATAATAAAACGTTACGACTGTAAAAATCTCGACGCCAACCTGTCAGCGTGTGCATTGCCTTCGTATGGTGTGAAATTGATGACTCGCCGACAAACTTTAACCCTCCGTTTGTACACTGTCCTTTTGGACACACCGTCTGTACAATGACCCCAAAAAGCCATGTTGATGTTTTGTTTGATGTTGAAAGCGTGTGAAAATGTTGAAAAAATTTGGAATACTTCGTGAGGATTCTATTTTTAATTATTGTTGCTTCCTCATATAGAGGAAGCTATGTGATGGTCGTGAAACTTTATTGTTAAGATTTTGATGTCAACATGTTTGGGATGTTATAACACATCCAGAAATCACATCTGCAGAACATTTTCGGTAGTTTGTGTCTATGAATCGATCCTCCAAAATTCAAATGTCTATAACTTGAAAACGGTTTGAGTTAAAACCCCCAAATTTTTCATACGTGTGGTGCCTTATAATCTCTGTGTCATCGGTAATTTTTGCGAAAATCTATGTAGTCACTCAGAGTTGAGAGCATTTTGAAATTTCAAAAAAAAAATAACGTTTACCACTCTAACGTCTACAAATTTTGAAATATTCGTCACAATAGTTCTTCACATGTAGAATTACGCCCATGAATGTTTGGTGTATTGCATTTGAGTCGAATCCACCGATAAGTTCAGATTTTATGATATTTTGAATTTTTCGAAAAATTAATTTTGTCGTTATTTTAAAGTTAATGGCACTTCAACCAATCGAATCCCAATTCTCTCCATCCATAGAATATCATCAAGCCGTGATAAATAAGAAATTTGATGACGATCGGCCAAGTCGATCGGATTTTACACCAATTCGAAATTTCGAACTTTCAATCTCTGGCCATTAAAAAATATTCAACTTGTCGTGGTCAATTTCTCGAATACATATACAAATCAACAATCCGTATTATTTCCCATAAAATTTGTTGAAAATGCGGAAACGAACGAGAGCGATCGAGAAGACGCGGATGGGGTTCGACTCTGCGTGTTATCGAAACTGCATATTTATGGAGCTTTTAATACGAACGAGACGACTAAGTGGCTTCGTTAGTCGAATCACGTTCATAACGTAACCACAGTGGTCGCGTTATCAAAACGAGATTGTGTACCTCGTTTGTCGTGACCGATCTGCATGCGATCTTCGACTCTCGAAGGATTGGAAATCTCGAAATGCCGCTCGTCGATCAACACGACAATTAATTATTCACGAAACGTTTTTTCTCTTTCAAATCTCTTGTATCTCTTGTTCGAGCTGATCATGGAATAAAAATCGATTTCCATCTTATATTTTATTCTCACTGAAACATTATATTGAAAAAAAAATGGTTGTTCGTTTGGAAAAATTTACAGCAATAATATTAAAAAATAATTAGAAAAATCTTTCTAGAACATCGAGAATTAAATTACATGGAAATGTAGTCAGCTATGTAGTTCAATCTCAGTGAAATGTTAGAAGTAGAAGTAGTAAATGTATTTATGAGGAATATGTTGCAGTAGTTTCCATTAGTACAAATTTCTTGTTAATAATTTTTTCCATAGCGTTTATACATATACATATACATATATATATATACAGGAATTGCATTCAATATTGCCAATAGGTCATCGACCGAGATCCTTCAGCCTGTGAAATGTTACTTTTCTAAAAAATATTGCTGTGAAATGTTACTTTCATAAAAAATATAAAAAATATAAAAAATAAGAAAAAATAATATGTATGAAAAAAACAACAACAACCAAAAAAAAATCGGTGATGAGTTTGAAGTGAACCATAATTCTTGCCATCAAGATGTCCTGATTCTGAATCAGTCTGTACTGAGTTTCTTTGGTCGAGCGCGTGTCTTCACGCGCTGTCGATCTCACACACACACATACAAACACAAACACACTCACACACACAGACATACGCACTCCACGTAGAAGCAGCACACGTACTTCGAGGTAAGAAACTAACACCGGCGATTCTCACCCACGCGTGGATGAACCCACGCTCCGTCGTCTGTGTCCACACACACACACACACACACGCACACACACACAGACGAGTGAGGGGATGCTTTTCCGCGTTGGTGTGTTTCAACGTGTGCAAGCGTATGCGGTATAATCGGTGGGCGCGTTTGGCGTTTCACGCTTCGTGACGCGCATCATATCTGTTTCCGGACGATCATTGCGCTCTCCGTCCCCTCGCGAGGCCTGCCATCCTCGGCCCGTTGTGCATATGCGAGATTTCCGACAAACCGAATCACTTATTTGTCGAGGGGTAATCGCTCCGTAATTATCGACGACGCGAAACGACCGAATTATGTTTACTCACACGCGAATAATAATAATAAGATTCGTAATATAATTTTTTTTTTCATGCGAATTGTGGCTCAACGATTACTGTCAAAGAAAAAATGACTTTTGGAAAAATTTGATCAAATAGATCATTGTTTTTGTATGGAAGCTTTATGGGTCAGTTGCTGGTTCAAAGTGCGAGATCTCGGATATCAAGAGGGAAGCATTAGTTGAACGGCTGGTCAGGCCAAAGTTAAATCGCTTCAAACTAAAATGTATTTTTTTTTTGGTTTGATAGCTTTGGCGACGGATGATCATGTATTTGTTTTTTTTTCGCTTTTTTTCTGTTTTAAGTTTAGGCCACTTGATCTGGACCCTCTTCAAATTCTTTCTCTTTCGTTTCGTATTGTACACTTTATCTTACATTTTAATCAGACAAAATAATTTGTTTCAGTTAAAAGAAAAAAAATATCTTACATTTCAATGAGACAACATAATTTTTTTCAATTGAAAGAAAAGAATCATTGTGTGACAAAAATTATGAACATTTCCATGTTTTTTTTCTTGGTTGATATATCGTCCTTGCTTCTAGTATTTCTACCCTGCTAGTTCCTTCAAATGTGTTTTATTGCATAGTTTTGTGTGTGTGTGTGTGTATGTGTGTACAGTGATTTCTCCTCATGTTAAAATATATTTCGATTTTTTTTTTCAAAATCTAATTTAAGCAAGAAGAACATAATAATAATCGCAGATATCATTGTGTCAGGAAGGCGAAACTTCGTTTATTATCAATTAATGTTAATGCTTGGCAATTGCAATCTTCGAGTAAAGGAGGTAATTTTTCGGTATGTATTACTATACCTTGCCCTTAAAACAATTTTTTGTTATCTTTCAAAGTCAAGTCAACAAACACTTCCCACTGCAAAAATAATCGAACGTCAAACTCCCGATTCGCATCGATGACCTCCCTTCGACGATCAACCTTCGGACACAGCGAAACCCCGTCACCCTCCATATTTCTTTGAAAATGTAATAACTTCACAACGCAATTCACATTCCCGTTCAATTATCCCACTTGTCACAACTCTGCGCGACACGAAACCAAAACAATTTCCCCTCCGTCATTTTACGATTTTCCTCGGCAAATAAAAGGAGAAAAAAAAGTATCCCATTGACAATCGACAGTGACAGAAAAAACCTACAGCAAAATGTAAGCAAACCAAGTCTGACTCACATTCATCCATCGGGGTCCCTCCTGCACAACACGTTAAACATAAATTCCGTCGCAATTTCATTAGCGTTATTGTTGAACATGCATCAACGCTCATTTCGCAATTCGCCATTCCGCCACGAGACCGTGCCGACATTATTCCCACGATGATATTCGCGGCGCGCGAGGCATCGCGTCTTCGCGGTTCGGGCTCGATTATTTATGGGCCAACGTCAACCTCTGATAATTGCACATCATTTTATTTTCGGTCTAACGGTCCATAAGAACCTGACGTTCCAACTCACTCGACACGGATTCGAAAGCATTGATCAGACGAAATTCATTTTTTTTTGTTTTTTCAAAATGGCGGGAAATTCTTTTCCCGTGGTAACACGGTTGAACGTATCACTTTAAGATGAGACTGGGAAAGTAAGAGAGAGAGAGAGAGAGAGAGTGAGATAGACAGAAGTGGAGAAAGGGCGAGGGAAGCAGAATCGGTATTAGAGGTATGTGAAGAGCTTTCACGCGCTCATTTCATATGCGATAGCTTGATTACCTGGAACCGTGTAACGAGTTAATTGTATACGTGGTGGAATTGCCGGTATACATGTATATACAGATATCTCGGAGTTTGCGCGAGGCGGGGCGAAGCGAATTGTAGCGCGGGAAGGCTCCATGGGCTCGGGCATCACAAACGTCTACTCCATTACATATGTATGTATATATGTATATAATATATATGTATGGGGTTCGGATAGTTACTTCTTAATCTGCGATGTCGCAACCGAGACGAAGAGACTCGGTTGATGTTCATTCAGGCGATTATGAGCGGGCTAATGGGTGAGTAGCGGGTGTCGGACGAGATGGGACCGGTGCGAAGCTGTCCGAAGGAGTCGAAGCAGCCGGGAACGTCTTGTAATTGGATGTGTGCATCCGTACACGATGGTAATATCGTTGTGACAATGAATAAACGAAGGAAGATGGAAAATGGGAGGATTCTACGTTGTACATTGTGTCGAGAAAAGACACATGACGTTTTGACATCGGGTATTTAATTGATTGTACGAGATTAGGTGTTACAGAGTTTATAGACAAATTCATTTTTGCAACATTTTTTCAGGTGATTTGATGTCTGTATTGTTTTCGATGGATCAGAGAGTATTGGAATGTTTGTGTGGGACATTTAGAGCAGACTGAGGAGGGAGGACGAGGCGTCGGACGAGATGGGACTGGTGCGAAGCTGTCCGAAGGAGTCGAACAAGCAAATGAAGTCTCGTGATTTTCTATCAGCGTGCACGAAATCGAACAATTTTTTTTGTATTGATGGAAAAAAAAATGAATGATAACCCAAAGGGTTAAGAGGTCTTCAAGCAGAAGAAGATCTATGTGTGGAGTACTCAACGCTCAACACTGTATAAGATGGCAGTCAACAGACTTGTTTCACAGACCAGTTGGACAATAATTGTATCATTTTTCATAGACCATGGAATCGTTATAGGTTCATCCAGAAAAATCACAAACAGGCTAGCAAGGAAACAGCAGGTGTAGGACCCACTAAAATTATGGATAGAGCACCAAAAAAGCACCTATAAGAGGACCTAATTTTGGCGCAGAGAAAATTTAAATCGAAGATTTTTCGCTGCTATCTTGACGGGGGTGTAGAACCCGAAGAAACCGGTGCGAACCTGTCCGAAGGAGTCCAGGTAGCCACGTGACTCTTGTAATCGTTCAAACGCCTGGAAAATCGTTGCAACGATGTACTACGTTTCAGAAGAAGAAAACAAAGTAAGCCAAGAAGAACACGAAGGTAAATAAATCGAGAGACGCCGCGATCGTCTTCGAGCCGAGGATTTAATTAAACATCTCGTACGTACGAAACAGGCGTCACATGAGTTGTCGGTCAATTTCCCGCCCCATACCCGTATCAATTATTTTTCTTTTTCTTCTTTTTCTTCATCTTCTTCTTCTTCTTTCTCAACGTCCGAGAGAAGACATCCTGGATGTTCATCGAGGAAAATTACGACCAAGCTACCGAAGGAGAAACTTCGCGTCAGCGTTGATATGAAACTTGTACGTATAGCCATCCGTACTGGTCGAACACGAAAAGAGACTCGTGTAATTGCTACGCGCGCGCATCTCGATAAACGTTACACGCACAATTGTGACAATAAATTAAATAAAAAATGTCAATGGAAAGCAAAAAAAAAATGTAAAAAAACAACAACAACAAAGAAAAAATACACACACACAAACGAAACTGTTGCACATAAGTATGTGGATATGTATGTTGCATATATATGTATATATGTTTACGATAGGCTCGCGAACGCGTAACTATACGCTCAAATCCATTATGGCAGTCCGTGAACAATAACTCTTCTCCACTCTCGGCCATTTAATGGTCGTACCGTCCATCTATTTGCCCGTGGAGGAAGCGGAAGTGGCTGATGGGTAGATAGGTCGAGCGTTTTGTAACTAATTTCGTGAGTAAATTGTCCGGAACATTGGTTTGGTGCACTCTCTAGCTAAGAGGAGCTTGGCAATGAGGCAAGAGAAGCTTGCGAGAGTGAGAGAGAGAGAGCGAGAGAGAGATACGAGTGGGACACACGGTAGGCCGGCTTTCAAAGGGCGCGGGGTGGAGGGCGCGAGGGGTCGATCATCGACAATGTGCCAACGTCGAAGAATAACCGATGTACGTATATGGGAATCACGAAATACCGACAATGTGGCTTTTAATGGGAATTTTAATAGGACTATCTTGAAGATGGGGAATTACACTTTGTATGGATATATATATATATATTCATATATATATGTATGTATATATACAGTTGTCTGAACGCATGTTGCGCGATAAAGATTGAGTAACTGTCTCTTTTCTCCCTCTCTCTCTCTCTCTCTCTCTCTCTCTCTCTCTCTCTCTCTCTCTCTCTTTTTCTCTTTCTTTTCAGCTGCTCCATCAACGCATTAAAATTATAACAGCCAAGAGATAAGCTGCTTATAGATTATATTTATAAGTTATATACGTTTACGATCTGAACAACCGTACGTGAACTCTTTTATTTTTCCATATTTGTCACGCCGGAATGAGTTTTGAGACGAGAACGGATTGGGTCGTTTACTGAACTTTGATTTACGAGATTAAAACGAATTTATTAGTTTTGTTTATTCATTCGAGTTGTTGAGGTGTTGGTGAGATGTTTTGTGGGAATTTCGATCGGATGAGATAAGAGTTAAAATAGTACATTGTGACACTGGTACGAAATTTTTTTTCCGACGAGTGTGAGCTTGCAAAACGAGCCGAAGGCGAGTGTTGCAACCAGAAAAGGTTTGACGTACGAGTATCGTATACATTTTTATGTCACAATGTGTGTAAATGCAGTTTGACGCGAAGGAAGTGAGCGTAAAACCGCACTTTTACGCACAGCGTGTCATGAAAATAAATTAACGAAGATTGAAGTTTTGGGGTCCGTTTGGGGCTCTGGAATCATAAGGGTTCCTAGACTTCTACGGAACTCTAAGAATAACAACATTTTTACTTGGGAATGAACATTTTCCCTTGTGAATAAACATTTTTACTTGTGAATGCACATTTCCACTTGTGAATAAACATTTTCTCTTGTGAATGAACATTTTCACTTGTGAATGAACATTTTCAATTGTGAATAAAGATTATTACTTGTGACTGAACATTTTCACTTGTGAATGAACATTATTACTTGTGACTGAACATTTTCACTTGTGAATGAACATTTTTACTTGCGAATAAACATTTTCCCTTGTGAATGAACATTTTTACTTGTGAATGAACGTTTTCACTTGTGAATGAACGAACCTGTACACGAACCCGAAGTCGGTATGATATCGAAGTGGCATAGGGTTCGAAGCGCGGGCACACGGAGAAAGGAGGATCATTCTGATACACCATCGTACGGTGAATATGCTCGCTCGCGCGCGCGCGAGCGCGTGTATCTCACGCACGCATAAGAGCAGGTATGACCGCGGAGTGCATGCGGTTGCAACGCGAGTAACTGCGCGCGAGCGACACCCACTCGTCTTCGTCGGTTCTTCACCGCGACAACGTGAGTCACTCGTCGGGAAGAGTGCCAGCATACAGCCAACTGACCCGACTCCGTCGAGGGATATCTTTTCGATACTCCCGCGTTATTCGAGACTCTCGACGACTGAAATCCATCATTATTATGATTTTTTTTTTTTCATCACTCAATTTCAACTTTCAATCGGCGACATAAGAACACAAAAAAAAGCTTGTAAACAAATCGATATACAACGTCACAATTCTATGATTGTATTGAAATTTTGGAAAAGTACAATTATCTCCAGACAGTGAATTGCTATATTTCTGCAAAATAATATTATTAATAATTCTACTACGAAAATTAATTTTTTCAAAAAATATTGAATCAGAAAAAAATGATTATAAATAATTTACTAAATACTTTCCTATCATTTGTCGCCAAAAAAATTCCGATTCAAGATTCGAGTGGTAAAAGAATAAATAAATGAGATGCAAAAAAAATTCGTCGACAATGAAGTTACACGAAATGCAAATAAAATCTGCATAACCAAAGAAAAAATGAAAGGAAGAAAGAAATGTTGATTCAATGTTGTCTTAAAAATCAAATAAATTTGATTACCATAAATTTTGAAAAGAGTTTCGAATCCCCAGATTTGATTGGTGATTAATGATGAGGCACGAAGTCGGAAATGAAAAAAAAAAAAACTGGAAGAACCGTGAAGTCCGACGGTGGGATGAGTGAGGTGAACCGTGGAAATGATTCGTCCGGTCACCTACTCGTCCTTTTAACGGCGTATATATTGGTTTATTTTTCAGTCCGGATATGGTAATCGTGAATTTCCGTTTGCTCGGAGTTTGCAGCGAAATAACGTGGTTGTACGTTGCACGTGTTGGAAGGGCCATCGAGGGGAAACAGCGTGGGAGGGTGGGGGTGGGGGAAGGAGGATAACGTTACGAACGGTCAAGAGGTACGAGTGTGACAAATGCGGTTGATTTGGCCGAGGGCTCTGTGGGTCAACAACGAGTAACCAACAAGCCAAAAAGTATAACCCTCGAATTTTGATACTTTCGATGGCTATTAATGAATTATCGACTGGCTAGGGGAATTTCCAACATCGTCGGTTTGGAAATTCGAGTTTCACGGATTACCTCGAACATCCGTGAACGACGTCAAATTCCAGAAAAAAAAATTATATTGATAAAACGTCGAGAAAAAGAAAGAGTGCGAGAAAACGATCTTGTTTGACCAAAACTTTGTGTCACGAGAGTTGACCATCAAATATCTCGTCATAGTTATCTCCGACGTTTCCCCCAGCTCGAAGTTTTCCGAAAATCATGTACATGGGTTACAATGTGTGTACTCAAGATGACGAGTACATGGACGATGAGAAAGACAGAGAGGGGGGGGGGTGAGTAAAAGGAAGAGAGAGAGAAAAAGAGTGTGAGAGAGAGAGAGAGCGAGAGAGTAAAAGGTAAAAGAGAAAAAGAAGAAGGAAAAAAAAGAAGAAAACGTGCGAGCAAGCGATATAGTCTTCTTCGTAATGTGCGAGCGCGACGCGTGTCCCCAGACGGACGGCGTATCAAAGGATATTTGCCTTGTCAACATTATAGCTCAACGTGGGGACGCCGCGGAACGGCCGAAAGGTTGTGGTGGTTGGTGACGGTGATGGCGGTGGTGGATGATGAGCGAGAGAGACGCAAAGGGGTCAAAACGAGAGAGAAAGATAGAGAGAGAGGGAGATGGAAAACGGAGTTAAAGTCGAGGGGGATGAGACCGGAGGCAGCCCAATGCATCGTCGTAGTAATAGGTACCATTACTTTGCCTTATTATTTTATGACCCGCGTTTATATTAAGTCAATACATTATCTATATCACACACACACGTACGTAAGTACGTACGTATGTACACGTGAAACTCGAACGGGAATATATCGTATCGTATCGTTTTTAATCTCTCGCTATTGTGGGAACCATTTTTTTGTGATGCTTCGAATTACACCGTTTGTTTGTTTCGGGAATTACTCGATGACAATTTTTTGCATTTTTTTTTAACGGTGTAATTTTTTCTGTTTTGTGGTTTCGAGGGATAGAACGATCAGTGAGTAATGGACTGAGAAATAGTATGTTTATTATTACGGTGATTTAATTTCAATGAAAAGCTTTTTTTTTTTCGATTGAATAATTTTTAAGTCGGTTCGTTGAAGCATACGATAATATAATCAATGTGTAATGATTTGGGAAACGGATAATAGTTAGAAAAAAAAAATAAATGGTTACAGGTAATGGAAATTCTCACTCTATTCATCGATTATAAATATTATAAAAAACAAAAAAGTCATTTACAAAAACATTTTCGCACAAATCATTCTTTTTTCATAACTACCAATAATACGTGATATGTCAATCCCAACCGGATGGGACATTCTGCTCAATGATTCTTATCGAATTACTTTCGCAAAACACATAAACAGAAGTTGAGAATGAAGGATGACAAAAAATAATGATTAGTTTATTATTCAATGATAATAATAATATTATTATTAAATTCCATGTGCAAATATTTATTTGCAAACAGCGACAAAGACGTTCCAAATAATAATAATGCTCGATAATGCAAAACAATTGGAAACAAATGAACGATCAGAGTGAGCTGTGAATTAATGAAAGGGTTGCAACTCTGTATATCAGACACACACACACATATATAGATATATATATTATATATGGACAGGAACTCGAGTCAGTATTATTTCTCGTTTAGCCCTCAAGCTAAAGACTCACGACGAAGCGGTAAATTACCATCGATTATTATCCCATCTTCGGCGCGATGGTTATAAAAGAAAAATTAAATTGAAAAAAAAAACAAAAAAAAAAAAAATGGCGATACACGCGACTCGGTAGGAGATTTAACAGTTCGAGCGATTAGAACGACGACGGTGACGAGATGAATGGTTATTTCGCCGCCAGGTAAAATATGATAAACTTGCCACGAGTTTTCCAATGGCACGCGATATATTAAATACGCTTGTGTACGCCGCACGGTTTGGTTCACGTGAGCGCATCGAGATTATCCCCCCATGGGGTCATTAAAGCATCATGCGACATAATCGCGTTTCCATTCTCTTTTTGCCGATTATAGCCGCGAGAACCCGTTGAATAGATTATTTCACCCGTTGGAAAATAGCAGTGACACCACCCGCGTACCTTTGCCACACGACTTCGTCATTAGATTTTTTTTTTTTTCTTTTTCTATTCTTATGAACCTCTCTCGACGATTTCCACGACACAAGCTGACAAATACCTGGTTGCTTACTTCATGGACTGAGGATTGAGGCTCTCGTGAATATTCAAGGGGCAACCTTACACCCCTGAAAGGTTTGCCATGGATTTTATGGAAGAGTTTTCGATGTGGCGGATGTTGGAGAAAAAAATGTGGTGAGTGATGGACTGTTTGTGAGCTTAATTGAGATATTAAGTTACGATGAAGCGCGGGATAGGTGATTCACTCCTCTCTTTTTCAAATCTTCCACATCGTCTATTAATTCCTTTTTTGAATCTTGGATGATGATTTTTTTTTCCTTTGCTGGAGCTAGGTTTTCCATGGGAACCACGTTTGTTTGGCATTTGTAAATGTTGATATTCAGTAAAATTAACATAAAACTCAATATTTTATTCTTCAACATAATCATTTTCAACTCTATTTACTTTAACGTAATTATTTTCAACTCTATTCACTTGAACATAATCAATTTTAACTCTTAATTTTAACAGAGTTGAAAATGATTATGTTGAAATAAATAGAGTTGAAAATGATTATGTTGAAATCATATATTTATTTCAACATATTTTTAATTCTTTGGTTTCTTTTGGGTTATTTTTTTTCTGTCGGTATGTTTGTTCCCTTTTCAAGCCCAAACGACTGAACCGATTTCGACGTAACTTGCAGGGTGCCTTCAAGGTGGTCCACCCCAGAATGTAGGCTATGTAAAGTACCGATTTCCGAGTGTGAAGAAGGGGCGCATTTATTCCCATTGGATTAAGGTAAAACGTAAATTCCCATAGGAATAAGGTAAGGTATCTTGCATTAGGATCTTCATAAACATGACTAATCCTTGCAATTTCATTAGAAAATAATCATTCAAATATTCACAAGAAGGTTCGGAAGTTAGCACTCGCCGAACAAAACTAAAAATACATCAATTAATTTTCAGTTGATTTCAAACTATGTACAAAAAAAATTATAATTGATAAATATTTCAAGGAGCGAATAGACCATGGCTAAGGATTTATAATTGAGACAGGTTGAGACGATTCAGTTTGTCGATTTTATCGTGTAACATATTCATTTTCTTCATTTCCTTTGATTTTAAAAATACGAAAATTTGTTAGTTAATTTTGTTAGATTTTGCGTACCGACGTAACTAAATAGTAAAATTGATTTACGACATTATTCCACAATTATGAGAAGAAAATACGACACAGTTTGCCCGATTCTGCACTGTTGAAGGTTACTGGGAGGCTATAGTTTTTGTTCCGTAAATCATGATTCTACGACCGATGAGATAAAAGTTTTAATATGTGTAACGAAAATTAATAGACAGATAATGAGTTTTACGGCTTCGCTGAACTCTATTTCCATAGCATTTAGGTTTGAAAAACTAAAATAGCCTAGAAGTTGATGTGACTCAGTTTTTCAACTCTCGTGCATCATCTTTTAATGCTCCATTGGCCTTCGATTCTACCATGGCTATTAGTTTCTCGCTAACCTCGGTTACTGCTGTAATACGATTTTACTCAGGCAACGTAACCACCGTTTCGAATTTAATTGTGTAAATTGTTACGATTAAGCCATCAAAACATGACTCACTATTTTCATCTCTACCTCAGCATCTTTCAATATCCATGACAGAAAGTTCATTGCAAGCCTCAGGTGATTTTTTAGATTAGCAAAATTATGAACAATGATAATAGTCATAATGATAATGTGACAAAAAAATAAATAAAAATGGTCAAGTTCAAGTTCTACAGAGGGTTCCATATTTTATTTTTCTTGTAAAATTAATTTCTAGAAATCCTAGAAAAGACGTAGAACTTTCGTTGTAATTTTCCGGCAAACTTGACGTGAAACTTCACATTCGCTGATTTTTTTTTTTAATTCTAGGTCCAGTAGTTTTGAAAATGAGAGGGGGCAGGTAGGAATAGTTTGCTCTTGCATATTTTCCAGAATATCTTTTGAGATGTGCTAGTTCAAATTATTCAAAAAATATTTTTATGACACGCTGTGCGTAAAGACAAGCGAGTTAACTTATAAGGATTCAGTTTTTTCTCCTTTATAGATACGGAACCCTAGAAATTAATTCGAGCTCAAAATAAAATTATCCAACCGTTTTTGTCAAACAGAAAAAAAAGAACCATAATGTTCTAAAATCCTGATTATCCAACCTTAAAAAGATTATTGAATATCACAGATTTCAAGCCACATTGTAGTCGAATTACTCCAAAAATTTGAAAAAAATCGTTAGAACGAACACGATCAATCCCAATTGACAAACGAACGTGAAAAATTATTTCATCACACATTAATCGTAATTTTCGTCGATTTAACGAACGTCACGTGACAATCACCGATCGCCCATCACGGGCAACGACAATATTCCCCGAGTCTCGTGATCGACGTGGCTTTTATGGGTCTCCGTGGTGCGCAATGTCGAAGGCGCGCCCATATTGACTCCCTCATTTTCAAACATGAAACATTTCATTCCTTCCGTCCTTCGCTCCCTATCAAAATATCGCAAGAGACTCAAATTTACCACGAAAAAAAAAAAATTCAAATCAAATCGCCAATGATCTATAATTTATCCGAAAAAAATATACAGAGATCCAACAAAATGTGCGAATCAATAATCAATTTGTAATTGTAATTTGAGAGATGAAAAATTGGAGAAAAAAAATCGGCAATCGAACGAGCAGAAATTTTTCTCTCGAGAATCCAACGGCTCGTCTCTTGCTTGTCTGGCAACCAATGACCGCTCGATAATCCGATAAATTGGCATAAAAAAAAATAATACAACAGCCGGCGAGCGTTCGAGGCGCGAGTGCAAATACCCTCACGTTCGGCTTCGGCAATGCGATAAATCTGCGCGCTCGAGCGTATGGTTCTCGGGCTACATCAACCATCAGCCAACCACCTACAAAGAAAAATATTTCTTTCCGTTCGCCATGGTGTAACGTCGGAACGCGAATAATTGTCATTCCACGGATGTTTCTTATCCCAACCGCTATTGAGACATCACCGATGACACATTTATCGGTCGTGTTCAATGATCTCTTGTTTGTGCATAATTTAAAAAAAACAGACACACATGATTCCAGATTAACTCACAAACATAATTATGCAATTTTTTTTACTATTAGCCGGTATACTGGGGTCAAAAAGCCCCCCTCCCCCCGTCCCTCCCCGAGACAAATCAGCCCTAATTTAAAACATTTATTCTTCATTTTCATAGAATAAATAACTTTTTTTAAACAGCCGATTTCAAGCTATGTTTTTTCTGAATGTAAAGTAGATATTTCAAGAGTATTCAGTTCAATTTTTATATTGAAATTATAAAGCAGGAGAAGTTTCGATTTTTTTTGGTGAAAATCGCCGAATTTGCGTTTTTCCCACTTGCAACTTTTTTTCAAAGGCAGGGTCTATCTGACCCTCCTTTTCAGAAATAAAGTGCTCGATGGGTCTTTAGCCAACAGAACTAGGCATCAAAATTAATTCGATTCGATCATCGACTTATCGTTCGTTGACCAAAACCACTGGTTTGAAAAATCAAAAATTTCTACGATGAGGAAAAAAAATAAAGGATATTTTTTTAGACTTATTTAATCTAAAAATAAAAATCGTTGATTGTACTTTCTTCCGTCGACTCTTATCGTGTCGATTGAGCGAAGTATCAATAATCAATATGAATTATTTCCAAACGAAATAAAAGGAAAATATATTTGCTATCCAATAACATTGGTAATGCCAAACCAAGAGTTGAATATAGAAGTCTTAAGAACCCTAGTAAAAATATATATATATATATAGTCCACATCTATAAACTACATATAGGACTGTGCATATATAGTCTGCATAGAGATTATACATAGATTATATATACACTATATATGGACTATTTATATACCCCAGTCTCACATAAAATTTATACATTTTTTTTACTCCTGAACGTAGCTAAAAAAAATTAGATCGCATTTCGCCAAATCTTCATGCAAGATTAAAAAAAAAAAAAGGAAAAAAAAATGTTTCAATGAAACCATTTCTCACCTGCATCTGCAGCCACGAATAATCGATGTAGGTGGTTGTGGCATTGGTCGATAAACCGGCAATGCTCGTTACGGAATTATTTTGTTGCCAACTGTCCTGATGACCGGTCCCGACGATGGCCAAACCGTCGGGTTGGCCACGATCGGGAACTATTTGATCGGCATACTGATAACCCGGTTGCACATTGGGTTGATTAACGGACGGCAAGCTTGACGAATGATGAGACTGATGCTGGGCCCCCGAGCCGACAGTGGGCATGCAGCACACGCTCGCGTCCATCCGGGGGGGCGGCGAGTCGTAAAACCCTCGCTGTTCCGGCTCTGGCTGCTCCCAGGCTGACCTCCCAAGGGTGGCCCCCCGCGGAACCATTCAATCCCCGTCTACTCGCAACTCCCTCGTCACCTCGTCTCGAAAAAATCCCCCACGACCCCAAAAAAAAATTTAAAAAAAAAAAAAAATTGCCACCAATATCTACGATCGAATCACCAACTCGATTATCACTATTTCAAATAATTCTCTTTTTTTTTCGATCACTAAATCCGACACTCTTGTTCATCAATACCGTCGCCTAAGAATCATCTAGTCCGACACATTTTCACGAATTCACCGGCATCGTTGTCTCACTTTTGCAACGTTCATTTATTTATTTTATTATTTCTATTTTCTATTTTTTTCGTTTGCAACTTTATCAGTTGTTTCAATGATAAACGTAGGAAATAAAATTGCAAGAAAAATTGAAGATGCTGGTGGAAAATAGTCGCGGATTTGGGCAGACCAGTGGCGCCCGTCGGGTTCCAGTAGACCGAACCCCCTCGTTTGTCAGACGCTCATCGATTATTCAACATTTTTTTTCACGATTTTCATTCGCGAACGAATCTTCATACCGTTGTTTTTTTTTTCTCCGAAATCTAGATAAAAATATTATCCATAGTTCACACTTGAACGTAATTCACTTTCAGAAATCACCAAAAGTTCCACTATCGACCACTCGGATAAAAAAAAAAGAAACCTCTTTCAAATAATATTTCAAAAAACAATAAATGACTGACGTCGAATTCCGATAATTATTTCGAATATTTCGAACACGATTCGACGATCAATCCCGGACTTGAAAAAATCGTGATTAAAAAATTCTTCAATACAAAAATTCCGCAAGTATTCACCAATACCGAAATTTCCGTCCCGCAAAACCGTCGATAATTCTCCGTGACGATAACACTCGCTCGTCTTCGATCGTCATTGACAAAAATCTCACTATCAAAAAATAATAATATCCGAAGTACAACATATAAATATTTTTTAAAATTATAATCGCTTTATCGAAAAAAACCGCGCGGAAATCTCGTTTAAGTACAGGGCAATTATAAAAACGAAGAAAACAAAAAAACGGTTAATCCGGATCGTGCGACAACCGGAGTAACAACGACGAAGAAGACGCACGATCCACCGAGTGCAAGTGACGTTTAAAATGACAGCGTGCTCCGGTTAACGGGTCGCGAGCCACGAGGACGATGTTGTCCGAGGGAGGGGGCAAGGGTGAGCGAGGGATAGGTGGGGACTGGATGGTCGTCCTAGCCCGGGTCTAAGGGAGGGGGGGTCCGTCACGAGGGAGGGGAGAACCGAGGGATGAAGAGCCTTTTTTCCAACGACGAGTCGATGGAGAAGGGATGAAACGAAAAAAAAACAAACAAACAATCAAAAAAACAAAAAAAAACAATAACAACAATAAAAATCGTTGAAAGAGATAAAAAATACGGGGTAGAATCTCAAGGGGTTGAGGGGGTGGACGAATGATGGGATAAGGACGAATAACGAACAAGGACCAAAAACTGTCTCTCGCGTCGCCCGATTTACGTAGTTTCCGATGGTGAAATCACCGATGGGCCAGCACACCGACTGTTATCATTGAATTACGTCTTACGCATGCGTGCATGCGTGTCGCCGAGGCAACGGTTCCGCGGTAACTGGCCCAGGTTACCACTCGGGCCTTACCTTCGCCGGGCGTGTGTACCCGTCGTCGTCGTCGTCGTCGTCGTCCTCGTCGTCCTCGTAGTCTCTTCGCCACGGTGAAAAAAACTTTACAACGCGAGCAAAGGATGAAAAAAATAAAAGAGAATAAAAAAAAATTATCTCCCCCCTTCTTCTCCCAACGCCAGCCAACTCCGGGGATCTCGGACTCGGCGTTGCTCACGCCCCGGGCGCGAGCGATTCAACCCAGGCCCAGGCGGCCATCAACCACACCTCGCGTCCCCTCGAGTCCCCTCGCCCATCCCACCATAACCGTAGCACACCCCCACCTACGGCCCCCGAGTGACCCTCTCTCCCTCTCTCTCTCTCGCTCTCTCTTTCTCTCTCGCGCGCGCACGCGCACGCGCGCGCTCTCTATATCTTACTCCGCATATGCTTATTTCTCTCACTCTTATTCTCCTCGTCTCTCTGTTATCTCGCCGACATCCCCCTCCTTCCGGTTTACCAAGCGCTCTATGCACGATCGCCATCCCCCACCCCCCACCTACGTTCCCTCGTGCTTCATTCTCCTTTTCCAGGCTCTTGTCTTTTCTCCCCTCCTCCCCCCTCCTCCCAGCTCGCCACTGGTGCCACGAGCCGTCGCTGACGCCGCTATTGCTCTTGCTGGTTCGACTCTTCACTCGCTCGCGGACTATCATCTACGATGCTCGTGTACCAAGCGGGATAAGTACCGAGCCAGCTTCGTACACCCATGGCCGTTACGCCTACGCTTTTTTTCGTGACGTCATCGTGCAGCACGCTGCGGAGGAAACGACGAGATTCGTGACAACCCCGCGACTCTGCGGATGGGATATCCGTCATGTGCTATAGACTCCTGCGGAATCCTTTTTTGATTTATTTTCAAGTGAAAAAATTGTGTATCAACAAAATGTATCAATGAAATATATGTGACTGGGCTCATATATAGTCTGCACTCAAACTATATGTATAGGGCCCGATTTTTTCAGATTTCTTCCTCCATTATTTTTGCTGTAGTAATTATGGGCATTTCGTGATAATTCCCTTTTTCTTTTTTTTTCAATTTAATTTCTTAGTATTTTATTGCAGGATCGAAATTACACTTGGAGTGCATTTCTATGTGAAATCATCTCAACTTTCCGAAAGAAATATTGATTTTCAATTTGGAGTAACTAAGAGCTCTTAAAATCGAGCTTCGAAGGATTCTCTAGAAGATTATTTTATTTTCTTATTTCGTACAATTTGTTAAGATGAATATTATTTATTACACACATATTTCAATTTTTAGGTGTGTGTTATGATGTTCATAGTTTTGAGTGTTATGAAGTTATTGTCTTTTAGATTTTTGGGTTTATGGATTATCTACATGTAATTTGTGGTTTGTGTATTTTATGTTCCATGAGTATTGTGAATTCTGGTTTGTCGTCAATTGTTTAAAAAACGTTCATTTATTACTGTTTCCCTTCATTTTGTTTTTTAACGAGAGCCCTTCGTATTGGAGTCTGCGGAGATCGCTTCGGGGGGCGCTCTTCTAGGATTGCGGAAGTAGAACCTACGGGGAAGCTTGCTCCGTCGTTCGCGAGCCAGGTATTAGTGTGTGTGTGTGGGTGTGTGTGCAGATCCTCGCGTTCCTTAGTATTCCCGATACACGAATGCTTCTTCTACGCCCGGCTCTTCTTCATTTCTTATTTTTTATTTTTTTTTATTTTTTTTTACCGTTCCGCTCGCGCGCGGATCGGCGCCGGACGTTGGGCCGGGGTTGCAAAACAGAACTGGGACATTATTAATCTTCGTTTGGTTTTATCGCACAACGTTGACGTGTGGGATTAACGTTGGAGCTATTTGTCATGGGTTTGTCGGTGAGGTTGCCGCGAACGTCGCGAGAACGTTGTTTTACGATATCACGATGGGTTTTTGGATTCTTCTTGTTTTCTCGTTTGTTTGTGGCGTAAGGGTTTTTTTTTTAATGGAGAGAGAATTTTGTGGCGATTTGATAAAGATGGAACGTTTTATTGGTTGAAGATGGCGAGTGAAAGATGGACGGGATTTAGTCGTGAGTGTGACCGAGACGAATCATGGGTTACCCCATAATCAGGAATGGGCATTCATAAAATGAAAATCGTATTTAAAATAACTTTTTCCAACAAATAACTCTAATAAATTATCATGTGACAATTAATATTGTCAGGTTTCTGTGATAGTTGTGAATAATTCACCCGAATAATAAGTTCATAGTGTACTAATATTCAATGAGTAATATGATTCATAATCAGGGATGGGCATCCATTGAATGAAAATTTATTTCAAATACTTTTTCCAACAAATAAATATGATCAATTTACGTAAATTATTATTATACAATAATTTAAATATTTAACAAATCTGATAAAATTCATTATCATTTCGTCCGAAAAGTATTTGAAATATATTTTCATTGAATGAATGCCCATCTGTGTTCATAATCGAATTGTGGGGGAAAGTATTTCAACCAAGATTTTAATTTTGGGTGGGTCTCGAAGTTTCGAATTTTCAATGTTTAGAAAGCTCGTGAGCTTTCTAAACATTGTTCGAATTTTTTTAATTCGAATTTTGATTTATTGAAAAATCAGATCTCCGATTTTTGTTATTTCATGGTTCCATTTTGACTGGTCATGTGACAGAATTAAAAAAATTCGAACGATCAAATGTTCGACCAGTCGATATATCGAAATCTCAATGATTCGAAAATAAATGTTTCGACTCGCCAATGTTCCGAACGGTCAATTCTTCGACGGATTCGACAACGTATATATATAGGTATAGTGGCGTAGCAGATCGTTCAACCGCTTGAAGATTGCAGCTCCCGCAATCTTCACGCCACTATACCTATATATACGTTCCGAACTTTTGGTCCGTCGAAACATCGAATCGTCGAAACATTGGCGAGTCGAATCCGTGACCCGTCGAAAAATAGCGCTTTCGATTAATTGCATTTCGAATTTTTTTTTTTTTTCGAAACTATGACCGTTCGGAACTTTGCCCGTTCGGATTAATGGACTTTCGAAACCGTGCAAGGTCGAAACAATGAAATTCGAATAAAATAATTTCGAACTTATGAGCCTTCGAAACATTAAAAATTCGAAACTTCGAGACCCACCCTTAATTTTATAAATGCCCACCCGTGCTCATAATTCGGTATAGCATGGTTATATAACGGTTGCGGGGAAGAAGTGAGAATTTTCGCGATGATTTGACACAGAGGGCGCGTTCGATCGGTTGAGGATGGTGAGTGAAAGATGGACGGGATTCAGTTGTGAGTGTGACCGAGACGTCTCATGGGTTACCTCATAATCCGGTACAGCATGGTTATAACGGTTGCGGGGAAGTGAGAGAGGGGTGCAGCGAAATCGTGATTGCCGTGACCAGCGGGGAGGTGGACGTTGATCTAGCGGCCTTGACCAACCGAGTGACCTCGATGCCACGGACCATGCTGCTTATTAGCGATTTCTGTTGTTTTTCGTTTTTTTTTTCTTCAATGGAAGGGAAGTAGATTTCGACTTTGGAATTTTTGTGGGAATTGACCTTGCTGCGAGACTGATTGTGGGAAATATTTTAGAGTAATTTTATGTCGATGTTTATGGTTAAGTGACGATTATGACCTATTTCCGTTTACTATGACGAAATTGATTGCGTAAATTATGACGTTGGAGCGTGGGAGAGGGAAATTAAGAGAGAATGTAAAAATTCTGCAATGGAGCGATTGGGGAGGAGATGAAATGTGTAGGATATGAAAACGGAATTTTTATTGAGTTTATAGAGAGCAATGAAAGCAATATAATAATAATAATAATAATAATAATAATAATAATAATAATAATAATAATAATAATAATAATAATAATAATAATAATAATACATTATTATTATATTATTATTATGTGCAGTGTGATTACGTAAAATTATTCGAAATGGTAATGAAGACGATAAATCAGAATGGGAATTAATAAGCTAAGAGTAAACGAAATGGAAGAAATTAAAGAGATATTGAAGGAAAGTGGAAATTGTAAAACGAATGAAAAAATGCGATCTAGATCTAAGAGGGGCAATATGTACAGGGGTGGATTTATGTAACCACCTCAAAAAGGGGCTACTTCGAAAAAAACTACTACTACAATGTGCAGTGTTCATCTTAATTTAATTAACAAAGTTTCAAATTCCGTTGCCATTGGAATAATTCATAAATAAAATATTAATTTATGATCGACAATTGAATTGGTCTCTTCGTTGTAATTTATGCGACAACACATTTGTAACATCGATTTATGAGTTTTAATAATAATGTTTGTTATTTAAGCTATTCTGGTGATATCGAAAAGTTATATTGTAACATTAATAATGATGAAATAAATAATAATCAAATAATCGTTGATTGACGAAATCTTCCCCAATGTACACAAAAGAAAACCAATTACACAATTACAACGTATACCAATTTGTGTCGAAATGTATACAGCATTCATCGGCGTAAGCTCCGAACTATCATTCCAAGACGAAGTAGGTTCATGCACCAATCCAAGTCAATACAATCCACAGTCGAATCATAAACTAGTTCAGTCAGTCATAAATTCGTTTCCTACATTCTTGCACGTATCAATCGTCAGAAAATTGGTCAAGAGCGTGTTTGGCACGCACATGATAGAATTTCATGGTAGCCATATTCTCACTAACATTCTCTTTAACTTTTTATAACACGTATCAACAACTATTTCACCTTGACAAATATTTCACCTCGACAAATTTGTTTGCTTCCGAAGGATAGTTATTTCTAATTTTTTGTATAAACTCATCATCAAAAGTACAACCTAAAAGCTACATTCTAGAATTTTTTCAGATTTTTTGCATGAATAGTTTAGAAACTAAACGGAGGGGGAGGGCGCTCTGACAACGACTTGGAATCAATTATCTCGTGACTGAAGGGTTAAAATCAAAACTCATATTCAAAGACACCCTACCAATGGGGTAAGTGAAAAAAAAAATTGAGCACACTTTTCAGTCTATGGGAAGGAGTTTAAACAATTTTTTTTTCTTAAAAAATCTTATAGTTTCTGTTTTTAGGTAATCGACCAACGTACGTATGCTAAATCTTATCTTAATGGGTTATGCCTAGTCGATTGCGAGAAAAATAAGGGATCATCATGATTTTTCTTAGCCATGCCAAAATAATTCTATTTAAATGCACTTTTATAGCATTTGTTTAATTCACAATTTTTTTTAAACTCATAAAAGTATCTCAATATATATTGTAATCGATACTGTCAAGTGTGTATCCTAATAAAGTTTTGTTAAACATGGCTGAACAAAAATTGCAAAAATCCCTCAATTCTTCTGCAAATCGACTAGACATATAACCCTTTGAATACGTATATAAATAAGAGAATGGGGGGGGGCTGCGTCACAGGCAGACAGACGATCATCCGGACAGACCTGAACCACAAGCTTTCCCAGTTGGCCACGTAACCCTCAAAAGATCCCACAAATGTCATCAAGCCAAAAAAAAAAACAAAAAAAAAACGTAAACCCATGGGAAAAAAAAGTCTTCCAATCGAATATAGAACATTGGTTAGTTCGTTACGTGGTCGTGTAAGTTCGTGTGACTGCGATGTGGACTGAACCCACGGTGGTTCTCGCGAGGATCCCATGGCGATAGTCGCGCATGTGTGGAGACTGCGACGATGCAACGTTTCCAAGCGAGTATCAACACACAAACGCACACACACACATACAGGCGAGAGAGCTATATACCTCGTGGATAAACGTGTCTCGACGTGTCTCCTCGTTCGCCGGACGCAGGCGCGCGCGCGCGCGCGCGCACACAGCCGCCGCCGCCCGCGAGTTTCGAACCAACACACGGGGAGAGCTACCGAGACACGAGAGATTCCCTTTCTCTTTGGATTGTGAAACAATATTCTCTCTCCAACGGGTTCTGGCTTCATGGGATTTATCATCTGTAATAGGTTACGCAGATTACGAACAAAGTGCAAATATTTCACATGACCTTCACCCGCTCGCCGGATTTTCCATCTCGCTCACTCGCACGTCCCCCCCCCTCACCACTTTGGGTTTTCCGTTGGGGGTTTTAACATGTGAACATTCGTCGGTGTATCGTGCCGTGTCAATGTGCTCTGTCGGAGAGAGAGAGAGAGAGAGAGAGAGAGAGAGAGAGAGAGAGAGACTCACACACGCTTCCAAATAAATCGCGTCTTCGCAGCCTCCCGTCTATCACCGCCAATCGCGTCTTGTTATAACAAGATACTCGAGTAACCATTCGAAAAAAAAAAAAAGAAAACACAATTTTCCCATAGATTTCCGATAAAACGTTGCGCATGAGAACGAGTGCGCAGTGTCGTTGGACGAACCCGTAACCTCATCGTCGTGTGTTTCGACGCATGCGCACCGATTGGAGGAACGAAAAATTGCAGTTATCTAACTGCGTCGATTTTGCGCGATAAAATCCATTTGACCCCCTGGCCGGCATTGCCGGGACTCACTTTCTCGTTGCTCTTTCGCCGCGTTATCATTTCAACACAGATACAAATATTCTTTAGCAATCAATGGTAATTATCGTATTTCACATAAATTCATCGGAGCTTCCGCTCCATTTAACCCTCGCATGTTTCGAGGCGAATCGCTACTTCTAGGCAGTCACACCCCTCCCTCCACCCTCCACCCCTAACTTTTTCATGCCTAGGTGGTAACAAAAATTGTGACTAATTTTTTTTCATCGTTGCGGACAAAAAAATAAAGATTTTTTTAAAATTCTCATTTATTATGAAGCATTACGAGACCCATGATTTGAAACTATTATCGATGGAAGCACGGTCAGAACTATTTGGAGCTATTGAAAAAAAAATAGGAAAGGGAAAAAAGGTTGCAGTTGTTGTACCGACTATATTTTGTCTTGGCCGATAAAATTAGCTTTTTTTTTCTTTTTTTTTTTAATTAAAAAATGAAGCAGTGTATGCAATCGATTACTTAACATTTTCCAGAATACTTTTATTGATTATTTACGTGTTCAAAAAGAAATTGTTACTAATTTTTATAAAAAAATTCCGTCTCTAAAAAAACAGAAAAAAGTAGAGCGTCACTCTTTTTTTTTTTTTTTTTTTTTTAAATTAAAAAAGTATACTTACGACGTATCGATTTTTTTTCGTCAAAAGTAGAAAGGGTGTGTATATCCAAATGCTGTTAGAATTTTAAGTTGATCAGTTCTCTAGTTCTTCAAATATCATGCGCACCAGCTGCGAAAAGGCTGTTTCGACAGAAACTCCGTTTAATGTTTCGAGCAGAGCAGCGATAACCAAAAAAAAACTCGATAATACGAAAAATGTATCTCCAAAAAAAAGCGGAAGAAGAAAACGCGCAAGCGCGTCTAGAACCTCACTTATTTTTATTCAAATGATTAATACTCTTCTTTCAATAATTAACCATTGATACTTCCCTGATACTTCTACACAAAAACAAAATTTCTTGAACGCCTCAGACAATAATAAATGATGTAAAAATAATTTTAAAAAACAATTTTTCGAAGAAAAAAACGAAATCTTCCCTCACTCGAACTTTGGCTGACAGGAATAAACGATAGTCGTGAAAAAAAATTGTCACCCTCGGCCCATAGTTCACGTCGCCTTTTTCACCTCTTCGTATTTCCACCCAAGACACAGATATTCCCTCGCGGCAATAACAATCACCATATTTCACAAAAATTCCTCGAAGCTTCCGTTCCATTTAACCCTCGAACTTTTCGAAGCGAAGCGCCACCCTCCCCCACCTACTCTCTGCCCCAAACCATAAATCCATATTACTCGGGGTGACGTGACGAAGAGCGATACCACAGCCACCCCTCTTGCGAGGAAGGGGTAGTTGCATCCCCCTTTCTGGGTGGGGGTGTCGTTGCGGCAAGGCCAGCGGGGGTAGGGTTTGTCATATTTCTTGCCCCGATAGGGGATGTAGCCAATGGCTGACAGCCCTGAAGAGTCTGCGCAGTTTCGACCGGTTCGATTGGGGAGAGGGGGTGGGGGGATGGTTCCGAGGAAGTAAAAGGCGTCTTTCCCTACCCTCCGACTGCAATTTTTCTCCTACTCCGGGACGTGCAGCCTCGCGCAGTGCACAGACGGATGAAAAGTGATCTGCGCTGCATCGCGCGAGGCTCGAGGCACGAGCGGGCATCCCCACTTCGGGGCTCCGGAAGCGGGGCAACTTATGAATGGGAGTGATCGTCCATTGGCGGACCGTCCCGACCAATGGAAAGAGCTTCGGCGGCTCGGTCGAGCGTGCGGCACGACGATTGCGGCGGCGCCGTGTCGCGCGAGCGCGCCAGAGGAGACAGAGACAAAGGATTACGGAATCAGCTGTCGGGGAAATAACGTCGGAGAGTATATAACGGATGACAACGCGCAAACTCGGCAAAGGGAATGTGTTCTATGATTAATGTTATTATCGATTTTATTATTTTATCACATTGTTTATTTTATATCTTTTTTTTTTGATTTATTAATGTTGGCAGGAGAGAGATTTTGGGAAGGTTGGATTTAACCCTTCGAGGTCACCAGGGGTCATAATGACCCTAACCCCAACTCAAGCCGAAAAAAATGAAAGAAAATAAATCAAAGATTGAAACCTTGGAAATTATAGAAGATATGATTTTTTTAGTAATAAATGGAATTTTTCACGCATTGATCCGTTAATGATTTTTTTTTCGCCATTTTGAAAATTCGATGAAAATTATTTTCCGTGATGCTTTCATTACAAAGTGTTTAAATTAATATCCTGAATTTTTATGAGTCGTTCGGAACGATATTGTTAACCCGGCAATAGCTTAAACATGGATGGGGTCATTGTGACCCTGTGTGGCCAGGGCATTATTTCCAAAATCTGTGACACAATTCTCACACTCATCCAAGAATGTAGTCTGTTACGAAGAAAATGAGACGTCTGAATTGAAAATCCGTTGAGTCGTATGGTCGAAAAGCTGCGACGAGTGAAAAATTTTGTGATAAATTTTACAGCGTTCAGATGCTTCATATGGCTACAAAAAAATTGAAATGATAGCTCAATATAGGTATTTTATTAGAATAAAATCGATTTCAAACTTGGATCGATCGTGTCACGAAAAAAAAAATCCCAATTTTTTAGATGACTCAGCCCCCTTAAGTGAAACAACCAATTGCATCCTCGATTACTTAGTTAATCTAATTAATTACAAAAGGCATAGAATTTTCTGAGCTCGATGACCAGACAACGACAGACTGCAAGCGTATACCTGACTGTACGTAAACGAGCTCCCAGCTAGGCTCGAAGATCCGAAACGCCGCACAGGGCTTTGTCATTTCTATTGATAAGACGATACCATAATGACCGATGATAATGATCAGTGATAAAGCTGACAGACCTCAATTCCTACAATTTTCCCAATAGCCAGTCGATTATTCGATAAAATATCTCACCAAATGTTTTAAGGGGACGCCATACACCCTCACCCCCAAACCCATATCTTACACAGTCGGTAATAAAAACTGTAACCAATTCTTTTCAACTTTACCAAACAATCCCGAAGAAAAAATTTTATATTACGCAAAATCACAAAACGTATAACACAAAACTTTTCGCTTATCCAAAATCATTCGACACACTTGAAAAATAATGATTTACAGTTTTTGTTACCGACCGAGTATTTATTGGAGTGCTTTAACTTGCAAGATTGAGCTTTCGTCGGACCCAAAAAAAAAAGAAAAAAAAGAAAAAAGCGAGTCGTATAAATTTATGGTAACAAAATGAACGATGCAATCCTAACAAAGACAATTTTATATTCACAATTAATTGATAAAACCGATTGATTAATCGGCTCGATATATCTTGACGGGTTTAATTTATTAATTCATACGATAATAGTGTCATGTGGCATATGTCATCGGAGAAAAGGTGAACGCGTCATTCGAATGCGTTTAATAATGCACATATTGTCATAATATACGGCGACCCCGTTGCCTTGACGTGCCCAACAGAAAATTTCATCGGTGCTCTGTTATAAGGACGTGCGAGCCGGCATCATCATACTACTCTGTATTTATCATAAGTTAAGCGACAATTGCTCGAGTATTTGCTGTTCCACGATCCCTGCAATCTTACAACTCACACACACACACACACACACACACATACACACACAAGCTTCGATTCGCTCGTTGCGCAATGTATGAGTAATGAACATGTAAGCCGAGCTATGTTTCTCCGTGATGCACACTCGTGTGCACGTTAGTGCATCACTCGACGGTACGTATTAATATACATGTATGCACAGACATGTTAGATACATGTATATTAGGGTGTGTTGAAAAAAGACAAAGTTTTTCGATTCGTCCGGCAGTTTGTACACTCGAAGTGGCTACTATCAGAATACATCTGTCGAAATTTTAGCCCGATTAAACGATATTTAGGGGTTCCGCTTTCACGAATCCGATTTTGTCTTTGATTGACACGTAAATATATTTTTTTTATTTTTGGGTTGCAATTAAATTTTCAGGTAAACATCCAATTCCGGGGATGGAGAGTTAGTGCAATACATAGTTTTAAGATCACTTAAGATGGGGATATTTTTGTTGGTGGGGATATTTGAAAAAAAATAAAATAAATAAACCGTTTTTTTGTCAGATTTCAATGATTTTTTGTTAAAAGGCATGTTGTTAATTTTTTTTCAAATTGGAAAACAAAAAAAAATTAACATTTTGAGTGAGCTTGAGTGAGCAATGAAAAAAAAACAATTTGTTTACGTGTTAATCAAAGGCAAAATCTAATTCGTGAGAGCGGAGCCTCTGAATATTGTCCGATTGGGCTCAAATTTTGACAGATGTGTCTTGAGGGGTTGGGGTCGAAATCCAGAACGAGCAATGTTTAGAAAGGGCAAAATCCCGAACGCGCAATGCTTCGAATGAAAATGTTCAGAAAGGGCAAAATCCCGAATGAGATTGTAGCGAACGTATTATATGCCGAACGCCTACCAGTCGGCGCGGTTTTCAACATTTCCCGACTTTCGAGCTTTCCCACGCGTAAACTATCAATGTTAGATATATGCCGTCGCGGACTTTTTTATAGGAAATTTAATTCTCTACAACATTGTTCATGTGAACTTTTGGTCTATATAGCGTTGTTTATCCAGCGTTTGGACAGAAACAAAATAAAACGATAAAAAAATCGATGCATTTTTTATCTTCCGTCAAAACGTTGGTTAAACAACGCTATATAGACCAAAAGTTCACATAAACAATGTTGTAGAGAATTGAATTTCCTATAAAAAAGTCCACGATGGCATATATCTATCTGTGATAATTTACGAGTGGGAAAGCTCGAAAGTCAGGAAATGTCAAAAACCGCGGCGGATTTTTATTTTTCAAAATTATCTTCAATTTAAAAATTAGCGTAAATTATCACAGTTAGATATATGCCGTCATTGACTTTTTCATAGGAAATTCGATTCTCTACAACATTGTTTATGTGAACTTTTGGTCTATATAGCGTTGTTTAACCAACGTTTTGACGGAAGATAAAAAATGCATCGATTTTTTTATCGTTTTATTTTGTTTCTGTCCAAACGCTGGATAAACAACGCTATATAGACCAAAAGTTTACATAAACAATGTTGTAGAGAATTAAATTTCCTATAAAAAAGTCCGCGACGGCATATATCTAACGTTGATAGTTTACGCGTGGGAAAGCTCGAAAGTCGGGAAATGTTGAAAACCGCGCCGACTGGTAGGCGTTCGGCATATAATACGTTCGCTACATTCTCATTCGGGATTTTGCCCTTTCTGAACATTTTCATTTGAAGCATTGCGCGTTCGGGATTTTGCCCTTTCTAAACATTGCTCGTTCTGGGTTTCGACCCCAACCCGTCTTGAGAGTATGTACTTCGAATGTCGAAACTGCCAGAAGAATCGGAAAACCTTGCCTTTTTTCAATACACCCCAATGTATATACGTATATATTCATATATGCGAGAGGGAACTCATGTGAATTTCATAAACGCTCGATTGAATAGCCGCTATCATTCGACGCGCGACAAAGACGCCGACGACTACAATCGGAATACAGTTGGACCGCATTTTATTATTTTTTCACATCTCAATGTTTTTTAATGTCGTCGAGCAGTGACGATTAATATCCGCTGTGGAGGTTGTAAAACGTCGGACGAAGAACTCGGACCATCGATTAACGTCGAGACTCGCGAGCTTTTCGGATAATTCATTGTTAATTATAAATCGGTTGGATACTCGTGGGAATCGGCTACCGATCATGCACATTTATTTTCTGTTTCAGTGCATCATATATATACATAGTAGTGTAAAAAAATGTTATGAGCTTATTGTTGATAATTTTGTAAAAATAACTAATTTCTATTTGATTGTTTTTACCTTGTAAGCCGATTGGATTATAAGCCTGTGTCCGTGGTGATTAATTCCTTCCTTGTGAATTCGAAAGCTTCTCAATATCACTCAAGATGATGTGTTACGTTCGTGTTTTGCAGCGTGCCACGATGACGAGGGTTATAGTTAGATAATTCCCAAAGCATTGTTTTCCGCAATTGTTGACGAATCGGATAAGAGATGAGAACAATTGACTGCAAAATTTTGAATCGCAGTCAACCGTTCTCGTACTTTATCCCAAAGATCGATGGTCGCGGAGAACAATGGTTTACAGTTTTCGTTACCAACCGAGCCGTAGCTCGGTGACTATCTCGAACGGGGCGGGTAGTCGACGTAAAGAGAGCCGACTACCCTCGTCTGTTACAGATTTTTCAAAATACAATAACGTACAAAGTGGCGCTCTCTCGCGGTTGCATCACGTACGACAGCAGCGAGCGCTGCGTACGTTAAAAGTCGTGCCGAAAATTTTACCGCCATTTTCTTCTGTTTCGCGGTTTGCGTTACATTTGAACAGCACAAACGAGCATAATTATCCCGTTAACGATCAATCCATCTAACTTACTATACCCTCATCAGCATCAAACCTCGTGAAACATTTTGCGTCCAAACTGACATGGCGTCGTCAAATTAACGCGGAAAACAAGAAATAGAAAAATTAAAAAAAAACAACCGATGACAAACGTGGCCGTTGCGGCGGTAAAACGGGCGCTGACGCGATTGCGGCGATTGAACGAAACAACGACGATAGGGCGCAACGCGAATCGCGGCGAAATCGGAAAGTCGCGTTGCGCACGCGCAAATAAAGCCAAAGAGAGCGGCCAGCGAGTCCTCAGACGCGACCGAGGAACCAAACGATATAATCGAGGAGAAGAGAAGAGAGAAAAAAGGAGGGACTTGGCGGATAAAATATAGTTTTTACAGTCTCTCGTTGTGGTAGCACGGCATATCAATCGTTCGTGTTTTTTATGCCCTGCCGAAGTTCATCAGATTGTGAAGGCGTCGCGCCCGGTTCAATTGTAAACTGTAAAACGATTTCGGTGTTGTCCTAACACGCAAAATGTCGGTGGATACGCTCACCGACTGGGAGCTTCGGGCCAAGCTCGCGGAATACGGTTATCCGGTCGGGCCGGTAACCCAGACCACCAGGAAGATCCTTGTCAAGAAACTCAAGAATCTCATGGAATCGAAGAGCGGCGCGGCATCGAGACACTCGCTCGCCGCCAGGTAACCATAACACCCACGTCGACCGGTATCATCTCCACGTTATTCCTCGTGAACCATCCACGAGTCGACGACGTCGCGGCAACGCCACATCGGTCCCACAAAACGTTTTTTTATGCATCATGGTTTTTTTTTGCAACAATGTTCTCATGGACATCACCCGTAACTGTCCTTCGATGCAGTCGCGCTGTGCTCTGGGAACGGACCGTCGCTGTGTCCTTCAAGAATAATGATCATTTTAGTCGTTGCGTCATCGAGTAGTTTCGACCGCTGGAATCGCTGACCCTGCGGAGGGTCTCCGATTCTTGTCGCTGCGATACCCAAAACCATCGCCCAACATTTTAATCACTTTGCATGTCGAATTTGGGGGGAAATTTATTTAATTGTTTGTTCGTTCGTTCACTTTGCAATTTTCGGTTATGCGATTTTCAGGTACAGCAGCGACGAAACCGACGAGGACACGTCTTCCAACGCAAGCAGAAAGAAGAAGCCATCGGCGGCCAATCGTCGACAAACGATGGCCAATCCGATGCCACCGCCGGCCGTAGTGGCGCCCGTTCCGGCGGCAAGTGTACCGCGTAGTCCGGGCAAGAGAAAAGCTCCTCCGGCCAGAAATTCCGAGCCTAAAGAGACCGCCGCCGCCGAGTACGACGACGTACCTTCCAGCTCGTCCAATCGTTCGATCACGCGAATCGTCCAGAAGAAGATCACGCGAACTTACAAGACCACCGGCGCTTCGGACGGTTTGGAAACTGGATCGGATTCGGACATTACCGAAGAACTCGACAAGCCTTATTACGTCAACAAATCGTACGAATTCGGCGCGCAAGATCGCAACTCGGTCGATGTGGGTCCGACGACGAAAACTTCGGACAATCGAGCTAAGCCAACGACAGTCGCGCCCGCGGTCGACAAATATGTCGCACCCGTGCTCGACAAATATGTCGTCCCGCCGTTCAAGCCCAATATCTCGCCGATACTGCCGGTCAGGGATGAACCCACTTACAAGAAGGACGATCTCAGCGTCAATGATATTCTTGCCAATTACGAGACCCCTTACTTGTCGGAATTCACACGAAGACTCAGCTCTCGAACCAGCATTCATTCGTCGGCTCCAACAAGATCTTCGCTCAAAAGTTTGTAGTCGCAGATAAATTCAGACCCCACGATAATGCAATTCGAATGTCATTCCACTGAAAAAAAAAAGAACTTTTAAAATCGTTACTTATATGAAAAGAAAAAAAAATCTATTACAATTACTCAAGATTACATTTTTTTAAATGCGATAATGTAATTAAAAAAAGTGTTGTATCGACTAATTTGGGATCGCTGAGAAAGAAAATGACACTCAATCATTTTTCCAAAGAAGCGTTTTCGAGATCTCAACAAAAAAAGCATGTTTTCTTTTTTTTTTCATCCCTTCACGACACTATACTTTTTGTGTCAACCGAGATGGTATTCTCTGAATTACAGTCGCTGTAATTTGAAAAAAAAGTCGATCTTTCAAGCTTTCTTGAAAATTACACATGTTTATTTGCTCTTTTGAGTTGGAAATTTTTTTTTTACAGATTTTGATAATTGCAGGTGAAAGTGTGTTCCTTTTTCGTCTAAACTAGTGTTATTCAATAAGCTTTCAATCAGATTATCCGAGATTCACAATTGATACAGTCGTATCAATTCACGGTAATCAATTGTTCTTGCACAATCTTATAATTGATAAAAACATTTTAGATCCGACATTGCGTTCGTCTGTCTCGGCGACCAAGGACGGTGACACGAACGGTCATTTCTCGTCTCTGCGATCGTCGTACAATACCACGAGCTCGGGGTAAGCTTCAGCTTCGCAAAAAAAAAAAAAAAAAAAAAAAAACAATCAGTTGTCAAATCGTGTGATAACAACAATTCAATTGTACGAAAATTACAGCACGAGACACGGAGGTTCGTCGAACGAAAAACCTCGTGAGGTGGTCAGCAGAACCTTCAAATCTTCGTCGAGCGGCAAGGAAGAAGTTAGAAACAATCACAACATGATTTCCATGGTATTAGTAATAGTCCTGGCACTGTTCTTCGGCGTCTTGGCCGTAATGTATCTGGGACTCGGAGGAAAGACCGAAACTTTCCCATCCCTTCCAGCGGGTAGGTATTCAAAACCATAAAAACGTGACACAATGATTTACAAACACGAAAAAAAAAAAAAAATACAAATATAAAATGAACATATATATAAATACATATATATGGGTTGAAGCTACGAACAGTTTGAAGCGTAGATATCCGAATTATTCTGCTAATAATATTTCCTAACGATAACAAAAAAAAAAATAAAAATAAAGGAAAAGGAAAAAAAATTAATCTGTCTTAAATCAGCTCTATATAGCTCAATGGCCGAGATGCAAGTCGTGATTTATTCACAACAGCTGCCGCTAAGTTGGTGGTGGTTCTCGATAATTATACGAATGAATTATTTTTCTTGATTATTTTTTTTTTCTCTTCTTTCTAATGGATAAGTTGGTTAACAAAGAATAATTTTCGAGAGAAAACAACCGGTTTGCTGGAATTGAGATCAGTGCGACATGTCGCAGTAAAAACTCATTTTCCATTAAAAAAAAAATTTCTATATGTAAACGTTGAGTAATCGTGACCGAAAGAAAAAAATAAGATCGTGAGATCGAATGGCGAGATCGAGTCTCTCGTATCGACTAAAATGTACCTGGAATTTTGCACCCACTAGAGCCTTATGAAGTCTCACTACTTTTTTTCCTTCTCCTTTTGCAAAAATAATAGATTATTGTAAGTCCCACGTCTCGAAACGGCAACACGTTTTCCCGAATCCTCTCTACGATGCAATTCCTGCCGTCTGAGTTTATTTCGTTCTGGCAAATGAAATCAAGCTCCCAATTTTTTTTTCTTCCAATTACCAAAAAAAAAAAAAAAATCCATAATTATAACAGTAATTTTTTAAGCGATTTTGTTTTACAAAAACTAACCGTGCGTTACGTACACTTGCTTCAATGGCCTCTCAAAACTCACAAATGGTTTGAAAAACAAAAATTAAAAACAAAACAAAAAATATAGATTAACGTTTGATAATGTACCTTTTCGTTATGTGAACAAATAAACGTTGTTATGACGATTTTATTCGGCACGGTATTTTATTTCCTCATCCCATCGATTAGCCAGTAATTTTTCCCTACCTCGAGAAAGCCTTTAGCTCTTACGATTACACTTGAATCACAAAATTTCTCTATTATTATTATCGTTATTATTATTATTTTTTTTTTTTCATTTTTCGTAATTTACAAATCACAATTTACGTTTTGTAGAAAACGACGTTCCGTTCTGTCAGATGTCCGATCACGACAAGCCCGGTGTGAATTGTCTGCTCAAAGAAAATCTCGAAAACGTGAGACAATTGTTGCAAATGATCACACCAATATTGATGAAAAAAGCCGTGGCGGCCGTTTGCGATGACAATTCCGAACCGCCTTACCTCACCGACAACGAAATCATAAATATGTTCACGAGCGACAAAGTGGTAGGTTACGAATTATCATCGTTTTTTTTTTTCCCAACAATTATCGACGATTTTTCTCTTGACAATATCTGGTTTCGTTTTTCCCCTTTTTTTCAGAATGCATTGGAAGTCACGAGCGACCTTCGTAACGCTCAACTTCTGATATTCGGAAATCCCAAGTGGGGCATCTCGCTGGTTGAAATTGGAGACCGAAATGACGTGCCCTATCAGATATTGGACTCGATGGTGAGCGAATAATTGAAAAAAAAAAATTATACAATTACGAGGAATCAAAATTTTGAGTTAAAGTTGTTTCGTTCGAAAAAAAAAATTTCTTCGAATCTCGATTTAAATATGTGGTCGATGATTTGTTCGTGTATCTTTTGGAGCCAACAACATCAATAATTTTATTTTTATTTTACATTTTTTAGGCACCCCTTTCCCTTATTCCTTATATTTTTTTTAAATGAAGAGATAACTGCGATTGTGACCATTTTTAATTCGGTGAAAATTTTTATCCCAGATACTTAATGAAAATTGAGGATTTTATTATAAAATTGGAGTCTGCATCATGTTTCTAGCATCCTATATCACTATTCACCCGTGCCTGTGAAATGTTGATTTTTTGAAATTATATGCCATGAATTCTTTATCGAGTTTATTTATCATAACGAAAATATCAACATAAGAAAAATTTCCTCGATATCCTTTCTTCAACAGAAAGACGCGTACTTTATTGAAAAAATGTGCTGATTCCCGAAGCAAAAATGTTAACAATCTTAATACAATATATTTTTGCAGGAAAAAGTTTTTCAAACTCGATTGGACACAAAAGTGGGAATGATGGTGAAGAATCCCGAATTGCCGATGAAATGTTTGATAATGCAAAAATTATTCGCCGTATTTTCGACGCTGTTGATCGTCGTAATTGGTAAATTAATAACTGACTCATTACTGGACGAATACGACTGAATGTCGCGTGAAAACAAACTACGCTGAGACCCATATCGCAAATCCCTGTAACCTCGAAGAAAATCCCCATTTGCATGTTCGGTTACGGTCTGCTTTGCTGAAAAAAAAATGTTAAAAACACAATTCCAACAGTCATAAAAATCCTGTGCGTCCCATTCGTGAAATTTGACTTTTTGACTTTGTATTTGATATTCTTCTAAATTTTTCATTTCGTCGATTCAAACAGGCGCAACGACAATTTTCGGTGGTCACAGATTGGTGCGGTGGTACTTGAAGTACAAACAAAGCGCCGAGCGTGAGGTATTTCAACTAGTCAGCGAAATAATCGGCATGGTTGAATCGCATCATCAAAACACTTGTACAGCTAGTCCGGGTGGCACGCAGGAGAGTTATCTCGCGATAAATCACGTTCGTGACAATCTAATACCGCCGAAAGATCGGAAAAAGATGGCCAGTACTTGGGATAAAGCCGTGAAATTCCTCGATGAGAACGAATCCAGGTGAGCACCTTATAAAATCAAATGGGATTAATTAATTAATTTAATAACACAGAACAACAGCATTTCATCGATGTCAAAAGCCAAGACGAGTGAAAACCGATTCTCGGAGGTTTTTTTTCTCGTAGTACACAAATCTGGCTTCGAAAATAGTAGATTGGCTCCAGTTTTCGAAAAAAAATAGGGTCAAAAGGCAAAAAAAAAAAAAGAGCATTTTCGACCATTTTTAGGACTTGTAGGAAAATAATGCGAGCCAATAGAACCATCCACATGGAATGGAATGAATACTTGGACCTTGCTCTTTTAGTCTATGATGTGAAAAATTATCGCGACCATAATCGGCATCGCGACCATAGAATACTCGATAACTGTTTTTTATACAAACTTATGCTATTTCCAGCTTTCGCTAAAAATGGTGACGAACCGTTTTACAAAAAAAAATTTACAGAATATTGAGATTCGACTATCTATAAATGTTCTTTTATATTTTTAAAATTTTTATTTATTTTTTTATTTATTTATTATTCTCACAGCAATTGGGAAATATTTTTGTACAGTGGCGTCACTGATCCTCGGCATTTGGCTATCAACATTTTCCGCTTCGTAGACTAAAAGAGCAAGGTTCAAGCTTGCGTTTCATTATATTTAGAAGGTTCTATTAGCTCGCGTTATTCTTCAAGTCCTCAAAAACAGTCGAAAACACGTTTTTGGGTCTTTCGGTCCAGTTTTTCTCTAAAACTAAACCCGATCTACCATTTTTGGAGCCAGATTCGTGTTTTTACGCGGGCAAAAATCCATAACAATCAGTTGTAACTTATCTCGTCGTTTCTTTGGGTCATTCCGTGTGATAGGTCCTGCATTTTGACCGAGAGGGCCTATTATTATTTTTTCGTCGTTTTTTTGTTTTTTGGTTGTTTCTTTTCGACTTTAGGATCCGACGGGAGGTGCAACAGGTGGCGGGCGAGGAATTTCACGTGTGGAGATGGTTGCCGAGTAATTTAAACACGTCAAATCCTCAAATGCCGACGGTTGCTAAAAAAGCAAAAGTCTGGCAGGGACAAGCATTCGATACCAAGGAAGGCTCCGTCAACACTCTGAACTGCTCGCCCACGCCTTGTCTCAAGATACGTCACATGTTCGATCCGGATGTGTAAGTATTCAACAAATTTTTTTTTCGCAAATTTTGTCGATTAAACAATAACAATAAATTTTATAACCATTGAAATTTTATCAACCATTGAAAAAAAAAAAAAAAATTTTTTATGTGTCCGTTCCAGCGAATTTGAGGAGAATTGGGAGACCAAGGTGCAAGATGCTATTCTCGAAAAGTGCGGCGAGGGCGTAAAGGTTCTACATATTCGAGTCGATCGCGGTAGTCGCGAGGGTTGCGTGTACATGAAGTGCATGTCCCAGGAAGATGCTGGAAAAGCGTACAGAGCTCTTCACGGATGCTGGTTCGACGGTAAGTCCAATCGCTGAAACCAATATTCATTATTAACAATTAAAAATATTTTCCTATTCGCGTTTCAAATTAAAAAAAACAAATCAAATTTAATCAACTATGATTTGTTGACAAAATGGTAAAACTAGTGAAAAAATAATTGTCAAATTTGATTGTTTATTCTTCAAAAGTTTTTTTTTTTGTTACTTTATTGAAACACTAATTTTCCCCGATCGACGAGTACACACTGGGTCCAAATGACCCTGCTGACTTTGACTGATTTCCAATTCAAATATATGAGTCCAATTGACCTGGTAAAATTTGAGAATACACTTGCACTGTCGTAGAATGTGATAATGTAGTTTAAAAATGTTAATATTATCATAGACTTGAAAGATAAATTTTGCAAAAAAAAAAACAAAACAATTTGTTTCGATCAATGTTGAGTTGTGAATAAAAATTGATCCAGTGTGTTCTCGGCGGGTCAAACGTTTTCATTAGCACAGGTTCGCTGGCCAGATCATTAACGACATTACGATCGATTTCAGGAAATTTGGTGACTGTCAAGTATCTGCGACTGGAACGTTATCACGAAAGATTTCCCGATGCGACTCGTTGCACAAACGCCCTCGTGCCGAGCAACAATCAACGGTTGTCCATGCAGGCCCATGCTTGGCAAAGTTCTCTCGAGGCTAACTAGCCGCTCTGTATAATGAGGTTTTTACTTAACGAGATGGAAAGATCCCGAACCCCTCAAATCTCGATACGGCTGCTTTTCCAGCTGAGGATAACGAGTTAATGAAAGGAAAAAAAACACAGAAAAAAAACAAAGAAAAGAAGAAAAAAAACGAAGCGAAGAAAGTAAAGCGAGAAAAAAATGAGAAAGAAACAAAAAAAATTATTTCAAACAGGATTGAATAGCAAGCGATTTGAACGAAAGAGCCACAAATGTACAGTAGAATCATACGCTTTTATGCTGATATACATGCAGCCGAATAGGGATGCGTTTTTTTTTGTTTTTTGTTTGTTTGTTGTTTTTTTTTGTTTTTTATTTTTGTTTGTAAAACATAAGACAAAGCCCAATAATTCAGAGGGATCGAATTAATGAGAAGACGAAGATGAAGGTAATGTCAAAATATTTTTTTATTTCCACCGTTGTGTAAACTCGTCATTTCCTTTGTTTGTTCATTGATTAAAAAATAATTATATATACGTGTATATATGATTTTTTTTTTTTTTTCGCTGAATTATTGGGCACCAATGTACAGATTTACTCGTTTATTAACTGTAGATTTATGAAGAGAAAGAAAAACGGAGAATAAAAATTAAATGTGTTGCCGTTTGTTCTGAATTGGATTAACTCTCGCGTTTTCCGCGACCGCGGGTCGTCGAAAAGTGGTGTTTTGTCGTACTGGGAAAAAAAAAGAAGAAAGAGTTGAAACTTTTTTATTTTCTATTTGATTTTTTTTTCTCTTCTGTGTTTATTTTAAAAGTTATTTTAGCTGCGATGAATTTCGCCCCGACGCTCTTCATTAAACGTTTAATTATTATTCTATTTTTTTTTTAAATCAAAAGACTCAATCTGCTTTGTACAACGTACTCGTCATTCTATTATTATTAATATTATTTTTATTATTATTATTATTAATATTATTATTATTATGTTCAATCGATTCATCCGCAACTCTTGTGCCATTCAATCGATCAAGATTGGAACGATGAAACAAAACAAAAAAAGGAGAGAGAGAGGAGTAACGGAACAGTAAAGAAAAAAAAATAATGAAAAATAAATTTTTCTCGCAATTGATTGTACCTGTGATCGATGACGATTGGATCCCGGAACGGTCGATGCCGCATCGGCCGCGATTGGTACGCGGCATCGCCGATTTGAAAAAAGAAAAAGAAAAAAAAACAACCCTTTACCACTCGCACGCCTTAGGTGCACATTATATTTTATAATTTTATATTTCGCGTACACATTGCGCACCACATGAACAAATAACACGTCCGGAGCAAAGTGTGATGAAGAATGGTTGAGCAATGTTGCGTCATTGAGATGATGATGATGATGGAATGAAAACGTTAAACGAGAAAATAAAACAAAAATATTTGAAAACAAAACAAACAAACAGAAAATGGACAAATGGAATAAAAAATCCATGAGACATTATTATTATTATTATTATTATTATTATTATTATTATTATTATTATTATTATTATTATTATTTTGTATCAGTGGGTATATAGATGTTGCGAATTCGGCCGGGCAAATAATTCGACCGATAAGCGAATTATTCGGGGGGGGTTGCTATGGAAGTGCTGCGGGACACAACAATGCGGCCACTCGCGTTGCACTCGTTGCACTCGCGAGTACACGACGTAACGCGGACGAATAATATAGCACGAATTTTATTTTCGGTAAATTCGCGGGGTAATAAAAAAACATTTAGAGTCGAATTTCGAAATTTGGAAAATTTTTGTTGAAACGAAAATTCAGAACTCATCGAAATTTCAAAAAAATGTTGTGCACACGAAAATTCTAAGCTCATCGAAATTTCGAAAATTTTTGTCCAAACGGAAATTTTGAACTCATCGCAATTTCGAATAACTTGGTCTGAACAAAAAATCGCAGTGCCCGTAAAATTCGATGAGCGATCCAAGAATGTCATTTATCGCGTTTGGATAAAGATTTTTTGGAGTGACATCGATGGAATCAATTTAATATGTCATTTTTGTCGCGTTTTCGTAATCCGTCGTCGATGCAATAACGCAAGATAATATTTTTTTACTTTTTTTTTTAAATCTCCATCGATGAATCAAATTTTATCGGTGGATTCGATCGATACGAATTAATTCATATTGATTTGTCAATCGAAAAAAGTGGAATTTTTCTTTTTGGTTTTTTTTTTCTTTTTGGTTTTTCAAATTGTTATCGAAAAATTGTGAATCGGATAATCGATGAACCGTTGGATACGAAGAATGGCTACAGTTTCAGTCGCGCCAGTACGAGCTGAGAACGGCATCATGAGTCAGGCAAGTTTCTCGATTTGGCACGAAATAAACTAATACGATGGTTGATCGTAGGAACAATGGTATTCGCGAGTGTAGGACTTTGTTCGTATAAGGAAGTTGTAATTGTATGTCACGGTCGGTGTCGTGGCTGACGGAAGATCGATGCGCCGAGTTTGTCACTCTCTCGCTCTCGGTTTAGAACGACAAAAAAAAATGATAACAAGTGATAGAAAAAAGCTGCAAGTAAAAACTTGCAATTTAGTTTCTTCGAATCGTATAAAGTGCACGAAGTCCTCCTATAAAGAAGTAATTTCGTTTTTTTAAAGTAATTCCTGGCTACGATTCAAAGAAATTTGTTTTGATATTTTTATATTGATCATGGCGTGTATAGAATTTCAATATCTCCCCAAATTTGAAAGCGTAAATGGATTTTGACGAAAATTCTCAATGACTTTCCATACTCGTGGAAAAATGGGGTTCGATTGGTTGAAGCAAACGATAGCTGAAGCGACAAAGTTGATTTTTCGAGCAAATTCAATATATCATAAAATCCGGAATTATCGATGTATTCGGCTACAATGCAATACCAAATATTTGTGGCCACAACTCTATATGTGAAGAACTATTTGGAGAAATATCTCGAAATTTGCGAACGCTAGAGTGGTAAGCGAAATTTTTTGGAAATTTCAAAACTGTCAAATCCGGGAGGATAATTCTCGAGTTATAGACGTTTGCATTTTGAAAGTTCGGTCCATACACACACCACGAATTTTCTGCAAATGTGATTTCTGATTGTTTTAGGACATTTTGAATATATTGACATCAAAATTCCGATAACATTTTTTTTTTAACTGCCACACAGCTTATTCTACGAAAAAGCACAAATTCAAAACGTGGAATAAAAAAAATGCACGAAGCTTTTGCTAATAGATTATTCATCGATAATTATTATAAATATTCTATTTGCAAAAGCTTTATGTTTTTTTCTAATTCCACGCTTGGAATTTGTGCTTGCTCGTAAAATATATATAGATACATTTTTTTCAATAGTTTTTTTTTTACAATTGACATCGGTGAAAAATAATCGCATTTATTCAAAGATTTTTGTTGTGCTTGTTATCATTGTGAATCATCGTTGCGAAAACAGAGTAAAACTTGAGTACGAAACAATCGTTCGGCTACGCAATGTTTGGTAGATCTGAAAGTGGAAAATCGATTCTGACTGTATCTTTGCATTTGCGATTAAGTCATCGAACGAGTTTCCAATGTATCACCAATTATCGCACTCGTTGCAACAGGTGGAAAGCAAAGTTCTGTAGGAACAAAAAAAATAAAATGAAATAACAACAACAACAAAAATTGTCACGCAAAAGTGACGAAAGGAATGGTCGAGAGCACAGTTGCTCCCCCACTTTAGTGAGACGAAGAAGTTGCGATAAAGCGATTGAAACGTTGGATCAACGAAGATCGACAGCAGCGGGATTGTCGGATCATCGCGCTGCAACGATTATTGTGATAGCTCGTTCGCTTGGTTGAGTCGTGATTACGCGCGGCTCGTAATTTTATTTTTTTATTTTTTATCACACCATGGAAAACGTGGCAAAACCTGCGGGATACGGAAAATCAATATTTCACGAAGACGATCGTCCGGTTCAGAGTCCGAAACCGGACGCACCGGCACATTTTAATTTTCGGCCTCGCACCAGTGTGATTAACGTCCCCAAAAATGATAACGGTGATTCTCGCGGATTCACGGTTTCCGAAAATCCCGATGAAGAAACGTCCCGAACGGATTTTGGCGTTAGAGATGTTTTTAATGTCGTGAGTCCTTTGAATTAATTTTTTTTTTAAATTTTTGTTAAATTTTTTATAACGCGGATTCGTCGCTCGTTGAATTGATCGACGTGATTTGATATTGAGTATTTATTATTGCGTTGTGAGAACATTTCTTTTTTATCGAGTGTCGTGTGTGCGTTATCGGAAACTTTTTTTTTTTTTTTCAATCGATGGAATTATCTGCGATGCGATGTGTCTTCGATCAGACAGTTTTGTAATTGTTCTGATACTGTCGTGTATGTCGTGTTCGTGTCTGTGTCGGTTTTTTTTTTATCTTAAACCTTTATTTTCATTTTTTTGCATCACAGGTGAAGTCATTGGATGCCAATCGATATGCCACGAAGAAGACCATTGCTCAGGGCATGCTTGATATCGCATTACTAACCGCCAATGCATCGCAACTCAAGTACATACTTCAGGTAGATATAAATTCGGATCGAGAACTGTCCGTTATTCGATTTAAAGGGGTTCTTGTTTTTCCCGTTTTCTTGCCCTATAATGAGCGGTTTTTAGTTTTTTCTTATTTTTTTATTTAAAAAAACTATGCAATCGATTGCTCTCAAATGTTCAGGGTACGTTTATTGATCTTTCATGTGTTCAAAAAGAAAAACTCTTTTTTCATTTATTTGCGTAGGTGGGAAAGCAACACGAATTTTACACACTCATGCTGACCCTCATATGCGTGTCCATCGGATTACAGGTATTTAACAGCAATTTGCTGTTTGAAAAAAAAAAAATAATTTCGTGAATTTCGTTGCCGCTTTGTGAAAACTTTCAGCACTGACCTTGAGGTAGTTCAGAAGCAAATTCCTTGACACCACAGACATTAACAATCGAGCAAGAACAATCGATCAATTTTATAATATTCAAGCTGGACAAGAGTAACTTGAACTAACATAAAAGGAAATATATATATATAAAACAAAAAATTATATCAGTTATTTCAATTCCGTTTCATCAAATAATACATTTTCGTGTGTTTTAAATTTGAAAAAAAAATCAGAAACTACAAATTTCGGTTAGAAAATAAATCTGAATAATTATATGAACATAGAAATTTGATGAATATAATTTTCAAAAAATTCGTTAAAGATATAAAATTGAGAGGAAGTTCGATTTTCTAAACTACCTCAATAATCGTAAAACAGGTAACCCTGATTATACGGGGTTACCTGTTTTACGATTATTGCCGCACGTATTACGATTAGTGACGCAATGAAATTAAAATTGACCAAAACAAAAAAGTCGATCGCACCGAACAGAAATAATATTCAAGAGAGAGAGAAAGCATTGTACAACATCGCACCGAACATTCACCGTCGGGGGGACTGTCACACGCACATTGAACCACATATGGGAAGGGACGTCTCAAATAACCGGATTGAAACCCTTACATAAAAAAAAATCAATTTTTCCTAATAAAAAATAATCAAGAAATCAATAAAAAATAATTGAAAAATAGATTTTCCATCGGAAATAATTGAAAAATCGTTTTTTTTATGAACTTAGAGTTCATTATTCTTTTTTTAGACAGGAAAGCATTATCATATATTGAAATTTCAGAAAGATTCGAATTTTTTGAAAATTGCAAAAAAAAAATATGCATATATATATTAGGAACATGATGCCCACTCCAATTTTATGAAAAAAGTTCCTCAATTTCGATAAACTATCTGGAAAAAAAATGTCATCCAATCAAAAACAATCGAAATGGCAGTTGCCTCTTGATAAAAAATAAAAATCGGTTGGATTAAGGGGAAGGAGGGGTCTAAAAAATCTTTCAAAAGATTAGTGAAGTCGTAGGATCAAAAAGATGCTGAAAAAAAAAATCTCCGACCAAATCCGATGATTTGGGACGTCCGTCCACATATGTTGTGTTTGCAATTGATCCAATTAGAGTGTCGTGGCGGGAGGGTGGGCGGAGAGGTCTCTTTGAATACAGCCTGGTAAAGTTCGTGCGATTGTGTACGTGTGTGTATGTGTGTGTATGCATAGATACTGTCGGGATTATTGTCGCTGTCGTTAAATCTAATGAGGGACCGACGGATGGAAGATTCGAAATATGCGTTGTCGATCGAGTGGATCGGCCTTATCCGAGTGGCTCTCAGCTTCATCGTGTTCTTGGATAACATAATGATATCGGCGTTCGATCCAATGGGATTATCGTCGCTTCTCGCTTACGACAAACCAATGCCCGGCAACCCGTTGGATTAATCGCAATTAATCGGCAAACGATGCTCCAAACTATTTTATCGCAGTCACTGAATTGGATCAATTGTGCAATCACCGAAAAAGAAAGCAAAAAAAAAAAAAAAAAAAAACAAAGCAAGAATTTTCGAACCGCTCGGAATTTGACGATGAATTTTGTGGAAAAATTTGGAAATGATTGTAGGCACTCGTGGGTATTATGTTCATAATCGTGGGTGGATTGGACATCAATCGACCGAGGGATCATCGGGCGGCTGATATTATTAACGACGCTATACTCGTCGGGGTTTTTGTCATTAGTCTGGTCAACGTTATTATATCGGGTTTTGGCATGGAACACAGCAACACTCCGTTGGAATTCGTCGCTTACAGAAAAGATTCCTTGCTCAACGAAAATTAGAGTCGACGACGATTTTATTTTTATTCATTTATTCATTTAGACATTTGTTTGTTATTTATAATTTATTTATTCATGTTTATTTATTTATGAAGTTTTTCTTATTATTTATATGATTTATTTATTTGTAAACATTCGTTTTGATGGCGACTTTGAATGTTGTTTATCCAAGCCTTTGGCCAATTTTTATTTTTTCTCATCCTCAAAATAGAACAAAATTATGCCAATGAACTTTCTTGGATATTGCATTTCTTAAAAAATAATAATAATAATTTGGAATTTTTTTTACTTGCTTACATCGATTATTCGGATGTAAATAAATGTGATTGTGGGATGAGGAAACGAATGAATTGGTGAAAGGTTTACACGAGTCTCGAAATGCGTGTCCACTATGATTTTTCATCATCGTATTTCATTCTATTAATTGGAGGGTTGGGCCACTCTAGAGACAGTAAAAATAGACATATTTCGTGATCTTTTTCTTCAGCTAAACTATGAAATAATTCAGAATTACAAAATAAGATTCTTATTATACGAGTATCAAACTATAGAAAAATAATTTTTTGAAAAAAATGAGTATAGCTATGGGAGTGTGTAGGATTTTTTTTTAAATCGATTTTTGGAAAAATGGCGGAATTTTTTAACGAATTGTTTATAAAAAAAGAATTATGAAATATAATTTAAAAAACCACTGCGTACTCCGTTATCAAATATAATTCTGAACATGCACTCAAAATTCGAAGTGAATCAGTAGAAATTTGTTTGAGTTATGAGTTCGGCTGACTTGAAAAATGTAGTTTCGAGAAAAACGAAAAATTCAAGCGTATTGTGTTGCGATCACTCAAAATTGCTATATCTCCGAAAATAACTTACACCAACAAAAAAAATTGATTTTTCAAAAATCCAAGAGTGGCCCAACCCCTTAATTCACCATTATTATTATTTTAATTTTTTTCCTCAGTTTTATTAATTTTTACGTTCGTTTCTTTTTGTTTTGTTTTTCTTTTCTTCCATCACCTTTGTCATTTCCGAATTCCAAATTTCCTTTCGTGCAAAAAAAAAAAAAAAGCTCCTTCAAGGTATAATTTTTATCATGTTGGGATCATGGTTGAACATAAACAAGACGCAGGATCAGCAAAAGGCGAATGCGTGGAACAACATCAGTCTGGTGATGATGCTTCTCACGGTGGCCGTGAACGTCGTTATTTCGGTGTTTGAGATGCGTGATACCGATGAAATGGGAAAATCTGCGAAAATGGATAGTGGAGCTTTGCTGCAGTCAACGCCAATACGATAATAGTTCGAATTCGGAATTGTCGAAAATGCATCCTCTCGCGATGGTCGAAAGCACCAAGAGCTATAACGAAAATGTTAATAAAAAAAATTGTCGCATTGCAATTTAAATAATAATTGCATTTCTGTGAGAAAAAAAAGTCCGATAACCGGATAACGCGTTCTAAAAACGCACGACTGATTATCGAGTGATGATATTTTTTAAACAAACACGGCTACACGTGTATATTGTGCACGAGTGGTTTGTTAAAATCAATGATGAATAAAAGCTACAACGAGCTTTTAAGAAAAAATAAAATGTAAAAAAAAAAGTTAATAAAATTTGTAGAGAAAAAAAATAAAACGAGACGAGAGAGGAAGTATTTTTGTTTAAAATTATTTTTAGTATGTAATATATATATATTTGTTCTTTATTCGATATAAATTTAATGCGAACAGAGTACGAACGTTGTTGGATTTAATAAATAATCACAAAGTAGCGGCAAGGTTTTCGAGAGGTAGATTTGGTAACGCTTCTTCGTGTTTTCGTCGAATATCATTTTTTTCCACCTGCAGAAAAAAAAATATCAATACTTTAGTCACGTAAAAAGAATTGCAAAAAAATAATAATAATAACATTTTTTAATCAAATAATAAAAATTGTACAGTGGAACGACTCGAGACAATTGAAGATCCCGATCATCTTCTCTTAACTTCAAAAGCTCTACATATCCAGCCGTCATCGAAACGCACTACTGCAATATTTGCAATCCGTCACAAAAAAAAAACCAAAAAAAATGATAATAACAATTTGGATTAATTTTTTTTGCAATTCAATAACAACCTTTCTTGCCGCCTTTATTTTTTCCTGCATCGCCCTTTGCCTCGGCGGCCTTCGCTCCGCCGCCTGCACCAGCTGCTGGTGCAGCTTTTTTCTGAAACAATGAAAAAAGAAAAAAAGAAAAATTCAAAAAGACACGATAATCGAATAATATGTAAAATTATATTCTCGAATAAAAATTGATAAGCTCACATCACCACCCTTTCCTCCTCCTCCACCTCCTCCTCCTGAAAAATAAAAAAAAACATACAATAACAAAACAATATTTAAAAAACGAAAATTAACACTATTAGTGTATCGCAGTTTATCGCACCACTCAAGTGATCGTGATGTCAAATAGACCCAAGCCTTAAAAAAAAATGGAAAATATAGAAATAATAAAAATAGAAAATAGGAAATAACCTCAGGGTTTCTACTTTGCGATGAAAATTTGTAAAAAAAATTGAAAAAGTTTCCGCAATGTATTTATCATAAAAACAACAATAAATAAATGAACTGGAAAATGCGGGAAATTTGAAAATGGAAAGAAAAAAAATTAAAATATCGACAAAGGGAGGTCGGGCATCAAGGATGCTGCAACGTAGTACACAGCTGTCAGTTTGAATGAAAAATCTTGTCACTCAATGAATTCTGCATTTATGAAAAACAAAAAATGTTGCCGAACAAAGCTCACCTTTTCCCTTGCCCATTGCTATCGACGAGAATTTAGTGGTTTCAAGTACAAAATTGCGAAAAAAATGAAACAATAATAAAAATGGTATATCGTCGTATTTGACGTCTCTTATACCGCGAAGACAGACGCAAACTTACATTTGTTTCAACGTCGCGGGTTCTCTCGAGTTCTGCCCCTCCCCCCTCCTCTCTTCGTCTCTCTCATCGGTCATCAACGACGCAGTTGAAAATATCCATCTCTATCTGGCATCAGACATCTCGCTGCTACGGTCGACGATGCAAACGAAGACAGACGACGATTCAAGGTGTAATATAGTTCGGGTACTTACGTACCCAGTTCCTTACTATTTAAAGCGCGCAGTTTGCCCCCACTCGGTTGCCAATCGGTTTTACACTCGTCGCGCGAACAAATTTCAACTGTTACGAGATTGAGATGGCAGAATTTGATCTTGGCCTTCGGGCAATATCCTTCGACTCGCAAACACGGATATATATGTATATATATATATATATATAGGCGAGACCGGCCGGATATAATAAACATCAAGGGAATATTTATTTTTTGTTCGAACAATCAAACATAATCTTTTTTTTTTTGGTAACTTTATGATTGTTGCGATGATTGAATATAAAAAAAGCTGTGATTGGAAACTTGCAATTTGCTGACATTGAAACGTACGTCGTGCACGAAATTCTTTAATGAGGAAGCATTTCCGTTTTTATTTTACTCTTTGGCTTCCTCATAGAGGAATCTTTATCCACTACCTGCAAATGATTGCGAATTTCAACTTGCAGCTTGTTTTTGTATTTAAATATAATTTCAATGTCTCCGAAAATTTGAACACGTGAGAGGATTTTCACCGTATCGTATGCCAATTAACCCTGATTGTTGATTAATGTGTCTCCAAGAGATTGAGCAGGTCAAGTCAAATAGTTTTTAATAGGCAGAGGTTAAAAATCGATTTTCAAACATGTAAGAGAGCGAGAATAAAAATAATTATCGAAGGGACACTTATGTTTCGTTGAGAGAATAAACAGAAATTTTTTTTTATTCACAATCATAAGTCAGTTGTATAAATTGAATTAAAAAAACAAAAACTAAACAACCTTGGTCTTGGGCCTCTGCGGTATATCGATCAGCTCATATTTCCAGACACACAAAACCGCGACCGAAGATAATAAATGTTGAGGAAATATATATACATATATTTGTTTCTTGTTTCAAAAAAGAATAATAATTTCATTTGCAAATTTCATGATAATTCAAGAGGTTTGAGAAAAATAAATGAAATTGAATAATGAATTGAATTGGGATAAATGGTACAATGGTTCTGGAATTGTCGAGAATTTGGATGAAGAATTTTATTTTGGAAATTGTAGAGCAGCCGGGGAATTGGTTGGTACGGAAGTGGCCGATACGCTGAACGCGGCGACGAAGACGTTTATTATGGTGATGAGAAATACCGCGACAACCACATAATTGTTTATCATACGGGCCTGAGGCGATTTTCCCTGGCCTTTTATGTCGAATCGACCCTTGAAGATCAAACTGACTCCCACGGCTATCTGAAAAACGTGCGAAACCCGACTTAAAAAATAATTCTTTGAAAAATTCAAAAGCAATCAAATTTACGAATAATACGTTAAATTAGGTGTAATTTAACATATACAGTTTCAAGCAAAATGAAAACGGTTATACAGTTTGAAAAAAATGTGTAAAGATCAAAAATGCAAAAATCGAGGTCAAAAACGGTTTTTACAGTTTTGGAGTTTTTTTATTATTTGGAAAAAACTCCAACATTAAAAAAAAAAGAAACATTCGATTCAAGCCATTATCCCCTAAGTTACAAGCATTTGGAAAAAATGTAAGATGCAATAAAAATTCATAACTTTCGAACCACTCGAATTTTTTTTTAAATTTTGAATACTCCTTCTGAATAGTAAAAAAAAATTATCTGAATAAAAAATGGTCAGGTCAAAACTGCTTTGATTCGGTATGGAACAACGTCATTCATAATTTTTTCATGAAAATAAAAACATTGGAAAAAAAAGTTATGTACATTTTAAATTGTGTTTTTAAGCAAATCTCTGATGAGAAATTGATATTAATAATTCGAAATATTTCGTGTCAGCATGTCAATTGTTTGTTGCTTCCAAATACGCAAAGAAGAGTTCACTCGCACATAAACAAGGTCGACTCATGACGTCACCGTCGAATTTCAAGAAGAAACAAATTAAAACCGTTTTCAGTTATCGCTCCGAACTTCGATAGGACCTGCATGAAAACGCACCTGCAGCAAAAGACTCACAACAATGAGAAAAACATTGACGAAGAATATGGGACTGTTGCGCTGATACTCCACGAGGTATCTCAATTGATTAGCATTAGCCGTTATAAGAGCGACGTCCATCATTCCCTGAGCGACAGTTTTTTTCGCGGCATAAGTGTGTTGAGCCCTCAAATTGATTCTCTGGCTTCTCTTGTCAGTCGTGTCGATGGTCACGATGCTCTCTTTGGCGAATCTTTCTTCGGCGAGTGCGAGGCCATCAAACCCGTTCGAAGCTCCGCTGGTTCCGCGCGACTTCCGGTCAGTGGCGCCACTCGGTTCCGAATTTCCAATCGGTTCTTCCGCATCGATCGCATCCAAATCGTATTCTCTCAATCGATGATTATTCGTCAATGTGCGTTCCTCGTGATCGACGTTATCGAACGAAACATCGATCCCCATTTCCCCGACTTTCGTGTCTTCCGCGGACATGTCTTCGGGGATTTTAGCGTCCCCACTAAAATTCAAAATGGCCGAACGATCTGTGCATAATAAACCGCGTTCGTCGACTGATTCGAATTAACCATATTCGTCAACAGGCTCGCACATAGTTCTTCCCCGTGACACACAGGAACGAAAGCGATAAGCTTTTTATCAACCCAACGCTGTGCCATGTGCTGTACAAAACAAAGAAACCGCAATTATGTCGTGCATCCGTCAGGAAACGTCTGAGGCCAGCTTTCACGCCCACGTGTGCTGTAGGATATTTTTTTGCGGCTTTTCGATTCTCTATTTACCCGCTGATTATTTGTCAACCTATTCGGATTTTTTTTTTTACATTTCTTCCTACTGCCGTTTGATATAAATATATATATCGATTTTTTTCATAATGGTATATGAGTCGTGAGAGATCGATTTTCTTTGTCGTCCGTGAATAAACTTTTTGTTCGATTTTAGTGATAATACGAGGATATGGATCATGGATGTTCATGGAGAAAGTATTGTTCTCTTTTCTCCTTCGTTGCGCAAACGCGACGCTGATCCTCGATTGGTCGAGAGAGACACGATCGTCGTGGGGTGGGGGGAACATCACATTCGTTTGTGTTCGCTTTTGCTCGGGGTGGGGGGTCGATACAATCGAGCAAGCTTTTCCAGTCATCATTTTCGTGTTTAGCCCTTTTGTGGGTGTTTCAACAGGTGCCTCGCTACACTAGCCAGGTGAGACGCGCCAAATATCACGGAAATTCGTGAAAATTGATTTATTCGTTATTGTAGGTTATGTTCGTTTGAACAAGTCGCGTCATGTGCAGTCATGTGAAACCACTGATATATATACTATGGATACGGGATTGCCATATGCCAGCCGCACTCGAGCTGAGACAAGTTGAAAGCGGCATTGCATGCCTGCTCCGCCGGTGGTCAAACGCTGTACTACGCAAAATAGCGCGGCATTTTGATCGAGTGGTTGATAAAAAAAATGAATGAAGAAAAAAATGGAATAATCTATTATAGATATGATTGTATATGCAATGTGAATAACAATAAATACTCTTCATATACTACTAGCTATTGCCCGCGGCTTCGCTCGCGTGGGTTTCCAGACTTCGGAGAATTACGTTTACCAGAAACATGAGTTTATCGTTCAAGCGTTACGAAATAAATAAGTAACGAATTTTTATTTCATTCCACCAACTTATTACCAGTGGTATCAGATACCGGTGGTTTACAGTTTGAATTGCTTGCCGTAACCGTTGGCACCTTCCCTGGTATCAACTTTTTTTTTACGCGGCCGTCGAAGCGTGCAAAACTATCTTCTGAAAAATGATCCGAACACAATAAACAACTTTTCGTCGGTACCAATTCCTTCAGACCTAATATTTCGGTCCATTGCTTCCATGATTTTTCGTCGCGTGGAAATCTACGAGATGACGTGTGGAAATTAATAAAAACTATCAACTAGTTATTTTAGACATTTTAGCATGTTATTCTGTATAATATCAATAACACAGATGATGAAGCAAAAATATCAGTCGTTGTTGACAATTCAAACAACGTTATATAATTATTGTGTACCTGTGGAATGTCACCTTTTCGACCGAGCGGCGTGTTTTACGACAGTAAATACAACTAGACATTATAAAAAATTTGAAATAAACGATACTCGAAAAGACCACATGAGAATATTGAATTTATTCATTATCCCATCGAAGTATTTTCAAACAGTCGCATGTAATTGGGTTAAATGTCAGACGTGGGGGCCGCCGACGTCAAATGGAGAGTAAAGTTCAACGTTTGACCGGCGGCGGCGCTTGATGCTAAAGGCGCCTTCAAGTTGCCTCACTGCATCGACTGCATCCCGTATCCATAGTATATATATCAGTGTGTGAAACTGGATAATCGCAAGTGCGCGTGCGTGTGAGCACGAGGGTTCTCAACAGCATTTTGTGTGTTACGAACTGGACGGAATGCGAGTTGTAATATGACCGAACGGTGTCACTTGACTGTCTTAAGTTACTGAAGCCACTTATATGGTTTAAAATTACGGTCATTTGTTTTTCGGACGCTAATTGGTCGTAAATGTTCGTTAACCCTGTGTTCGCACTCTTCCGTTAGGGTCGCTGTTGGAAGATGGTCACTTGTTTGTTTGTTTTCGTGTGACGGTCATATGACCGGTTAACTTCGCGACCCCCCAATCGCTGGGTGGGAGATCCCAGCTACTGACCACTACTGACCCACGGCCTTGAGCGTCACAAAGGTGCAGATGGAGCTAGATGGCCCTTCGCTCAATGCACTACTGGCATAACAAATGATAACACAGTGTCTAAAATCGTGTGACAAAAATTGTGATCGTTGATTGTTAGTCGATACATATTGGACGTTACTACTTGCATGGTTAAGTTTTCTGTTGTTTATGGTGAATAGTTTGTTATTGGTGGGATTGAATATCATAATTATGGTAGCAAATGTTTAGATGAGCTTCATTATGAGAGTCTGTTTATGGAGCACTCAAGCATTTAGGGTTTCACAAATTATAACCATTGGACTCGAGGTTTTGGAAAAAATAAATATTAGAAAATGACATCGTACGTCACAACCAAACAGTGGTATTGTCATTTGGTCGGACCAGTGGGTCGTTTGAGAAATAAAAATTTAATTCTGTCCTCACGAGGATTGTGAAGGATGCTCCGTTCAATTGATCGAGACATATTTGACGACAGGAAAAAGCTAATCGAGCAAAAATAATTTTGGTGCAACCACCTCGAGAACTAAGCTTATGTCCTATCGCCGTCCCTGTTGAATGTAATTTTTTTAATATCGTTTGAAATAATTCAACAGGTACGGATCGAGAATGAAAGTGAAACGTAGCAAATCGGCATCGCCAGAGCCTTCGGGCAGCCAAGATTGCAAAAGGCCGAGAATCGAACCTGCGTACTCGAAGCACGAACCCGAGACTTTTACAACCAGCATCCTCGATTTTTCGGACGATGTTCTTCTGGACATTCTGAAGTATCTTTATCCACAGGATTTATTGGCATTGAGCTCGTAAGTTGGGTGTTTTTTTTTTGTTTTTCATTCAGGTGAATTGTTTTTTTTCTGAAGATCGCAGACGAATGTAAAATTCTTGATTTATTTTAATGGCAGATGTTGCAAGAGACTCGACAGAATATGTCGCGACAGGACATTGTGGAGAAGAATAGATTTTCGTCACACTCCCATATCCATGAGAGATTTGAGAAAATGCAAAAAGTTTTTGCAAACCTCGACGACGAAATTCGCTGTTCGAGGCACCCTCGGACCTTATCTAGCTTTTCGAAGGGATTTTCTCAAAGCGATTTGCAATACCTGCTGTAATCTCAAGGAATTGATCATCGAGGAGTGCAACATAAACGTTCGAACTGTGAGTCAGATAATTTATATTCAAATTTATTGGAATCACGTTGAATCGTTCGGACGTTGATTATTGTTTGTTTGTCGACAGATAGAAATATGCAACTTTCCGACAACGCTCGAGAAGCTGTCGCTCAAAGGTTGCGTGCTTCACAATTTCGACGCTACCAAGAAATCTTATCTCTTTCGATTGAATCATCATATGCCACACTTGACAGTGAGTCGAACATTGTTGTCATTTTTAATGTTATGTATCAACTTTATTTATTATAATTTATTTCCAATTTTCAAAGCCGTTTTGGTTTCACATATAAAAAAGAAATTTGCTGAAAAAAAAAAAAACTTTTATTAAATGATGAAAAATTGTTTGCGTTTGCTTTCAAGTGTCTGATTCTGAGTCATTGCTCGTGGCTCACGCCGCATTCACTGATGGTCCTGAGCAAATTGCCAAAACTCAAAGAATTGCGATTGGATTCGTGTCCGAGATTCGGCGAGTGTACGGCGTACGCGAGTATCGCGACGAGATTCGGTTTCAAAACTTTGGAGGTAAACAAAAAAAAAAAAAAAAAAAATTGCACCTATTATACGAGGTGTGGTAGAAAAGTGAGGAGACTCATTTTTATTTCCTTTAAAGTAGTCTCCCTGGACAGTTCGATCAGTTCCATCAGTCTCATTACTTTTCTACCACATCTCGTATTTGCAAAATATTTTCAATCTTATGAAGTTAAATATCACACTTTTTTTAAAATCAGATTTTGGATGTGCGATTCACCGCGCTCGGTGACAGCGAAGTCTGTTGCTTCAGCAGCACGAAGACGTTGACGCACATGTATTTGGAATGTCCAAAGTCGCGAAGCCCGGAGTATTGCCGTCAACGATCCGACGCGAGACTGCAAGATATGGCCAATCCTCCGCTCTACGAAGATCCGAATCTTGTCCAAGTGTGCTATTTTTTCTCAAAATTTTTTTTTTAGATAAAGTCTTTGCAAAATGGCTCCGTGATTTTTACAAAGACGCATTCGGTTTTATCATTTCGTTCTAATTTCATCGATAATGATTGTGGTGGATTTTTTTTTTTCTGAAATTTCTGAGTCTTTATATTTTTATAGATAGATTTATATTTTTAAATCTATTTATATATTTAATTTATTATTCGTCGATTTTAGTACATAGCGGACGGTGATGCGGCTTCGTACGAGGGCGAACGTTGTCCGATATCCGACAGAACAGTCTGTGCACTCGGAACGACGGCCCGTCCGGTGCCAATGGTTTTGAATCCACTGGGACACCTCATTCGATACCCCGAGAACGTTAGATACGAGGAGGACATACGGGCTCGTGGCAATCTCAAATGTCTCGTTGTGAGGTAAGCCCGAAATTTCGTCCATCGTAAAATTTTATATTAATTATTATATCATTTTGTATAAATCTTTGGCGAAGTGCAACCGAATTTTTTTTCAGCTACATCATTGAAACTTCTGTATTTAACGTATTTTGTTAAAACCAGTTCAAAGTGTTGTTGAAAATCGAATCTTCATTATTAATATTTTTTTTTAGAAACTACGCGCTCGTTACGAACCAGAGTCTCAGGCACTTGGCGGTCAACTCTTCGAGTCTCGAGTTTCTCGATGTAACGGGCACCTCGGTCACCCAGGAAGGCGTCCAGGCGTTCAAAGTTGCACGGCCCAATGTCAAAATAATCACGTCCTTCAACGAGGAGTGAGAAAAATCGAATCCACGTGGACAATTGAATCCGAACGATCGAAACTAGATTCGATCGCGATATCGAAATGGCGGTTTTTTTCTGGTTAAAAAAACGAAACCAATAGCGTTTACAACGAAGTCTTGCGAGTCGAAGAGAACGGGAAAACGTTTTTTTTCCCGAGAGTCTGCGTATAAAATTCCGTTTTTTTTTCTTCTTTTTTACAATGAAAATGCAATTTCGACGTTGAAATCAAACACATTAAAAAAAAAAAAAAGATTGTCTTTCGCGTGTTGTTGTTATGTAGAACGTTTTACGTCCTCATCCGTAATGTTTGTTTATAAATAATCCCTCGTGTAGCGAATTTTTATCGGTATGGGAAACTGCGAGAATTTATTCGTAATGTGCGATTATATATGTGGGCGAATGCGGAGCCAATCGTAAATTTATTTCGATGTTTAAATAGCGCAAAACGCTCGATAAGACACGATAACGTCTTGTAGAATTGATTTTACAGCTTGCGTTGCATTTTTTTTTTTTCGTAAAAGAAAAGGAAATTATTCATTTAAAATACAGTTGTAATTCACGTTCTGTGATTTATCATTACGGAATGTGAATTTTCCTAATTGTCGAATGTCGGTGGTTTCAAAATTTCACGATATAGCACACGATTGACTGGAAACAAAAATGAACGAAATTATTGTAATTAATAAAAACGTATATTATTTAATGTATCCGATATATATACTATATACATAAAAGAACATTTGAATTACAATCGAGTGAGTCTGTCGAGGGGAAGAAAAAAACTTCATTGTAGATTTATTCATTCCCGAATATAAAATAATATATCATACGTGTAATTTTTTATCTGTGAGTCACGAATGAAATTTTGTTCAACGAAAATTCCAATTGATATGAAATTTTTATGACGCAAATAATATAATCATTGAATCAAGTTCGAATTTAGTTAGTATAAAAAGATTTGATTTTTTCTGAATGTGTGTTTCTCGTTTTGGCACATTCCGAACATGGTGACGTGAAAATCTCGAAATAAAAATTCGGTAATTATGCAGTATTGCGGCTTTTCCGAACTTTATAGTTTTTCAACGTTTTCTTGTTCGAGAATGTTTGTTTGGTCCTCTAGATAAAGAATCAGGTGGGGGAGGTCAGAAAATGTTATCGGAAATATTTTTTTAACGTTTTGTCTAAATGTGAAAAAAAAAAAAAATAGAAATGCGGCGGAATAAAAATAACTCAAAAGAACCCGAAAAACCCAAAAAACCCCACTCTAAAGAACCTCTTGGATGAGTGTAAAAATTGACAAAAAAACAAGAGCCCATGAAAAAAATTTGAAAAAAAAAAAAAAAAAAACTTTCACGATTTACGTGAAGCATAAAAAGACCATAAAGAAAATTTTGAAAAACTAAAATTCGAAAAAGCCGCGATACTGCATAATTACCAAAAATGTCTCACCGTCACACAGTTTTCTCTATCAGAAAGCAAAAAATATGAAACAGAAGACAGTCTGGAAATCGGCGATCATGAGGCATTTATTCGATGCCACGCCCCCCCTTCCCCCTTAAGCTTCAAATGCATTATCTCTAATGACTGTCAATCATGTTGTTGCTGCGAAAAACCTCAATCCTCTTGAAAGTACCATTTGACGCCTGTAAACCACGAGTAACTTTCTCACTTCTTCCACAATCTGCTCGTTGTTCATCATAAAGATATTCTCATAAAAAAAAATCCCACAGCTGAGAAGCTTGGCGACATTGAAAAATCAGACATCAGGATGCTCTGTAAATAATCATTTGGACGTGCCGGAGAGTCCATTGGAATCGGTGGTTTTGAAAAACGGAATGAGATTGATATGCGACTGTAAAGAATCATCCGTGACCACTGTGGGATGTTTTCTTCCTGCAGGATCGATACACGAGAGGCCGGAGGAACGTGGAGCCTCATTGCTCATGGAACATTTGATCTTCAAAGTGAGCAGAATTTATTTTATACCACATTTGCTAATTTATAATCTAAAATGTCTCGACAATTGGAATTACAGAGAACAAAATGTCGAAACGCGAAAGAAATGACAGAGTGGCTGGACCAAAGTGGAGCAAAGTTAGGAGCTCTTGCAATGAGAGATATGTTTCTATTTTACGGTACAGTGCCTTCGTACGATGTGGAACCGATCGTAGGATTGCTCGCCGATGTAATCCTAAATGGAATTATCTGTAAGTCGTCTGAAAAGCTACAAAATTATTATTAGATTTTGTTTCAAGTGATTGAAAGTGTAAGTTGATTTTCTTTTTTTTGGTTTTCTTGTTCATGATAGCCGATGAGGATTTGTTCAGTGAGCGATGTATGATTCTTCGTGAATTATCGGAAATCGAAAGTGATCACGAACGAGTAGTGATGGACTATCTTCCGACGATTGCCTATCAGGGCACCGAATTGGCACGTAGTGTCTATCCCGAAACCTGCGTTCTCGAGTAATTTGAAATAATTATCTACCAAAAAATATATATATATGAGGAGGGGCGTCTAAAATCACCTGATTGAAACCCTTCTATCCCCAGATGTGGTCGATGATTTTTTTTTAGTATCTTTTGGATCCTACGATATCACTGATTGAAAAAAAATATTTTTTAGACCCCCCTTCCCTGCACTCCACCCCTCTTTAATTTTTTTGTCAAGAGGTAATCGCTATCTCGACTGTTTTAAATTGGATGACATTTTGTTCTGCAGGTTCTTTATCGAAATTGAGGAACTTTTTTCATAAAATTGGAGTGGGCGTCATGTTCCTGATATAAATTTTTTTTTTATTACGAAAAAATTCGATTTTATCCGAAATTTCAATATATGATAATGGTTTCCTAGTTATAATTTTTTTTTATGAAATTTATCTTGCTAAACTTGACATCTTTTTTTTGGAAATATTAATTATAGGAATCTGGGAGTGAAGAATATAGAAAGTTTTCGAAATCGTCTATTCAAGCCGTCTCTGATAACCATGGTCGCCACTGGTGGAACGTCGTTTGCAGATTTTCAAAATCTGGTTAACGAATATTTTTCAGGCTCGAAGGCTCATAATCAATGTCCCGAGACAGACGATTCCGCGATGGAAGATGTTGATTGCATGCCCTGTTTTCGATTCACAGGTGAATTTCATGATGCTTACGTTTATGTGGAATTGTTTTTTTTTTTTCGTCTCAATATAATTCATTGAGCCAGGGTCTGAAATAAGATTGAGGGATGACGATGAGGATTTGGGACACGTTGCGGTGGCGGTAGAAGGACCGGGGCACGCTTGTCGTCAAGATCATTGCAATCTGACTGTGGCCAAAGAGATTGTAGGCTCATGGGACTTGACTCATGGTAATACATTTTTTTTCAAATTATTTTTTGCAACTTCTAAACAAAATAAAAAAATTAAAAATATATATCCATAGGGAGGGACGGCCCAAATAACCGGATTGAAACCCATCTATCCTCCGGTTTGATCGATTATTTTTTTTTTTGTATCTTTCGGATTCGACGACAACACCAATTTTTATTTAGATTTTTTTTCTAACAAAAAAAAGACTTTTGTTTTTTTTTAAATAAGAGGTAACTGCTATTTTGAGCATTTTTATTTGGATGAAATTTTTGTCCCAGACACTTTATCAAAATTGAGAAACTTTTCTCATAAAATTGGAGTGGGCGCCTTCTTTCTAATTATTTTTTTTATTTTTCCACATTTAAAAAAAAATCGACCTTCTTCTGAAACGTCAATATAGGATAATGATTTTCGATTAAAGAAAAAGAAAAATTTAATGGATCTTGCAAAAAATCGATATTTCGATTATTTTCGATAGAAAATCATTTTTTTTTTGTCATAAAAGTAATCGAGAAATCATTAAAAATAATTAAGAAATCAGTTATATATATATATGATTCAGGTGGTGGAAGCTGTAATGCACCGTATCTTGCGAGTTGTGCATTCAATACAGACATGTGCCACATGTACAAGTCATTCAACATCGGATGGAACCAAACGGGTCTCTGGGGATGTTATTTTGTTTGCGAAAAAATGCAACTCGAGGTTACTGACATTATTTACGACAGAAAAATCGAAAAATTCTGGTACGTCTGACAGTTTGCTTCATGAATTATCATCGATGAATTGTTGACTGATTTGTTAGGATATGATGTGGATGGTTCAGAACGAATGGATGAGGCTCTGCTCGACGATAAAGAGCAAAGAATTGGCTCGAGCTGTCAATCAATGCAAGACCAGAGAACTCGTCAGAGTCAATGATTCTGTCGATCGTTTTTACGACATTTCCACTTGTATATATCGTCGAGGATGTTACGAGACGTTCAACGAACGACTCTCCAGATACGAGGTGAGATATTTTCAATTTGAAGCTGAATCAAAATTTAGAAAAAAAGAGAAAGAGAATGCAGTTGGATATATCTTGAGAGAATGAAAAAACTTGCAAAAATCACAACAAAAAAAAATAATAAGTTTCAACTTGCAGCTTGTTTTGATATTAAAAAACTATTTAGACGAATATCTCAAAATTTTCGATCGCTATAGTATTAACGTCCTTTTTTTGGGAAATTTGAAAACGACATCCGGACATTTCCTCCAAATGTGATTTCTCGACGAATGTCATCACGAAGTTAACATGAATATATCGGGAAAAAAAATATCCCACCGAAAAATAACTTCCTCCATGATGCAGCAAAAATTAAAAAAAAAATAATAATAATAAGAAAAAAAAATGTATTGCAGAGAGTCACAACGGAATCATTGAGAGAAGTGACAAACCGTTACATCTACGATCAGTGTCCAGCGGTTGCGGCTCTGGGTCGCATAGAAAATCTTCCGGATTACAATCGCATACGTTCATACATGTATCGTATACGCAATTAACCACCCCCGATTATCAAAGTTGTTTCATTCGTTTATTGATACTCATTATCAGCATCGTAATTAGAGATTATGGGATGATGGTCACACGTCGGGGACTCGATCGATTAAATCTCCGAACTCGTTCGTCGATTTTTGATTATGTTAATTTCGTTACTTTTGGTCAATGGCACTTGTAACGATGACAAGATCGAGTCACGCGTTCGGTGTATTTTTATCTTCGCTCACACCGATATCTATTGTCCTATGTGATATAATATTACACAGACAATTTATACACAATATAATATAATATAATATTCTTTGGTCTCAAAATGTTATCTACCCCCTAATCATTATACATTTATATACACACAAGTTTATGTATATTCATATATACATATATGTATATATGTATATATATATATGTGGATTGTAGCGATAAAACATACGATTACAGATCTTCATTTTTTGTTGTTGTTAGTAAATGTATTTTTTTCTTCTTTTTATTTTTAATTTTTTTTTTTCATATTCTGTTTCTCAAATCTCATTATCGAAGAGCCACAAAAAAAAAAACAGTCGACGAATTAAACGGCGGTCGCGATTTCTTTTTTTTTCTAATTGACTTTGCAAATATACATGATTCTGTGAGCAGCTCATCGCACAGCGACAAGATTATAAACTATTTTTTTTTTTTTTTTTTCAATATTGCACAGTTGTGTGTTTAAAAAAAAGTTTTAGAACATTATCAGCCGGGACGACGAACTTTATTTGTCAGTCGTTCACGGCTCCGATCGGTTCGCGCCAAATGGCAAAATGTCTCTTCACAAGAGCCCGGAGGAAAAAAAATAACGATAATAATTTAAAAACCAATGACGATTTAATTTTCGTGGCTCTCGAAACTGAACGAGAATTTTATCATCTCTCACAGAAGTAAGCAGCGTTGAAATAAAGGCAAAGAAACAAAACAAAAACAGAACAGACGAAAAAAAATAAATGTTGATTAACGTGAAAATAAAAAATACGTAGGATACGTAGGATAATACAATATAAAATATTCTCCTAGTGGAATTTTTTTTTTTCTGAAAAAATAGTCAATAACGCGACACAATGTTCCCGTTATATATATTCTATATTTAATACTACAGTTACTACTAGTACGTTTCTTATTTATTTCTTCTTTTTTCTTGTCTCATCGAATACGTAGCTCTCGACACGCAGTCGTTTTTTTTTCTCCCCAGCTACCACAGTTCATTCAATCTCTTTTCCTCTTTTTCTTTCTTAAATTAAAAAAAAATTCGCGAAAAGTATCGTTTCGTGATTTCGAAATCAATAATACTAATTTCGACAGAATAATCGTCAACGAACAAAAACGTTCATACATATTTTTTTTTCAGTCTAACGAGTCGTCACTGCGAACTCGTAACAAGTCCGTTAATCGTTTTTTTATTTTTTTTTTTGTTGTCGAACGACGTTTGATTTAGTCAAGTTCATGCACAGCGACGCACTCTCGAAGTCGCTCGATCTTTCTTCATTTATTGTAAAACCTTCATCGACCCGTCTGCTCCTTCATTGCCATGCAAATTCACGCGTTTTTTTCCTCCCACCAGGATAACAAAGTACAAAAACTCGCGCGGTTCGTCACAAAGAGCATCCGGAATTTCGCGCGTCTACCAAAATCGTGCGAAAAAAAAATAAGTATTTGAAAAAAAAAAACATTATTTTTTTACGTTATTTTTTTTCCTCTAATTTTTTTTCTTCTCTCGTGTAAATCTCGGAAAACTTTAGACAACGACGATCTTGTGATTGTTGCCGTTGGGCAAGAGTACATAGTAGACGCGCTTTCCCTTATCTCATTGAAATTGTTGCACATTCCCGTGATACTGATTGCTCCCGAAGCTCTGATCGTTTCTCTCGATGACGCTTTGAATCTCGACGACCCGAGCTTCGCCACTCGCGTGACCGTTCCCATTGGCAACGATGTTCCCGCTGGTAACGGCCGTTCCCGTTGCACTAACGCCGTTACTCGCACTAGTCTGTTGTTGTTGTTGCGATTGTTGCGACTGTTGTCCGTTCAAACTGTTATTCGCATTATTCGCATTGTTCTTGGATTTGTGACGTAATTTGTGTGTGGTTAAATATTGTTTTACGGAAAATGCTTTGTGACAAAGATCGCATTTGTAAGGCAAAGGATCGGGACATCCGGCACCGTCGATTATCGTTGGCGCGTGAGTCGTCAGATGCATCAAATAATAATGTTTCACAACGAACGATTTGCCACAAGTTTCACAGATATAAGGACCGGAAACCCCGTGTGTCTTGCGATGTTTGTGAAGATTGTCCTTGCGTGAAAAACTTTTACCGCACATTTCGCACTCGTGCATTTTTTGTCCCGTGTGTGATACGGAATGTCGCACGAGATGTTCTTTGCGACTGAAAGCTTTGGCACAAGTCGTACAAACGTACGGTCTCTCGCCCGTGTGCAATTTACGATGTTGAAACAAATGTTCTTTTCGTTTGAACGGTTTTCCGCATATGTCGCAACTGAAACAATTTCCGCTGGTCGGTACAATGTCGTCTTTTATGTCGGAAACGTCGCTTATTAGGGGCGACGATGGACATTGATGATTGTTCGATTCTTCCAGGGTTTCAAATGTTTTTCCACAATCTCGACAGGACGATGAATTTCTCGTTGTTTGACAGATAGCTTGTGGATTAACGGTTATGAGAGGCGCGGTTTCCGGACACGAACGTATTCGCAAAAATTCGGATATCTGACCGATCGAATTTCTCGATATTCCATCGTCCGGCGAATTTTTTATGTAATCCTTGAAATCTTTGACGTCGTCGCGTTGGGTCTGCGATGTCAGACCGAGACTCAGAAATACTTCGGGCGATGCTTGAACCGTTGCGTAAGCTTGAACCGTGTCCGATGGTGATCCGATGTTTTGCGATTCCGTTTCGACTTTCAGGGTCACTTGGTTTTGATCGGGGACGTCGTTTTTTATGAGAACGTTGTTGTTTTGATGTACGACGATCTGCGTCGGGGTCTGTTGTTGCTGTTGCTGCTGTTGTTGTTGTTGTTGTTGCTGTTCTTGTTGGGAATTTATTTGAACTTGTTGTTTCTCGATTTGTTGAAGCTGACGCTGTTGTTTTTCGTATTCTCGTTGCTGTAGCTGTTGAATTTGTTGAGTTATTTGGGCTTGGCCCTGTTGCTGTTGTTGTTGTTGCTGCTGTTGATTTACCACCGTCACTTGATTCTGCTGCTGAACGATTTGGGCCTGCTGAATGGACTGCTGCTGCTGCTGCTGCTGTTGCTGAGGGACCTGCCTCTGCGTTTGCAGTTGCTGATTTATTTGACTTTGGCTCTGTATTTGATTTTGCACTTGATGAATCTGTCTTGTTTGTTGCTGTTGCTGTTGTTGCTGCTGCTGCTGCTGCTGTTGAGGCTCCGTTATTCTATTTTGCGCGAGGGGCGAATGATCCTGCGGCGATACTTGTTGAGACGTTTGTTGTTGATAACTGTAGTGGGTCTCCGCTGTGGCTTCCACCACCGCCGCAGCTACACCACCCGGTTGCATCTGCGAAAACAACATTTTTTTTTTTCTAAGATAAAAAAGCAAAACGAAACTGGAAACAAATTGTTTATTTTCCGAATAAATTCTGCCGAACGATATTTTCTTCGATTGTTCATCTGAAAGTTGACTCGACCGGTGATTACGCGACAAAAGTGACTCCCGAACGATTGAGTTAGTAATTTTTCAGCATTTGAATTGTAATAATAATCATGATAAATGAAAAAGATTCGTCTGAGTTTGCCGTTGTTAGTTTTTTATGAAAGAAGGAAACAAACAAACCTGCATGGCACATTTATACTGTTGAACTCGAGACTGAACGCCGCTGATTATTTGAATGTTGGAGGAATTAACGTTTCCCACAACGACAGGTTGTTGCTGATGCTGCGGCGTTTCGACGGTTATGATCTGATCGGCGCTGACTGAAGGTGCCTTCTCGATGGTTTTGAGCGGATCTTCCTCGGGCGATCCCGGTCTCTCCTTCTCGGTGCTCTTCACATAAACTTTGCCCTCCTTGAGAAAATCGTCCGAGAATCTCAACGACGTGAAATACGACTCCAGCATACTTTCGGCGCTCACTACGGTATCCCTGAATTCGACGTAGGACTCCAACTTTCTCACGCAGTCGTGACAAATGACTTTTGGCAAGGAATCCTCTTCGTGTACCTTTGTGTAATGCACAATTTCAATGCTTCGGATTCCCAACAAATCGCAGGTTAAAACAATAACTGCTCGGTGCTCCGAACAGTTGAAGAAGTCAATTGGTGCGACGACCGACAAAACCATAGTCACAATTGTCGTTCATAACAAAGAAAACAAAGAGGAGAGAAAAGAAAAAAGAGACACGACCCATTTCAGAAGGATAATCTTGTGGAGTCCTGTCGACGACTGACAAGCGTTGAAGGGAGAGGATGAAAAAAGAAGTGAGAAAAAATAAACATTTGAACATACCTGAATGGGTAGGTAAGACTCGATCTTCGATTGCAACTGCCTTCTACGTCCTTCGTCCCGAAAAATGTTCATTTTAATGCCCTCGCTGCTCGTGCACAATCTGCACAGCTCGTAGTAATTGACCCTCCGATATCCTGACATGGTGTTGCAATTCCCGCCGAAAATTTTCGTTCCCACGTCGTTAAATTCTCGCGTGAAAATAATGTCCGACCGTTTATTCGCGATCGCGATACCGATCAATTCGTTACCGGCACATCGATGCGCATTATATTATCACAAACACACATGACACATTTGTTGACATCGGTGGGGGTTTCCTATGCAAGTTGCACTCGCGCGGCCATTTGCTATCTCGCAGCTCTCGAAACTTTTGTTCCTCTTCGATTATCAAGAACCGCCAAATGCTCGAACAGCGCTGTGGTGCTTCGTGGTCGATCACGAAGATAACGAATGCACGAAGATAGAACGGAAACTTTTGAATTGTGATTTACGAACGCCGTTACAGAACGCAGTTACGACGTGGGGCCGCTGAGAGGGACGGCGCCACCGTCGCTCGGATCCCCCTGGGGATGCGTTCTGAAACCCTACTCGAGTCAACTCACGCCGTTCACAAACCCATTCCAGCCGACTTTCGATTTGATTTTTCTGGATAATCACTTACATCGACATAGAGATATGGACTGCTGATGGCGTAGGAAAAAGTGTAATCGCGAAAGAACGAGATAAGTTGTGGTTCGGTTCACAACCTATTTCTTTCTGGTGCAAGCTGATTGGTCGAAATCATTCCCGGGATGATTTCGACCAATCAGCTTTGACGTGATCAAAAACGTTTGGAGCTCGTTCTCTGTCGTTTCGTCGCGAGCGCCCATGGCGCTATCTCTCTCGCACTCGTGGCGGATGTGAAAAGTTTCTTATTCCCTCTACTAGAATGAGATAGACTGTGAACCAAACACCAAACAATGGTCGAAATCATTACCGAGAATAATCATGGCATCAGCGGTCCATATCTATATGTCACCATACTCTTGCCTTTCCGAATATCGCGCGGTGGATGACAAATGGGCGACGAGCACGACGCGCTCCGTTACAAAAACAGCGGCCATCTTGGGTTTTTGTTACTTCCTACGCGAGCGCTCTCATGAAGTTCTGACGAACTAAACTCGTGCTTCCGACAAAAATCTGCTCACTTTCAGTGAAGTACGTGCATAACAGTTTCGTCTCCTTCCTCTCCTTCTGTCTATCCCCTCCATGGTTACGATACACCGCGAATCACGTGGTCGTCCAAAGCAATGTGGTCGGCGCGTGTCGATATTCGAATTTGTCATGCGACTAAATAATTAATTGTCGTGATAATACAACACAGTGACCGTGAAAAAATTTATTTGTGATATATTCGTAAACAATCATAAACCGCAAAAATGAAGAACAAACCAACGCGTCACAAGGAAACTAATACTTTCAAGGTAATAATCTCGCAACTTCTGGCATTAACCTCTTTCACGCAACACTCATAACACAAATATTTTTCTTACACATTTGCAGTTCAAAAAATTTTCGGACAGAGTTGCCGAAATCGACGTCGATGTTTTTCATCGTGTAGCACATCGCTATGAGGAACAACGAGAAGGTGACTTGGAGACGTTTTTTTATCAGACGTTACAAAAATGGAGCGTGCTCAATCTCACCGAAGGTTACACCGCGTTCAAAAAAGAAGTTCGCAATATAGTGACGCTTCCGCAATTATTGAATCGCAAGCAGGAGGTCATAGACATATTGATGAAATATCTGAAGCAAACGGACAATCGAGCCTACCTTCAGCCAATTTTAGCGTAAGTAGTTCTCTATGTCAAAGAGTTTACGGTAAAATCATGAATTTTGAGCGTAAGTTATCTAGAAACATGCTTGTTATCCAATGCTTATGTCGAAGCGATCGAGCATCGGAGACAATTATCTTTAATCGTGAGGGAAAAAATGTATACACGTATACATGTTGCACATCGCTCGCAGACCGAGTAACTCGCAATCCTAGGTTGTACTGCGTTTGCCTTTGGCCCTTGTACAACATATTTATAGAATCTTATATGGCGGTGACTATCTTAGCTTTCACAAAGAAGCACTGCTAAATAAACCCTTGAAAATTTCCCCCCTCCAACAGATTAGAAAGTGAACTCGAAATTGTTTTCTTCCTCACCCCATTGAGTGAGGTGTCTTTTAACAGGTCTCCTCAAATGCAATTCGAAATGTTGTGAGACCATATCATATCAACCCTTTAGTCACGAGATATTCGCTTTCAAAGTCCTCATCGGAGTGTCCACTCACCTTTAATTTCTAAACTATCAATTCAAAAAATCGGAAAAAAATTCCAGAATGTAGCCTTCAATAAGAACATTCAATCGAAATTATAACGAACACTGTAACAAAAATAGTTTACGAAAAATACTTTTTTTTTTTCATTCACAGATTGATCGTCGCAGTTGCCCGAGATCTTCAAAAAGAATTCTACGAATACTTTCCAGACTTTTTGTCCGTCATAATCGATCTGTTGCAAACGAAAGACGCCGAACAACTGGAACACACCCTCACGGCTTTGGCGTATCTGTTCAAATTTCTCTGGCGTTATTTGATAAAAAACGTCGATCGAACTTTCGAACTTTTGTTACCGCTCCTCGACGACTCTAAACCCCCTTACATCAACAATTTCGCAGCCGAAAGTTTCGCTTACGTAGTAAGAAAAGTACGAGATCGTGATTCATTCTTTCGTCTTGTTTTGCGAACGCTGCAAGAAAAACCCGAAGGAATACCCGGCTGCGGTAGACTGATGTTCGAAGTAATTTCGGGAACTACCGGACAATTGCATTCCTGCGCCGAACCGATGCTCAATCTGTACCTCGAAGCCCTGGAAACGGAAACCATCGATCGCCATCTCGTTTATTCCGTTTTGGAACAAATTTTCACCTGTCTGATGAACAACGTTCATCCACAAAAGTGCGACGTTTTTTGGCAAGTCATTGGAAAATTCATCGATCGTTATACAGAAATCGAGTACGTTACGGAAATAAATTCAAGCAAGAGAACCACAGTCACGTGTTTCTTTCGATTGTTAAACCTGGCGGTCAGTCATCGAAATGGTCGAATGCTCGAAAATCCTGTGACACTGATAAAAAAGCTCGTTCGGATTATCGACGTTTATCAAAATCACGAGGACGCATTGCGTTCGATAATCGACGTTTCCGTGGCCATTCTTTTGGCTTCACAGGTTAAACTCAATCAAGAAATTTCCAGCGAACTCGTGCTCAAACTTTTGTCCGTACAACACAAAGATCTGATTTTTCACATTGTCGAACGTCTCGTGGATTATTCCGCGTTCGAAACTCTCGTATTGCCACATTTGTTGCGACGCACGATTCGCGAGAGTTTCGACGTTCAAACGCTTCGTTTGTTCGCGAAAATTGTCGTATCACGAGCTCCGCCTCGTCTCGGTGGCGTAGGTTTGAAAAATTGGACGAAATTTACACTCGACATACGCGGAGCGTCGAAAATGGCTGTTGAATTTTTTCGCCAAGCTCTGGAATCCGTCACGAAGGAAGAAAATACATCGGAAAACGCTGTAAAAGCGATCATGATTCTCCCACATTTGAATCCTGTTCACGATGATTTTATTGAGATATTAAAAAATTCAATAATTTTTACCCATCGAAAACTCATTGACGACGATAAAATCGAGTCTGACGAAATTGAGAAACGAAGCTTCCTGCTTCTGATTGCCCTGGAATCGGCAGCTCACATTCTCAAACCCGACGCTTTTCACGATTTCGTGGACACTTTTAGCGACAGTTTGTTCGAATTGTCGCGAAAATATCCGGAAAACGAAAATATAATCAACGTCGTTGATCTAACGTTGACAGTTATTTCGGAATCCAAAAGACGAAACGATTATTTGACCATCGAAACATTCGATGTTATGAACGAATTAATGGCGAAAAAATTGTCATCGCCTCATCATCAAACACGACTCATCGTCACCCACATTTATTCACTCTTTCGTCATGTTAGTGAAATTCGAAACTTGGATGTGACGAGTGAAAATCCAGACGCTTTGGAACTCATGTTTCTGGCCGAAAACGAAGAAGCGAGCGTTCAAAAATATCGCGACAGACTCGTGCATCTTCAATCACTGACATTTCACAGTCAAGCGTTGAAAAATTTGCGATCCAAGTATCACGATTTACCTCTGAGATATCTCATGGGAAATTTGTGGATAAATTTTTCACTGATTTGGGATCCAGTTTGCAAAGCCATCGCGACTTACGCGACGAAAGATTGTTCACAATTCTGGCCGATATTTCACGCTGATCTCGAACGTGAAATTCCAAAACAAAATTCTTCGACGATATTCGACGATAAAAACGCCGAATCGTCGTTGTATCGATGTGACGTCGTGGCAACACTGGCCAATCGAAAATTGACATTGTACGATGAAAAATCGGATTGTTCGAATTACAAATTATTGTTGTGGAAATGCATGATGGAATTCACGGATTATTGCGAGGCGAAGAATCGTGACATCACGGGTTTGTTCATCGATAACGTGGAAAAAAATTATTTCAAATCGAACACGGAAAATGCAAAATCTTGGAGCATAGAAAAGCGAAAAATCGACGTTGACCCTCGAGAAGCAGATTCCATGGAACCGGAAAGCGAGGACGAGGACGAAGAAACCAAAGCTCCATCGACGCCATTACGAAAAAAAATCTTCCGCGGTCCCGGAAAAACTTTTGAGATTAAATTGCTCTTGGCCCAAATGAAGATATTCGCAAAAGTCAACAATCCTCGAACTCTCTATCGCGAATCGGAAATGAATAAAATTTACATGGATCTGCTTACATCGAAAAACGTGGAAGTACAAAAATCCGCATTGGATTGTTTATTCGCTTACAAACCGAAATATCTCGTTCCTTACAAAGAAAATCTTTACAGTCTGATAGACGAGAAAAATTTGAAGAACGAATTGGCGCGTTTTAGAATCGATCAGGAGAGCAACATGTTGAAGGACGAGCATCGCGATGGTCTGATGCCAATACTGATGCGTCTTATTTACGCGAAAATGGTTATGAGAATAGGCACGAAAACCGGTGGCAAAGGTGGAGCTCTTGTTCGACGTAAAATAATTCTACGTTTTCTCGCCGGCAGTCGCGAGGAAGAAATGATGCTGTTCACTCGAATGGCATTCAAACCTTTTGAAAAATTCGTTTCCCTCGACCTCGAAAGTCCACCAATAAATCTCGTGCGATTGATCGAAGCAGTCACGAGCCAAATGGATCTGTCCAACGTTGTACCACCGAAAAGATTGCGCAGCGCGGTCAATCTGCTCGCCATAATAATCGAACAATTCGGTGGAAAGATGCAGGAAAATTTGTTGCCACGTTTGTTGGCTCTTCTCGTTTGTATATTGTCACAGGCCAATGAAATTCTCGCGAGATCGGAAAACGTTCTTTCCGGTTACATTCCAACCATGAAGAACCTTCGAACCACGTGCATCGCCATTGTCGCCAGATTCTTCGCTCATTTTGAAAATTATCGTTGGAAATCCGACGAATTGGATGCCGTTTTCGACGTTGCGGTATTTCCATTTTTGGAAAAACTGCCGTTCGACGGTATACACAGTCCAACTGCGTTGCTCAAGCTTTTGGCCTCGTGGGCCGATAATCCACGTTATTATCGATTGCTCGTTAAACATCAAACCGATAATCCCAATCTAACTCCACTGCCTTACGTCATGAGACTGTTGCTGGGTCCGAAAACACATCCGTCGGTCGTCAATGCGATTTTGGAAATGTTGCAAAAAATGTTGACGCTTCAGGACGTTGAAAAAATGGAAACCGACGAAGAACCCATCGAACCTTTGACTGTCACGAACGTTCTCGATGTTCCCGGCTCTGCACCCGTCGAATTGAACTACGGTTCGGCCATTCTCATGCCTCACGTTGCGGAAATATTGCAATACATGAAGAAAAAATTGGAACGTTCGAGCAAGGGAATAAATCGTACGGAATTGATAATTCTCTCGCGTTTGTCGGAATTGGCTAAGGACGGTGAAACCAGCGACAAATTATTAACGCTATTGCTACCGATTCTCGTGAAGAGAGTCACCAAAGGTGAAACCGAAGAAATTGTTCTACAATTGTTGACCACGATAGTAAATCTCGTCAAAAACGTTGATAAACCGGAAATTCATTTGCGCGCGATAATTCCACTTTTGGGAAATGTTTCGTCGGTACCAGCGAGAAAATTGCTTCTACGATTGATGGAAACCATCGCCAATAATTCATCTGTCATCGATAAACGTGAGGCAATGATGAGCAATGCCAAATTGTTGACGAATCTCAACGCTTGGGATCAAAAATGGATCGAACAACCGGATTTCGAAAAGAGATTGGACGCTTTTGCGGAAATTTCCAAAGCCATTGACACTCAAAACGACAACGAGGAAGCTTCAATTTTGACGGTTGAATTTGGCGTCGCTGTTATACACACTTGTTACTATTTTTTGAGACACGAATCCGATTTGTCACTTCGCGATTCATCCGGACAATGTTTAAAAACTCTTGGACCAAAATTAGCGATAATGCATCGTGACAACAACACGAACAGACGTTATCTCATAGACGACACGATATTGTCGATCGTGAGAAACGGCATCCGCAGCAACAATGACGTTGTGAGAAATCAATCAATCGGATTTTTGGGAGCAATGGCGATGGAGTGCCCGGAAGTCCATCCGGTTCTGCGAGATTTGTCGATGTTGGCAAACCGAACTGACCGTGAAGTCGATTTCTTCGAAAATCTTCAACATCTTCAACTTCATCGACGAGCTCGTGCTTTGCTAAAATTTTGTTCTTTAGCCAAAACGTTCGTGAAACCACCGAATCCACGAACTCTCACGCAATTCATCTTTCCCGTGGCTTCGTCGTATTTGTGCAACGAAAATTACGCCAATAAAAATAGCATAGTTGACGCGGCGATCGAGACTGTGGGTACCGTTTGTCGACTTTTACCCTGGCATCATTATGAAATTATCATGAAATATTATCTGGACAAACTCGGCGGTAGCACGGAATTTCAACGACAAATCGTTCGTATAGTCGTCGCTATTTTAGACGCTTTTCACTATGATCTGTCGAAACTCAAGCCTGAGAACTCAAATTTCACGGAATCATCGTCAACCGAAAACTCGTTGGAACCAAAAACTGAAGTACCGAAAGAAATTACCGAAGATCTCGTAAATGAGGAAAAAGAGAAAGATCCGATCGATGAAACCACAGAGACGGAAGAATTGCTAGACGAAGCATTGAACAACGAAGAAGTTGCGGAAATTTCCGAAGAAGTTCACGAGGAAGAACCCAAAGAAGAGGAAACCATTCGACAAGTCACTGCAATGGAAAAACAAACGATTCTGTCGCAATACGTGGCAAAGAGGCTCGTTTTTGGAATAACCAACGTCCTACTACCGCGTTTGCATCGTTCCATAGTCGCTCGAACGCAACACGAGATGAGTCACAAGGTGAACAGACGCAAAACCGGTGCGGAAAGAGAAGAAGAAGAACTCACGAGAGTTCCCATAGCTCTGGCAGTTGTGAAATTGTTGCAAAAATTACCACAAGCCATATTGAACAGAAATCTTCCGGGTATATTTATGAAGCTTTGTACATTTTTGAAATCACGTTTGGATTCCGTTAGACGTGCGACGCGTGAAATTTTACAAAAAATCATGATAACATTGGGTCCGGATTATCTGCATCATTTGCTGAAAGAAATGAACAGTCTGTTGACGAAGGGTTTTCAAATTCACGTGCTTGCTTACACGATACACGCTGTGCTGGTGTCGTTAAAACCGTTTTTCAAGGAATCCCACATAAGGGAAAATCTTCAAAGTATATTGTCCGTTTGTAAGATCGATTTGTTCGGTCAAACGGCGGATGAAAAAGACGTGGCTGCTATTGCGAAAAGCGTGTCAGAAGCCAGATCGACGAAGAGTTACGATATTTTCACGATTATCGGACAATTCGTTGGGGAATCGTGTCTTTTGGATTTGATTTTGCCGTTGCGCGAGGTTTTGGGTGAAACGAGATCACACAGGACTGTACGCAAAGCTGTGGAATGTTTGAGACACGTGGGTCTTGGACTTGCGGACAATACGTTCGTTCCTGTGGAGAGAATGTTGATATTTCTTTATGGCATTGTTTCGGAAAGCATACCGGAATTGTTGCCCGTGAAGAAGGTGAATGTACTCACGGTGAAAGAGTGCGAGGCTATTGAACGACGGAAGAACGATTGTTACATCATTCCGGCTGAACCGAAGACCCGGATGGGCGTTAAAGCCACGGCTAAGACGTCGGCCGATACCAATGCCCATGTGATGATGGAATTTGCGTTGAAACTCTGTCATATTTTGTTGAAGAGGGAACGCGTTGCCGGCGAGGCTTTTCGACCTTATTTGGATCCGTTTGTGCCGATTCTGGCCGGTTGCTTGGACGCAAGACGAGTCAAAGTAAGTTTGTGATTTTTCGAAGATGGGGGAGAGATTAGAATTTTTTTTTCATGATTTATGTAATCAATTTCAAAAAGATGAAAATTGTTCATTGTACTTTGTTTCATCAACTATTCATAGATTGTATGAATAAAGTATAATCAATATAATTGATGTCCATAAGAAATAAAAGTCAAAATCTACGATGCAAGAGTGAAATATAGAAATCTTCAGAATGTAAGAAAAAAAAGTCGCACTTTGCCAAAGCTTCATGCAAAATAGAAAAGTAAAATATAAGTATATCTACTCGAGCATGCGTAATTCTTGCAATCGGTAAAACGAATGTCAATACGAATAATGAAGATGATAAAATTTTTCGGAGTGGTTGAAACATTTTTTTTATTCGAACCATCATTTTTATTGTTTATTGTGTGAATTCAATTCTCGGAGGTTTCTTAATGCACACGTTTGTTCATGCATAAAAATAATTTTTTTTCCCTCTGAATCGCAATATTCATTTAGAAATATTATAAATAAATAAAATAAATATTAATTGTAAAAAATAATGCGAGCCAATAGCCTTTTAAATGATGAAATGAAAGCTTGGGCCTTACTCTTTCAGTCTGTGAAGTGAAAAATGTTTAGGTTGATAGCAAAATATATTTGCCAATAGCAGTGAGAGAAATAAAAAATAAACGAAAGTTAATCGCGAATATCGAAATCTTTGTTTGTTGATAAATTGTTCATGGACTCAAAGACAAAGAGCAAGTTTTCACTCCATCCCATCGGGAAGCTCCTATTGGCACGCATTATTTCACTACAAGTCCTAAAAAAATGTCAACGATGTGTGTTTTTTGGGCGACTTTTGACCCTGTTTTTCTCGAAAACTTGAGCCAATCTACCATTTTCAAAGCCAAATTCGTGTTCTACGAAAAAAAAACCTACAAGAATCGGTTGTCACTTGTCTGATCTTTTTTTTTTTCGTTGGTCTGTGTGATGCATGATAAATATTTATAAATATGCCAATAATATTTTTCTTCTTTCTTTTTTTCAGCTGAGTACTTTGGCACTACAATGCTTGAACTGGGTCTTCAAGATGGATTTGCCAACAGTTCGTAAATCCGTGACCGAAATTTGCTCGTCGATATTCGCGATTCTTCACAAATACGCTGCCGCTGGTCTGAGCAAGGGTGACAATTTCGATCTCGTAATGGCATCGTTCAAATGCATGTCCGTGCTGGTTCGCGACGTGAAATACTTCAACATGACGCCCGACCAGACGAAAGCTCTCATACTTTACGCGGAACAAGATTTGCACGACAGTGACAAACAGGCGACAGCGTTTAATCTGCTCAAAGCGATAATCAGTCGAAAAATTATTGTTCCGGAGATGCATACGGTAATGGAAAAAGTCGCGACACTGAGTGTGACGTCCGAACTCGATCATGTGCGTCAACAATCGAGATCGGTATTTTACACGTTTCTCATGGAATATCCGCTGAAAAAACATCTCGACAAACACATATCGTTCTATCTGTCGCAATTGAGCTACGAGATGAAACCCGGACGATTGAGCGCGCTTGAAATGATTCACAATATCGTAACGGGCTTTCCTGTGGTGAGTTTTAATCGCTTTTGTCGAGTTCTTGGATTCGTTATTCAACGTCCCGTCTAATCGTACAATATTTTTTTTTAATATTCTATTTATTTATAGTAGCTTTAATATCGAAGGTTATTAGCGACAGAATAACGTACAATCTTGTAAAATGCGTAAAAACAAATATTTTTGCACGAAGAGCTTCAAAGAGAAAATTTGAAAATCTATAAAAAAAAAAGATTTCGAAGGGAAACATCGACGAATATAAAATTATAATTTTTCAGTCGAAGTCAAAAAATTATCGGAAGAAAATATTAACGAATATAAAACCATTATCTTTCATTCATTATAAATATTTTTACATGGAGAAATTAATGAACACATTCGAAATTAAAAAAAAAACTTCTAAAATAAAAAAAATTAAAAAATCAGCGAATAAAAAATTACTATTTTTCATTGGTTACATCAAATTTTCCCAGTGATAATTGCTTAGGAGCAAATATTTTTACATGAAGAAATTAATGAACACATTCGGTATTTAAAAAAAAACTTCTAAAATCGAAAAGTAACAACGAATTTAAAATGATTACTTTTAATTGGTTACATCGAATTTTACCGACGGTAAATGCTCAGAAGCAAATATTGTTATACAAAGAAATTATTCAGCAAATTCGAAATGAAATTTTTTTTTTCAAATCCCAAAGAAATATCAACGAATAAAAAATCATTATTTTTCATGGATTAAGTACATAAGTTTTAACCGTTGACGCTTGTTTAAGAGCAATAAAAATGTTTATAACGGACTGTACGATTATCCAGGAAATTCTCGAGAAACAATCGGGTTTGCTGTTCCTGATGGTTGGCGTGAGGCTGATAAACGACGAAGATCCAGCATGCAGAAAACTCTGTGCCAAGTGCATCAAAGAAATTTTAACGCGAGTACCGCACAATCAAAGAGTTAAACTCTTCGATATTGTCCAACTATGGATGAAAGATGTGAAGGTTTGTGAAAAAAAAAATTGTCAAATTAATTATTATCAATTTATTTACACCCTCGTAGCTAACTATCAAACTTTTTTCGACTTACAGATCACTCACAGAACTCTGGCTGCTCAACTCTGCGGAATTTACGTGACCGTTGAGAAAGAATCGTTCGAGTCCAAACTCTCGGACGTATTGCCTCTGATTCTCAAACAATTTCAAACCGAAGATTCGGAGACGCCTCCCGATGGACCCGGACGTTTCGTAAGATTGCAAAAACCAAAATCACGAGGAAAACGAAAATCGATGAATTTTACAATGCCCAACATCAAAGATCCCGAAAGAATGAAGGATCATCATTTGTTTCAAGTGCTACAACTCTCGTTGAAGATATCGGCGAATTGTCCGGCTCTTTTCAAGAACAAGGAACACGATAGCTCCGTTCATTCTCTAGCCGGTAAATTATATATTGCCTATCATTTTTTAGGATTCTGTAGAAGTCAGGGAATCCTTGTGGTTTCGGTCAATCCGTCCGTCTGTCTGTTAGCATGTCACAGTCCTCCCATTCTCTCATTTATGTACCAATTGACATGAAATTTGGTACGCAGACGTAGATCGATGACCCAAAAACAGAAATAACGTTTTAAAAAAATTTTTGACGCCCTCGCACAGATTAAAAAGTGAATTTGAATTTTTTTTGCTCACCCCATCGAGCGAGGTGTCTCTTCTCTTTAATAGGTCTCCTCAAATGCACTTCAACATTTTCGGAGACTTTTTCATTTCAACCCTTCAGTCACGAGATATTCGCTTTTAAAGTCGTCATCAGAGTGTCCCCTTGCCCCTCCCTAATTTCTAAACTATCAATTCAAAAAATGGGGAAAAATCAAGGAAGTAGCTTTCAATTAGTACATTTAATCAAAATTATAACAAACACTGCATCAAAAATAGTTTACGAAAAATACAAAAATAATGCTTTTTCGGCTGCAAGCTAATTTTCCAAGGTAAAATGGCTCCGATTGCGTGTCATGGTTATAAACATAGCTTCAATGAAATTTCAAACTAAAAAAATAAATAAATTATGGTAGCCATCCAGATTTTTATAATTGTATGATATAATTTTACAAAATTATATTATATCTGTAATATAATTGTGAAAATTACATCTTTCGTCAGTGGACATTACAGAGGGATTACGGAACCCTCTCATGTGCGTGCTCAACACGCCACTTGACTACTTTAATTTTTACAACTGATGAGTTATTTTCACCACGAAAATATGGAAAATTACAATAAGTTTATTTCAATACTTTGCTCGATGATCAGTAATGATCTGTGGTGTTACTTTTACCATCGAAGACCATTTTCTATTAAACTCGTGAAACAATTTTTTTATATGAAAAAAATTTATTTTTCCATTTTTTGAATTTTTTTTCACAGTGTACAGTCAATCGCTTTTGGGACACCCGCACTTGTGGGTGCGATTGGCGGCAACGCAGCTCATAGGTTTCGTTCTTGCCGGCCTCGATGAGAATAAAATATCGCGGCTTCTCAAAAATCCCGATGAAATCGAAATCGACAGCGGTTATGTTTATTCCGATCCAATGGAAACGCTGAGAAGTTTGAGCCTCGATCTCATGGCTCAACTGCAACCGGACGTCGAGTTCGAGGAATTGGCTAATCAGGTGGTGAAGAATCTCGTATTCGTCGCTCGAGTTGTCAAGTGTCTGAAAATCGAGCATCAAATCGTGAAGAAAAAAACCAACGAAAACGAGGAGATCGAGGAAAGTGGTCAGAACGTCGATATTTCGATTCTTTGGTTGGTCAGACGAATGCGAAAGTGCATCAACGTCGAGATCACCCAAGCTCCTAAATCCACTCACGTGGTAAGAAGAAATCATCGATATTTGCGTTTTATATGATAATTTGGATTTTCGAAAAATTCACAAACAAAATAATAATTGTAAAAAGAATAATAATTAGTATTATTAATTTTTGTGGGTTTCGTACCGATAAAAAACCGAAGAAAAATCCCTTATAATATCACTCGGGCGTTTTGTCCATCTGTCAAAAAGATATTGTGAAAAATATGCGAAAATAAAGCCGTTCCCCACCCCTTCTCACTTATTTTCAAAACTAGTGGACCTAAAATTTGAAAAAAATCAGACAATATAACGCCTTACTCGAAGTTTACGGAAAAATTATAACGAAAGTCCTGGGTCTCGTATATTTCTAGAAAAATTAGTTTTACAAAATCATCAACTCGCACTCGATCGATTTTTTGGTTTGTTTCTTTGTTTCCAGCGAATGTCGGTATTCAAATGGATCGCCGGTGTGATAGCGACGATCTCCGTGGATCAACTGAAACCCGTTTTGTTTCAAATAATGTCGCCGTTGGTGCGTGAAATGTCGACGACGGACGAGTCGAACGCACCGTTGCGACAGTTGGCCAAAGAAGTAGCGACAATGATAAAAAAGAGTTTGGGCAACGACGATTACGCTCGTGTGCTCGTCAAGGTGCAACAAAGATTGGACACGAGAAGAACCGAACGTAAGAAAATTCGCACTCAGCAATACGTGACGGATCCGGAATTGGCCGCGAAACGCAAAATTGCGAGACAACAGAAGAAGAAGGAGGCGCGGAAGCGAAGAATGACGATACAAAAGGGAAAACGAACGGGAACGAAGAGACCGAGAAAAGAAATTGATTTGGAGGTAGCGTAAGATTTATTTATCGGCAAACTTTGTGAGCTGATTTTGTGCAAAAATTTGTTGGGAAAAACAAAACATTATCAACGACGCCTAATATACGAATCAGCGATGTATAAAAGAATATTCGTTATATCGTTTGATATATGAAAATCGTTTTTGATATTTCTTCACCCACATGTACGTACATACGTACGGACAATTACGATCAGATCATCGGAATTTTACACGCTTATGCATTAATTATTATTTTTCAAGAATTATCGATAAATATAGTTTACACGAAAAATGAACCTCGTGCAAAAAGTGTTTTCAGCCTAATTTAGGTAATAATTTTTGCTATTTTCGCTTTATTTTTTCAAAGAAGCGTTATTGAGAAATAGCTAATAAATCGATAATAATAATAATGAAATAACATTTCACCTGAAATCGCCAAAACAAGTTAAAAAAAATCAAACTTAAAAGAGCAAATAAACATTTGTAATTTTCACGGACGCTTGAAAGATTCACTTTTATATTTCAAATTCTAGTAACTGTAATTCCAAGAATAAAATAACTTCCCTATAATCGGGAAGTCAAAAAAGACCGAAAAACCGAATTTTTGCCGAAATTTCGAAAACGCTTCATTGGAAAAATGATCGAGCACGATTTTCTTTCTCAGCGACCCTAAATTAGTCTGTATAACATTTTTTGTTCATTAGGTTCTCGCAGAAAAGGAAAAATTTGTAAACTAGTGTAATTAAAGCTAAATTTGTGTAAAATTATATGAGAGCATTTTATTCTTATATCGTTATGTCGTACTCGTTGGTGTATTAATATCGCATAAACTGTACATAACAATTTTGTTATAAATCTATGTTCAGAAAAATAATTTGTTGTGGTTGTTAATTGATCATTGGTGCGATTTATTTTGGTCATCGCGTAACTATCGAATCGGACGCCGAGTTATGCATCGCGTATAGCTCGCGAGCAGCGTCACGATTCCCGATTGCGTTTCTGGAATACTCAATGATTATACGATGGTCAGAGTGGGGGGGAGGCGGAAAAATTGTCACAACTGCGAATATTCGATATTTTCGTGAAGAACAGTAATTAGTTGGCTGTAGACGTGGGAGGAGTTTGATAGCACCAATAATTCCAAATTTTAGCGGCTTTCACGGTACTTAAGCCGTATTCGGAAGATCCACCATCATTGCCCATGCTCACCGGAATACTGTCAATTGTAGCGAGTTTTCTCATTTTCGTTGATGTTTTTCACGTTAACATCAGCAGCAAACATTTTTTTCGAATTTATTTCACAAAATAATTTTTCACATGTGATCAAGTTAATCGTTCCTCAAGGTAAGAGTTTAATACATCTTCATGATATGTCATAAATTAAGCTATCGCATTCAGCGAATAAAAATGTGTTGTGCATAAAAAAATTTGATTAACGTAAAAATGGTTTTTACGTTATTTACGATATTTTTTGTTTTACAATAAACAAAGAATATTCTGTAAAACGAAAAATGAAGATCATTCATCGTTTCATAATTGCATCATTGTTGCTAATATTTATTTCTTAATTTTTTACTTTCGAAACTATCAAAAAATTCGAAAACTTCGAATGTAACAATGTTTCCTCGTAAAAAACCAAATTTGAATAAATATCCTTGTAACTCTATGAAAAAATCTATATCTTGATACGCTATCGTAAAATTATAAATGATAATTATTTTTTTCAATACGGAAATTGAAAAAACTTTATAAATTTAAAAAACGGCAGATTGCCTGTTTTCTCTAATTTTTTATGTTTTAATTTTTTTATTGTCGTGGGGGAGGGAGAAAACTCTTTCAAAAAATCGGAGACTGTCTTTGGGTTACTCCAAACTGAAAAAAAATGGACGACAATTTTTCAAAGGAGTGAAAATTTTGACCCACTCGAATTGAGACGTCGATCCCCATATATACGTATATATATATAGAATGTAAGCTAAATGTAGCTATATATATCGGTATTAGAAGTTCAATGGCTGAGTGCATGGCTGATCAGCTTCGGTCGAGCACGTGCGTGACTCTAGTGTCACGTCAATCGTTGTTCCTGTGATTGAGAATTGCGACCAATCGGCGTGAAGCGACATACGCCAAAGGGAGAAGCGTAGATGAAAAAACAAAAAAAACGATGCCGGGATAATTGTAGAAGCGCTTACGACTAAACGGTTTCAAATTACTCACACGTGAACCGCGCGACCGTCGAGCTCGGCCATGATCGCCGTTATTTTACTGACGATCGCTGTTAGCTTGCTAGCATTAATTGTCGAATCGAGGCTAAGAAAATACGGACGGACACCACCGGGTAATTATGATTTTCAATATTATTTTTATTGTTATTATTGTTGTTATTTTTGTTATTATTGTTATTGTTGTTGTCGTTCTTGTTCTTGTTCTTATTCTTATTCTTATTCTTGCTCTTGTTCTTGTTCTTATTATTATTATTATTGTTCTTGTTGGTGATCTCGTTATTATTATTATTATTATTATTATTATTATTATTATTATTATTATTATTATTATTATTATTATTGTTATTGTTGTTTTTGTTTTTTTTTTGTTATTGTTATAGCATTGTTTTATGTTGTGAAAAGTGTGCGGCGTTATTTTTTTTCCATTGTAAAACAAATTCGTTTGAATTTAATTCGTATATAGATCGCTCTATTATGTCAATACTTTCTGCTGTGATATATAATTTGTTATGCAATATATATTTGACAATCATAGAACAAACTTTCATCAATAGGCATAGCCGAATGAGAATACTGAAACTGCCCCCAGTGAGTTTTCAAATAACACTGCGCCCATGGTCTCCTTATAATTGAAAACAAAAATTCAAATTGCAACAATCAAAAGTAAATTACGCCGATTATCGTCGTTCAGTGTTCTTCAATTGTAGTTTTACAATAAAATGTTCGGAAAAAAAATGTCCCAAAATTATATTTAGTAAATGTCCCAATAATAAATGTGCCAATTGATAATTTCGATGACTTTTTTTTTTTTTTAAAGGTCCTTTTCAATGGCCGGTGATTGGCAATCTTCGGCTGCTTCGGCACCTAAGCCAAAAGCATCGTGGACAGCCACGAGCGTTTCTGGAACTCACAAGACGATACTCCAGCAATTTGGTGTCACTGCGTCTCGGAAGAACCAACGTGATTGCCGTTTCCGGTTACGAACAGATACAGAAGATTCTAGGATCCGAGGAATTCGACGGTAGACCGTGGAACGAATTCATCAAATTGCGAAACATGGGACTGAAGAAAGGTAATTTGAGTCACGGTGGCGAATTTTTTCCCGGACGTTAAAAAACGAAGAAGGAATGCGTTGTAATATTTTTTTTTTTTGTGATTAATTCTTGGCAATTGCGATTTTTCAGGAATCACCATGTCAGACGGTCCCGAGTGGAAGGAAGTTCGAGCTTGGCTCGTGAAATCATTGCGACAGGTTGGATTTGGACGCGCCGCAATGACGAATCACATAAAAGACGAGCTGATACATATTCTCGATGACGTGAAAGACGGTGGAGTGGTTTGTATGCGATCGCTCGTAGCTCCGGCTACGATAAACGTGATTTGGGCAATGGCGACCGGAAAACCATTTCGTGGAAAAGACGGATCCAGGTGATTGTAATTTTATTTTCAATCGTGTCGTTTTTGGAGTTTTCTTTTTTTTTGACAATAATTTTGAGTTTATTGCGATGAAACCGAGTGAATATGTTTATCGATACTATCAGACAGGTATGGGGCATTTATTCAATGAAAATGTATTTTGAATACGTTTTCAAACAGATAACTATGATTAATTATCATGCAAGAATCAATATTTTCACATTTATGTAACAATTATGAATAATTCACGTTAATTGTTATTTTACAGTGGATTGAAATATTTAATAAATCCGGTAACAAAAATCCATTATCATTCAGTCTGAAAAGTACTTGATATATATTTTTATTAAATGAATGACCATCCTTGTTATTGAATAATGCAAGTTTTTTTCGTCACAATATCATCGCAATCGATCGTAAAAAAAAAATTTTGTTTTGGGACAAAAGCAATAGTTTGCTTCAAATTGGAAATTTTTTCATAAAAGAATTTTCATAAGTACCTCAATATGTGAATATCATTATAAATGATTTAATATAATGAAATAAAAATGAAATAATATAATATAAATGAAAAAAATTGTATCAGTTCCTCAATATGTGAATATCATTATAAAATTTATAAAATTCCCAATTTTGCACAGTCTGAGAAACTTCAATGATCTCATGGAACGAAGGGCAAAAGCGTTTGACATGGCTGGTGGCATGCTCTCCGTATTTCCGTGGATCCGTCACATAGCACCCGAAGCATCCGGTTACAAAGTTCTCGTAACGTTGAACAACGAAATAAAGAGCCTACTGATGGTTCGTTCTATCCACAATTTTTAATCTCAAAAAACGCATTTTTTAACGGAAAAATTTAATTAATTGAACATTTTTATTTTCAGAAAGCCATAGAGGAACACAAAAAAACATACGTGGCGGGTGAATCTCGGGGTGACCTGATAGACATGTTCTTGAAGGAAATGTACGACGGACAAAGACGCGATTCGATATTCAATGGTAATTTTTTTTTTTTTTTTCGTTCGACTCCTTCGATAATTCTTATTTATTAATCGTTAATCGAACGAATTTTTTTCTACAGACGATCAATTGTATTTGATTCTGTTGGATCTGTTGATCGCGGGTTCGGTCACCACGAAAACAACTCTCGACTTTCTGTTTCTTCGCATGACGGTGCATCAAGAAATTCAGGGTCGATTGCACGATGAAATTGATTCTGTCATTGGTTGCGATCGACTTCCCGATCTCAACGACAGGCCGAAGTATGATTTTCACGATTTTACTTGAGATTTCGTGATTCATTGTAATTGCCATAATGCTAAGCAAAATTAACCCTTTCCAGTCGCACTGGGTCGATTCTACATAGTCTGTTTCAAAAAACGATTGCGAGCAAACTATTCGTCCAAAGTGGTTGAAAAAAATTGTGAAACATACTTTGAACCTTCTGGATGATGTACGAAAAATTTATTTAGAATAAATAAAATGGCAAAGTGTTGAAAAATATTCCTTCGGGCGCCAGGAAATATCAGATATTTGAGCCGAGAGTAAATCGAGGGGGTCCATTCTATTCAGTGTGACTGTGGAGGGTTAAAGTTGAATCGTTTATTATTATTATTATTATTATTATTCCACTCTTCTCGGACTTACACATTTTGTCCGGTGGTTTAGTAGAGAAACACGCGGACCATGGTCAAGCGTGTTCTCTTTACAACTGTTAAATTACATTATATTACACTTACGCTAATATAATACATGAATCTTATAGTCTATTATGTTACATTTATGCTAATCCAATACATGAATCTTATGGTACATTTAGGAACTTTCGAGTTAGTGAGCACGTATCTATAATAACGGATTTTTGTAGTTGAATGTATGTTTTCGGGTGAAGTTGTATGGCTCTAATGTATCTGTGAATATCGTGTGGTATGACTCCTGTAGATGATAGGATGATTGGTATTATTTCGACTTTTTCCTGGTGCCACATGTCTTTAATCTCTTCGGCTAGTTGAATGTATTTTTCTATTTTTTCTCCGATTTTCTTTTGTATGTTTCCGGTGTTTGGTATCGATATTTCAATGAGTTGGGTGATTTTCTCTAGCTTGTGTATGAGAGTGAGATCTGGTTTGTTGTGTGGTGTTGTCCTGTCTGTAGTGATGCTTCTGTTCCAGTATAATTTGTAGTGTCTGTTTTCAAGTATGTTCGGTGGTTGGTATCTGTATATGGGTGTGTGTTCTTGTATGAGGTTGTGTTTAATGGCCAGTTGTTGATGGATGATTTTTGCGACGTTATCGTGTCTTCTAATGTATTCTGTGCCCGCTAATATTGTACATCCGCTTGTAATGTGGTCTATTGTTTCTATATGGTGATTACACAGTCTGCATTTGTCTGTCGTTGTGTTGTGGTCTTTGATTATGTGTTTGCTGTAGTATCTGGTGTTAATGACTTGGTCTTGAATTGCGATCATAAATCCTTCGGTTTCACTATAAATATTGCTTTTTCTGAGCCACATGTTCGATGCTTGTTGGTCAATGTATGGTTGTGTCAGGTGGTGTGGGTGTTTGCCGTGCAGTGTTTTTTGTTTCCAGTTTTCTTTCTTTATGTCCGTCGTTATAATATTGTCTGTAGGGTTGTATGTGTTGTTATTGAATTTTAGTGGTGTGGCTGATGTGTTTGCGTGGATGATTGCTTTGTGTATGTCGCTGGTTTGTGCTCGTTGTATGAAGTATTTTCTAAGGTTGTCTATTTGATTGTAGTTAGCGTTTCTGATGTCAATAAATCCTCGTCCTCCGTCTTTTCTGTCTATTGTGAATCTTTCTATTGCTGAGTGGATGTGGTGCATTCTGTGTTTGTAACATTCTGAACGTGTGAGGGTGTTGAGCGATTCTAGGTCTGTGTTGCTCCAGTTTACTATTCCAAAAGAGTATGTCAGTATCGGTATTGCAAATGTATTGATTGCTATCGTTTTGTTTTTCGCTGTTAGTTCCGTCTTCAGTATTCTAGATAGTCTGTGTTTGTATTGTCTCTTCAGTTCGTCTTTGATTATTGCGGGTTCGATTCCTATTTTCTGTCTGTAGCCCAGGTATTTGTAATCGTCTGTTTGGTCCATTGCTTCTATGCGATTGTTATTGTTGTTGTCGTCGAGTATGTAGTCTTCTTGTTTAGTTTGTTTTCCTCTAATTATACTGTTCTTTTTGCATTTGTCTGTTCCGAACGTCATGTTTATATCTGTGCTGAAAGTTTCTGTTATTTTGAGTAGGTGGTTAAGTTGGTGGTTTGTTGCTGCTAATAGTTTGAGATCGTCCATGTATAGTAGGTGGGTGATTTTGTGTGGGTGTGTTCCAGTGATTTTGTATCCGTAGTCTGTCTTGTTTAGTATGGTAGATAAAGGGTTCAATGCCAGGCAGAACCAGAAAGCACTTAGTGAATCTCCTTGATATATTCCACGTCTGATCGTTATCGGTTGTGATGTTATATTGTCTGTGTTTGTTTGAATGGTCAGTGTAGTGCTCCAGTTTTTCATTATCGTGTCCAGGAAATCTATTAATTTGGAATCGACTTTATATATTTTTAATATGTGAATTAACCATGAATGAGGTATGCTGTCAAAAGCTTTTTTGTAGTCTATGTATGCAAAGTGCATTGATCTTTGTTTGATTTTGGCCTGGTGTGTTATTTCTGTATCTATTATTAACTGTTCTTTACATCCTCTTGCTCCTTTGCAACATCCTTTCTGTTCTTCACTAATTATGTTGTTGTGTGTTGTGTGTTCGGTAAGTTTTTGTGTAATGATAGAAGTTAGTATTTTGTATATTGTCGGTAAACAGGTTATGGGCCGGTATTTTTCGGGATTCGTTGTGTCTGTTGCGTCTTTCGGTTTCAGGTATGTCGTTCCTTGTGTGAGTGTATGTGGCATTGTATGTGGTCGGGTCATGTACTTATTGAATAGTTTAGTTAGAGGTGAATGCGTTGATGTGAATTTCTTAAGCCAGAAGTTTGCTATTTTATCTCTCCCGGGTGCCCTCCAGTTCTGCGTGGCATTGATTGTTCTAGTTACGTCTTCTTGTGTGATTGTTATTTCGGGCATCTGTTGTATTGTACTGTATTTGTCCGTTTCTGTCTGTATCCAGTGTGCGTGTTGGTTGTGTTGCGTTGGGTTTGACCATATGTTTTTCCAAAAGTGTTCGACGTCTTTTATGTTTGGTGGTTGGTTTACTGTGATCTTTGTGTCGGTTAGTGTTTGGTAAAACTTTCTCTGATTAGTGTTGAATGTTTGGTTCTGTTTCCTTCTGTTATTGCTTTTCTTGTATCGTCTAAGTCGTTTGGCTAGTGCTTGTAATTTTTGTTTTTTTTCGTCTAACAGTTCTATTGCTTCTTGCTTCGATTTGACTTGTATTGTTTTTTGCTTTTTGTTTGATATTCTTTCCGATATGATTTGTGTTAGCTGACCGATTTCTTTCCTTAGTTTTTGTATTTTGTTCTGTAGTCTGTGCTGCCAAGCTGGCGTTATGTGTTTCTGAGGTCCGTTAGTCGTGTTTGTTTCTTTCTGTGTGTTGTGTATTCTTATTGTCGTGAGTGCTCCGGTGTATATTAGTAGCTGGAGGTCTTCCATAGTTGTATCGTCGTTAATTTTGTTGTGTATGATTGTATTGATCTGCGTTATTGTCCTCTCGATGTGTTGGTTCTCTGGTAGTCTGTGTATGAACGGTCTGGTGTCTGTGCTCGCGTTTTCGTATTGGATGAATGTTAGTTCGAATTTGTCTTCTATTTCTGTTCTTTGTGTCAGGTCTTGTAGTGTTTGTATTTGTTGTTGTTGTTGTTGTTGTTGTTGTTGTTGTTGTTGTTGTTGTTGTTGTTGTTGTTGTTGTTGTTGTTGTTGTTGTTGTTGTTGTTGTTGTTGTTGTTGTTGTTGTTGTTGTTGTTGTTGTTGTTGTTGTTGTTGTTGTTGTTGTTGTTGTTGTTGTTGTTGTTGTTGTTGTTGTTGTTGTTGTTGTTGTTGTTGTTGTTGTTGTTGTTGTTGTTGTTGAAATTCTGTCTGTGGTTGTTCAGTTGAATTTACTTGTTCGTGTTCGTGTTCGTGTCTGTTTGTTTGTTGATGCTGATTATTCTCTGTTTGTTCTCTTGATTGTGAATTGGTTCGTTCTAGTAATTGACGGGCCTGTTGTTTGATGTTGTCGAGTTCTGGTTGTGGTATTCTATTGTTTCTAAAGATGGTTCTAACTTGATCTGCTAAACGTTGTTCTGAGATGAAGTGGAGTTCTGGGAATGTGTGGATGAATGCGGTATGTAATTGTGAACGGTATGAAATTCTATTAGTTCCTAAATTAGTTATTTGATAGTAGCAGAGGATGAGGTGTCGGTTGATAGGGTCTGACCATCTCATCCGCTGTCTTCGGTGTCCAGCTAGGGTGGTTGCAGGCATGAGATCCTGCAAAACACTACTAGCTGGTGCTGTCTCGCTGTCCGTTTCCGTAGCCGTGTCCGTGGAGTTGGGTTGATCGGGTGTAGGGTTCAGGCGGTGTTCCCGACCATGGCATCGCCTGTCCGAGGCTTCTTCTTCGTCGTTGAAAACCTAAAAAACACACTATAGGGAGGTTACCCCTATAGTGGTTTGGCTAGGGTCCGCGTGTGTGCCATACACGTAAGGCATTAGATGCCCTCCCCTGCGGGATATTATTATTATTATTATTATTATTATTATTATTATTATTATTATTATTATTATTATTATTATTATTATTATTATTATTATTATTATTATTATTATTATTATTATTATTATTATTATTATTATTATTATTATTTCAATTACAGATTGCCGTATACCGAAGCGGTGCTTACGGAATCTCAAAGAATACAAACGGCCACGCCGATAATCGGACCTAGACGAGTATTGCGCGAGTGTAGCATCGACGGATATACGATACCAAAAGACACGTGCATACTCATCAATCTATGGAGCATTCACATGAATCCGGAATATTATCCCAATCCGGAATCATTCGAACCGGAACGATTTATCAAGAACGGATCTTACGTTCCCGACGAAAAGCTCATATTCTTCGGTCGAGGTACATATATGTATATATAAACACTAGCAAGATATAAATATAATGAGGAATATTCAGAAGGTCCAAAATTCCGAACGCGCCATGCTTCGAATGACAATGTTATGAACGGTCGTGGTGCAGAATGACATTGCAGCGAATCGTCAAAGCTCCGAAACACTTTCCGGCCTTCGAGCTTTCCCCCGCGTGAATTATCAAAGTAAGATATACGCCGTCGCTGACTTTTTTTTATATGAAATTCAATTTTGTGCAACCTTGTTCATGTGAACTTTTGGTCTATATAGCGTTGTTTAACCAGGGTTTGGACGGAAAGGTAAAAATGCATCGAATTTATTATTGTTTTTACCTTCCCGTCCAAACGCTGGATAAACAACGCTATATAGACCAAAAGTTCACATAAACAATTTTGCAGAGAATTGAATTTCCGATAAGAAAGTCAGCGACGGCATATATCTAACTTTGATAATTTCCGCGTGGAAAAGCTCGAAAGTCGGGCAATGTTGAAAACTGCGCCGACTGGTAGGCGTTCGGAATTTTGGTTCTTCTGAACATTGTGCATTCGGATTTTCGAGCCCCAACCACTATTACATAATACATAATATTGTGCACACGCAACTCTGCGAATATTACATTATCAATGTTTTCTCTGATTATATACATATATAATGTATACATATAATTATATATATATATAATCCTACGAGGATTTTGAGTAAAGAATGTCGTAAGCTAAGTCAACAATGGGTCGAAGACCAATTACAACCATTTGCAATATATAAAAATCTTTAGTCCGACTTCGTTTTGTTGTGTAAACTTTGGAAGCGCACTTTGCAAAACTATGTCGTTAACGTCGCGCTTGAAATGTCTTCAACCCATTTAGACACTCATTGTCGGCTTCCGTAGTTTCATTTATTTCGTTTTTTTTTTGCGTAAAACGAAAAAAAAACTACCTGGTCGAAGAACGTTTAGCGATGATCATGTAACGAAACGCTCGAATGTTTCTCAGGCCACAGAAGATGTCCCGGCGAAGCTGACGCGAGAGCGGCCGTGTTTCTGTTCTTCGTTGGTATTATGCAACGTTTCAAATTGTTGCCAGTACCGGGACAAGAAGTGCCCGATGTCGAGCCCAATCCCGGAATTACCATTTCAACGAAACCGTATGAAATTCTTCTTGTTCCTCGTGTGTGCACCGAGAAAAAAACGTAATTCAGGAAACGTTTGACCGAACAAACGATTACATCGAAGCAGAGATCGGCGCGTTTGAGTGGAAAAAGTATTTAAATACAGGTTTAAATAAAAAAATTCTTTTTCACTTAGTATTTGTTTCCGGAATAAATACAAATATTTTTTTTCACTCTGTATTTATTTCCGATTTGAATAACGAGTGGTCTTTCACTCAGTATTTAAACTCGAAAAAATAATAGATACTAGATACTGTAAGAGTCAAGGCAAGTCTAAAATATACCATCTTCTGATTGAGGTACGTAGTACTTTGATGTGGCAACGTCGCGTGTTATGATGTCGATTAGAGTGAGAGAGAGAGAGAGAGAGAGAGAGAGAAGATGGGAAACAAACGCGCAACGTTGCCATGTTTACTGGATCACGACCAACTCCTGATATAAACTGTATTTTCCTGATGTTTATTTGCTTATTATTATCATCACAGTCTCCTGATCTCTACCATCAAGTGCCCAAAATGTTTTCCGAATATTCAACTTGCAGCTTAAGTGTTTTCATTAAAATCTGACGAGGACTTTTTGTATTATATCAAATTGAGCGTGATTTTCCATAAGGCTCCATGTTAAACGTGTGAAAATACAAGTCTTGATATCTTTTTTCACGCGCTCCGGAAAGCCATACAAATTTAACTGAACGTTTTTCTTATCAATACCTATAAGTATGCCAAGTTTTAGGAAAATCTGACGAGGAACTCTCTTGTCGAGGGTACTACCTTAAATCGAAAATAAATACTGATTGTGAGTGAAGAAGAAATTCGTATTTTATTTTCCTTTTAAATACATTATGCCCATCCCTGTATCAAAGTTTGTTTCAATGAATACGGATGGGAAGGACCACTCGTCGTTTCATCGTCTTTTATTCCTGGGCCACGAGCGATCGAATAATTTACAAAAATTATTGAAAATTAAAGCACCATCATGATGTGTCTTGCACCATGTTAAGATTTGCATTAGGTGTTTGCGTCGAAATCAAATTGCCAAAATCCACAAAAGTCAATTGAACTTGACCAAATCTCAGACTGTATCATAAATCTGCGAAAGCTCGATTCGAAAAGCGATTTGCGAGAATGTATGGATTAAAAAAAACAATTATGTCAACCTTTTTTTTCGTCAATATGAATAAAGGAAACTGAAATTCGTAATTGTTTCCATGTTTCAATGATCGTTTAAAATATTTCGTGATGTATTATCGTCACGATCGACGAGTCAGGATCAGATTATACGGTTTTGGAGAAATCACAAAGCCATCTGTGCCTTGCAGACATGGAGGACCGTGTTCATTCGATATTTCAAGGTCGAAATTATGAAGAACGTGGGTGAAGAAGAGAAATAGCGAAGAACGTGCCATTATCTCGCCGGGACATCGTCTTTTTCCTGCAAACGAAAGGTAAATGAATGTCGAGTTATTTTTGCGTATGACAAAAACAGTTATTTTTTACGTATTACGTAAAAAAATCGTTACCTAGACCGAACTGCATGAAATCGTTGTTTCTGTTGTATTGACCATTCGCATCGAGAAAACGTTCGGGCAGAAACTCGTCGGGTCTGTCCCAAACTTGTTTGTCGTTGTGGGCACTATGGAAACTCATCAGGACAACCGTGTCCTGTGAAGTGATAAATTGTCGGTACGTGAAAAAAATAATTGTAGTCAATTTTTGTAAAATTGGGAGTTAATTTTTTTTTACCTTTGGGATTTCGTAACCTTCGAGTGAAACATCTTTCGTCGTGTTATGGGGAACGCCTAGAGGTGTGAGGATCAGAGTTCGTTGTGCCTGTTACGAACACATTTAGATACAATGAAAATGCAAAGAAAAACATAATAATTATGTGACCGTCAAAGATATTTGACTCGATTTTTGAAAAGGGGGTTTGATTCGACCCACATAAAAAATTCAACCGTTAGGCATTTAAAATTATAGTGCAATATTTTTTTTCGAAAGGTAGATTTTTGAGCTTGAATTTAAGCTTTGATTAACCGAATTTTGTCGTTTTTGCAGAGAGTTATATATATATATATATATATATATGTGTGTATATATTTTATTTTTCCAAAGTATTATTTCACGAGTTTGATAAATTATTGCTCAAGTTTATTTGTGAATATCATATTATTTCATAATTTTATTATAAAGTCGAAGGTTCGAGTGAAATGCATGCATTATTTCAGATCTTCAGACAATATTAACCATATTATTTTGTACGAAGCTTTGGCGAAGTGCGATATAATTTTTTAGCTACATTCCTAAGACTATATTCTATACTATATTCAATTCTTCGTTTGCTTTCGAGAGAGTCCTGAATTACCGATGTTATTGGATAGCAAATATATATATATATGTATTTTTTTCTATTGCAAAATAATTTAATATCAATTATACTTTGTTCAATCAACCCATTAAAAGTTGAGGAAACAAAGTACAATCAACGATTTTATTTTCAATTAAATTTATATTAGGTATATTTACTATAGAAATTTATAGAAGGCAAGATCGATCTGACTCCCCTTTTCAAAAATGGGGTTAAAAGAAATAAAATAAAAACCTCAGCCAGAAAAGCTTCGACCCTGGGCATAAGCTTTGCGTCCTCGAGCACTGGATCACGATCCTTGCCAACAACAGCGTCCAAATCTTTTTGCAGCGTCTTCACCCATTCGGGATGAAGAGCCAGAAAGGCGAAGATTATCGCAAGTGCGTCTGTCGTGGTTTTTATTCCGGCCAAAAAAAGATCGAGCCACAATACTAGTATATCCTCGCCTGTAATAATAAGAATGATGTTTCATTAGTTATCATCACAAACTTTATGATGAAAAAGTAAAAAAAAAAAAAAAATGATTATCGTCAACTTTACGATCGAACGGCCGTGCTTCGGGATTTTTCTCGGCATTCATCATTTCCAGAATGAAAGCATCTATGAGTCCCGCGGGTTCCTGAACTTCGGATCTCATTATTTTTTCGCGTTTGTCAATTTCGTCGCCGAGAAATGCCCAAAGTTTTTCCAATACCGACATAAGATCGTTGTAACCGGACAATTCGGGAATAATGTGACGTAAAATTGGAATTTGCGATACCATACCGCCCAAAGTGTCGCTTATTCTGTCGAATAATTTTTTTTTCGTGTTACTTGTATTTTTTTTAGTTCAGTATGAAAATCAAATAAAATAACATAAAATGATATGAAATGAAATGAAATAAAATAAAATAAAATAAAATAATAGCTTCGAGCGATAAAAATTTGAGTAAAACAAAAAAAAACGATTATTTCGCGAACACGAAAATCACCTGAAAGCATCGTGAACGACTTGCAAGGTATCCTGAAGATCCGGATCGTCGTAAGAAAACCCATGACCGACAAGCAAGATCCAAAGAACGTTGAGAACCGGCACGTCGAATGCCGATTGCATGGCTATGGGTTTGCGATCTTTTCCACGATCGCAAAGATTCTTAACGAGTGCTCGTGCCTCGCGAGCCAAATTTTCCTGCATCGACGGCTGACCAAATCCAAATGCTCGAAGATGCTTCATCGTGAGACGACGATTGTACGACCAAGTTTCGCCATCGGTAAATAAAATTCCTGAAATTTTGTTTTATCATTTTATAAAATTGGTTAGGTACCATCTTCCTAGTATTATTATTTTTTTAAATTGAAAAAAATCGAGTTTTTTCGAAATTTCAACATATAATAATGGAATCCATTCCAAAATAAAAAAGATGAATGAAAATCTTTCTTTCAAAAAATCGATGTTATGATTATTCTCGACTATTTTTGAATTTCGTTAAAATTTACTGGAGATATTAAATAAAAAGTTATCCTGAAGCATGACGAAATGGGTTTTTCTGTTGACCATTTTTTTAACTTCTCATTGCGAGAAAACTGATAGAAAATCACGACCAAAACACCGAAAAAATTGTCAAACGCTTCCCATTTGCATTAAAAAATTAAAAATGAAAAAATAAAAAATATAAATAAAAAAAAAATAAAAAATAAAAATAAAAATAAAATTATTTTTAAAAAACTATTTCCCCTCGTCATGTTCTAGATTTACTCTTTCGAAAATGTTTAAAAAAGTGTGAGAAACCCTTTTCTATAGGGCCCCCTTTTTTTAATTCTTTCAATAGTCAAAAAATATGAGGGAAACGTCATTGAATGACTAAAAAAATTGAAAAAAATCGTTTCAATATTTCTATTCATTACGCCACCAATAAAAAAAATGTACTATAACTTCCTGTCCTCAGCTTTCTAGATGTACATGTTCCCGTGTACGATGAAAATCAATTATCAAGTTTCGCTCACCTTTTCGCGCTCCGAAGGATCTCACCCTGAAGAAAAAACCATCGGGACGACCGTTGAACTCGTCTCGGAGCAAAACCTTCTTCACGAGTTCGTGACTCGACACGACAACGAATTTCTTGTGTCCCAATTTCACTCCGACAATCGGACCATAAGTCTCGGCGAGTTTCTCGAATGCCAAGTGCACGTAACCGTATTTCGCGCGCAATCGATGAAATATCGGTAGACAACCGACGAAAGGCAACCATCTCGGTCCGGGTGGAAATTTTCGTGGTTTTTTCGAGTCGTAAGCGCAGAAGAGAATCGTGACGACGAGCGTCAGAAAAACGAACATCATCGACAACATCGTGGAGCTGACTGCAACGGGAAGAAAACGATCTTCGGGAACCCGTGTTATAACGACGATGCAGGTAGTCTTGAGGATGAAAAGAATTCCAGAAATGGATTGGTCTTTGACCCGTCCGACGATACCATCTGCCCTCGTGGATTACGTACCACAACCGATATACACCATCGTCGTCACATTTTCTTCACCCATACACCCGGTTTCGACTGAAAAATCTTTTTTTTTTTTCTTTCAAGTTCATCATCCCACACTTCATGATTTTTAATGTTCATTGTAAAAATCGGTGAACGCGTCAATGGATAGGTACATCTCTAAATTCTTATCTTTAGATGGGTATAGTATATTTTTAGATGTTTACTATTCTGTTAAATTCGTCGAACCATAAATTATTTATTTTTATTATGAATGACAGATTGTAATTTAGGCACCAATGAGAGTAAAAAAAAAATATATAATCACTGTGGCATTTTATATTTATTCGTGAAAGTGGGTATTTTTAGATGTGGACTGGTTTCTTAAATTGTCAACCTAGAAATTATTTATTATTTATTGTGAATAACATATTGTAATTTGAGCACTGATGAGAGTAAGAAAAAACAATATAATCACTGTGGCATTTCATAATTTATTTGTGAAAGTGGGTATTTTTGGATGTGGACTGTTTTGTTAATTTATTGACCTAGAAATAATTTATTTTTATTGTCAATAACAGATTGTATTTATTATTATATCATTGTGACATATTATATTTATTCGTGGACCACCTCGAAGCATTTTCGTACGATTAAAATATGATTGAGGTTTGAATATTACATTTCATTAGATGGTTTTATTAGTATTATTACGATTATTTTTTTAACTGGCTATACTTTGATTGAACGGCTACAAAATTATTATCTTCGTCGCAATGTTTCTGATTGAGTATTCAAGCCAATGAGTATCCTCCTCATGTCTTTCACTCGTCCGGAATAATTTTCTCTGTGGGACGCGAAACAGCAAATTTCACCGACCGACAAACAAACTTCGATGTTGCAAAAATTCGATTGCATCGAGTACTGTACACACGTTCACGTGTCTCATATTTTTTCAGAAACCAAGTAGAAAAAATGATACCTATATAGACTATACATAAACTACATATAGGATTTAGTAAACATATGTATTTTATGCATAGAATGTATATAGACAATACACAGACTATATATGCCCAATCCTATATATAGTTAATACATAATTTTTTCACTTGGGAATACTCGATTGCGACTGAAAACTCCTTTTGATATTTCTATCCATTGACAAATCTTAGTCATCACATTTGCTGTCATTAAAATTTTTTTTTTCTTAAATGTACATGAACGATAATGTCAATAACTTGTTCAATGCATACATTCTAAATGAATTCATGCGTGGCTTGAGTATCTGCCCCGACGATGATAGTCCTATGAATAAATGTAATGTCAGCTGTAGTAAATTATAGTTTATTGAAAATACATTGGACAGTATTTGAAACATTTTTTCCAACTGAACCTTTAAGTTAAGCCAATGGATTATCGACCTGTGTCCTTTACACGACAACTGGAGATCAATGATTAATTATTATCAATAATCGTTTTGAATCTCTGCTCAACATTCGATTACTTTCAAATATAAATGCATTGACTGAAACATCGAAGCTTGGGTCAATGTATTTTACGTTATGTAACCGTAAAAATAATGGAAAAATTTGTCAGGAGGTCAGTAGTAATAAATGATAGTTGATTTACAATACATTGAGCACATTAAAAAAGACAATGTTTAACTAAGTCTTTTAGTTATGCATAGTTTAGCAACATATAACCAATGGAACATCAGCCTAAGTCCTTCAGTCCATAAATAAAGGTCAATCATTAATTATTATCAATAATCATTTTCGAACATCCACTCAACATGTAATTATTTTCAAATCCAAATGCATTGACTCAACCACGAAGTTTGAGTCAATGTATCTCAACGTTATGTGGTCGTAAGAATAACGGTAAAATGTGTACAACGCATTTCACGGTATATCGGGTCAAGATACGGAATGGAAAATTTCACCGAATTCGAAATATTCTTCGAACGAAATTCGTTCGCAAACGTCGAATAAAATCGAGCATGCCGCACACGTACTCGCGTAAATTTACAATATTCACGTGCTCCGAAAATTCGCGAGCGCCACTTTGCACAGTAGTTACGACGTTAACGGATATTCACGTTCGACGAAACTCGTGACTCCAAAGGATAGCCCGTGTGATTTCGACGCGGCGATCACTTTCCTCGATGCTTGATCCGCAGCTTGGATCTGAAAGATCGAAACCGTAGGAATTTATGTTTGCGATAACTTCGCGTTCGAGCGAAATTCGTGTGATTCTCTCACACTCTGGCGCGATTTTCCTTTTTTTATAATACGTTTATATTATCACCCTAATATATATATATTAGGGTGGTCCTTATTTTGGCCGCTTTTAGAGGATAATGTGGTTCGAAATGAGTTTTTAAAATAATAGTCACAAGATTTGTTCATATTTCAGAATTTTTCTTCCATCGCGACTGAAGTTTGTAAATGTAGATAATACTGTATATTATAAACAATTATTTATTTCGACCCATTCTAAATTAAAAATAGGTTATAGGTTATTTTTTTTCCTATTTTTACTGACGCGAAAAAAAACTATTGTTCAGTAGGTATCTATATAACGAATTCTCGGTATTGCTACTATAGTTGGTAGAAAGCTTGCGAAGTTCGACATTTTTCGGTGCAGCACTTCAATCATATCAAAGAACCATTTTTCCACGTCAAAAAAATAATAGAATAATAAAAAAAAAATTTAAAAGCCAAAATGAGGACCACCATAATATACATTTGATAATCCAACGTTTTATACGAACACACCCACACACAAACAGCTGTGAAAATGAAACTTCCGGGTTTGTCCCACGTTATCTCGTCTTCATTCTCACTTTTCCCAAGTTCCCGAGGTGTTCTCGCGGAAGTAATTAGGTGCAAAAGCCTTTGTTGAGCAACTCCATCGTCGCCAACACCTCGATCAATTAATACGTCTGCATGAACCCAACGACAATGAAAAAAAAACAATACAATTGCGTGTTTGTGGAGTAAGCGACGTCGTGAAAAAGCCTACGAAAAAAAGGTATATATGTATATATTATCGCGACGAGCCCACAGATGAATTAATTAAATAAGTAAAAATAAATATTTACATACATATTTTTTTACTTTTTCGCAAAATAAATGTTATTTATTCAACTCAAGATCAAGTTGTCATTCCGATCCTTTTACGGTCATATAACTTGATCCAATTAACTTCATTCACCATTTCTCACCTATAAGTAATTAATCACTGAACTTTTATCCCGTCTTTATTTGTTAATCAATCGAGTTAAGACAATATCACAAGGACTATCTCGACCCACACTCTCCCGCTAATTTATTGAAACCGCAATTAATTTCTTTATCGACAAGCAACACTCACAGTCTCGAATTCCAATTCGTGAATAATTTCCACTGCGTTACGAAATTATCGAGATTCAACGAAACAGGGACAAACGGCTGCGAACAGCTGTGTAAAAGTGACCGACGATGGAATTTCCGATAGTCGCTAAGTGGAAGGAGTTTTATCTCGATATATTCCGAAAACTCTCTCAACGATGTAAATATATGTACACGTTCGAAATATTTTATTCTCATCGATAAAATCTCGCGAACAATAAAACGAAAAAAAAAAAAATACACAAACAATTTAATTAAAAATTGAATGTCAATGACACCATTTCTGAATCGATAAACATAAATATACCATAAATTACATCGATGCAGTTTAACGATGCAGCTGCAAGGATCCTCGCAGATCCGCACGATTGCAGTGAAATCGAACAATTTTCACCGTTCGAACGATCGAGACACTGAACGACAAGAGCCAATATATATAGAAACGATAAATCTACCGATCTCTAAGTTCTTCCCGGTCATTTCCCGTGTTTCGAAGTTTCGAATTTCCTTATAGAGCCGGGTAAGGTCTTGGCACTCGCTGGCGCATACTTGCATACACTGCACGACACTGCAGCTTCCGATGCAGCGTAGTTTTGATGGTATATACACATGTGATTATGTGCAAACGATTTTATGCCGGCTTACGAATTAATTTATGTTACCGAGCTTAGATCGTTGGACGGGTCTGTGGGTGCTCTCGGGTATACTTTCACTTTACCGACAAACCTTTGGGTCGTGTTAGCGTCACGACGTTCAACGTTATGTATCTGTACTCATATGTGTATATATATATATATTTTATACACGTATTTATACTGAAGTGTATAACACGTATGCAACCAACGATAGTCGTTTTATATATATACATATATATATATATGTACTCGACGACTTTGCGCCACTGTGTGAACTCCTCTACTTTCTCTCAGGTTCACTGTCGATAGGGTCGCCCGCCAGTGTCACTGCTTGATCACAAGCACACACGTACACGCGTTTCTCGATATTTCCGAAAGGAGAAACCGACCTGGCTAAGCTCGGTTTCATATAATTTATCTCAACAATAAATAACCACAAACTCTCTTTTTTTGTTTGTTTGATTTTTTTAATAACAAAATGTAATAGAAAATGTTTATTGGTAACAGGCATTAATTAACAATCGTGATAACAAATAACGTGGAGTGTTTAAAAAATAATACAATAAGATACACAACCGTTCACAGGCTTACCAGACTTGTATTCGCTCGTGGTCGCGCTCTCGCAAAATTTACGACCGTTCAGACATTTTTTGTTCTTTCTTTTTTTTTGTTTGTTTTTTTTTTTACACAGTCGGTGTCGCCTTCTTATCTATGATTACGATTAATATATACATCGCGGGTTTATATTACAAAAATCCATCGCTCAGTTCGAGTTTCTTGGTTCGTGGTTCCTTTCTTCGTGTGGAAACTTTTTGGCTTTCGACCGGCTTGTTTCGTTTTGCTTTTCCGAGATCCTTCATATATGCTTTTGTACGGAATGAGTCTCATTGATTGAAGATTGAGTGAATTTTAACGACTGGGAAACGTCCAAGGGGAAGGAGCGTCGTTGTTCGTGACCAAAGGCGGAGGGACGAGATCCTGAGTTATGGAACCGCGTTCCTGACCCTGTTGCTGATCCCGTTGCTGGATTTGAGAGTCTTCGCGCCTCAATTGGCCAGCCTCTTGACTGAGGGGTGACTGAAACTGCTGCTGCTGCTGTTGTTGCTGTTGCTGTTGTTGTTGTTGTTGTTGCTGATAATTGAACGGAGAGTAGGGCGTCGCAACGTTGCTGCTAGCCTGGGCCTGAATGTCCTTGCGGTCCTGCCAACCGTGGTTTTCATGATGATGATGATGATCCTCACTCGGGAACCACTCGCTTATCCACACGGGTTTCCAAATCTTCTTCCAAGCCGGCACCCAAATTTCCTTCCAAGCCGGAACCGAAATCTCCTTCCAAGCCTCTTTCCACGCCAATTTTTTGTCCGGTATCCACTCGAGTTTCTGTTCGGTCTTCCATATCTGTTTCCAAGCTTCCTTCCACTCCAGCTTTTTGTCCGGAATCCACGTCAATTTTTTGTCCGGTTTCCAAATTTGTTTCCACTCTTCTTTCCACACGAGTTTCTTGTCGTCTATCCATATCTGTTTCTTGGCCGGTTTCCAAATCTGTTTCCATTCCTCCTTCCACTCGAGTTTCTTGTCCGGTATCCAAATCTGTTTTTTCGCTGGTTTCCAATATTTTCTCCAGAGGGGTTTCCAAATGAGTTTCTTCTTCCACAAATCGTGACTCGTGTATTCCCAACCGTGTGGATCCTTGCCGAGATACTTTTCACCGGGTATTCCGACTTTTATCCATTCGGGAACCCAAATCTTTTTCCAAGCTGGCACCTGTATGTCTTTCCACGCTGGAACCTTTATCTCACGCCATATTGGCTTCCACACTTTTTTCCAATCCGGTACTTGAATCTCCTTCCAACCTGGCACCTTTATGGGTTTCCATATTGGTTTCCAAATTTTTTTCCAAGCCGGCACCTGAATTTCCTTCCATACTGGCACCTGAATTTCCTTCCACACTGGTTTCCATATCTTCTTCCATGCCGGCACTTGAATGTCCTTCCACACGGCTTTCTTCGTTGGTTCCCACACCGGTTTCCAGATTTTCTTCCACGCCGGTTTCCAGATCTGTTTCTGAGCCGGTTTCCAGATTTTCTTCCAGCCCGGCTTCCAGATCAGCTTCTTCTTCCAGTAGCCGGCATCGTGATGTTCAGCGTGATGATGATCGTCGTGGTGTTCGATTATGTCACCCCCACCACCGCCGTCCCAGCCTACTCTTTTTTGGGCCTCTGAATTACCATCACTGTAATGGAAAAAAATATATTATTCTTTGACATTGGTACTTCTCACAAATGATTCAGCGCAATATCGTCAAATTCAACAAAGTTTCCAGGACCTCACTCAGGGGTTCCCCCAATACCAGATTGAACGACAAATGGCTCAGATTAATATTTTGATTGATCCAAAATGGGTCTATTGATATTCCATTGGATTCAAGTACATGATCAATTTATTAAGTATTTTGACGCGATAAGAATTGTGTTATCGTTTCATAAATGAAGTCTAGGGTCTCAGGATTAAATGAAAGCTACTTTGCTGAATCTTCATCAAGTTGTTTTACTTTGTTCTTGCAGATCAATTGTGTTAAATTGATTATAATTAGGGTCGAATTACTCTGCAATGGAGAATTGAATAAAAAAAGGATTCGTACTTGAGTACCAATTAATTTGTCGGTATTTCTAGAAAATTAAAAATTAAAAAATGATAGGCTGAAGGAACTCGGTCCTTCAGCCTATCATTTCTTAGGATCATTTTTTAGGATGGCCTATTGACATGTAATACATAAAAGTAATTCATTTACTGATATTGATAAATCAAAACATAAGGAATACCATGAAAAGAAGAAAAATGTATTATATTGTCAATAAATGTCTTTTACTACTACTACTACTACTAAAAAATGATTCATCGAAATCTAAAAAACATGATTGTCTGAGCTACGAGTTTTTTTTGTTTATATCCAACGGGACGTCAAACTTACGGTAACTGTTGTTGTTGCTGTTGTTGCGTCTGCAACGAAGTCCGGTCAAGCGCCTTGCAGGCAGCAAGGGTGACCTGCAGTAGCACCACTATAGCAACCTGTAAATACAACAATCATCGATAAGTCAACATTCCCGCAACTTGAAATTCACTTTATGATTTTCCCAATCCCCTTTATCACGAACGCGTCATTCCAGAGCCAAAAGACTCTCAGTCCGACGAAGAAGCTCTATTTCTCTCTACTCTCTTTGTCCTCGAAAAACTCATACGTGAATCAACGAAAACCAAACGTAATGTTAAAAAAAAAAAAAAAAACAAATCCGTGATGAACTGACCGCGCATTTCGGGCGAAACATCATATTTTCGGAGCAGCGGCCCGTTCGGGACCGGGCGCGTTATTTCGTTCCCCAGTAGCCGGAAAACTCGGTTAACTTCGTCCAATCAGCGGAACGTCGTGGTTATATAGGCACGAGGTATTCTTCCCCCGTTGACTCGTAGGAAGTCGCGTAAGTTGATGTCAGTGGTGGGCACGAATAACGGATGGTGGTGGTTGATGTGTCCCGCGATGGTGGAAATCCGGAGTGGCGGAGGTGGAACCTCCAGTAGTTTTGCTTGGGTGTTTGCTCTGGGTTTCGTTGCAGGTTGATCAACGTCGCCCCACAGGGCCCGTTCTCGGGAACCGGTGGAAGTGGTCGACGAGCACATCGTGTCCGGAGGTCCGGGTGGCTTCCCCGTTGCCGCTTACCACCACCCCTCTCTCTTGTCGGCCCAATATTTTCGTTCCTTTCCCGCCGAGGCCTCTCATCCGGTTCGTTTCCATTTCACTCTTACGGTCTTTATGGTTCACAACGCGACGAACGCCTCGAGCCGCCGGAGAAAGTGATCGAGGCTTAACGCAGGTCTGGTTCCCGGTGTACGACGAACCGTAGCCGCCTACCTTGATTCGCTTGTGGTTTTTTTATTTCTCTCTCTCTCCTTCTTCGTCTTCGTTTCGTCATTCTTTCTTCGCTAGCTCGGACTCGATCAACGGCCGTTCGAACGGTCTTCGTTCGTTACCTCCGGGTGTTCTAGACGGCTTCGGGGAACTCGAGCATGAAGCCAAGTTCACGCCCAAGGTTACGTAGCAAGGTTAGTTCTGCTCCAGTTTCGCATGAACGGTTCGGGACTTTCGATGTGACAACTTTAATTAGGGATGTAACGTTGGGCGTCCGATGACTCGAGAGTTCTGCAGGAGGGGTCCAACGGACCCTCTAAAATGGAGTTTTCATTCTTTGGTTGCTTTCTTATTCTTGTCTTTGGAAATACTGAGCTTTCCACATGTGCTCCAAGTTGATATTGAAAGAAGGGAAAAACTATACGATTTTGATAGCCAACAGCGTAACTCACGCACTTAACTGTTGTTTTTTTTCTTTTGTTGCATTCCCTTCGGTTTATTTCCTCGTGATTTCAGACCTGTATGAGTGGCAGCAAAATGGTTTCGACCCATGAGGAAAAAATAAAAATAAGACGTAGCCAATATAATGGGAGAAGCGATAAAATATCAGGAAACAGGTAGTAGCGTTTCGAATGATTCGTGGAATTGCTTCTAAACCGCTATACTACGAAACTCGTAGGTCCGGTGTCCGGTGTGTCTTGTGCTGTAGTAGTATATAATGGGCCCTCGATGAAAGTACATTCTTCGGGGGAATCGCTGTGGTCAGGGCTCTCGCTCCATCCGATGTCGTGAAGTCTCCGGAACGTACAGTCCGATCGAATTGCCATCGAAATTCAAATAATTGTCCATAAAACTGATTTTCCGGCCAATAAAACATTCGCATCCCGGAATTCGACATAAATTGAAGATTGGCTTGCGTTAAATAAAAAAATAACTTCAGCGATGCTTTTATTCGGAACTATTTTCGCTAGACAATATTCAATTTTATTCACTATGCGATTAAAAAATATTCATCTGTCTATACATTTCGACGTGTGGGTAGATATATAATAGACATCAATTTTAACCCTGTGTTTGTACACTAATTCTTCTTTCGAGAACAAACGAAAATGTCAGGTAAAATATTCAAGTAGAAGATTCAAGTAGTTGTAGCAAAATAAATGTTCATTAGATTACTAGAATTTATTAGATTACTAGAAAATCTATTGGAACATAACAAATAGTATGTCTAAACGGTATACCAGATGTTTTTTCGGGTTCTTTTAGGGGTCAAGGACGTTTTGGGGTCAGTGTACAGACGGTGTCCCTCATAAAGACAGTGTACATACGGAGGGTCAACGATGGGACGACCACTTCGACCACTGGCACACACGAGAGAGCTCACACACCAACAAGTATAATGTCAACAAAAACAGAAACAAAATCTATTAACGGAAACGAAGAACAAACAAGGGCAAGCACGCCGATACAGGCTACAGAGCAGGAAATGAAAATTACTAAGAATTGAAGATTGAAAAAAAAATGCACGTCAAATGAAAATAATGATAATAATAATAATAATAATAATAATAATAATAATAATAATAATAATAATAATAATAATAATAAGCTAGTGTAGTCCGTTACAAGGATTCTGCAACTCCTCGGATTAATAATAATAATAATAATAATAACAACAACAACTTTTGTTTTTCCTCTTCAAACGATGACTCGGTAAATACTTCCGCTCGCGTTAATAGACCTAACTTCAAATGGTAAGATGGTCCTTTACGACGTACTTCGATTCCGCCACTAGTAGTCGCCATAACTGTGAAGTACATACATGAAGTAGTGAGTAGAAGGAATGGTTTCGGTTTTGTCCGCTGAAACCGTGACTGGCGTATTTTGTTTCTTCGTTGTTTTTTTCGTAAATTCTGTCCCCGGCACGCTGTGCATCTGTATTACAGCTACGTTGTTGTATATGTACGTGTATATATTGTTGCGTAAGGGAAGACTGAGAGAGAGAGAGAGAGAGAGAGAGTGTGTGTGTGTGTGTGTGTGTGTGTGTTTTGGTGACGAGCTCGTTAGAATTTTGAGCACGCGTTGTGTAGCGAAGCAACGAAGTGTGAGAGACACGGTCGCATTTCACTTTCTACATCGTCCGTTCGGGGATGGGGCTGTCGCTCTCGCTGCGTCCTTCGCGTATTTATTTCGTCTCGGTGTAAACCGTTGTACATAGGTATACAACGACAACTGTAGTAAATCAGCATCATAATAATTATACGTGAATGTCCACCTTCTTACAACGGTTCAACCGTACACGGCAGACTCGACGATGGTGTGAGTATCAGATCGAAGCACATAACTCGTGCGCATGCGCGCCTGCTTCCCGTACTTCTCTGGGTCATTATATCGCCGTATATTATGTACTTCCATAACTTTTAATTGCTTCGGTATACTCATGCACGCGATGTCTTACGCCTGACAAATTGATTTCACATATTTTTATTTTTACTTCTTTCTCTTCCATTTATCTTACGACATGGGGAACAACGGATGAGATTAATAGTTGGCTTCTTGTGAAATTTAATTTTAGGGTTATAAAACGTCATAATGCGATAAAAATTTCACAGTTTGGGATGAAATTTATTTTCGTTTTGTTGCAGATGCGATGACAATATTTTTGGTCGACTAGAAATTTAATGTGGGTGTAATTGCCGTCCGACGTAACCAGTTGTGGCTATCTCTTGTGCATCTGCAATATTTTTTGTGCGAAGGCTGAAAATTTATTCGGAGTTTTTGACACTAAGATGTTTTTTTATGGTCGTCCGACGATCTCGAATATCAATGTCTGATGCTTGAACATATTCGGGACAACCGTAAGAGTTACATGGTCTGCATCCGGTATGGCTTTTCGCATTCAAGTCATTTTTGAACAATCTGTATAGTTATGTTTTAGGGTGTGTTGAAAATAAGGTGAAGTTTTTCGATTCTTCTGGCAGTTCTCACATTTGAAGTAGATACCAGCAGGAGACATCTCTCAAAATTGGAGCCCAATCGGACAATATTTCGAGGTTCCGCTATCATGAATTCGATTTTGCCTTTGATTAACACGTAAACATTTTTTTTTTGTTCAGTCACCATTTGTTTTTCGGATAAACGAAAAGTATCGGGGATGGAAAGAAAGTGAAATACATAGTATTAAGGTCACTCGAAATAAAGGTATTTTTTGTTTAACAATTTCAAAAAATTAACCTTTTTTTTCGTCAATTTTTCATTGATTTTTCGTTATAAAGCAAGTTGTTAACTTTCTCTCAAACTGCAAAACAAAAAATATTTCCATTTCAAGTGACCTTAGTACCATGTATTGTACATACTTTCCATCCCTAGAATTTTTCACTTACCGGAAAAATAAATTGCGACTGAAGAACAATTTTTTTTTACGTGCGAATCAAACGCAAAATCGAATTCGTGAAAGCGGGACCTTTGAATATTGTCCGACTGGGCTCAAATTTTGATAGACGTCTCCCGATAGTATCTACTTCAAATGTAGGAACTGCCAGCAGAATCGAGACACTTGGCTTTTATTAGACACACCCTACATTATATATAGATATATCTATACACAATCAGTTTCTTAAGATTGCGCGTAGGCGGATCCGTCAGTGCGAATTTCGGTGCCGTAAGATCCATCCCATCCCATTGACCAGTCCGTCCAGATCCAAAGTTACAAAAGACTTGGGTTCGTGTCGCAACGTTACCTGCGACATAGTTTTTTTTTTCTGTGTTTTTTTGAAACGTGGGAGAAATCTTTGGGACCGATGGGTAGCAGGTAGAGTGGCGAATGCAAGGATCCACAGGCAAACTTTCTTCGACCCTCGGGTGCAGCCCCCATCGCGGTTTACCGAAAAGTCTCGACGTGTTTTTTTTTTTTTTTTTTTTTTTTTTTTTTCATTTTTTTTTAACTTCTCGTTCTCATCAGCCTCGACGGTCTTCGTAAAATTTCTTCCACGTCGTTACACTAACGTGGATCGTCGAGTTCGGTTATCGTCGATGTGTGCATCCGAGAAAACCGAGGAGATCCCTCGAAAAACATTCTCGTATGTACGTACAGTCGTACATACTTCTGCGTCTTTTTCGTCGTCGATAATCGGAAGAAAGTCGTGGGTCTACGTGCCGGGCTGTATAATAACGCTAACCAACCTCGCCAATCCCATTATGGTTGCTTGTTGTACGTGTCGGCTGGCTCAACATTTTTTTTTCTTTTTTCATATCTTTTTTTTATTTTTATTTCATCCTTTCTTTCTGTCTTAATACCTACCCGTTCGTCCAGGGGCCTCGAATGAAACTATACATAAGCCCGTAAATGTGTGAGTCTGCTCCATACGCGAAAAAAACATATATATGTATGTTAAGCATTGACCCAGACATTAAACATTGACGTGCTTTTACACAGACCGCTGTATCATGATACTTGAATGACCGAAGATTGAATAACCGTAAGAGTGAGAGTTTATTAACGTTTTCATGTATATTTTTTTTACCCTTTGCAATGGATCGTAATTTTGTTCGTATGTATAGGAAGTATGACGGATTTATGAAAGTCGGTATCGTTGATCGATGTTCGGAGATTTGGAAGAGCCTGGGGCGAAATCTTGATTCAACGTGAAAACGCTTTTGGAGCATATACCAATCGCGTTGATATTTTGCAAAGTTCTTTTGGGCTATCCCAAGTGGAAAAAAAAAGATATAAACAATTGATAGATTATATATAGAAGTGGGTATATGTTTTTTCATATGCAAAGTATACATAATCTGCATAGATACCATAGATACTTATGCTATGCTGATTATTTTCATAGATACGTATCCTATCTATGCAGATTATGTATAGTTTGCATATAAAAAAACATATGTCCAGTTCTAAATATGTCCAGTCTATCAATTGTTTATATATATTCTTTTTTCACTTGGGATGAAATGTTTGATAGTCATACAGAACGTTCGAGTTAAACATCGATAGTGGATTTCTCGAGAACCAGAAATACGATCGATCTGAATTATTTTGTGTACTTTCGTCAATCTTCATTCTAAACACTAAAATTTATTTCAAAATTTTTTTTCTAGGCTAGTCCCATGCGTTCGTCGTCAATAATAGCATCAATGGCCTTATTTCCCATGAGAACACATGTTGAACTTTATACAGCTATAACTTCCAAACGGGACAGACGATCGTTTTGAAATTTTTCATGTCGTCACAAAATAATAAAAGCTGACTGACTGTAAAAATTTCCGAATTTTCTTAATACTTTGACACATGTGTCATACATCTTTATTAACACGTTGACGTGAAAGTCATCACCATTTTTTTTAACCATTTTTTTTTCACCACCACATTGGTTAAAATTAATCGGCAAAATTATTTTAAGACTGATAATTTTATTGCGACCGAGAGGTCATGCTTGTACAAATGGTGGGTCAAAGGATCAGCTTCCGGAAAATTTGACATCCCAATGGAATTTCGGCGTACCGAATTGAATTTTTTTTTTTCAATTTTTTTTTCAATTTTTATTTCCGTACACCAGCATCGGCATTTGTCGAATGTACTTTGTCAGAGTAATAACCGTCGACGGTGGTGTTGGCCACCGCGCACCGGCTGCGGCCCGAATCTCGCGCATATAAAGAAACCTCCTGTCGACAACAAATTGCGGCATCGATTACCGTGTTCCTCCTCCTCCGCGCAATTTTACGCTTTCGACACGCGTACCTACAACAAACTCCGACCGCGATTCCGTTTCGCGACATATAATTTACTTCGAACGGGGATGCAACGTATCCCGCGGTGCACATTGCGAGGCGCATGCGTGTGTGTTTGTAAAACGATGTTGCACGGGTGGCGGACGGAATTATTCATCCGGCTAATAGCCGGAATGAGTAACGACGACGGTTTTTCGTTCGAGACCCAGAGACCACGCGCGGTAGGCCGCGCTCTGTGGTCCTGCAGGCGTATCGAGCATTTCGACGATTTCATTTCGACCTGTCATTGCTTTCTAATCAATCTCCATGGGTTCAAGTTTATTTCGTGAATCTTATGCAATTTGATTCACAAACAAATCTTATACAATTCTTACGTACGCATTTGATACGGATATAATATTTTTGTTTTCAAACGAACCGGTATTTAGGACGCGCATAATGACGTGGAGAAGTTATGGGCGACGTGGAGATATTTTTTTTTGTTGGTTAGTTGCTTTGGCCGTATTATTTTTATAGTATTTGCGTTAGGAGATGTTGTTAATGTGCTTTGACCAATAGCGACCTTGTTATTGATGTAATTTCGTAAGATTATATTCCTCTCTTGGTTTGAGAGCGAGAACCCTACTTTACCGATATTATTATTAGTATTTTTTTTTTAATTTCCTGTTTGGTATTTTTTTTTTTGAAATTTCCTGTTTAGGCCCTGCTGAAAATTGTTGAGGGAAGCTAGGTCGGCAGATTTTAGGGGCGGTAAATTTGGGGACCGATTTTTTTTTTTTAGCCGTTATACTGAAATCAAAAAGATTTGTGCAAGACCGTTTTCTGATGTAAAGACGACAAAAATGTATAGGCAAACGCTGTGGAAATATGTAAATCCGCCACTGGAGGGGAGAGTGGCCTGTTATTCGTTTATTTTCAGGTGGATTTAATGGAACTTTTACAAACAACATTTTAGGCCTTATTGAAATGAAACTGAATGAATATGTTCATCAATGCTATCGGATAATGTTAACATTTTTTGTCACAAAATATTGAGTCCCTAAGCAGCAAGCTCTGCACCGTAAAACTGCTATTTTTCGATCTGGGCCCATTTTTTGGATATTCTGGTAATCTTGAAAAACGACTTTAAAGTTAACATTCGGGTGCGCAGCGTGGTATTTATATGCTCGGCTCCAAATGCTGGATTTTTTTACGAATTTTTCAATTCTGCAAAGCTCAAAATATTCCTAAGCTGAAAAAGAAAAGAAAATTTTAAAAAAATTTCGCGATTATAAGGTCTCAATGGAATTGATTATCGTGGGGGTGCTTCGGAAGTTTCATCGGCGTAACGAGGCAATGACTGGCCGAAGAGAGCCAAAGAGTGAAAGGCGATATTATGCGGCAATGCTATATAGATGCGATGTGCGACATGTACGAGGCACAGGTGACGAAGAAGGGGACCGCCTACGTCGACCAATGCCACATGTAGTATTGGCTGTTAGAATGAAAAAAAAAAGGTGACGAACCTCTTGTACAGACTGTGAGCTACATCGAGTTCTCGATTACGAAATACATAATTTCGATACGTGCGTCCTAACACGCGTCCTGCCCTCTCTCTCTCTCTCTCTCTCTCTCTCTTTCTTACCCAATACAAATCGCCAGTATTTGGAGTGCTAACAGCGTTCTTCACGTTGATTGTGTGTCCGTGCTACACATATACATACACGAATAAACCAGCCGCACGCTATATTGTCATAGCCGGAGTTGTATAAGCGACGAAAGCTCGACTCGTTGTCGTGGCTCGATTACAGAGATGCAACACACAATAGCCCCCGCCACGTTCTGGTATTTCGAACCATTTGAATTGCAACGGCTATTGGTATTAACCTCGCGTTCTCGTGGTGTCAATGATGTTTAACACGTGAGGATCCACGATAGCACATCGGTGATAAAAAAAATTGTGCAATTGTGTTCTGTTACACCAGTCTCGACGAGAATTATCCGTGTTTCCGTGTTACGTTCGAAATTACACGGATAGTGCTAGTGTCTAACTGTCTACTCCGTGCATCCGAATGTTACGATATTTTTGCGAATAATTAATCATTTTCGTGGTATCTAAAATTTCGATTGCGAACTTTTCCAGTTATATGTCGATTAATTAAAGGAGTGCAGTGCAGAAATATAGAGTTTCGAAAAGTTGACAATCTGCCAGCTTCTATCATCTTAAGCATTGAATCGAATTAAGTCGAATATTAAATCGTTCACTCGGGGTTATGAATGAAGGATGATAATAATGATGATATAATATAATAATCATAATAATGAATTATGATAATATATCAATATAGTAAAATATTATTGTCATTATTATGATTATTATTATTATTATTTAGAATTGTTTCAACTTTAGCTTTGGTTTCATTAAATAATTATTTTTAGTGCAGCTTTAGCGTTTTTTCCATTATTTATTTTGAAAATTATTTTTTTATTCTTTGTTCATCATACTCTGTGACATCGTTGATTCTGCTTTCTCCATCAATTCCTAACAAATTAATGTAACAAAGTATTATCAATAAGAAATAAAAAATAATCCCAAAAGGAATAAAGAAGAAAAAAATGTGCTATCCAACTACATCGGAGATGTAGAGGATATTCCCTCGAAGTCGAACGAAGCGTTGAATAAAGAATCTCAAAGAATGTAGCAATCTATAATACCGTCGTTATCGCCAAAACTTTACTAAAAATTATTATAATTACAACATTATCATCATCACCATTATCATTATCATCATCATCGTGGAATAACGATTGCACCTGAAAATATAAAATTATTACCATGAAAAAACCGTGTTTAATGAAAAAAATATATATATTTCCCATTTGTAATTTAATTAATCGTCGTTTGAAATGTCAAATTTAATAATAAACTACTGGTGTAACATATACACATATACATATAAAATAATAATTATATTTTACTGATGCCACAACTCTGTATCCGGTATAAATGCATAATTCAACGACCGAATGTATGCACACACGACGTTCACAAGTTGTGCGACTCCTCTAACGACGAGTTTCTGCGTGAACAGCGGAAGAGGACGTATAAGCGGTGCAGAAGAAAGCCAACACGGTTGTGTTGTATGGTTTATTTCACCCACACACATACACACATACACATGCACACAGGGAAAGACACACGTGTATAGAAAATGCGCTGGAGCATCGCAATGACGAGTGAAACGATTGCAGAGAAACTATATATTTCCTCTCGAGGGTCGAGAAGGTCACCGTGGTATAGATATACGAATTCACTGCGCGAGGCAGAGCGCGCAAAGAGCGGTCCCCGCCGTCAAGCGTAATCGCATAAGTCGCGATTTCCCACGACGGAAAAATGTCGGATCGAATAAAACTCGTTGAGTTTGTTTGTGATGCTGCGCACGAGGGGAGCGGCAAGCGGGGCGGGAAAAAAAACACGGGGGAAGAAAGAGCGACAGCGTTCGCGGGAAAGTTTAATCGTGAGGAATGAGTCGCGCGTGTGCGCGCGATGTTCGAGCGATCGTGAAACCCGTAACGCCTTATCCGTCAAAGTTTTGCTACACAGCCCTCTTTGGCTGGGTTCATCCGCCACGCGCATTCCTTCGTGGCTTAACTGTACATGAAACTCGAAAGAACAACATGCACACACATGCGTCGCAATTGACACGTACATGCTTAATGAGAATTTGTTATTATTACGAGGACCGTAGTGAAATTGAATCGCCGCGCCCGTTCAACGCGAGTCAGTCTCGTGCTTTTTGGCGCATGCGCGCTGCGATCGAGCGTCGCTAACAGATATGCGTCGCTCAAGTTTTCACATTGCTTTTTGTCATACGGTGTGATGCGTTTGAAAGTTTGGTTGGTCGCAAACCAAATCGCGAAAAATATCGCACGTGCAATTCGTGAAGCTTGTTTTTTTTTTTTTTTTTTACATCTTTTTGTCGGTGAATAGCGAAAGTCAATGTGACGCGAGAGTTCACACGCTAAGATTTGAAATGCGCGGGATATGTTCGTGTATTGTTCTATGCAAGGGAAGACTTTTTAAATATGTTTCATATATGTATTTCAAAAAATGTTGATAATATTGTGGAGGTATATTTGTTAATATCTCATGGAATTTTATTTTTGCTTTTTCATGGAAGATATTTTGATGTCAACGTGTTCAAAATGTTCTAAAACATGTGGAAATCACATTTGCAGAAAATGTCCTTATGCTCCAAAATGCTCCAAAAACGTTTATAACTCGAAGAGAGTTGAAGCTACAGGGCTCAAATTTTGCACGCATGTGGTACCTCATAGTCCCTATGTCATTTGTCATTCCTGAAATAATTGACAGAACCGCCCGAATTCGGAAGCATTTGCAAATTTCCAAAAAATGTTGATTACCAGTCCAACATCCGCAAAATCTGCTATATTTATTCGAATCGTTCTTCACGTACGAAGTGATGTTTGGTTTTGCATCTGAGTCGAATCCATCGAGAAATTCGAAAGATTTTACGATGTTTTGAAATTTTTCGAATAATCAACTTTCTCCCTCTCAACGGTAGTCAACTCAACTTTGAAGTTGCAAGTGTTTTTGTTATACAGGGTGTCCCACCCAAGGTTTTTTTTCTAACGATAGATACAAATGTTATGTACGAGAATTATTTGACATCACGAGGATATCCTGCTTATAGGTACTTTTCTACCAAGGTCATACTTAGTGAGATTTCAAGGTCATTGACATTTTTTTTTAATGGGACTACATATTTTTCTTCATCCTGGCGTCAGAGTGGAGGTTGAGTCATTTCTACTGACCTATGACACAACGACCTTCAAGTGACCTTTCGGCACGGGCCACGACGAAACGTTTAGTTTTGTTCTAAGAGAGAGAGAGAAAGACAGAAGCATGTCAGAAAAAAAACAATCTTTTTGATTTGTTGTCGTTATCTTTTTATCAGTCAATATAAAATTCGCGGAAGCTGACGATAAGACGGAATAGACTCGTCGGTGAGTATCCAATAGAGCGACGAGTGATTCCGGACGTCATGCGGCTTCGTCGTTTATCGGCGCACGCGCGACGGAATCACGACGGAAGTGACACGCGAAGATTCGTGAGACGAAGTCGAGTGTTCTTCTCGCGATTGCCGTGAAACGGAGAGTTTCTTTCCAAGGTTACTGACTCGGTCGGGCAACGTGCGTGCACATGTGTTCCAGAAACACAGAGCCACAATGCCGTGGACGGGTATACGGTTATTGGACGTGCAAGTGCTGCACAAACGGAGACAACCCTCGCGACCGAAGCGATCCCGACAATTCCATACATAGCGTAACGTGAAAGTGGCCTCGCTCTTGGTCGTTCAGAGTTAAACCGGCTAGCCAATTCACGACACACACACACACACACATACATACGAATACATACGAACACACGAACACAAACTTTCCGAACGATTATTATTATGTACTTTTCTCGACATATTTTTATTGGATTAAATCGTCGAGAGCGAAAGTGGAAATACGAGATTGAATTTTTTTTTTGGTTTGCACTCGTCGTTGCATTTCGAATAGTCAGGAGTTTGCGATAGTGACACTTGAAATATTATTGCTTATTCTATTTTGGATGTACGAAGAATTATTGGAGATCAAATGTTTAAAAAATTATGAAAAATTTGGAAATTAAATAAAACAGGGACGAAAAGTATATGGATATAGAAAATCCGATGTGACACATGGACAGACGGACAGACGCGCGGGTAACCTTATGAGGGTTCCGTTTAATATCCTTCTGAGGTACGAAAACTAAAAAAAAAAAATTGGACTATTTGCATTGAGTGCCCTTGCTACTTGCTGGGAAGGTTATTCGAAAGATGCATTAGTGTGCATGATCGTCGAGACACTGAATATTGTCATGCCACGACGAAATTGGCAGCAATAAGTGCAGTTTCCTCCAATCCCAGTTTTCACTATCGCAGTTTCATCCTGTCGCAGTTTTCACGATTGCAGTTCCCTCCAGTACCGGCTGCTACTGTATCAGTTGCCTCTCGCGGCTGTTTTCATCTGCAGAAACTTTCAACCGGGGCATCTGGGACTAAAGAAAACTGCCGAGGTGAAAACTGCCACGGTAAAAACTGCCACGGTGTGAAAACTGTCATGGTCAAAACTGCCACGATGAAAACTGCCACGGTAAAAACTGCCACGGTGAAAACTGGCATGGTGAAAACTGCCACGGTCAAAACTGCCACGGTGAAAACGCCATGGCCAAAACTGCCACGATGAAAACTGCCACGGGGAAAACTGCCACGATGAAAACTGCCACGGTGTCGAAACTGCCACGATGAAAACTGCCACGGTGTCGAAACTGCCACGATGAAAACTGCGACGGTGGAAACTGGGACTGGAGGGAACTGGGACCATGCCAGTTGCGGAGGTCATACCACCCGGAAATTTGACTGATTTGTCCCGTAGTTAATCTCACACGGACGTTCCTTTGCTCTCTGAACATCCTCATCGGCTCATCCGTGTAGGAACTCGAGAATCACGCATTAATTTGCATACGAGTTACGTCGGTGCAGTCTCCGGGCTCTGCGCGCCGTAATAAACTTCTCAGTCATCTCACATTGTCGTATCGGGAAATAATTCAACTTCCGTGAAATATATTCGTAAAATTGCTCGTGCTACGTGAGAAATTAATCAAACGGAAATAAAGTGCAACTTAATCGTTTCACAATGATTTGAAACGGATAATAAAAAATTATGCTTCCTCGCGAAATTAATGAGACTTTCTTGGGGCTCAACGGTTCAAAGGAAATTGCATTTACGAGGACTCGGACTCTGTAATGCAATTATTCTGATGTAAGAAACAAAGTGTATTCCGAATGGAATATTTTTATCGATAAAAATTCAACGGTGATACATTGAAAATCATTTTCATTTGTCACTTAGCGTCGTAATAAAGTTATAGCGATGACTTTACTTTCCATATGGATGAAAATATTTTTGTACAAATAACAAAATTAATTCGTAAAACTCTGTCCTCGAAAATCGTGATATTCAAAATCCTATAGTAGTTTCTTTTCAGGGTTTCGTAGAAGTCTATGGGATTTTTCTTTTCTATATTTTTTTTTCTGTCTCACGATTATTTTCTTTTCTCTTTTATTTTCTGTCTCACGATTGATTTATTTTTCACGATTTTTCCGTAAAATTAATAATCGCTCATTCTGCAAAACTCATTTGATGAAAACAATCAGTGTTGAATTTCTGACACACGAGTATACAAAGTATTGTTCTGAGTTGCTAAATCAACATCGATAATCATTAATAACCGCATAATCTTCACGTTGGTCGAAAATTGACGCTGGGAAATGAGGTTCTCGTATAAACACAAAAATAATTATATGGCTTTGCTTTCACTGGAAGTGTTTCCGAGAGAAATTCACGAGCAACGTATAAGCAGGTTATTCCCAATGAAATTAATTTCGTGTAATGTGAAACAATTATATATTTGGATGAAAAGACCATAAAGTTTCATTCATAATCTGATTCAAAAATAACTCTTATTCATAATCTGGGTCAGGAAGCGTGCTCCGTTACATTTCAACTCTGTAACTTATACTCATCAGCTAATCGTAAGATTAATCTTCAGGAATCATCGAAACTGAAGCGTCCGGATTTTTAACCAAAAAATATATATCTGGAACACATAATTTCCACTCGTCATCGTAACTGCATGAATTGCACAATCGTGTTTTAAAAATAACTTTGCGGTCGACGAACCACATTCTCACTACGAAATTGTATACCTTCGAGGGTCTACGTTTTCTAATGAAAATTCCCATCGACCCGGACACAACTTGCGTCTACGCGGGAACGAAAATTTGTTTTTTTAAATGCGTCGGTCAGTCGAGAGAAATGATGTAATTCGAAAAATTATTCAATCGAATCGAGGAGACGGAACTAGCTTGAATTTTTGACTACCATGGAGTAGTGTTATGGAGGTCGAGAGTTGTTACGAAGTAAGAAGAAATTCGCTGAAACTATAACACGTGAGGAGACAACGAGAGAGAGAGAGCGAGACCGAGGGAAAGAAAGAGAGAGAGAGAGAGAGAGAAAGACAGACGGAAGACAGAGGAGACAAACTCATGTGACGTTGTAATATGATAAAGAGAAAATAAATTACTTTGCCTTCTCTGACGCTGCACTTTTACCGAAATGCCAGACTGGCGTTTCTTGAATAATTGCGCACTCACATGCGTCCGTGAATGTACATTCTCCCTTACTTCAAAAATGGCGGAATATGAAAAAAAAAAACAATTTTTTTCAGCGAGGCTACCGACAAAACGAGAAAAGCAACGCATCACTGGTCTCCGCAAAGCTTCGAGCATATACGTTTCAACATTTTATCTCAGACAATAAAAACGTGAATTTTTGATTTATTGATTAAAAAAAATAGTTAACTTTTCAAAAATTGTAAATCCAAAAAAAAAAAAAACAAATAAAATATCGCCATAAAAATCGCAAAACCTTGGTTTTTCATATATATATATATATATATACTATCAGGAGACATAGGGCAAAATTTGAGCCTCATCGGAATATTTTAAGAGGTTTCACTATCATGAATTCGATTTTTCATTTGATTAAGACGTAAACATTTTTTTGTTATCAATTGCAATTAATTTTTCAGGTAGATATAAAATTTTGAAGATTGAGAGTGAGTGCACTACATAGTATCGAGCTTGCTTGAAACGCAGAGATTTTTTGTCTTAAACAATAATGAAAAAAAAACATTAACGATTGTTCGTGACTTTTCAATGATTTTTGTTTATAAAAAAAGGTAAACTTTAAAAAATCGTAGAACAAAAACATATTCGCATCTTCATGTTATCTCTGGCAAAAATATCGCTGCATCATAAGTCTAACAGTGCAGCGCCACCCGCGACCGCAAAATTTACTCACGATGATAATTTATAGTCCAATATAGTCCAAGTCAATAGACCAAGTCGATTCCGCACGAGTTAATATTCGACTTTTTCCAAAAAGCTCAATCTCCGAGATGCACATTAATGTTCCGGAAAGATTTTTCAAGTTACATGCGTGATCTTCACCTTCTCTCAACGCTTGAACTTATGACCATAAACCATAAATCATAAACGCGAGTGTTTTGCGTGTGGTTTTGTAATATTCGGTTCGAGACGAGGCTGTAGTACACATTTAACAATGCGGTCACGCTTTCGCAAAAGAGGCTGCGGTGCATCCATCAACCGCTGCACGTTCGTGGTGAACGTTCGGCACCACCAAAGGACCTGATTGAAAAAGTAGTCGAGTACCTTGTTGGGCACGCACACGATAGGGTCCCGTAGTCGTGCTGTAGAAGCCATTGACGAAAGATGTAATCTCGACAAAAGCGTTGAGGGAAACTTTTTATTATTATTTTTTTCTTAAACTATTTTTGCTATCGTGTTCGTTATAATTTTGATTGAATGTATCAATTAAAAGCTACATTCTGGATTTTTTTTCGATTTTCTGAATTGATAGTTTAGAAATTAGAGGGGGGGGGGGTGACTCTCTGATGACGACTTTGAAAGCGAATATCTCCCGACTGAAGGGTTGAAATGCAAAGGTTTCAGAACATTTTTAATTGCATTTGAGGAGACCTATTGAAAGACACCTCACTCGATGGGGTGAGCAAAAAAATTTCGAGTTCACTTTTTAATCTGTGGGAGAAGAGTCAACAATTGTTTTTTTTTTTAATGTTATAATTTTTGTTTTTTCAAAATGAGCTTACTATTATTTCAGTTGAACATCAGTCCATCCGTTATTTCAGGCGTAATATCAATTTATGTTTGTAAATCATAAACGTACAGACATTTTTTTTGTTCGTTACCATTTTGAGAATGAAACTAAACGGACCATGTTTTTTCCCAAAATTTACTCACACCTCAGTGGGAGGCTGCTTACCGACGATTGGTAAACGCGAAAAAAAAATCGCGGAACCAGTTTTGCAAAAAAAAAAAAAATGTCTAAATGGCATGGCTCACTTTGTGCCACTTTTACGAAGTGATTCACGCTTTACCAGGCCCGTCTGACGAAATTTGCGCAGGAGAAAATCATGTTAAACGTATTTCGGTACAATTTAACCTCAAAAAAAAATCCGGATGATTGTAAAATATTTATACGATCAACGATAATCCGAACCAACAGCCTCTTGGGCATAGTCGGCGATAGATATCGCCATTTTTTTTCGCTTCCTCGTGGGAGAAGCTTCGTAGATTTTTTTGTTGCCGCAAAGGTCACATTCGCTTTCATCGTACATCATATTTCACAGTTTCACGACCGATGATCTTTCGCGCGCCCTCGTTCGGACGAATCGAGTAGTTGCACTCGTTGACTCGTACGTACGAAAGACTGAACACGTATGTGTGTAATGGTTGATACAGTGAAACTTTCACTCTCTCGAGGAAGTCCCCGGGGCGTCAAGGGGAACCCCCGCACGTTCCGAATCGTCCGGTGCTTTCGTCCGGCCATTATGTATGCTAATAGAAATTATCTAGCCCACGGTATATATATATATATATATGGGATGTCGTAAGGCCTGGAGGGCGGAGCGGTACATTGATTCGAAACACGTGGGTGCTGAGATAAAGGCAAAGAGGATTTGTGTAAATCGACCGGGCCTCGTCAAACTGATATTTTTTTATTTTTATAGGACGTCATAAACAACGAAACTGCACGGCTGTTTGCGATCGACGAAAATTTTATGGGTTGAATCGTGTAATGATGGTTGAAAAAAAATAAAATTTATAAACGTTTTCTTTTCGTCCCAAAAATAGTTCGATTTGCTTTCACTCAGGATCAAAGACTACATATAATTGCATAATTGATAAAAAAAAACGAATTAAAAGGAATTAGAAGAAAATAAATATTTTTCAACGATGTGATATCAATAAATCCTAAATTTATCGGACCACAATTATGCCAACTAATTTCGACATTTATTTTTATTTCGTTTCTGTAATTGGTGCTGTGGTTTTTTTTTCGAGAAAACGATGATAAATCGGTTCGATATTATTGAGGTATTAGTTCTATCATTGATCGACGATGTTCCCAATTTTCCATCGCTATCTGTCTGATGTCCAGCGTTTATCTCATGAGAAAACAATTGTTTTGTTGATCTATAAAGACGATCGATTGATAAAATTTCGATGTACTCATCGATAAACTGTCATTTAATCGGCAACGTGACTATCGCGAACTCCTTTTTAAATTTCTTTTGGCTTCTACGTCCGTGCTCGAACATTATCTTCAGTCTGTTAAGGAGGCTGAATCGCCTAAAAAATTGAAAAACATATCTTGAGTCGTATGGTCCAAAAGCTACGACAAGTGAATTATTTTGTGATAAATCTCACAGCCGTCGGATGTTTCATATGGCTATGAAAAAATTTGAAACGATAGAGAAGTATAGGTATTTCATAAGGATGAAATCGATTTCAAATTTGGATCGATCATGTCACGAAAAAATTTTCCAATTTTTTCGGTGACTCCTCCCTCTTGAATACCTCGTAACGAGCCAAAAACAAACGTTCAATCGATAATTGCGAGTCGTTGGCAATTTAATTGCGAACGATGATCGAATTTCGCGTGGAAAACGTTTGTAACGAGCGAAGACCAGACGGCTTTAATTGACGTTCTGTCAGTCAGTCAATGTTGCTCGGGGTTCGCTTCGTCTTGCTTCCGGTTTCGAGGATGAAAGTTCTCGAGGCCGCGAGACTCGGAGAAAGTGTATCCACCACCACCACCACCACCACCACCACCGCCGCCATCGTCGCCATCACCGTCGCGAAATATCGACGAGCGAATAGGCAGCTGCGAAAGAACCGCCGCCTGTGTACATCATCGTCGTCGCTTAGCCTCGGTTTCGCGACCTCCACCGCGACCCAACATCTCGAACAACGTCGTAAAAAAGATTCAACCTTCATGCATCGTCGAACGGGGGGGGACCCATCTTTTATCCACGGAAATAATCTCGGCACAATGTATTCCGTGATTAACCACTTCATGTCCGATACTCGTGAATTCAACGAAGCGGAGTGCACGACGAGTCGGAGTGAAAGCGACGAGTTACTCTGTGTAAACCGTAGACGAGACTAAATGTTTTTCAAGATCTAAATCGTCGTCGTGTGAAAATACTCGTCGCGAAATTTTGATAATAACCAACTTCATGAAATATCGCATGTAACATCTCGAAGTAAAGATTGAAATTTATATTAATTTCATTGTAGTTCTAAATTACGTACTTGAATTGTTTTTTTTAAATTAATTTTGATATATGACTTTTTGGCCATTTTGCGTCTGCACCGACTGGCAAAATTAATGAAGGGAAAAAAAAACAGTAGCTCGCTGGGATGGACATTTTTTAACTTATCAGGTATCAAGGGAATTGTTTGGTCACCATTTTTACTTACTCATTAGTTATACGGAATTAAAAGAAAAGGTCTATCGAAAATTTTCCTCTATTCAAATCACACAAAATCACGGTTCCTCCACTTTCACATCCGCAAGCCGCCCGGGCTCGTAAAGACAACGAGATACATCGACTTTATTAAAAATGAAAAAAGTAGTGGTATATATGTACGTATAAAAATATATAATAAACAGGTAAAAAAAAATATATTCATAAGTTAGCGAGTAGCTTTTGATATCGCGTCGCATTGGTTCCTAAAATAATAACATTTATGTACAATAGTCATCGGTTGATCCGAGACAAGAACCGTTTAGCCGCACAATCCGGCGGTTCCTTCGCAAAACCGCAACTCCGCTGATCACCAAACATACGTTTCATAAATCGATGAAGTACGCTATATACATCAACCGGGGCGTGTGCTAAAAGTGAACTTCAGTCTCGTGTTATTTTTGATTACTTTTTTTCTTCACCGACGCTAAAGATCGAAAATTGAAGATGCGCAGATTAGCGTATCGGACATCGTTGATCGTGACTATTTATATCCATGATGATGTTCCTCCTGTGGCGCAGCGACCCAAACTTTCTCCCACACGGGTTTCCATACTTTCTTCCACGCCGGAACCTGCACGTCCTTCCACACCGGCACCCAAGCGCTCTTCCACTCGTCCTTCCACACCTGTTCCTTCTTCGTCACCCAAACCTCCTGCTTCTTCGGCACCCAAACCTGCACGCTCTCTTCCTTCCACACGAGCTTCTTCTCCTTCACCCAAGCCTGTTTCTTCTCCGTTTTCCAAATTTGTTTCCACTCCGCCTTCCACTCGAGCTTCTTCTGCGTCGACCACGTTTGTTTCTTCTCCGTTCGCCAAATCTTCTTCCACACGGATTTCCAGACTACTTTCTTTGCCGGCTGAGGTGGCTCATAGTTGTAACCACCGCTGTGTTCGTCCCATCCTCCTCCGCCTCCTCCATGACCGCCATGATCGGGTGGGCCGTAGGAAGCATGAGGAGTATGACCGCCATGATCGGGCGGACCGTAAGTCTCATGCGGAGTCACCATTTCCGGCACCCAAATCTGTTTCCAATCCGGCACCTGAATTTCCTTCCAAACTGGCACCTCGATTGATTTCCAAATGGGCTTCCACACCTTTTTCCACGCTGGCACTTGAACCTCCTTCCACACGGGAACGTTCACCTCGTTCCAAATTGGCTTCTGCACCTTTTTCCACGCCGCTACCTTAGTTTCCTTCCAAATTGGCACTTTGTTCTCCTTCCATACGGGCACCTGGATCTTCTTCCACTCCTGCTTCCACGTGAGTTTGGATTCGGATTTCCAAATTTGTTTCCACTCTTTCTTCCAGGTGAGCTTCTTCTTCCACTCGCCGATGGGCTGATGGCGCTGTGGGGGACCGTAGGTGTCCGCCGGGGGACCGTAGGACTGTGCAGGGGGACCGTAGGACTGTGCCGGAGGACCGTAGGACTGAGCTGGGGGACCGTAGGACTGTGCCGGTGGAGCGCCGTAGGAGTCCGAAGGTGCGGAACCTCCGTGAGCATCACCGGAACCGAAGGACCCGGACGAATGACCCGAATTGAATGATCCCGAGGAATGATCCGACACTGGAACACCGTAGGAATTTGACGGAGGAGCGCCGTAAGTGTTGCTCACGGATGGTGTGTTCGGGACGCCGTAGGACGCCGCGGGAGGTCCGTAAGATGGCGCTGGCGCTCCGTAAGATGGCGCAGGTGCACCGTAAGATGGCGCTGGCGCCCCGTAAGATGGCGCTGGCGACCCGTAACTTTGGGACGGTGCTGGCGCGTTGTAAGAAGGTGCTGGGGAACCGTACGACGACGATGGAGCATTGTAGGATGGCGCTGGTGGCGCGTCGTATTGTTGCAATGGCGGTCTGAAAGAAAAAAACAACGTTTTTGTTGTTGTTTAATTACGTTATTGAGTTTCAAGTAATTTATTCATTGGTTCAACTGTGCCACGTTTTGATTTACAGCATGAAGAGATCTCATGATTGTTGAGGAAAGCTACAAATGTGGTACATGATGATCGTTGCTTTTGTACTCACTCACGCTTGGTGCGCTGTCCGATCGGATCGCCTAGAGCCGAGGCGATCAGCAGGCACTCGAACAGTACCTGAAAAATATTCATTGTAACCTCATTTTATTTTTTTTTTTAACGCGTTATCGCAGCTTCTGTTATCGTCATCGTTTTAACATTTCCGCAAGTTTGTATACTTGAAAATAGCCGAGGGAGGAGGGTGAATTGAGTTACGCGTCGATCGGACGATAGTTAAGTATACGATCATTTGCCGATAACACGTGTGTCGTCATGTGTCGATGAACTCTCGAATCGGTCGAACAAAACGTTTAGAGCCCGATGTAATAACGATAAACACGAGGATATGAAGATGAAAGAAAAACAAATGTAAATAATTGAAACGCAATTGAAAGATCGGTGAGTGATAAAATGCACAACGATGCTCGCGGTACCGGAACGAAAGTTTTTTTTTCTTTATTTATGTTAACGAGGGGAATGTAATGAGTCTGCGAACGAGGTCGGGGTACCCGTAGCTGTCCTCATCTTATCCTCCCCAGACTCGACCGCGGACACAACGCTATACTCTCGCGAGCATACTCCAACGTGGGGTCCCGGCCGACCCCCCCCCCCTCGCGCCCCGCATAACCCTTTCAAATTTCGCAGACTTGATGCGGGATCACACGAGGCACCGCCGTCTCAACCGCCGCGTGAAAGTCTTTCATCGCTTTTCCTTTTTTATTTGATTTTTATTTTTATTTTTTTTTTTTCACTCGGACTGAATGGCAAGTCTTCGATCCGTAGCTTCGCATCCTTGTTCTTTATATCGTCTTACGACATCGAATTGTAAAAAGGAGAGACACGATAATCGGCACGGTAATAAAATTTCACGAAATCCGTGATGTGTCTCTTGACTGACACACCCGTCGTATAATGCCATTTATTTATCAGCGAAATTTTTTTTTTTTTTTTTTTCGAATGACTAATTAATTATGATTCGAAAACGAGAGAAACCCGAATAATATGAGGGAATCGTTGAATATTGTGGAACGTACTTTCGAAATTCTTGCGAACCTCGACAATTTTGTTATTCAATGTATTGGGGTTTTTTATTTTTTATTTTTTTTTTTCGAATGCTAAATTTTTTTTTCAGACGTATAGTTTCGTTGAATGAGATTTTGGATCCGTGTTGAGATGAGAAATTCTGCATGGATTTTGGTTATAAGGTTACGAATTCGGCACGAATAGAAACGCTGTGCTCGTTATTTTTTTTTTTTGTTTTTCTTCCGTTTTTCATAAAAAAGATAATATGATAAGATATGAATCAAAGAAAGTGGGTCGAACGATTGAACATTTTACGTGGAAAAGAAAAATATACTTTCGTAACTCGACCAACAATTTAACCCCGAAAAAAAAAAAATTCTAGATACATCTACGATATTAAAGATCTTCGAGATTATGATCATACTAAGTTACGAACGATCTGATATTTTGAACGTGAGCAGCGTTAATGAGCCGTGTATCCGTCGTGTTGTGGCGTATCAGTAAAAACAGTTTTGTAATATAATGAAAATGTCTATTGGTCAATGATGTTTCTTTTTTCTTTCTTTTTCGTAATTTAATCGAAACAGAAAGAAAAACAATGGCATTGGCCTTTGTGGTTAACTTATGTTCTCACGCTCGTCAGTCTCCGCGAGTGCCCAAAAAAATGATTTATTCACGTTCTGTCCAATAATTCAAAATTTATTTTCATCGTAATTACCGGGCTTGAAACCTCGTGTTACTTTCTCCCGTGAACAGAACAACGAAAAAAAAAAAAAACGATTTGAGAAATTGCGTGTACCGCGTCTGACGAGACGTCCCCACGTGACGAATGAACTGAATTTGAAAGAATAAGCCGGCGGGGCCCTTTCTTTCGTCCCGAAAGCGAATATTGCGAGAGGTAATCTTACGCAAACCCGTTATCGCTCACACGTCGACGTTTCGCGTAAAAAGAATACGTGACATGTAGAAAGGAAATGAAATAAAATGAAATAAAATAAAATAAAATAAAATAAAATAAAATAAAATAAAATAAAATAAAATAAAATAAAATAAAATAAAATAAAATAAAATAAAATAAAATAAAATAAAATAAAATAAAATAAAATAAAATAAAAATAAAAATTATTCAAATGGAATAAAACACAATTTTAACGAAACCATGGATAAACAAAAAACGAAAAAAAAGTTTAAACGAAACACTCGAAGAGTCACTTTCACGTCACACGTGGTAACGGCGATAACCGTAAAATCATGTACACGCGGTTGTTGAAGGATATTGCAGTATCGCAATTGTCGATAAATCGTTGGTCTATCACGGGCTTGTTTACAAAACGTGTGCGAATAAATACGCTTGCGCGCATGTCGACCCAAGTGTCGTTGGCTTCAATGATCGTGAAAATTCCATCACCACTTTGTGCGATCAACCGACCACGACTACGAGTATTCAACGCGATCGAGTACCGCAAACCGGGAATTACCCGTACGAACAACGCGCCTATAGCTGGTTAAAAGCCGCGAGGTGATTCCCAATGTCATTAATCTAGTTCTCCCGGAGGCAATGAAAAAAAAAATAAATAAATAAAAATAGAATAAAATAATTTCACTCGCTAAGCTCATGTCAAAACGATTTATCGTGGTGAGTCCGGACGAATTGCGCTTTGAAACTCGAACGAGTATGTTTACTTTATGTACACTTTACAAGTTTTTTTTTTTTTTTTAAACTTGTTACGCGCAACGAGAATAATTTTATAAATTATTCGAACGATTAATGTGACAGTAGTAAAGTATTTGTATAATCACTGACCAGGAAATATCGCATCGTGACGATTAATCCCGGTTCACCGAATTTTTTAATTGATCCAATCAGAACTTATCAAGATAAATGCAAAATAAAAATGAAAAAAATTTAATTCAGAACGACGGATTGAAAAATTTGAACTAAAAAATAATAATAAACGAAAAACGCGTTTTGGATGTCCCGCTTATGTTCTTCTGGCGAATTTCGAGTAGCGAACGTGCCTTTTATAGGTGGAGAGGTGTTTCGGGGGGCCTCTCGTAGTCGCGCCCACCGCCCGGTACAGACGTGGAGCCTGGCTAGGTGCTCTCTCTCTCTCTTTCTCACTCTGCACGTAGATGAGGAAACCACCTGAATCGCTTTTTTTTCTTCCTTTCTTTTTCTGGGTTTTTTTTTTCATTATTATTTTTTTTTCGTTGGGTGGGGAAGACACGTGGTCGAGTCGCGTTGTTCTCGAGACAGCCGCGGGTTTCACGAGAGTCGAGGAACGTCAATCGTCCGTTCCACACCTTCGACGAGTGTGGGGCGAGAGAGCCGGAAATATAACGAATCGCGTGGGCTTGAGAGAGAGAGAAAGAGAGAGGGAGACATAACGTTGGGAAATTTGACTTACAGACACGAATGTAGGACCTCTCCATCAATCTCGATGGACCCGAAGCGGACGAATCGAGCGGACGAAAGAAAGTCTTATCCAATCGATTGAAACTTTTTCGACGCAATTACTCCGGCGATCCGTCATATCGATCCGAACCACCTGTTTCATATCCGCGAGAACTTTTTCGATTTCATCGATCAATCCAACAATTTAATTATGTTCGATGATTTTTTTTTATTGTCCATATCGTCGGAAATTTGTGAACAATGTGATACACGAGATAGTTGGTAATTTATTAAATGTACAATTAATTATGTTTTAAACCGACTTTTGAAAAGAAGGAGGGTTCTTACGAAAAAAAGTGTTTTTTTTGTAAGAATAAGTATAAATTAGGGTTCATACAAAAAAAAACAGTCGAATAGAAATTCGACTTTTTTTGTGTTACACGATATCTTCGCCAATTGTGAACCCATTTTAGTGTCTGTTTCTATTGAAGAGGATATATCTCGAGGACAGTCCCATTTAAACTTGACGATAATATTTCACCTCTAAGCGTGAAAAATTGGGCTCATGTACTATTATTCTGATTTTAATAATAAACTTTGGCACACGGCTGTAGTTTCAATGATTGCCGCTAAAAATTGAAGAATAAATATGAAAGAATAAATACATTGAAGAATAAATTATAAATTTTTATTTTAAAAAAATTGCAACTGACTTCAAAAAGAGTTGAAGAATAATATTTTTATTATAGTTTGTAATTGAGAATAATTTAAATTACATTGAATTACGACGTATTATCGAATAATTATTTGTTTCGATATGCCGAATGATGCTTTACAATTAATGGCGAATAATTTTTCACTATTGTCTATTTGCATCTGAGATATTCTCACGGAAGCCAATAGGAAGCTCGGTGTATGTTCTTAGACTATCTGTCCTTCTCCCCTCTGTCCCTCCGTAGCCGAGGCAGCGGCTCCTAGACTAACAAGGCAATGTGCTAATTGCTTAAGTGCACTTAACCACTAACCTGTATTTGTATTTCTACATTCGCGATTGTTGCTACGACGAACAGGAAGATCGTACGCAATTATTTGTAACGCAGTTATTGGTTAATCCTATCGACAACTTCAATAAAAAAAATAAAAAAACATCTATACAATTTATTATTATTTTTGTTTATTTATTTATTATTTTAGATATTTGCGGTATTGTAAAATTATTGACAAATCACGGTCATAGATCCTTCGGCAATGGACTTGGGAACGGATCATAACGATCACTTTATCGTGATCTCGTCGTTTTTTTTCTTCAATTCTCTTACTCGATCCTGTGAGAAAAAATCATTTTTTCTTCAACTCTTTGCGTAAATTGTGTGATTACGTTGTACTTTCTTCGATCGAAGTGGCATATAACTATAGGGTTTGACTTTATACTTACCATAAAATATCGGGAGACTCCCATGCCGCTTCGGCACTTTCCGCGAAACTCGTTAAAACCGCGAAAGTTCGCGTGGAAAAATGTCAAAAGAATAAAAAAAATTAAAAAATAAAATAAAAAACATTCACGCCAAGATGCACGCATAAAAGCGATGCGCGGTCGATCACCATACGCATATGGACGACGGGAACGAAACTTTCAATTTCCTCGATCCGTCGGTCGTCAGGTTTTTTTTTTATTCATCTGCGGCCAGGTAGAATTTGATATTTCGACGAATTTTTATTTTATTACCACGAATTGGTTGGATCAAAATAATCGATCGTGTCATTGATGATAATGTTGTCTCGAACGAATTTGGCATTGACGAAGTGAAAGAAGATCGTTTTTAAGGTTAATAAATACCGCGGATATTTCATAACCGATATAGATTCAGTTCCAAAAATAGAATTTTCGATACAACGAATTATGAATGAATTAAAAATTTCTGACATTAATTTCGATAAGATGGAAATATTTTTTATTTTATAATTCAACAAATGTAATAATTTTTTTCGTCAGTTTTCTATTATTTTTGTTCAAAATCAGGCTGTTAACTTTTTTTCAAATTCTAAAACAAAAAATATGTCCACGTTAGATGAACTTAATACTGGGTTCTGCCCTTACTTTTCATCCCCGGAGTTTCTGATTCACCGAAAAAGTAAATGGTATTTGAAAAAAAGAAAATGTTTATGTATTAATCAAAGGCAAAATCGAAATCTTGAAAGCGGAACCTCTAAGTTTAGTCCATCGGGGTTCAAATTTTTGAAGATGTCTCCTGATAGCATTTATTTCGTATATAAGAATCGCCATAAGAATGTAAAAAAATCCTGCCTTTTTTCAACACACCCTAATATGCATATACACACATATACATATGTATATGCCCAAGATGCACGCATAAAATCGATGCGTGGTCGATCACCATACGCATATAAACGATGCGATCGAAACTTTCAATTTCTCGATTCTCCGATTTTTTTTCCTTCTACGGCCAGGAAGAATGTAGGTAAGTGACACTCCCACGAATTTCATTTTATTCCTCCGGATTGCTTAAAAAATAACCAATCGTATATCATACATCTACGTTATATACACATTTATTTTCACACTGGCTATTTTAATTATTTCTTTTTCACGTCTCGTAAGAAATATTCAACTCATCCCATGCAATTCATTTTTTCAAACGATTGCGTATTGTCACAACAATCATACGCAGATACATTGAAAATAAATAGCGAACTATTCACTCACTCATGCAAATTGAATTTCTCTTGTTATACAATGAATAATTTTTTCAGTAGAATATTTGTAAAAATCGATAGTTGGTTTTTTTCCTAATCAATATTTTTTTAAAATTAATTTAAAAAAAAACCAACTATCAATTACTTATTCAATTGATAATTTTTTATATTTATTTTCAAAAAAAGACCAACTATCGATTTTCACAAATTTTCTACTGAAAAAATTATTCATTGTATAACGAGGAAAATTTAATTTACATGAATCAATGAAATGTTCGCTATTTATTTTCAATATATATATCCGTTCGATTGCTGTGACAGTACGCAATTATTTAAAAAATAGAATTGCATGGGACGAGTTGAATATTTTTTTACGAGACGTGAAAAAATATAAAAATAAAAATAGCCATTATGAGAACGAATGTGTATGTAATGTATATATGTATGATATACGATTGGTTATTTTTTCGACCAATCTGTAGGAATAAAATAAAATTTGTGGGAGTACCACTCACCTAAATCCTTTCCGGTCGTCGAAGGTAAAAAAAACCGTCGCATCGAGAAATTAAAATTGATTAAACCCATTCGCGAGTTCACGATTGTATAGTTCGTCAAACGTTACTTTCGTTTTTCCGGTTGACCGCATGTAACAAATGAAATAATCCAAGAATCCGAGTCAGCTTGACCGTGTGTGACTGGCATCTCAGTACATCGTTTGCTAAATAATTATTTTGCAATACGAGTCTTTTTCCGCGAAATTACAACGTTGAATAAAATATTCCTCGCCAAGGGGCAGCAAAAAAAAAAAAAAAAAAAAAAAACTCGAGTCTCACTTTCTTTCATCGCAGCGGTCGATGCATCGAACACGAACATCCGTGTACCAAGTTGTCACCGATAACCCATCCAACCCACGAGATTCCGTGTCTTCTCGACGTGATATAGCAATTTTTATTCGCTTTCACCGGTTCGAAGTTACATTCATCTCACACGCTTTTTTTTTTCGCCATCACCGTTGTCACGCGTCGTACCGCTTGTCCGCGAATAATAGAAAAGACGTCCGACCGTCGTTTTCCGCCACAACAATTTTCGAATTTTAATTGCTCGAGGCTCTCCGGCGCTTCCGGTTCGCGCGAGACCAGTGAAGACGTTCGTTGTCGAGCAACTAACTCACCGCAGATCGAAATAACCCGGCAAATTGTTAATTATGATAGATCGACGTGACGAGTCACAGATTCCGGCTGACTCGGATTCTTGGATAATTTCATTTGTACATTTGCACAGCCGTCGCTCAAAATACGAAAGTAACACATTCGACGGACTACAATCGAGAATTCGCAAATGCGTTGAATAATTATTAATTAAAAGAGACAAAAAAAAACTAACCATCGAATGACAATAGAAATTTGATTTACATGAGTCAGTAGAAATGCCGATGACGATTTGAATATTCCCAAGTGAACAAATTATATATAATCTATATATAAACTATATATGGGATTGGTCATATATAGTTTATATATAGTTTATATATTATCTATATATAAACTATATATGCCCAATCCCATATATAGATTTTATATAATTTTTTTACTTGGGTTATGATAGGGTTCTGAAGTCAATCTGTGGTAGAACCATTGATGAAAGAATGTTATCTCCACAAAACCGTTAACGAAAACTTTTTATTTTTTCATTTTTCGCAAACTGTTTTTTTCAGCAGTGTTCTTTATAATTCTGTTCGAATGTACTAATAGTATGAGTTTGACTTGTACAATTGCTTGAAAGTTTTTTACAAGATCCTCTTCCTACAATATAATTTCCTATAGTGATACATTGACATAGTCAAAGTATCCCTGGACCTACAGTTTTTTTGTAACCGTAGGTTCCGAACGACCTAGAGAACAGAAAAAAAAATTCCATTGGTATCGACGTTGGGATTCGAACCCGGGACCCTTGAGTCGAGAACCTGGTACGAAACCAACTCGGCCACTGCGTCTCCAATGATTGAACGTACTAATTGTGATGTACAAAGTTGACAACTCTAATGACAACTTTGGAAGCGAATATCTCGTGACTGAAGGGTTGAAGTGAAAAGGTCTCTGAACATTCAACTTGCATTTAAGGAGACCTATTGAAAGACACCTCACCCAATGAGGTGAGCAAAATAAATTTCATTTGTAAAAAATTGATTTTTCAATTTTTCCCAACAAATGTTCTCCCGTTGCAACATAACCCGGTAGTGCATCCGGCGCTGCATTGCGGAAACGTACGAAACGGTATCGCGGAGAAAGCTCGTTGATAACGGTACGAACTAATGCCGCCACCATCATCGTTGCCACTGACACGACACGGTTATACCGCAACGTCGGTTATCGCACCTGCAGCTCAAATCTCATTCGAATTCACCGATAATCACCTCGGGAGCGCGTGCAACCGATCGGTTGAAAACGACGGTGAACAACAGGTAGGTAACCGCTTACAAAGCTTCCGCTATGAGGAAACCTTTAATTAAGAAAAATTATTTCTGACATACGAACTCCTGTAAAACGTTTCTCACACTTGAAAAGAGACTCGACCGCAAATAAGAAGATAATCTTATTTTTTCTTCTTTCTTTTCACTTTCGTTCAAACAAAATGTAATTCTTATTTTACATAAAAAAAAATATGTTTCACTTTTTTTTGTACGAACGGTCAATTTTATGAGTATTGTGATTATTATCAACAAAAAAAAATAGAAATTGAATATCTCGTGACCGAAGAGTCGAAATCAAGCGGTCTCAGAACATTTTGAATTGCATTTGAGAAGACTTATTGAAATTCACTTCACTTTATAAGGTAAGCAAAAATTAAAGTTTAGAGTTTAGTTTTTAATCTGTGGAAGGAGGGTCAAAACAATTTTTTATTTTATTTTTTTATATTTTATCATTTCTGGTCTCAGATCATCGATCTACGTCTGTGTACCACGTTTAATCTTAATCGTTTAAATAAGAGTACTGGAGGACTGTGACAGACAGACGGACGGACAGACGGACTGACCAAAACCACAAGGACTCCTAGATTTCCACGGACCCCTACAAATTGGCTAGTTTGGGAGCATCCACAGTAAGATACCCCGTCAAAGCAAATAAAGCCAAATAAAACTCGACCAGTTAAAATTGAACAAAAATTTGCCCTCGGTCTGCTCGCTGTGACCAAACTCCACATGCGCTCGTCGCTTGTCCTCGGACCGAGCATTTGCTTGGACCGAGTGTCCCGAAGGCCGCGTCAATTATACGCTCATTGAAGCTACATCCTCTCGTCACTATATCTGGCTAAGCACGCGAGATATCCCGTAGATCCGACGATTGCAGTTTAGAAATCGTCGTCATCCTCGTTGTTGTCTCGTTCGTCGACTCGCTTTCCGTGAACGTCAATGACCGGCCGGTAAACTTGCAATTTTTTTTTCTATCTTCGTACGATAGCCACACTCGTGTACTCGTAGTACTTCATCTTGACTGCCAAGGAGGGTTCACGATGGCTCGAGGCGTATCTACACGCACTCTCCACGTCTTGGACACTTCGCATCCCAAGATTCTTTTCCTGCAACGCTCGAAATGATGAAAACCGCTATTACCGGTTCACCGGGGCAATCTGGTCGATCGGTTATTGATATTGCATTGACGACGCTTTAGATTTTATTTTTAACGAACCATCAAACGGTGACTTACATGTCTTGAGGGTATAGTTGTCGTTTATTCGATTTTTTTTCCTTCGATTTTTCATTTTTCGCATTTTCGCGAAATTCATAATCTTGAAAATAATCTCTTCAAAAATTCGCGCATTCAGAAGCGCATTCACAAAAACTCATAGAGCTATTGAGATTTGAAGAAGGACGAGCAATGCTATTGAGACTGCACAACGAACCTTAAATGCGTTTTTCTCGAAATTGCTTCTTTGCAACTTAAGGGCAACGATATCTCAGCAACCAATGAACCGATTGAATTTAAATTTAGAGGGGGGAGCCCATTGAGATCACATCTCGCTATCGTCTAAAGTAGGACATTTTTCCTTAGACGAAAATTAGGATTTCTAGAGAAATAATAATGCAGACACCAAGGCCTCAGAAAAACTGGCCTCCCCAAGTAGTAACGGTGTTGAGTAGCCGCCCGGAATGTGTAGTTGATAATGGTTAATCACCGTCACCAATAATAGTCTAAATTTGAAAGTGATAACCAGCCCAGCATTAAAAAGAACGAACCAATAATATTTTCTTTAATGTGCCAGTATCAATTGCCGATGCTGGATCCAACTTATCATTCGATAGTTTCCTTTCCCCATTACCTCTGACCAGCAATGGTCGCCAGAATTGTGACACTACCGACAAGCTAGACGCCATCAAAGGCCCAGCATCCGGTAAGCTGTACACTCCTAAGTGAAATGTGTCCTGATCTACAGCCACAGGCACAATTCAATTGTAGTACGACAATACCCCAATAAATTACGAAGATTCCAAATAGCTGATACTACTCAAAACTCGGAGTGGCAAAACCATAAGAACCACACGAGTCCAGAACCAACTTATCGCATGAGCCGATACACCCCGGTCATCGCGGTAACCGTCGTTCCGGGACTTCAATTTCCAAAGTCACTATCACTTGGGCTTTCGCTCGAAGTGGACAATCATCTCCGTGAATTTCCTGCTTCCATCACCAGCGGGCAACTCTTTTCCTCACTCCTAAACCATAATTTGTCTAATAACCAGTCTCACCTTTGCAAGCAGACATTAAGACAATGAAGAATGCACGATGCGGAATCTCATCGAGGCGTTGAGTGCGGCTGTCGGTAGAAAGCACATGGGATAGGCCGCGATTCCGGAATTTCGCGAACGTGTAGCGTCATCCATCTCGCACATTGTTATTTGTGATAACGGAAGTGTGAATTAATAAACGAGGCTGTTGTCGAAGTTATGTCGAATCTATATCAGACACGCTGACCGTAACCTTTCGTCTTCACCTTTAGTTAAGCCGCGTTACGAGACTCCCGTCATTTCGTGTTGGAAGATCAATATTTGATTCGACCAGTGTCGAAATGTGTACCATTTCTCGAGTCTTCCCGATCCTTGAATCCTTTGAGCATGAAGTTGGCGACGCCAGCTCTAAACTCTATTTGGGGAGTCAGCCAGTGCTTAATATGACCAGTTTAGCCTCCGAGACTCCGTATCGACTTTCGGAGTCGGTACTTTGTGTTGAACCTCCGTGACTCCACGCGAAGTCTGCTACCGCCTCCTCGAACAACCCTCCGACAATCTCCTAAGCTTGTATAACTTTTGGACCCTGCGTTTAACTTCCTGAACCTATTCCATTTGATTGTCGCAGGATCTCTGCTAAGCTACAAGACCAACCTTAAACTCTGATTGTTCACTTGCTGCCATTTTGGGAGTGGAGGCTGAATATAATTGGCATATCATTTCATAACTTCAACGCCTCATACTCTCCACAGTCCTCGCTAACTCTGCAGGAAATAATATAGGCATTTGAGAGTAACCAGGGTTAACAGAATCTCCAGAATTTCGATCCAGGAATTCTCGATCTGCCACCACGAACGTTTCCATTATATTTATGGCATACATATTCTTCCTCTTTAACGTGGTAGTGTGCAGCAGGAAAGATAGTGAGCCTCCGACTTTAAATAGTAACGGGTTACGAACGTCAACCAGTGATGGCTCAGGAATGATTAACTCGTTCGGTGGATCATCAGATTAACTGGTCAAGGCGCAGCCCTGTTGCAAGTCTTGGGGTTTCCCGGAATATAGAATTCCCTGGATATCCCACAGCTCGGGAGGATCATGCTCAGAGCCATACATCGACCACCCTTTCATCGCTGTGTCGCAGGAAAAAACGAGTCATCTGATGCGAATATAATAACAGAAAATGTCATGGCCGCCAAAATGAACGAATAAAAGACAAGAGAAAAAAAGGTGGCAACAGGTCGAAGATCATCCGAAATGTGTCCGTCGTCAAACTGCCGCGTAATCAAACATTGTGACATAATTGCACGCGTATTATTTAACCAGTAGAAGATTAGTGAAAGCACGAGACCGTGAGTAATGACGAAGCAGTTGTAAAATGGCCAGGTCCGGAGCGAAAGGTCCAATAAACTTTATTTACAAGCTGTGTGTTAATACTTTTTTTATATCCATGTTTAGCGCTTATTGTCGTTTAATTCAACGATGCCAGGTTGGATTTCGCGTGTAAAGTGTCGGCGCTCGTTGAAATAAAACTACACACAAGCGAACATCCTGTTAAATTTTTTTACGGCAATGACTTCACGGTCAAGCGCATGCTCGAAGACGTGTTGCCGACGGATTGCGATGATGTCGACGGTGAATTGCGAAATAAGTTTTATATAGTTGGGATGTAAAAATTATTGAAATTGTGAACTAAAAAAGTCAAATTGAATTTGCATCAGTTTCGTCCCTGAAGTTTTGTCAATGTTATTTTCGCATATTCTTGATATTTCAACATTTATATATGTAAATTCTGATGTCCCACGTTTTTTTAACCTTAAGCCGTATTTCTTTCCAGATCGTTTTCAGAAGCAAACAAATAAGAAATAAATTGCGCAGGAAGAAAAAATGAGGAATCGACTTGAGCGTTAACGCTTCGCCATCATGGTCTTCTTTTTTTTGCGCAAATGAATTGCCAACGGTGGTGCGTTGCCAATGATTGGTCGCGATAGTTATTTACGATGCTAGGATCGTACGTCGAGTTGGACAAAGGACAACGATGATGAAGCAGAAACTGCCGTGGTACTCAAAAGGCACGTCTCGATTTCGAGCGTTACGTGTGTCTGTTACGTGACGAACCGAACAAACCCGGTCGTCGCCGAACCCAGACATTCTAACTTACACTCCATTTCCAACGTTAATGTGCTTATGATCGTGCTAAAGAACTTTTCAAAGTCATTCGGAAAAACGCCATCCCCACCGAAAAAAAAACACCAGAACAAACATCATGTTTTTCTAAAACAAAGTAAAATAAGCCTCTTTTTCTTTGATTATTTATATTCAACACTTTGACGATAATGAACAAATTTATTAGCTATGTACATTCTTAAGATGTTTAACTGTTGCTTCAAGTTCGAGGGAATCTCATTTACTATCCTACTTACCGGCAAATACTTTTTCATTTTATTTCTTTTGGAAATTATTTTATTATTTTATATTGGTCATACTGTTAATTTTTAAATTAATAGTATATCCTATATAATTAATAGTATATACTAATAATAGTATATTGATTATACTACATCAATTTATTAAGAATTGATGGAGCAAAGTACGACCAACGATTTTTTATTTTTCAGATAAAAATTAAATCGTAAAAAAAGTTCACGATTAAACTTCATCAAACTTCAAAAAAAAAGATTCGATAGATAATGATTTTGGAACGTCTGGAAACTTTTGTATGTGTGATGATTGCCACAGGCGGGTGAAAGAAAACCAGGGCCAGTTGATTTGTCCGGGAGAAATTATACAATTAACATTCTCGAATAGAAATTCTTGGGACTACCGAACGACTCGGATCTGTCGCGTATTTCATCATGCGTAGTTCACCATGTATAATACACGGTATTTATGGCTTGTGTCCAAAGTATGTGTCGGCTAGAATGGGGGCAATCGTATCAAACGCAAGACGCAAGAGTGACTGGCACAGAGTCAATAATCCAACTAATCCAATCCCGTCGTCAATCGATCGGGTCTGATGCAACGGCGGCTTACGTGCTTGGGCAAACTGCGAAGACACGCGTAAGCAGAGCTCTTCGAACTCGTTCACAATTTTCACTGAACATTGATGAAGAAATGCAGAGACTACGAAGAGTTCCCACTCGTGCACCGCGGGTCAGTTGAAGCTTGACACTACCACGATCGTGTGAGGAGTTGGGAAACTATGATAATGGAGTAGGAGGGTGATTCAGTTAGTATGATCTTTTGCGGGGGCATAGACACCTGGAATTCAATTTTTCCACCAATCGATTCACCCAAAACGCATCCAAGAAGGACATTTGAATGCATTTTGGATATCTATGGAGCAGCAATCGATGTCAGTTGGTAATAATCAAATTTATTCATGAAATCTAATATAGCGCGAAACTCAGCGTTTCCAAGCGAAAACTTTTTTTTCGTTAAAAATATGTTTTTCCTGCTTATTACAAAAAAACTAATGAAAAATCGTGAAAAAAACTCAAAGAAAATTCCAAGCACTTTCCATATTCGTAAAAAAAATTACTTCTCCTCGTTATGTTCTAGATTTACTATTTTGAAATGTTCATCAACGATTTTTTTCTTTCAGATCCTACATTTTCCTACATGTCGGAAATATGAGAAAAACGTCATTGAATAACTGAAACAATTAAAAACCAAAATCAAATTGTATTGATAGCTTTATTCTACTCGCCACTAAATATTTTTCAAGTTTTACCTGTTTTTGGTTCTTAAGTGAAAAAAACTGAAAGGAATTTCACAAACGTATATAAGTGAGTTTATGCAGAATAGAGCTCTTGAATGTGAATTCTATTTTATGCAATATTTGCGGTATAAAATCTTGAATTTCTATGCTGGTCCCAGAGACGGCTGTCGTACCATGCTAGCTTGATATTCGAAGCGAAATAGCAGGTAGACAAAAAGAGAGAGAGATTCTGAGATGCTGCGAAATATGTTTACCTATAATTTGACTATACGAAATATATCCTGATCCTCGCGATGATGTGAAATGAAGGTAAAAGAATCTTTGCCAATAATTTTGTGAGTGAAACGCCAAAAATTCTAGAATGAAAAAAAAAATGAGATGGCAAAACCGACAGCCTCCTTTCTCGCGCTTTCCACTACCTTCGACAAATTCCAATCCACCGGCAAACTTGACCTTCGCGATGTGAAATTTTTCGGAATGTCCGGGATTAGGAAGATGGAACGTGCGTCACGGACTCACTTCGAGCCGGCTCAATTAATTTCGCAATAATCGGGGGAGGGAACCTGTCCCTCTGCCGTACGGCGATCATTATGAATGACAATTAATTGAAACGATCTGTGATATGTTGTTGATGGCCAGCGAGGACGAATCAAGTCTCTTTAGAAATCGCAACGTAATATAAGATTAGGATTCATTGGCCAATTCGTTGGAAAACCTAAGACTGGCAAATTTTGCGACACTTCGACAGGTACTTTTTCACGAAAGCCTTGATATGCTTCCTGACAGAGGAAACGATGTAACGGTCCAGAAAAATTCAATCAAATTTCGAATAACAATGTTACGAACGGTCGTGGCGTAAAATGACATTGCAGCGAATCGTCAAAACTCTCAATGAGATTGTAGCGAACGTGTACAATATTTCAATATTACAATATTCAATATTACAGACTTTCGAGCTTTCCCACGCGTAAATTATCAAAGTTAGATACATGCCGTCGCTAACTTTTTTATAGGAAATTCAATTCTCTACAACATTGTTTGTGTGAACTTTTGGTCCATATACCGTTGTTCATCCAGCGTTTGGTCGGGATGGTAAAAATGCATTGATTTTAATGTTTTTATCTTCCCGTCCAAACGCTGCATAAACAACGCTATATAGACCGAAAGTTCACATAAACAATGTTGTAGAGAACTGAATTTCCTATATAAAAGTCGGGGACGGCATATATCTAACTTTGATAATTTACGCGTGGGTAAGCTCGAAAGTCAAGGAATAGTTAGTACATTTAGAATCTTTTGCGTAAGTTAACATGTATTTATCATGTTCGATTTCTGCACCCCTGGCGAGCTTAAACCGGTAGAGAATAAAGGTCAACGAAACCGTTTGATTAAAATCATATCCCGTGCCGATAGATAAGCTCAATCTTTATAATCGCCGGAAAAAATAATGACATCCGATCATTCTAAGGTATCTAATCTTATCAATATAAAACTCAAGTGATAATGTTATGAACATTTCGTTCATCGATGATCCCAGTCAGTTAGCTCAGCGGGCTACCGTAAGTCGTGCGTCGAATTACCGTGATTAAACGCTTTCGAAAATGCTATTTCGTACAATCTTAGCTACCGTTGTCAGTTTGCAAATACTCATAATCGCTGGTGGCTATCTTCATGGTACGATGAATTCTTTTATTTATTCATGATCTCATAAGTCAACCACAAAGTATCATCAAGTTTATTAGGGCACAATTTTTTTTTATCTTCTCGATAAGAACTTGGCAGAGCACGGTGGGGAAATACTCTCAGCTAGAAATATATATCACGGACCAAAATATATATCTAAAACAAAAGCGTCCAAAAAAATCTTGAATTCGTAAAAATAGCAGCAACAAAAATTCAATTTATATTTCATAATTTTTTAATGATTTTCGTTGGGAAGAAAAAATGTTAACTTTTTTCAAAGAATCCTTCCTAAGTGCACCTCTACGACCCCTGAGGAATATATCTTTCAAACTTCATGTTTCTAACTTCAGTGATTTAGGCTGTGCGTTGTCTGTCAGTGAGTGAGTGAGTCAGTCAGTCATGAAACAGTTTTATATTTATAGATAAAATAGTCGGTTATAAAGCGCTATCATATCTCGATAACGCTACGTCATATCGACTTCGGACTCGTTGCCATTGAATGAAAAACGCTCAAAAACCCATAAAGTTAGTGATATATAGGTATTTCTACCGGTATCTCGGATTCATTGATTTTTTGAAAGTACCGAAAATATATATTTAACCCACTTCCGGTAGGTCGATTTTGAAATCATTTCTTAGTGAGCACCTGCTCTGTGACCCGAATCTCCGTGCAAAATTTCAGCTCTCTAACCACTGCCGTTCTAGAGATACCACGAGAGATGAATCAGTAGTATTTGACTTTATATATATGTATATAGATATGGGGAAGGACGCCTGTTTTCGAACCGGTCAAAACCCTCACATTTTTAGAAGCAGTAGCAACACAATTTTTTTTTCTAGTTTGAGGAAACCCAAAGACATTTCTCGATTTTTTAAAAAATTTTTCCCATAAACCCCTCCACCCGAAAAAATTAAAACAATGGAAAAATGGGAGAAATCGGGCAATGCTACACTTTTAAAATGGATGAATTTTTTTTTCTTGCATTCTGTGCTCGAAATAATGAAGTTCCTTAAGGGTATCTTTGAAGAACGGTATCTTTGTGGCTAATATTTATTTTCTTAACTTTAATTTTTCGAAACTATAAAAATTCTGACAAATTTTCAAAATTATAATTCAGTTTTTTTTTTCTAAATAATAATTCAATGATAATTTTAGTTTTTTTGAAATAAGAGTGCGCTTTTCAGAAGGATTTTATTAAGGCTAAGCACTAACTATTAAGATACCTGCCCAAGTAAAAAAATTATCTATAATCTATATATGAACTATATATGGGATTTTGGGAATATATAATTTACATATAGATTAAATATAGACTTGATATAGTTTATATATAATCTATATATAAACTATGAATGCCCAATCCCATATAAAGTTATACATAATTTTTTTACTTGGGTGGACTTATTAAAAAAAAATTAATTATTGATATATGACATATGTATATTCACACAGTCGAAGGAAAGTCGGGTTTCGGACCGGGTGACCAGGAATGGGGTTACGTGGAGGTACGTCCAAACGCAAATATGTTCTGGTGGCTCTATTATACGACTTCATCAAACGTGAGCGACGTACACGATAGACCGTTGGTCATATGGCTACAAGGCGGTCCCGGAGCTTCCTCGACGGGCTACGGCAATTTTGAGGAACTCGGACCTCTGGACTTGGATCTCAAACCCCGAAACTTTTCATGGGTAATCTTATTTACGCGCATTTGATCGATCAAATTGTTCAAAAATTATGTTGAACAAAAATTCGACTCGAAAGCAGCATCGATAACGTCGTCCGAATGTTTTGCATAACTTGTATGGAAATTTTGAGAAATTAATGTCGAGGTTGAAATTTGACGAAACACTCGTAGATGATAATCATTGAGGAAAGAAAGATATAAATGTTAATTATTTTATTTATAATTGGTAACAAAAAAAAGCGATTGCGAAGATTAATTTTTTTTTATTGATGAATTGATTGAACGATTAAAAATTCGGTTGTTTTTTTCGATCAGCTTGACAAAAAAGCTCGCTGAAGTGGCAACGAAATTATGTATAGTTCGACAAAACAGTGGTTAATATTCGTTGTGGAAAATATTCGTTATAATAAAAAAACATGTTGTACACACGTCGATCCAGGTGAAAGATTACAATGTACTCTTCATCGATAATCCCGTTGGTTCCGGGTACAGTTACGTCGATTCACTTTCGGGTTTTGCGAAAAACAACTCTCAAATCGCTTCGGATCTTCTCGAATGTATGAAAGGATTCTTGAAAAAACTTCCAAAATTCGCGAGTGTCCCTACTTACATCACCGCCGAGTCTTACGGTGGAAAAATGGCCGCGGAATTTGCACTCGTGTGGGACAAGGTGAGATTCATTAAATAATTTGTGGAAAAATTGTAAATTGTTATTATTATCTTTCGCTTTTTACAATGTAATTTAATTGTTCATCGTCGATCATTGATTTTCAACTGTTGCTCAACAAGCGATGCGTTTCATTCATCGCCGACTGTAAAATTTTTCGTATCCAAGGCGCAAAAATCGGGCGACATCGTTAGTGATTTGAGGGGTGTCGCGCTCGGCGATTCTTGGATCTCGCCAATCGATTCGGTACTCTCCTGGGCGTCCTATCTTCTTCAAACGGTTAGTTCAAACTTTAAATTATCTTAACGAAATATCGTCGTTATAGTTGAAATGCATTTACACAGTAAAAATTGTCGGAAATAAATAATTTTTCATTGATTCGATATTTCAACGTTTTTTAAAATTAAATCAATTAAGGGGGGAGTAAGGTTAATTCGATACAAAAAAGTATATTTTCGATAATCTTTCCTACGACAAAATTTCATAGAATATTCTTCAAATGTTACTTTATTATGTAGTAATTATATGAATAAATATATAGTAACTGTGTCGTAAGAAAAATTATCGGAAACGTGTTTTTTTTTGTATAAAATGAACCTTACCCCCCGCCCCTTAAATTGATCGTTTTTTTTTTTGTTAACAGGGAATGGTTGACATCGATGGTTCTACTAAGATAGACAAAGCGGCACAGGAGACGAAACTCGCTGTTGACAACGAGGAATGGACAAAAGCCACGGATTTGTGGAGTTACACCGAAACGATGGTAATCAAAGCAACCGGTAACATAGATTTTTACAATATATTGTACAAAAAAATATGGAACTCGAAGAAAACCGATGATCGCGACGCCATGCTCGATAATTTGATGAACGGAAAAGTTAAAACGGCGCTTCAAGTCAACGCGACGTGGGGAAGTCAGAGCAGCGTGGTATTCCGTACGCTCGCCGGAGACTTCATGAGGCCTGCTACTGATATAGGTGCGGAAAGATAAGCAATCCATAATATGGTTGTACAATTTCTTTCAAAAATTACCAACTTTCTTCTTTTCACAAAAATTATTGAAAACTGACGAAACAAATGGTCAACTTTTTTTTTATTCTGAAATAAAAAATATTCCCATATATATGTACAATTTCTTGCCATACACATAAACAATGAATAATGAATCGATAGAATTACTATCGACGCTTTCTAATGAATAATATTAATTCATAATATACGATGAAATAGTAAGAGAAATGAATTTATTAAAAAATACTAATGTATTGATATCGCAGTCGAACGGTTGTTGAACGAGACTGACATCGAAGTGTTCGTGTTCAGCGGCCAATTGGACCTCATAGTCGCGACACCGGGTAATATATAAACTTAATTAATTCCTCGACTTCTCCGAGGAACACACACTCTCCCACGTATTTATCCTTGTAAATGCGAATTCCTTACTCATTTACGAAACATTTCGTTGAAAACGCGATCTTGCAAAATTCGTCACGACATCGCTCGATCTCGTCGTCCTACCACAAAACGGGAAAAAAAACACCAGGCACTCTCGTTTGGGTCGAAAATCTCAAATGGAGATACTCGACCGAGTGGCACAAAGCCTTCAGAGTTCCACTGGTCGTCGACAACATCATCGAGGGTTACGTCAAGGCCTTTCGCAACTTCCGGATGTACTGGATCAACAGAGCTGGTCACATGGTCGGTATCACATTATATCTTAATCACATTTATTAAAAAAAAAACAATAATGATTATTAATAATCGTGATTAGATAACGAAACATCGAGATCGATGCGATTTACATGAAAAAATGATAGTTTCGTTTTCGATGTTGTTCAGAGCACGCATAAGCCATAAAACGGCACTCTTATTTGTGTTGACTGTTTCTCGATGATCAATCTTTTTTCCACAACTATCTCGTACCAATTATTCTCTTCAAATATTTTTTTCACGATATATAGAAAATTATTACAATTTTTAGAGATCGACTTGATTCTATTTCTTACCTATTACTAATTAATAACTATTTTTTACTTACCAATAGTCATTGCAGCTCAATAACTATGATACCAGTGTCACTATGATACCAGATAACTATGATAATATAATAACTATGATATCAGATTCATATTCTCAAGATAATTATCGTTAATTAACGAGGAAAATTGTTTGTTCTTCAGGTGCCCCGAGACAATCCAGCCGCAACTGCGGAAATGCTGAACCATCTTATGACAAATCAAACTTCTGGATAGATTAAAAAACCGCATACCATCAGGAACTTCTCTTTTTTTTGTTTTCCTACAATTCTTCGATTAGCACGGGCTGATAAACGGAGATTAATTATACAATGTTAAATAAAAGTGTGAAAATACAACAAACTGGTTATTTATTGCAATGCATCGTTTGTTATTTTACGTAAAACGCGTGAAAGATTGGATATCAACGGCAACGATTGTCTTGTGAGGCTTGACCAACGATAACGTTTTGGGAGAGATAGTGATCGAGAGAGAGAGAGAGAGGAGAACGACATCGCCGAGATGTCGGAGTAAGAAGATGAGAAGAAGATCCGGGTTTTCGTGGAACATTGAGAAACCGTAGAATCCGCACCCTCCCATCGTTACGTTATATATCATACATATATATATACATATATAATTACCGCGAATCTGTTTATACGGTTTGGCCGCGGTTACGGGCGCGTTCGCGGTGCCGCGTGGGTGTTTGGGACAGCATGTGTGTAAACGGCAATAAAACACGGGGTGTCCCACTGATGCTGCGTGCCGGGTGTTCGAGGGCCCAACGAACGATGGACTCAAAATCTAATATACAGTAAAACCTCTCAATAGCCGAAAATCCGGAATATAAATGGGCGGGATTGGACTATCGCGAGGTTCATCGATTGACCAATAGCGGAACAGTTCAGTGTATTTGCGTTAATGTCTGCGCGGCGTGAAACCAGTGAATCTCAAATCAAAGCATTTCATAGGTTCACGGTCGTCTGCGAATTTACAGGAAAATAATAATATATTGATTGAAGCAATGAAAAAATGTGATATGCAAGGTCAACTGATCAAAAATTAAATGCTGATTTATGTACATTTTTTATCGAGTTTACATAAAAAGAGGAGTTTCTTAATTCGAATGTATTTTTTTTATTGCGATAAATTCGTTCCTTTACAGATTTTTTTTGTACAAATCTATTTTTTATAGATTCCGAGGGTTATTCATAAATGATTCGCTCCATAAATGATATATCTATTTCTTGCGACTTGAAAATCGTATTTATCTCGTCAAAAAACTATTTAAGAGCTGTCGCACAAATTACTAGTCGTAGCCAGAACTAGCCTGACAGATCGGACGCAATTATTTTAAACCTAATTACATATATATTAGGATGTACATGTGATTATAAAAAATGGTTTATGGATTAATTGCATAAAATCATTTCGTTCGGATTAAAAATGGATTTGGGTGCACTGATTATTTTCAAAATGCCGAAAATTTTCTTATATCTTAATAGCTTATTTTTTTTTTCGTTTCGTTTTCATCGTCAGACTCAATTCAAACAAAATTGAACATGACGATGTTTACACTTGAAAACTTCCGAGAAAACCATTTCAAATGTTCCAATTGTCTGGATCTGTAATCTAATGGTGTGTTTCGAACTATCAGAATGAGAAAAAACACATTAAATTTTTTTAGCCAACATGACATTTTTCGTACTCAATTTTAGATAACCCACGTGTTTGTGAAATATCCGAAAATTTTCAATTTGAATTCCATTATCGACGTAGGAGAAAACATTTTATGAAAAATTCAATGGAATACGACGGTACGTCATGACCGTACGTACGGTAAAACGCAAGAAGATGTCGTGACAGTGAATAACGTCTGTAGCAAACATATGTCATTATCGTCAGGCCAACGGCAATTCCGCGATCTCCGATTTCCATAACGGAATAATTTGATAACATTTTGTGTCTGCATGATCGAAAATCGTCTGTGCCCTCCTCTCGTAATCAGTATAAAGCGTGAACGTTTTATCGAAATGCTGTCATATTCGAGTTCATCATGCAAGGATAATTAAGAAGAAAAAGCATAAAAAATATATCTATAATATCGATGTGTTAAAAAAAAAATCAAAGACGAATAAAATTTTGTTCAAAAATTCGATTTAATTATGAGGACTTCAAGGTTATTATTTGCTGCGTGTTCGATTTTGTTCGCTGCTAATCATGTGTCGTCCGAAGATTGTCTGGACCGGACGAAAACTTCATCGACCAATTGCTCGCAACACGGTAAGAAAAATTCATTGCTAATCATTGTGCTGACCGAGAAAAATATTTTTCAAATATTTTGACTTTTCTTTTTTATCAATTTGTTGATGCAACAATATTAGATTCGCTTTTCTAAGAGAAAAAGGAGAATGAAGAAAAAAGAAGAAAAATACGTTCCACTGTCGAATGAATAATAACTTATTCTTTTTTTTTGTTTCGACAAAAATATTTTCTCGGACATTTGTTCTCAAGTTTACTCACATTGGATTCAGTTTGGACCGAAGTAAATATTAATTAAGTTGTAAATTTGAAAAAAAAATTTCGAGAAAATAATTTCAAACTTTTTTAATTCTTATTCTTGAATCAACATTGATGCACCTCCACCCCATTAAGCTCCATCCGAATATATATATATATATATATATATATATATATATATATATGTGTGTGTGTGTGTGTGTGTGTATGTATGTATATTATTTCACCCCGCACAGTCGAAGGAAAGTCGGGTTTCGGACCGAGTAAACAGGAATGGGGATACGTGAAGGTACGTCCATACGCAAATATGTTCTGGTGGCTCTATTACACGACTTCCTCAAACGTAAGCGATGTACACGATAGACCTTTGATCATATGGTTGCAAGGCGGTCCCGGATCTTCCGCAACGGGTTACGGCAATTTTGAGGAAATCGGACTTCTGGACTCGGATCTCAAACCCCGTAACTCTTCATGGGTAATCTTATTCACGGAATTTGATCGAAAAAATTGTTCAAAAATTATATCGAACAAAAATTTTGATAAAAAAAAACCAAGAATTGTTTGCTCGTCGATCCAGGTGAAAGATTACAATGTACTCTTCATCGATAATCCCATTGGTTCCGGGTACAGTCACGCCGATTCGTCTTCGGGTTTTGCGAAAAACAACTCTCAAATCGCTTCGGATCTTCTCGAATGTATGAAAGGATTCTTGAAAAAACTTCCAAAATTCGCGAGTGTCCCTACTTACATCGTCGCCCAGTCTTACGGTGGAAAAATGGCCGTGGAATTCGCACTCGTGTGGAACAAGGTGAGATTCGTTAAATAATTTGTGGAAAAATTGTAAATTGTTATTATTATCTTCCTCTTTTTACAATGTGATTTAATTGTTCATCGTCGATAATTGATTTTCAACCGTTGCTCAACAAGCGATGCGTTTCATTCATCGCCGACTGTAAAATTTTTCGTATCCAAGGCGCAAAAGTCGGGCGACATCGATAGTGATTTGAGGGGAGTCGCGCTCGGTGATCCTTGGATATCGCCAATCGATTCGGTACTCTCGTGGGCGACCTATCTTCATCAAACGGTGAGTTTGAACATTCATCCATATCACTCAAAATCCATCGTCGTCGTTGAATTATATTTTACCGTAAAATTTTTCGAAAATAAGTTAATTTTTTTCACTGACAAAATATTCGATATTTCACAGTTTTATTCAATCCATTTTTTTTTCAATTAAATTGATAAATATTTTTAAATATATTGATCAATTTTTTGTCTTGCGGTTTTTTTCGAACAGGGAAACGTTGACATTGATGGCTTCAACATAATAAACGCAGCGGCACAGAAGACGAAACAAGCTGTGGACATGAAGGAATGGAAAATAGCCGAGCAATTGTTCGAGTATACCGAAGACAGAATAATCGAAGTAATCGGTAACATCGATTTCAACAATATATTGTACAAAACAAGTTGGAGGCAGAACAACCCCGATGGACGTTCCGCGATTCTCGATAAATTGATGAACGGAAAAGTTAAAGAGACCCTCCGAGTTAACGCGACGTGGGGAGCTCAGAGCGTCATGGTATTCGATATGCTCGCCGAAGACTTTATGAAGCCTGCAACCGATATAGGTGCGGAAGAACAAGCAACCGATAATAGATTTTAAATATTTATACATATAGAAATATAATGTTTTGAATATATAGATAAACGATTGATAATCAATCGATAGAATTAATATCGACGCTTTCCAATGAATAATATTAATTCATAATGTACGATAGAATAGTAAGAGAAATGAATTTATTAAAAAATACTAATGTATTGATATCGCAGTCGAACGGTTGTTGAACGAGACTGACATCACGGTGTTCGTGTACAACGGCCAATTGGACCTCATAGTCGCGACACCAGGTAATATAAACTTAATTAATTCCTCGATTTCTCCGAGGAACACACACTCTCCCACGTATTATTTATCCTTGTAAATGCGAATTCCACACTCATTTGCGAAACATTTTGTTGAAAACGCGATCTTGCAAAATTCGTCACGACATCGCTCGATCTCGTCGTCCTATCACAAAACGGCAAATAAAAAAAAAACACCAGGCACTCTCGTTTGGGTCGAAAATCTCAAATGGAGATACTCGACCGAGTGGCACAAAGCCTTCAGAGTTCCACTGGTCGTCGACAACGTCATCGAGGGTTACTTCAAGGCCTTTCGCAACTTCGGGATGTACTGGATCAACAGGGCTGGTCACATGGTCGGTATCACAATATATCTAGAATCTCATTTATTTAAAAAAAAAACAATAATTATTATTAATAATCGGAATTAGATGACGAAACGTCGAGATCGATGCGATTTACATGAAAAGATGATAGTTTTGTTTTCGATGCTGTTCAGAACAAATCGTTTATTGACGAGACATTTTTTTTTGTTTATCAGGTGCCCCGAGACAATCCAGCAGCAACTGCGAAAATACTGAAACATCTTGTGGAAAAAACGAATACCTAGAAAAATTAAAAAAATCAAATACTTTTAGAATTTTTTCTTGTCTCTTCTGAAAATTCTTCGATCAGCACGTGCGAATGAACGTTGATATAATTGTACAATCCCGAATAAAAATATGACAATACAACAAACTGGTGATTTATTGCAATGCATCGTTTGTTATTTTACGTTAAACGCGTAAAAGCTTGGAATTCAACGGCGATCGTTTGCGAATGTGCGAACGATCGTTTTTGCGAGGCTTGGCCAACGATAACATTGAGGGAGAGAAAGAGAGAGAGAGAGAGAGAGAGAGAGAGAGAGAGAGAGAGAGAGAGAGAGAGAGAGAGAGAGAGAGAGAGAGAGAGAGAGAGAGAGGAGAACGACATCGCCGAGATGTCGGAGTAAGGAGATGAGAAGAAGATCCGGGTTTTCGTAGAACATTGAGAAAGCGTATGATCCGCACCCTCCCATCGTTACGTTATATTCCATATATATACATATATATAATTACCGCGAATATGTTTATACGGTTTTGCCGCGGTTACGGGCGCGTTCGCGGTGCCGCGTGGGTGTTTGGGACAGCATGTGTGTAAACAGCAATAAAACACGGGGTGTCCCACTGATGCTGCGTGCCGGGTGTTCGAGGGCCCAACGAACGACGGGCTCAAAATTTAATATACAGTAAAACCTCTCAATAGCCGAAAATCGGGGATATTAATGGGCGGGATTGGACTATCGCGAGGTTCATCGATTGACCAATAGCGGAACAGGTCAGTATATTTGCGATTTCTCTATGAGGAAACCAATTTTTTTTTCTTCGTATCCTTCCTCAAAGAGGAACCTTTATTCGCTACGATTCAGAGCCAAAGTATTGAAAAAAAATGCTTCCTCATAGTGGAATCTTCGTTCCACCGCCTACGATTCAGAGGGAGCAAAAATTGCAAGTTTTAACTTGTAGCTTATCTTTTTTTTTTTTTATATATATATTTTCTTAAATATTTTTTATTTTTTTTTATATCCATCACGAACCTCGAGATACAAGAGGCTACATGTGCCCGCCACACTAGCACCATCTCAAAAGTGCACAATAGTTGTTTCACAGTGAAAAAGCCGGTAGCAGAAATTTCGTTCGCACGTCGGCATAAAGTCCCGAGAGACTCGACTAACCCGGCATGTGTGTAAACAGCAATAAAACATCTCGGCGGCTGTTGGTTCGCGCGGTCATCTCGCGGTTTGCCGCCTCGCAGTTCGGGATAAGTAAGCAGCTTCCGTTGGAAACAGTAGCACATAAAAGCTCAGCGGCGAACCATACGGCCCACCCCCCCCCCCCCCCACACGAAACTTCGTTCGGAAAATTCGCCGTATAGGCGGAGCTCGAGAACGAGAACGGAGAAGGGATAGTCGAAAACCTTCACGAATTTATACAGAATTACTCCCTTTGCGTCTAGTTGCGAGGCAAACGGAAGCCTCCCCCGCGCACGAAACAAGACGTGTGTTCGTAACTACCCGACAGAAAACGTTCAAAATTTCTTCGATCCCACAGTATCGGTTCTAACTTCGCGCGTCGATGTCCCATAATAACGTTCGCTGTTTGCCATTCATTTCAATGACAATCGATGGATTCTCACAATTCCAAACTCGTGGTATTCATAAATCATTTGACGAACCAAAATTACGGTTGAAAATTCAATAATCGTCATCCAAAAATCTTTTTTAATTATATATATATTTATTTATTTTTTTGTTTAACAATATTCAAAATGCAATTTTGTTGAACTAAATGTTTCACAACAATTCCTTATTTTCGTGATTATGATTCAAATGTGTGATACGGAGTATCAATCATAGCCACGATTGCGTTATTGTCGATTCAATGATATTCGGATAACTCTTTAATTATTTTCATGTGAAAAACTTTTGACAAATTTTTTTATTTGAGAAAAAAAAATCGTTAAACTTTCCGATAATAATTTGCCGAATTTGTTTGACATTGTTTTCAAAAAAAAAAAATAATAAAAAAAAACACTATGGACAAGAGTTTTACGACAGTGTGGCCATCGACGATGAGACATTGCTACGCATGGCCGAGCGTAATTCGTCAATCAGTGATGAACGGAAATATCGTGAATCCTGTAACAGTGCCGATGATGTCTAACTGCGCGGATTACTCGTTGGAAACCGGTTTACCGTATTATCTGTCGCAACTTAATTGGCAGAGATACGCAAAATTATTGCCGATTCAGCCGAAACACGAGAAACCACCGTACTCGTACATCGCTCTGATTACCATGGCGATAACCTCGTCGCCCACCGGAAGACTCACACTATCGGGAATTTATCGTTTTATCATGGACAAATTTCCGTATTATCGAGACAATCGTCAGGGTTGGCAAAACAGCATACGTCACAATTTGAGTCTGAACGATTGTTTCGTGAAAATGCCGAGAGAACAGATTGATTCGGGGACGAACGAGGACGATCGTTGCTCGGGAAAGGGTAATTACTGGACCCTCGATCCTTCGGCCAGTGGAATGTTCGAACACGGAAATTACAAAAGACGGAGGAGTTCGAGACAGCGCAGAGGATGTTCCCAATTACGGCAATGTAATGCGGCATCTGTGACATCGGTGCGATAATTCATTTACGTTTCTTCGTAGTATTGAAAAAATAAACAAAAAAAAAGTTATTGCATTTGAATTCGACTGACCCGTAGACCGATCGATATCGTCCGACACGTCGGGAAATAATTTTGCTAAGTCCGACGGGTCGACAGATAGTTTTTTTTATTTTTTTGTAATCAAGTATCAAAAATTTGGCCTGTAGACCGAACGCTACGACCCGTAGACCGATCGCTATGACCCGAAGACCGATCGCTATAACCCGTAGACCGATCGCTACGACCCGTAGACCGACCGCATTGACTTTTAACCGATTTTAACTGATCGATTTTTGTTTTTTTTGGAAGAAGACAATAAATAGATTGAGTAATCTCAAACGCATATCAGAACCGCGTTTGTGAATACGGTAAAAGATATGTTCGTAAAATTCAAAGCCCAGACGGTGCACATTTGGATTCGATTGACCCGTAGACCGAACAAAATTTCCCGGCACGTCGAAAATTTCATTTTAATTTTACACGGATTCTAGAACATAAACATAGACTCGATTCTGGTAAAGCGTATTCGAACAATTATTAAGAATCGTCGAACGATGCGTTTTTTCCGAATAATAATTGTGAGTTGATGATGTGCCGACAGGTCGTGCCGAACTTGACGGTTGAAGAATCCACGAACAATCGGACGAGCTTCGCCAATTCGAACAGGCCAACGAACTCGGATCAAACGAATAATTCAACGATCGTGAAAAACGTTTCACGTTGCATTGCGAAGCCTTCGCTATTCACCATCGACAACATCCTCAACGACTCATCCTCAAATTTCAACAGTTAGCAACCCGCTGAAAATTTCTGTTACTTCATTCGTTCGACCAAAACGAATTAAAATCGCACGATCATCAAAAGTTAAATATAAAATTTGCATACTTCCAATACCCACACGAAAAAAAAAATTAAGTCTCATATTCAGGGAGATAAGGTTCAATGAAATAATGGTCAACTATTTATGTATAATACCAAAGTGAATAATTCATTTAGTATCCAAACAATCTGTACGATTGACACGAGTCAACGTCACTGCACGGTGACTCCATAAAAATCCACACGTGTATGGAAAAAAAAAACAAAAAAAACCCGTAAAATTGACGACGACGGCATCGACGCTTATAAGCACAAACGATGCGACTTCGTTGAAGTTTCCGGTACTCGGGCCAACCGGTTAAACATCATGGCGACGAAAATTATTACAAATATTCGTTGATAAATAAATCGGTGCGCTTGCTCGTCGCACCCGACGTCTTTGGAAATGATTCTGATCGCTCTGTAGCACTGTGGAAGGTTGTTTCGCGCAGACGCATTGAAATCAGTTGGAATGTTGAGAGACCCGTTAACGCACGACGCGATATACGAAATTCGTTCAATTTTTGCTTCCGAAGTTCGATTGTCTCTCGTATCAACATCAAACACATTTCATACCTTGTGGTATATCGTGTGATAAAAAAAAACAAACAAATTTGTGACAATAATTTTATGCAGTCGGATTATTTTTCATGAGAGCGATATCCGCCTCCATCATGTCCTGCACGAGTTCCTGCAATTACAATTACGACGGTTGATTAATACAAATTAACGATATACGACCGTTTTTTATAGGTTTTTTTTCCTTGTGAAATTGATAAGTCGAACACGTACCTTGAATGTAACTTTGGGTTGCCAACCCAACTGTTTCTTAGCCTTTGTAGCATCGCCCAGTAGTAAACCCTGTTTTTTGTCAATCAGATTAATTTTGTTGAATGAAATAAAATTTTTATTTATATTTACATTTATTCAACGGATCACACTGGCTTACATGAACGATAAACCACGTGCAAAAAGTGTTTTTTAGCCTAATTTGGAATCGCCAAGAACGAAAGTGACTCCTATTTATTTCTTTCAAAGAAGCGTTATTGAGAAATAAATTATCAAATAATGATGATAATGAAATAACCTTTCACCTGAAATCATCGAAACCCGTGAAATATTTTTTTTTTCAAAAAAGCTTGAAAAATCCAGTTTTTTCTTTCAAATTTCAGCAACTGAAATTCTTTATTTTTTTCATATTAAAGAAATTCTTTAGAATACTGAACATACTGTTAAAAAAATATACATTTCAGGTGAGTTATATATTCTTCGTTCTCGAAATTTCTGTCGATAACTTAAAAACATAAATGCCGAAAAACCATGTTTTTTGCTAAGATCTCGAAAACGCTTATTTGAAAAAATGATTGAGTGTGAGTTTCTTTCTCAGCGACCCTAAATTAGTCGATATAACACATTTCTTTTATTCGGTTCTCGCAGAAAAAGAAAAATTTGTAAGCCAGTGTTATTAGATTTACCGAAATGCAAGTCGGATTTGAAATTGAAAAGAAATAGAAAGTAAACGGAAAATACTATTGTTCTTACCACTTCGGTAGGACGGAAATACTTTGGATTCACCCGAACGACGACATTTCCGGTAACAGCGTCTTTACCGACTTCGTCGACACCCTCTCCCTCCCACCTTATCACGCGACCCACATGCGCGAACGCCGTTTCCACAAATTCTCTCACACTATAACTCACGCCCGTGGCAATAACATAGTCGTCGACTATCGGCTGTTGCAGCATCATCCACATTGCCTATCGGAGATAACAGATTGTAACTACAATGGAATACGGTCAATAGACGAGAGATAATACGAAATTCCATGATAAAATTTCAGATAAGAATCATAAAAAGAAGAAGTGATTTTGAGCTATACGAATTGATTTTGACTTTTACGTGTACACTTGAAAAATGTGTAACTGTAATATTGAAAATATTTTGAATTAAATGCATTATAATCGAATTAAATGTACACAGTTTGGAAAATTATAATCGATAACAAACATAGAATAAAATAATACCTCTACGTAATCCTTGGCGTGGCCCCAGTCTCGCTTCGAGTCCAAGTTACCCAGCTCCAAAACATCCTGAAGACCCAAATGAATTTTCGCTACCGTCCTCGTTATCTTTCTGGTGACAAAGTTCTCGCCTCGTCTCGGACTCTCATGATTGAAGAGTATGCCGTTGCAAGCAAACATGTCGTACGCTTCTCTGTAATTGACGGTGACCCAGTAACTGTATATTTTGGCACACGCTGCAACGACATCCGAAAGTTTCATCGGTTACGGATAACTAATTTCATTGATTATGCAATTATCGTTGTGACGAATTATTCTAACCATAGGGAGAACGCGGATAGAAAGGCGTTTTTTCAGTCTGTGGAATTTCTGCGACTTTGCCGAAAAGCTCGGAAGTGGACGCTTGATAAAATCGTACTTTCTTCTCCAAGCCGCAAGTTCTAATGGCATCCAAAAGTCTTATCGTACCTAGCGCGTCAACCTCACCCGTGTATTCGCTCAATTCAAAACTAACCTGAAAAAAAAAAAAATTAAAAATATTCGAATTTTTAGATATTCATCTGCTCAAGAACGTTCATTCCAAAACAAATCGCTCGTGTTAGAAACTGTGAGGTACATCTACGAAGCGTTCGCCTTCAAAATGGAAAAATTCATAAGCTCAAATATAAATAAATTTAGAATTTCTGTGACGTTTAATTATTTTCAATCCGCCAATGAACATTTGTACCTGATTGCTCCAAATAAACTTTTCCATAGAAAATATTTCTTCACTACAATTTAAATCATAACGATAACGAATGATGTTATTTTCAAACTTCGAGAATCGTGCTAATATAAAAATTGTTGAAAAAATTTGACGAACCTTGACGTGACTTTGAGCGGCCAAATTGTATATTTCCAGAGGCTGGACGGCATTAATGACTTTGACCAAGCTACTGGAATCGGTCATGTCGCCCCAATGCAATTTCATTCTTCCCTGTTGATGGGTATTCGTATCGGCGTAAAGATGTTGTATTCTACTGGTATTTATCGAACTGGAACGTCTGATTATTCCATGAACCTCGTATCCTTTTTCCAGCAGAAATTCAGCGAGGTACGAGCCATCCTTGAAAATACACAAATCATCATAATTTAAAAATTATTGCATTCATTTTTCATAAAAAACGTATTATTTAACTGAAAAAAACAATAACTAACCTGTCCTGTGATACCGGTTATTAAGGCTACCAACGGTTTCTCAGCGGTTGCCATTGTCATAAAATGTCAATTAATGAATCGAATGTTCACGACGACTAACAAACGTCCACTAGTCGCCGGTGTGATCGTGTCATTTATAAAATAATGAACTGCGCGGTGTTTTATTGCGGTTGAAATGCTGACGTGACATGTAGCATGTGGCAGCCGACTAAAGGCAACTACAGGTGCGGTATCGGCTGTTTGTTGTTATCGAAATTCAGATAAGTGAAAATAAGAGAACTGTCAGCTTTGCGCTGTGTTCATGTGGCTGTGGCCAATGAGAGACGCGGAAAACTCGCGAGCCAATTGGAACATTTTGTTTCAGAATTTCGCAACAAAAAAAACCTTAGACCTCGTATTTTACACAAAATTTGTTATCATTACAATGGTTTTTTGAACGAACCTACATAATAGGGAATGCTACTATTTTTTTTTAACGAATAATACTGCTAATTCAACGAATAATATGTCATACAAATATATGTATACACATGTATATGAGTGAAGGTGATGGACTACAAACTGTCTCTCGTTCTCTCTCGCTCCGCGGCGAGCGCCGATAGCGCCATCTCTTTCACACTCACGGCGATCTAGTTTTCGTTTGCAACTTCTTGCCGTTCGTCGGCGTTGAACCTATCGGAGGGCCCCGGAGTTCGAAGAGATCCGGCAACCAGCTGCGAGGTGGAAATATACAGGGTGTCACATTTGAACCAGAACGGTTGAATAACTTTTTAGCGAACGGAGCAGAACGGAGTTACAACGAAATGGGTCAGATGAAAGTTGTAGTGTTCGAAATGGGAAACCTCAGCGGTGATGAAACCTGTGCCCTTACAGTTTATGTTTCTATAATGCCAAGCATATAATATCGTCTTTTTTCAAATAGCAACAACTTATTTTGATCCCCCCGAAGTTTTGTGCCTTCATTTATTTATATGAATTCCATTTCTCATCGATTTTCTATATCAAATATAAAATTGTTTCGAAAAAACTGAGGATGCCCGAAGAATAAACAAGATTGTTTAAACATTTCACTTCGTAATTTGATTATGAAAAAAAAAAAATTCCGACTACATTTGATAATTAAACCGCTTCCTAAATCACCCCTTGAAGCTTCATTTTGCTTTTTTAGAAAGGTATAGTTTACGGTCTACCCGAGCACGCGAAGACGATCTTTACTCGGATCGAACGTGAATAAATAATAATCGAGATTGAATGCGTTAGTACGGGCAACAGAAAAATATACACACTATTCTATTCGGAATGATCGAGTCGGTTGGTACGAATGACAAATCGCGTATCCGAAACGGACGATTCGTAAATGCGCCATTTTAAAGGCAATGGGGACCCTGGTTGTTTATCTCAACGAAAAATTATTTATATCTCTCGCACATCGTCATAAATTTATTTAACCGTGATTACGCGTCAACGTAAAATTACGATAATGATCTTCGGGAATAGCTATCGTATAATGAAACAAATTTTTATTTTATTCATACATGTATTCGGCTTATTGGCATGTATTATTGTTTTGGTACACAAGTGGTCCGATGATCGAATCATATATTAACGACAAATAAATCACAAGAAAAAGAGCAATGTACGTTTGCCAATGAATCAAGGCCATATCGCTCGGACCATTTGAAAATAATCCTCACTCCTCCATATCTTCATCGGAATCATTTCCCGAGTCTGAATCAGTTTCCGAGTCTGAATCAGTTTCCGAGTCGGAATCAGTTCCCGAGTCATTGTCACTTCCCGAGTCATTATCAGCTCCCGATATAACATCAGTTCCCGCGTCATTATCATCTCCCGAATTTGCCTGATTACTGTAGAAAGAAACATAACAGTCATTGAGTAATAGTGAAAAACATAATTCAGGCTCGATATTGAGCCTCTGCTGATTCGAAAATATTTGACTTGCCATGCTCAGTCTCATGAATTTTCATAATTTAACGATCAGGATTGCTTAGCATAAAATTCGGTGAAAATTCACTTATACACGTTTGAGTTTCAGGAGAAATTGGAATTTCATAGACCCATCACCGATAAATATTTAAATATCGAAACATAATGCAAGTTGAAACTTGTAATTTGCTCTCTCTTTGAATCGTAAGTAGTGAACGGAGGATTTATCAATGGGGAAGCCAATTAGTTAAACAAATAGAATACTTCATGATGGAGGAATCTTCGTTCATCACGTGTATGATTCAGAAAACGCAAATTTGCTAGTTTCAACTCGCAGCTTGTTTGAAATTGAATTAAATATCGATTTTTGATACACTCATCTTTATCGCGAGGACTAAATCGAGGTACTTGATAACATTCGACAGCCATTTAACCAGTCATTATATATTTTGAATTTGTAAATTGTGAAACGTACTTAGCAGAAGACGATGACAAATCCGAAATCGTAGGATTACCAACGAATGCAGTCAGGAGGGGCACATCGTTCTCTCCGCTAATGATTACGATGGCGTAGGGGTGATTTACATTGAACTCCGTGGATTTCGACTTAATGGTTCGAACGAAGGATGCAGTCTTTTTAACTGAATTACAAATAAATTCATTTCAATTTTCTGCGAACATGCATTTCCATTAAGCATTTTTTTTCTAATCCTGATTCCGTAATTTTATCAGTAATTGGGGAATAAGAAATTTTAGTAATCGCGCAATAGATAACTCATGACTTCGATCCGTGATGGACCGCAATTGACGACATTTCATAACAATTTTTTAATCGTTCGAATATTTGCTAAATAATTATAATCGTAACCCATCCGACTGATTGAACAGCATGCAACGGATTTACGCACACACACGATTGATTATACAAAGAAACACATGAATGAGCGTAAGAATTTTCGTCTATATATCTTATGCATATAGTTAACATGTATCATTTAATATGATTAATCAATAAATTAATATCGAATTATTTATTTGTTATGAATATATGTCCATTGAATCGCAGTTCAAATGCGGTTAAAACGGATTACATATTTCCAATTCGAATTAATTTGGGAGATGATTGTGAAGCAAATGCTTAGACTATACTTACGCAACTTCTTATCTTGCGTTCGATGCTTATGAACCCCGAAACCGTATTCGGACATGAGAAACTCGAGCTCGTGAATGTAATGATTCCCCCCTCCGGATATAACGGTCTCGGGTGTCTTCTTCGGATAATATTTTTTGAATACCTATAAAGCCAACATAAACGTGATCTTTTCCGTTGATAAAAAACACGTCGGATGGGAGTTACTCGATATTGTCTGTTCCATTATTTGTTTCGAATCGCTATAAGGTCTTACTGGACGGATCATCGGGCATAAAGTCGGTCAAAAAATCGGTGAATCGTGGATTTACCAATCTGGACCATGTCGTAAATTTTACCCTTGCAAATAGCTAAACTAATGATAAATTGACACTTGGTCATGTTAATTGTCCACTTCTAATAATAATTTAAGCCAAATTTTGGCATGTCCTTGATTAAGGTTTTGGCGATGACTGTACACACGTGTTTCAACTGTTTCAACGCTAACAATTCATCAAAAAGACGATATTTCTCATTACTCTAATTAATTTCTCCAAAACAGCGTCGTCGATTCGTTTGAAACTTAGCGTAATCAATCACTTGATTCTAAATCTTGATGATATACTATTTTTGAATATTTACTGACATTCAGTTCTCATTCATTTTGCAACCATTAACGTCTGCAGAAACTGTTTTTTCCATAAGCGATCGTGTTAAATGGCAGTAAATTCATACATTTATAACTACTAAAGTATTTAATAAAAAAAATCGGAAACATTTAATGTATTATTGTTCGAACGAGAACTATAATTTCTCAAATTTTCAAGAATTTATGACATTTACCGATATCCATCCAGTTATACGTTTATGCGACGTTTTTCTCGAACTTCAGATAGAAGACGACAGGTGGAACGAAAATTCGATAAAAACATTTGAATAACATGGTATATCTATGGAAATATGTTATTTCAAAGTGGCGACGTCTGATTCTATCATGATTATACAAACGATACCGTAAAATTATGAAAGTTTGACGCTCACTCGATTCAATATCGGATTAAGATTGGTTGAAGAGCGAAGCGAGACTTGTGGTATGAAAACCTTCATCTTGATCTTTTTGCCATGCTTGAAGTGGTCAGCGTTGATGTTGGGAAGTTGTTTTCTCAATTTTTCAGTACTGCCGATACTCTTTGGCAGGATGAAGTAAACGACCGGATTTTTATTAATTTTTTTAGTCTGAAAAAAAAAATTCGGTTACAAGAATAAGACACGTGTGGTATGACAGCAAAGCTCTAATATTAGTATGCATTAGACAATTAAGGGATGCCCTAATGTGACCGGCGTCTGCAACACCCAATTATTCGGAATTGATTCTAGAGAATGGATTATCGTTTGTTATAAATAATATGTTTTCGCGTCTGATAACTTATTTTCGTGTCCGGCCGATTGCTGTACACGATTTTGCGAATCTACTTGTACTGATATTAAATACATACACATATATATATATATATATACAGGGTGTTCCAATAACTATTAGGACCTCAGATATCTTTGAAACTACTAGCACTTTTTGCTGAATCAAAGTTGCACAGCACGAAGGGGGCCATCCAATGATACCAAAGTGCCTACTCCCACCCCCACCCCCAGCCCAGGGGGTGGGGCAACTTCAAAATCTTAAATGGGAACCCCTATTTTTTATTGCAGATTCGGATTCCCCATAAAAAATACGTAACTTTTATTTGAAATTTTTTTTTCGATTCGTGATAGATGGCGCTGTAATCGCAAAAAATCCCCGAAAGTACAGAAAGGCGATAATACTTACAGTTTCGGTGGTAAATCGAATCACTACGTTCATAGTAAGTGTTCGAAATGACGACCATTAGTATCAATGCAACATTGAATTCTTTTTTCGATTGATTGACCTGCAAGTTTTACAGCGTCGGAACTTATTGATGCACAGGCTGTAATTATTCTTTGTTGCATATCTTCACGTGTAGTTGGTACTTCCTTGTAAACGTTATCTTTTAATGTTCCCCATAAAAAGAAGTCTAACGGCGTTAAGTCTGGGGAACGAGCTGGCCACGATATTGGACCGCCGCGTCCAATCCAACGATTTCGAAATTTTATTTCTAGTTGCCTTCGTGCAACCAATGAATAATGTGCTGGACATCCATCATGTTATTGATACCACATGGCTTGTCGTGTAAATAAAGGCACCTCTTCTAGCAAAGGTCCCAATGTATCTTTGATAAAATTACTGTAGGTGTTGCGATTCAAATTTCCATTGATAAAAAAAGGACCAATAATTTTAGCACCTATGATTCCGCACCATACGTTCACAGACCATTGCCTCTGGTGTTCAACCTGCCGCAGCCAATGTGGATTTTCCGTTGCCCAGAAATGCATGTTATGCAAATTAACGTTCCCATGATTTGTGAATGTTGCCTCATCAGTAAATAAAACGGTATTAAGAAATGACTCATTGTGTTGAATCTGACGTTGAACAGTTCGACAAAACTCTACGCGATTCATGAAGTCGTTCCCATGCAATTCTTGGTGAAGACTAACATGGTACGGGTGATATTTGTGACGGTGCAAAATGCGGTGTACGCTGGTCGTGGAAATGCCAGATTCTTTTTGAATTTGTCGCAAACTAATGTGAGGATCTCGAAACACACTTGCGAGCACACCGATTTCCATTTCTTCATTCGTTACAGGTTTCTGGCGTACACTACTTCGGACACTTAAGCTACCGGTTTGCCTAAGTTTATCACACACATTTTTAAATGTTTGACACGAAGGCTGAGACCGACTCGGATATCGTTCACAATACAAGGTTCTTGCCCTTACAGAATTTTGTTGGCATTCGCCATAAATGAGAAGCATATCGACTTGCTCTTCAAACGGATACATTGTACTCGATTGGCCGATTTATCGATACTAATCGTATCATGTTTATCTTATCATGCAAACTATTTAAAGTGTCCTTGAAACAGTGTTTATTTTCAGTGAAGGAAGCCGTACGTATTATCATCTTTCTGTACTTTCTGTACCTGTCGAAGGAATGTGTACATAAATACACACTACCGTGCTACTGTGTTTACTATAAACGTAGTAATTTGATTTACCACCGAAACTATAAGTATTATCGCCTTTCTGTACTTTCGGGGATTTTTTGCGATTACAGCGCCATCTATCACGAATCGAAAAAAAAATTTCAAATAAAAGTTACGTATTTTTTTATGGGGAATCCGAATCTGCAATAAAAAATAGGGGTTCCCATTTAAGATTTTGAAGGTCCCCCACCCCCTGGGCTGGGGGTGGGGGTGGGAGTAGGCACTTTGGTATCATTGGATGGCCCCCTTCGTGCTGTGCAACTTTGATTCAGCAAATAGTTCTGTGAACCTAGTAGTTTCGAAGATATCTGAGGTCCTAATAGTTATTGGAACACCCTGTATATATATATATATATATATATATATATATATATATATATATATATATATTAGAGTGGTCGTTAAAAAATTGATTTTCGATTTTTATGCCGAAGTTGACCTCATAAAACTAAACTTCTCGAAATTTGAGCCCCTTATCATAACGCTAAGGGGTGCCTCTAAAATGTTTATTACTTTTTCTAATCGACTGAAAAAAAAATATTCTGTTTTTTTTTCAAGTTAAACAATCTGAAGTTGTTCTAAAAGAGAACAAGTTCCCCAAATTACAGCTCTCTATCTCAATATTAAGGCGTGCCCGTGAATTTTTTGGTTTATTCGATTATTTGATTTGATTTTTTTTTCTCATTTTAAATAATACGATTTCTCGGTAGTAGACGATTCATAAGACGTAAAAAAAATTGTTTTTACGAAAATAGCTTTTATTTGAAAATCAATTCGAATTTTTACACAAATTCTTATTTGCGTAAAATTCTAATTTGCGTAAAAATTCGAATTCATTTTCAAATGAAGGCTATTTTCGTAGAATCTATCTTTTTTACGAAAACCCGAGCACAATAGTCCAACGAGAAGACGTGGCTGTAAGCTCGTTTTATTTCCAATTCGAATAACATGGAATTTTCAGACTTTCCAGATTTCCAGACACGAACTTTTACGAAAATATCAGTGCATGTGTATTCTCGTTCACCAAATTTCGAATATTCTCGTTCACCAAATTTTCAACATCGCTGTCCAAATTTAATCAAGGAAATTCGTCCAGAATCTGTGCCACTATCTTCCTTGTTCCCATTTGAACCGCGATATTTTGACATGAAATTGTTCTGATAATCATTCCCCGCCTCGGCAGCGACGTGACAATGATGTCGCTTTTATACCAATTATTCCTCCCGAACAAACGCGTTATCCACCGTCCATTTTGTTTCTCGTTTTTTTCCCCGGCGAGGATATATACGTACCTTGAGGGCGAGTCCTACGTACTGCGCGTCCAATTCCTGGATCTCACCGTATCTGTGAATGCCGGTTTGGGTCATGGTCGCTACTTTAATGGATTTATCATTGTCCAAAAAGAATTCACGTTGCGTCGTAGACTGGGCGTTGAAGGGTGAATACCATTGGGCGTTGATCATAGTGCTACAGGCAAGTACCAACTTTGATCCGGAACCCACGTCATCTGATCGTCGTCGGGATAAAAAAACAACAAAAAAAACACAAATTCATCAATGAGGTCACGAAATTATCGATAAATTCGGATAAATTATAGACACGAAGCCGAATTCATTACCGATTCCAGCGACGGCCATCTGTTTGTTGGGAATGCGCTTCCGAAACCAATCCTCGATTATCGTGCGTGCTCCTTTAGCGTCCTTGAAGTCAACGATCTTGATTTCGCCGAAATTTTTGGTTATCGTTGATTTCAGTTTACTCGATAACGCTGAATTCACAGGTTTGAATACGTTAATGACCGTATTGAAGGTTGCCCTGTCGAATTTATCTTTCAGACATGACATCAGGGATTTGACTTCATCGTTCTTATTCGAAAGGTTAAGGACTTTGCGCCATCTCCGATCATCTTCCGACGGTTCTATGGCGTTCATGGTCGATAGCGCCACGCTAATCGCAGCAACAGGCGGCACCCATACATCGACACCAAATGTCGACGATTTCATGGACTCCTTCACAACCGCGAACAAGATCATGGATTTTTACAATGTTTTATTTGCATTGGGAATGTTTGTGTATTAGGGCCGTTCAAAAATCCATTATTTTTGAATATCCATTTGCTCTTTTGCATTTCAGTACATCGCATGCTTAAAAATAATTCTGGCAAAATCTGAGGCCTGTACGATTATATTTAGTGTTGAATTACACAATTATAATATTACAATTATAATTATAATTGAATTACACAGTTGCTCATTAAATGGCTTCACGTGACATATATTCAGGGGAAAAGGAATAAGCCATTTAGTGAACAGCTGTGTAATTAAATTTATTAACCCATTTAATTTTGCCATTTTCGCAATTTCATTATGGATGCGGCAGTATAAAAAATTATCCCAAGAATTTCCAGTTTCATAGAATTTCTTTACATGCCGAGATCAACTTAAATCTCGATGAGTAGTCCGATCATCCAACATGAAAATAGACGAAAATCGCGATATGACAATAACTTTCACACTGATGCGGCAGTACTAAATATAATTGTACAGGGATCAGATTTTGCCAGAATTATTTTCTAGCATACGAGTACTGAAATACAAAAGAGCATCTGGATATTCAAAAATAATGGATTTTCAAACCGCCCTATTGTGTATATAAGTTTTGCCAGAAAATTACGATCGAATGATCGATATACGTACCTGGATAAATTTGGTGTAAAAACGGTCGGAAACTTTCCGTTCTAATGGCTGTTTTGCATAAGCTTTATCACACATACCCCATTCGTACTTCTTCTTGTTGCCTGATGATGCATTGGAAATCGTCACGAACCACGTGACAATACCAATCAACAAAACTGAAATAAATTGATGGAAAATCAGGAACAACTCAACTGAAAAAACTCGGGTTACTTTTGTCACTCGAGTCAATGTTGATTGTCCCGCCCCCGATAAATTATCGATTGTCGAATTAGTTCACTCGCCAATGATTGACGTCATATACATTATGCTCTTGCATGGGGGGAAAGACGGCTCAATTGGGACGGATCAATTTTTTTTTTCAACAAGATAACATTTTTATTTTCAAAGTTTTTCTAAATTTTTATACTTCCGAAAAATTAAAATTAATAAAATTGGATATTAGCAAAAAAAAGATCCCATTCGAAATTTATGTTGGAACTTGATTATTTCAATAACAGAATACAAGAAAAAAAATGTATCAATTTTGAAAATGTAGCTCTGCCTTTTCCTCTAGGTTTATGTGGAATTGTTGTTGTTTTTTTTAATTTCCTTTGATAAAACGTTATCTCGACTGTTTAACGACTTAGAAGTAATCATCAACAATTGTAGTAATATGACAACATTATTTATTTATTTATTTATTATTATTATTTTTTTTTTTTCATTTTATCGGCTCTATTCGAATTTTCTCCGTACCGGATAGAACCTCCAATTTTTTTATGAATATCGTCGATGAGGGTTGAAAAATAAAATAGCCGAGGATGATAAATTGCACGATTTTGAGAAAAACGAAAAGATTGAAGTTATAGTTTTAAATTTGTTATTTCACTCACGCATACGCATCCTGTTGATTCGTAGTCGACGTTGAATCCCACCGTAGAATACCGAAAACGCAATAGTCTTCACTGTCGTGGAGACAATTATGCGCTTTTGAAATTTTTTTTCGATGTGGATATTTCACGACGCAAGCGCAATTCTTTATATACTCTCGGTTTAATAGCTCCCTTTCCTAGTTTTTTCGAAGCAATAGTGCGAAATACGTGGAACCGGAAATACGAACGACGAGCTGACACGTATAATGCCTGTCGAACGTATGGCGATTTCGATGGCAACGTGTGTCGAGGTATTCCAAACACCTACGCGAAAAATCGAATCAAATCGAATTATTGTCAAAGAGAATGAATACAATTAATGCAAAATAAAATTAATTTTTTTTTGTAATAATTTTTTTCAAGTCATATTTAAATATGACTTGAGGAAAATATAACGATTTTTATGATTTTTCTAGGCATGCTAACATAATTTCATTAGGATGCACTATGCAGCATCAATTAGAACATACGTTGAGATTACTTATATGAATTTTTTCTTGACAAATTTTCATTTTGAGAGAAACATAGTTTCGAGAAAAACGCGTCTAAGGTTTGAGGGCCAAATTCTTTCTTCGCTTCAAATGATATAACTTTAGAATTACTTTGAATATCAACATGAAACTGATCGCAAACGAATCTCAATCGGTCGAACCATTTTTCAGAAAAGATTTTTTGTCTCCAATTTTTTGGAAATTCAACAGTAAATAAATAGTCAATGAATAAATATTTTTTTTTATACAATTTATGATTCCGACACACAAGCCAGTCATTCAGGAGTCATTTTTTATAATTTTGTAAAAAAAAATCTGGTTATTTTTTTGGAGTAGTCCCAAAAGATTTCTTGGATGAAACATAGGCCAAGTTATTTCAAGAAACTGATCGTTACATCACGTAAATATAATAAAAAATGAGGATTTTTTGGACATTGTTTTTCACGTTTGAAAAAAGGTGGATTGAAGGAATATTAAATGATAATGGGGTCATGGTGTCTCGTGGGAGTCACTGAAACGAGTGTTGCATTTTCTTCATACCATGGAACCAAAATTACGATATATTTGTATATATTATTTATATATAATAAACGATACATTTTTTTTTCGATTAAAAATTCGTTTTCATTTTAAAAACATTGTTCCGTTTGCCTTGAATTATTGAACATTTTTTTTCAATTTTGTGTGGGAGTTTTCTTTCAGATTCGTTTGCCACCAGCAGCTTGAGTCTTATCGAAAGCGACGTGCGTCATGTCAGCGTTTGCTATCTGTGAATACGTTGTGACAAAAATGCAATTATTTTATTATCGTTATTTTCACTGTTGTAGTTCAACTAATAACCAACCAACTAAGGCCGTTGATTTGTTTGTTTCTCTGACGCACATTTGTGTCGTTTCACTCTAAAACGTGGCTGAAATTTTTCTTGTTCCTCGCCGAAATCAGTGCCAAATTAAGTCAGCCGGGACCGTATCAAATGTCATAAAAATGACCTAGGTTTGATTAAGCCGATTTAGGACATAAAATAAAACAGAACTTTTACAGACAAACTTTTCTCGATTCAATGCGAATAGATTCGAAGTTAACACCAGCTCAATCAACGTCTCCAAGTAAATTGCATTCAATGTTCATTAAAACGATACGCTACATGTTGTTCCGTCTTTTTCTCTGATAGCTGTATCATTCCAACATATTATTTTCCGTCATGATGAAATTTTCGGATGAAAAACAAGAACGGTTGACTTCTAAAAGTTTAGAGGCAGTCGAATATTCTCGAGTTTCTTCGCGAACATCAATCCTGACCGAAAACAATGGTTTACAGTTTTGAGTTACCGACCGAGCTGTAGAAAATCATTAGTATAGTCTGTTACGAAGAAAATAAGACGTCAGAATTGAAAATCCGTTGAGTCGTATGGTCCAAAAGCTATGACGAGTGAAAAATTTTGTGACGAATCTTACACAGCGTTCAGATGCTTTGTGTGACTATGAAAAAATTTGAAATGATAGCTGAGTATAAGAATTTTAATTTTATAAGTGTAAAATCGATTTTAAATTTAGATTGATCATGTGACAAAAAAAAAAGAACCAAATTTTTTCAGACGACTCAGCCCCCTTAAGGCGAGGTTATTAAGACCATGTTGTCCCGTAATGTTCATTAACTCATTTTTTATACTCTTCGATGTCGAAAAAACCGCGATTGGTAAGGGTAAGTGGCTCGCCGAGCGAACACCCGAATATCCGCGCGACAGCGCGGGAAATTTGAATTCTGATTTTCATTCTTTCTGGGCGCGGGGCCCACGAAGATGCAGGGCCCGTAGCTTCTGCTACGTATGCTATATGGATTACCTGGCACTGGCTGAGATGCTTATTTCATCATGAGCATTGCTATCTCCACCGTCGGTGTGATTTTTCCGACTTCAAAGTGATGTCCAAAGTGATCTCCACATCGCCGCTAAACTATTAGCCCCTCGAATTCACACACGTGAATTTCTCGACGCACACAAATTCCACAGAACCGCGAAAATTCAACAGAAAAAAAAACACCAACATCATTATTGATTTTTGTAGCTCATTTCTTCATTCCACGTTAACAAAACATAATAATCATGGCACTTGTTAATTCATCAACAATATATGTGTATATATGTATATATATATATATATGTATATTAGACGCTAGATCATATAAAATATCCATTCTCGATAAATATATTCATGGCGAAATTTAATAAAATGACACTCGTGTAATAATATCATAAAATATGAATAAAATAGCTTTGGCACGTAGACATATAACAGCGTTCAATATTACAAAAGTATAAAAATTGTATTTAAAAAATTGAAAAAAAAAGAAAAGAAATAAAGATAAAGGCAAGTACAACGAATTGTACGAAGGAAGCAGAGGATTTTGAAATTGCACAACAATTGCGATTATTGCAAAGACCGTAGAAAAAATTCGATTTTTTTTTATGGTGGCGGGAGAGATTCGACGAAGTATCTTGGTTGATTATTTTTTTACGTTCGACGAACGTATAAGTCTTTACGTTCATTATTTTATAGTTCGTGCTTTTCCTGTACCGTCGAGATGGTGTCGCTCGTTACCACTTTTGAATCTTCCGTATCGCTCACGTATCCGCTTTCCCCGGTATAATGAGTCGGATAAACGAGAAGGGGAGTCACCGAGAGGGCGACCAAGTCTCTCTTGGGAAAATGTTGCTTCCACGAGACTCTGAAAAAAAACATCGAGAACGATAAAAAATGTAGCTGTTCGTGGAAGAAATTCGTCGAAAATCAATCATTTTCACGGCTATTTTGCTTTGATAATATAATAATTTGAAGCAAATTGTAATGTGAGAGATTCTTAACCCTGTATCAGCACATCTCTGTTTTTTCGCACCACTCGAAAATCTCGAAAAATTCGTGAATGGAGCTCAGGGTTTCTACTTCACGATGAAATTTTGAAATATGAAGTTTCCGGAATTTATGAACAAAAAAAAAATACACGTGCGATACCTGGGGTGCTGATCGAAGAGAATTGGCAAATATTCATCCACCGGAATCATATGGTCCAGCGGATTTGCATCCAATAATTTTTTAGCTCCTCTTCCGGACAATATGTAACCCAGAGTCCAGTAGCTGTAGCCAGCGTGGACCAAAAATTTCGAACCATTCACCAGTGGCTCCTCGTGTTCCTGCATCCGTTTTCTACCTATGTAACTGAAAACGTTTCAAATTATGTACCTATTTTACGAAATTTTGTGATATTTAAATATTAGTGGATTAGCGACATTCATGACATATTTGATTGCAACATATTTCATCGATTCGATTTTTTTTTGTCTAGCTTAGAATAAAAATGAGTCACGCATGAAAAACACGATTAAGACTTTACTAATTTTTCTACCAAACTCGTTATATCAATCTCACTGGATTATTATTATTATTATTATTATTATTATTATTATTATTATTATTATTATTTTTTATGTTAAATTATGTTATTTTTTTTTTCATCTTACTGATATTATGTTGATTCGAGTGAATCGTATTGCATAATGAAAAGAAAACAAAAATGCGTACACGAGATCCCAATCGATTTGCAGCCTTTCCAATTCTCCGATGACAAAATTCACTTTGTGCCGAAAGTGCGGCTCGAATCGGATATCGTCTTCCAGAACCATCACTCGTTCGTAACCGTTATCAACGACTTTTTGCCACACGAGATAGTGACTCAAGAAGCATCCAATTTCACCCATCGTCATTGGTCTGTTCGATGAATAAAAAAAAGCGACGAAAAAAAAGAAAGGATTGCATGTTCAATTACTATTTCACCAATGGAAAACAAATACAAATTGTAATGGATCGATGAAAAAAAAATTTAATTATGGGGTCTCTGTTGTAAATCCTTAACTGCGTCGATTACAAAAAAAAACAAAAAGAAAAATAAGATTCACGTGAAAAGCGAATGCAAAATTTTGAAGAATCATCACCTCTTGTGGTAGGGATCAGCGTAATCGGGCATCATTTTAACACCCCATTTCTTCAGGGTGGTCTCGTTGAGAGTCCTGAAAAACGAAATTCACGTGACGAATGATTGAATCGATTGATTTCAGATTATTTTATACAAGAATTTTTTTTAATTTCGCAAATCGATCAACATTTAACGGAGACATGATGCCGATCGTGGAGCGACTTTTTTTTTAGCGTTGTGGATCACGTAATTTTTTATATGGTCATTTTTTTTTAAATGAAGTGAAATAACATTTTTATAGATATCACAAATACTAATAAAAAATGTGTACTCTTTATTTTTATTAATTTCTATTGTTATTCTTACTAAAAAAAATCGATTGGAGCATTTTTGGCGCTGCTAGACGCATGTAACCCCTTAAGAGATAATGATTTCACCCTTCTACCCTGAGAATGTTCGTTGATATCCTGGCGCCCTAAAGATTCTCGTCGAGAAACCGCGACCGCGCAGCTGCGACCGTCGTTCCTCGTTGTTTGCGCTTCTTCGACGCTGTCGACGAAATCCTCAGAAAAAAAGTGAAGCACCGGCAGTATCGAAATACAGCTATCGACGAAATGGTGTTTTGATAACACGCTAAACGTGGGTTCGTGAAAATTTTCGTGCGGTATTTCACGTGTACAACAATTTCAATACCGATTTTTTTACCTTTGATATAATATTTCATAATACCCAAATACCGTTTGGTCCGTTTTTTTTATCTTCTGTCACATCGGAAAAAACGTTTTAATGGAACATCGAGTATTTGAAATACGAAATTGTTGAATTTCATAATAATTTTAGTTTTATTTTAATTTACAAAGCGAACGTATTTTTTTCGTCGATCGAGTGTCGAAACTCTTCGTCGATCTTCAGGTGAGATTGAATTTCATCAATATCTATATACAACCTCTCGACCGCCACTAGAATTTCCTTGCAACAAACTAGATATTTTATAACTGTTAGCCGTTTTTTTTCTACTCTTCAGTAACCGAAGTAACAAGGTTGAAATAATAATTCTACGGTGTAATTGTAATTTCGATAGGTCACTCGTGCCTTGACCAAATGGTACGTTCTTCACCCTTTTTTTGGTTTATATGATTATATTGTTCAAACAAATAATTCCATCTGCAATATAACGATTGATCCTCAAACGACGTTTTTAAGACGGTTTTTAAGATTCCGTAAATTTGAAAAAAAAAATCTGAGCACTTTAGAGTACTTTTTAAGACGCCGAGAAACAAGTGATCCAGGTTACAGTCTAAAGGTGTCGAAAATAACGTTAAACACTGAGAATTCATCGCATTAGTTGTTGCGCCTCTACAGTCGAGTCCCCGATATTGCCCCCACTCGTCGTGACTGCTGGAAGGGGATCGACGAATGGGGGAATAGTTTTTATCGGGGGGAAATGGGGGGATAGTTTTTATCGGGAACAACAACACAGCCTTCCAAAAATAAATTTATTTGCTGACAATAATGATGATAATAATAATAACCGTCCCATGAACGTTTTGGAAATATTATTTCCAATATTTCACGGTTCGCTTCGAGTACACTGTGAATGAGTGACAGCTTTATCAGTTTGATATCATCAGTCGTGGCTGCGTGTAATTTTATTTGATTCTAATCAATGGAGAAACATCGAACTTTTTTGTTTTGTCCATCGAACGAATGTGGATAAAAATAAATGGGCTACGCGAACGAATTCCATGATAATTGGGGGGGGGGGGGATAAGAGGGAGAGAGACAGAGAGGATGTGGTGCAATGGGTGAAATTAATCGAATGCCATGTTCATAGATGAAGGGGGAGAAAAAAGCCATTCGTCGTGTTTATTCGAAACAAAGATCGTGGATAACGCGTGAAGGTAGCAGTGGCTGATAAGGCCGCCCTAGGAGGATGAACTATATTTTTCTCTCTCTCTCTCTCTCTCTCTCTCTCGCACTCCGCGATGTAGTCCATCACCTCAAGCTTGTACGACACGGCTTATGATGGATTTCGACATGACTGCGCTTGTGAGTTTTCCGGGTAATCGAGAAAGGGTGCGAATATTGGGCGAGATGAAAAAAAAAGATCGCTACAGTCATCATGTAATTAGGGAAGGAAAGGAATAGAGCACTGGGTGTAAAAATAAACAGCGAAATGAATTTTTTTGGGTTGGGCTCGAAAATGAAAATGAGCAATGTTCAGAAGGGCAAAAATTCCGAACGAGTAACGTTTCGAATGACAATGTTCCGAACGGTCGTGGAGTAGAATGATGGGATGGGATGTGAAACACCAAATTAAATATCCATTCTCATCAATTCGTCGAACAATATATGATAAAATCTAATATATCATAAAAATTATCATCATATATGTAGCTGGAAAATAAAATAAATTACAATTAAATGTCATTTGATAAGTGGAAAATAAAATTGCTACGTTATTTTTGGTTCGACGCTTCGTTGTGTTTCAGATGGATCGAAAAATCGAAATTTCCATCGACGTCGTATCGCAAGGATTTGCAGCTTCGATAGGAAAAATCGTCGCAAACAAATGGCACGACGTATGAACTCGTAGACTCGCTGTTTTCGAAAGAATTTCAATTTCATCGGTTTATCGACAATGAAAATTCGCGAAATTATGAATTCCTCGTTGACGAAACCCGAAGATCTGGATCTCATTGCCGACGGATTCGTTTGCAATCGCACAAATTATTCACGACGGTCGATCGATGAATCAACGGCAATATCGTCGCTGTGTCCGTTGATGAATTTTCTAAAAAAATTCGATACGACAAACATTACGACGGACAATGAGAACGATCGAATGTCGAATCAAATTACACTGGATCCGGATGGACAATTCAACAGGATGACGTATTTTTACGGAATTCTTCCGTTGATATTTTTTTGCGTTGTCTCGGTGGCGATTAACATAAAAATCTTGATGAGCGTACATTGGATCAGACGTCCGCTAAGTCCGACTTTGCACATGAGTCTCAGTCTAGCTGGAGCCGATGCATTTTCGAGTGCGGCCTTGGCAGTGGGTCTCACGATGAACAGCTTCATACCTCACGGTTTGGGCTTCAAACTCGGCGGTAATCTTTTTTTTCGTAATAATTTTTTAGTTTCTTGTTCATCAGCGTCCCATTGTCATCCACGAAAAAAAAATGACTTTCCATTTTTCTATGTATGCGCTGATGTGACCGAGCACTGTCGGTTTAATCATAAAAAATCATTGGGATAAAACTTGGAGTGCGATCTGTTGGCTAATTTTGATACAAAAATTGGATAAATCACTAATTTTAATATAAAAATGTATTCCAATGACTTATTTGAATTTGAAAACTGGACGAATTATTCATTCGAAACCGAAGAAGTTAAAACTTGCAACTTGCTTTGTATGAATCGTAAGTAGTGAAGAAAATTCTTCTGTGAGGAAGCATTTTTTTTCAATCTTTAGTTTATATGAATCTATTGGCTCAAATTTGAAAAACTTGAATTCCTGTCGAATCCGAAATATTCATACAATCTCCGCCAAATTTGATACATATTACTCCCGAATGATTTACCATACTTTTGGAAAGTTAGCAATCAATGGGTCAAAGTTGACGACAGTTATGGTGATAAATTTGATTTTTCGAAAAATTCAAAATAACACAAAATCCGAACTTATCGTTGGATTTGGCCCAAATGCAATACCAACAATGCGCTAAAGTATCTGTGAATAAATTCTGAACGCTTTGAACATGGTGACATCAAGACCTCGAACACAAATGTCCAATCATAAAATGACTTCTTCTACGAGGAAGCAAAATTGGACAAATTACTAATTTAAATTCATCAGCTAAATTATTCATTTAATCATTAAAAAATTGGACGAATCACACAAATTTTCGTTATAAGAAACTTAATCCTCATAAAACGTCACTATCCCGTTTATTCAATCGTGCGATCATAAATATACCCAATTAATTGTTTTACAAATTAATCAAATCGCAATGATCGTTCGCAGGATTGGGATGTTTTCTACTGAGTCTGGAGGCTGTGCGGCTCGGTGCCGTGGTAATAACTATGGGTCACCTGTTGGCTCTCGCGATAAATCATTATCTCGGTATCTTGAGACCCCTGCACTACGTTTCCATAATGACCCATCGAATCACAACGTTCCTCACGATTCTACTCTGGACTTTACCGCTCATATTCTTCTTCGCTTACTTCAGCCTCGTCAACGGCGAGGGTTTTCAATCTCCACGATGCGAAAACAACACGTGAGGCCATTTTGAATAAATACATTTTTTGTCCATTGCAACGTATGAACATAACAGTTGTACGATTGTTTCACAAGGTTTCTCTTCAAAAAGAAGTTTCGAATAATGTTCAGCAGCCTGTTCTTCGGACCCTTTGTTCTCATGGTTTTCATCTACAGTCACATATTCTGCATCGTGAAAAAACATCAGGCAGCAAGATTGCGATATCGCCGAGCCGGATCTTCGTTTTCCAGAAGCGGTAGCAACAGGGAAAGACAGGATCACAGCGATTCGCAACAAATGGCCAGAAATATCAAAGCCATTCACACGACACTTTTCATACTCGGTGAGATTTAACGTCCGTTCAAGTTGCATCCCAATTTACATGACAATAATCATTTTCAGGGTCTCTGCGAATTTTTTTGTACGATGTGTGCATTCTATTTAAAGATAGTTGTGCCATTGTTTGGATATTTTTTCGTCCATTTTCGCGTTCTTGCATTTTTGCGAAAAGCTTGTAGTGTAGAAAGTAATTCTCCTACAAATTATTAGTAGAATTTTTTTTTTCTTTCAATATTTGTTTTTCCAATTTTTTTTTCAGGCAGTTTTGTGATCGGTTGGATGCCAGCAATAATGCTGTACGTGCTTGTTTGCGAGGATTGCTTATTAAAGTTCGACTGGATGATCGGCGATGGAGAATTCTACGTCTACACCGCTTCCAATTGTCTCATAATTCTCAAAACTATGGTCAATCCGATAATTTATGCAGCACGAATGCACGAAATTCAGGCAAGTTCTAAGACATATCGATTGACCCAAGTTCCATTAACATTTTTCATTTTTCCATAACATTTTTCTGTGGGTTTGAAAAAAAAGATGGCGACAAGAAAAATGCACAGTTCGATTTGTGGTTTCTGTGAAAAGTCAAACCGGTCGAAAGAGAGAAGCACGATGGTTCGCAGCAGCGACGAATTGGGAAATCGAAGATTTTCCAACTCGAGAAACGCAGTATGCCAATCCAACAGCATAAATGTCGGACGCAAAGGATCACACAGTGAAAATTACAAATACACGTACATGGGCATCAAAGGCTATTCTTGTAACAACACCATTGTATGAGCGAGTCGCGAATAAGGAATGACGAATTTTTCAATTTTTTGGGTTTTGGACCTCCAAAGGGAAAAAAATTGGAACCCTTATAAGATCACTCGGGAGTCTGTCTGTCGGTCTGACGCACAGTCGATTTTCTCATAAACCTTTCGACGAAAACCTCAAAATTTGGCACAGTAATACATCTTCTCAACTCACATATTTTGCACTAGTTGACACTTTAAAATACTCACACGAGACTTGAAGAGACTTGAACATTTTTTTATTTTTTTCATAATTTTGAAAAACATACTTGAGGTGATGTTTTGGAAGATATGAGAAAATCGAGCATTCCCCCCCCCCCCCCTTCCTTATTTCCGAAACCACGAGTCCGACTATTATCAAAAATACGATTGATCATACTTGACGTTTAACGAAAAATTATAACGAAAGACGTACATCTTATAGATTTCTAGAAATTAATTTCACAAACTTATTATTGTTTTTAATTTGCAGTCGACTGCAAACGAACTCGCACTTGATCGGATTTTTTTCATCGACGTTACGACGAAAATTTCGTTCGATTAATTTGGAATATGATTGAAGTATGTAATAAAGAATGGAATTTCGTGCAACGTACCTTCCGTCAACTGCGTCTACGGACTCAGCCAAAATTGACAATTCCTGAAAGCACTTTTCCATTCGCGCGCGTCTCTCGGGTCTCCGCAACAAATTTATCATGTAAATCTTGTCGAAGCCCAGACTATCTTTTTTACGATATTTCACGAATTTCTTCAGATTATCGGACAGCGGAAGAGATTCTTGTCGGGCTGTGAACGATGAAAAATAATGTGGTAAAACGGTTTGTCGAAAATAAAAAATTTACGATAAAATCGTTGTGAAAAAAACGCTTGCAATTAGGAAAGAAAAACAAAAATAATGCTATCCGGAGCACGGTAATCAATAATTTGCGAATTTTAATTGCACCCCCAATTTTTGTGATTCGAAGAGTTTGGAATTATTATCGATTATTAATTGTTGACTAATGAGAATTAATAATCGACAATAATCAAACCCCACAATGCAAAATTATTGACTGGTAAATATTGCTAGCGATTAGAAAAAAAATTTCATCACAATCAATATCGATCATGGAAATTTTCACACGAAGAACTATGAATCATGAAGAGCTCCTGATCAATTGTTAATTTATCATTTTCCAACGTGATACCAAAATCAATCGAATCCAACCAAATATTTTTCAGCGAAAGTGAATTTTTTTTTTTTTTGCTTTTCTTTCAATCGTTTTGCGAGCAAATTTTTCAGTCGTGAAGGTTGCCTACCTAAAATTTCGAGCTTGAGGTTGGTGAGTTGATGCAAGTCGTTCGCCAACGAGTCCTGATTCTCCAAGGGTACCATCACGTAACCGTAGACCTGATCGTTACACACGTGCAAGGGAATGCCCGACATGTTTGCACCCAGAGCGAAGGCGATGATATCGTCCTCCGGACCTTCGTAATTTTTCAATTTCTCAAAGTTGTAAGTGAGCAAATCGCTCTCACGTCTATTCAAATCTATGAGCACCACGCTGTGAATCATCGGTACACGATGGCATCCAATATCCTCGCGATTGAGAATCGGCGTGTATCTGTCGGTTCTCAAGTAATAATAGTCGAAAGTCATTCCCGCCCAAAAATTGCTGTACATTCCGTCCGACTTCACCAGCGGAGCGACGACAGCCTCGTTCTTCGATATGAGAAGATTTAGCGTGTCTGGGTTCGTCAAAAATACGTCTGCGTCTAGCATCTGAATGAGAATAAGAAAAAAAAACCAATGGATCGTTATTCTGTTTCATAATAAAACAATGAAGTTATGAAATTTCAAAAACTCACAAAAACATAATCGGCCCAGATTTTTCTTCCCAAGTCCAGGATTTCTTCGCGCAATTTTATGACGTGACTGAATCTGGTCGATGGCCAATCGGCGACACCTTTCTCGTCGTCGATGCCCAAAGATTTTTCGTCGATAATTAAATCTACGGCATGGTACTTGTGACTCTCTGCGTTCGACCATAATCGCAGTATTTCCGGAGTGTTGTCGATGTTGTTGTCGCTGCGAATACTGGCAAAGCAAATTGAGATGTATGAATGGCGCTTACCAATTGATCGAACATGTGCAATTTTGAATGTTGTGATCGTTGAAAAAAATTTAAATATCCCTACGAGAAGTAGATTCGAACTTTAGTTTGGAAAATTGTTATGGTAACGTGTCATTATTTAAAAATTGTTAAAAAAATTATTTAAAATATAGCAGATATATTTTTTCAAGCAGAGACATTTTTGGATGTATTATGCATAAAATAGAGAGAACACCATACAACTTTCCTCCTGATCAGTTGGTTCACCATCTGACCAGTCGGTAACAAGAACTGTAAACAACTGACAAAGGTTCTCCAAATATTCCTGAATCCAAGAAAAATCTCACATCATACCGAATCACTCGAGAAACAATGCAAAACCTTCATTTCATCAAAGATTATTCGACACCTTCGATGAAAAAAAAAAAAAAAAAGTTTTACAATTTTTATTACCGACCGAGTACATGACCAAAAGAAAATTGCGACAATTTTTCCCGCATTTTTGCGAACTCGAAATAACGTGTAATGCGCGTGCGTGCAGAAAGTTACAAATTTGATTGAGATTCAGCCGATTGTTTCATTAACATCGAAGCAACATCCGGTTAGCGATTCGAAACAAGAAAAAACGTGAGTTGCAAAATCAAAGAATTTGTCAATCGATAAGAATGAAAATGTATAAAACAAATATATAAACTAATTTGCATCTTATTGTACAAAGCGTCACGATTACGAAACATTCGAATCGAATATCCCGCTGCGATTGGTCGAAAAAGTGAGGTTATGATTGTATGGCAACGGAGTTTCCGTTGTATGCTACTCACCACAGAGTCATACGATCTTTGGGATAGTCCAGACCATCGAGGAGGGTCAAAAAATACGGCAAAGTGTGAGCTTTGTTACGAATCAAAATTCCAACGAGTATCGTGGGTTTCTTGATGTTATTATTGCACAAAACATGGTCGGCCGTTGATAAAAAAGCCGCGAGAAACAGGGCATGAATTATTCCGCGCATTGTCGTGTTCTTTGTTGTACAATCTCTCTTTCTCTCTCTCTGTCTCTGTCTTTTTCATTCGTCCTAGCTCAACCATTCATTCCGAATCTCAAGAAGCTTGCGACGCTCTCGACACTTTTTTAAAAATAACCAAATAAGCGAGATATAACGACAGAACCAGACGATTGTTGAGAGAGAAAGGGCGCAGCACTATCGTTCACACATGTGAAGCGAGAGAACTTCGAGATTTTTAGTGCATGTAGGCGACTATGTAATCTCCAATTCGTCCTCACCCCACATGAAGAATTTAATGGGAAGGCGTGCTTGCAGATACTGCCACGTAAATCTCCAGTCCCCACTTTCGAATGATAAGAGTGTGGGTGTTCGACTAAATGCTATGTTCTAAATTCTTCATACCACATGAAATAATATGGAAAAAATATATATATTGCAATGATGAGAAAAATCTAAGTTCGATTATAGTGTGAATGATTTGATGTTTAGTCTTTTCCAGACTATTAACAGTTCCATTAATTTGATGATTTGTCAAAGGCATGCAAGATTAAAATCATTAACTAATCACAGAGATTTGATAAATTGAAAAAAAAATGTTATAAATTTATTCGTTTTTTTTTGCGAGTATGTGAAAAATAGTTGGGACTGAAAATAATTTTGAAGATGGCTAAATTTGAAGATACCATTTTCAGACAATGTTTTGCGGGTTTTCTCTACTGAACAATTTAGTTCCGATATTGCATTGTATTACCACATTCTTTTGTCGAAATTCGGTCACTGTGTTTCAGCTGAATCGACCTTTAAACGTGTTTTTCTCGAAGCTACGTTTTTCAAAACGTTGCACACGATGTCTCAGGCCGTAATCCAAGATTTGTCTTAAAAACTTTTGAACCCATGCTCAGAGAAATTGCACTTTTGGCTTGTCAGACCGATTTTGTCGATACCATTTTTTTTGCAATAAATATTAATAATAATAATTCGCACTTTGTAACCGCAAATTGCGACGAAAAATAAGATTTTTTTTTTTTGCGTAACTTGGGGCGAAAAAAAACTGCGTCATGCCGTCGTCAATGTAAAGTAGTTAATTAGCATATATTCCATTGCGTTCGGACCAGTCGAATTTGCAAAATCGTGTATATCGATCGTGATAGCCGACGAAAAAAAAAATCATACGAGAAAACAAATTCTTCACAAAAAATATTGATAATTTTCAATTACATTTTATACACTGATTCCACAAGACGAACATTAATACATATTGAAAAATTCACAACATTGCGTTTGTAGGTTTTTCGAAATTAATTTCGAAAAATTAGTCCGATTAGATGCTGATCACATTATGATGAAAAACTTCACCCACAATCAGTCTAATCGCGTTGTACAGAGTCGTGACTCACGGTTCATTCGTAGATTACATTTACATTCACTGGAAAACAAAATCTTTTCTCTTGGAAAAAAGTAGAAAAAGATCTCGGAACTTGGTAGAAACATACGTGGACGAATGTTTGAAAAACATTTTTTGCATATTTAATACTCGTATGGAAAATTTTATAAACTGTACAGATATTTTGGCAAATCGTCTCGAAATTCGTGTGAATTTCAAACAAACTCGTCGTTACGTTTTCTCTTGGCACGAGTTTCCTTCTCCTGAGGTTTATCGATTGTACCGCTTTCGATCGTTGAACCACTTTGACCATCGCTCTTCGTTTTCTTCTTTTGCTCGTAACTAAGATTCGATTTGTCGAATTCCATCATCATGACTCCTAAGTCGCCGCTGTAACGATTCTTCGCGACCTGCAAGTACTTTTTTCCACGTACGCTCGTGAGTCGTTTGTCCTGAATTATCAGAATATTGTCGGCTTCCTGGCTGGCTTTGGCACCTCCGAATATCGACGCCGTTGTCAAGTCCTCGTCCTCACGTTCCTTACGCGGATGTATCACGAGGGTTACGTGACAATTGTACTTTGTCGCGAACATTCGAAATGCCGATACTATGACGTCCTGTTTCCAAAATCTAAAATTCGTCAATACACAAAAATTCGTTCGTGTTAATAAGTTTGTCATCGCGGAACGATGATTACAAAGATTTTCATGAACGACCAAACAGACTGTTTGATCTTTGAATTCGCTATGTGCGTGAAAAAAAAAAGCCCGTTTTTAGGGTTCAAGACCTCCTAAGGACAAAAAAAGGAGCTCTTATACTAAAAAAAAATGAACTCGATTTTCTCAGAAACCATTCGACGGGAAAACTTGAAATTTGGCACAGTAATACATCTTCTTAACTCACATATTTTGCACTAGTTGACACTTAAACATATTTATATGAGACTTGAAGAGAGGGCAAATGAGGCACTCGAAAAATAAATAAAAAATGTAATGTCATGTACCATGTGGGGTATCATTTGAATGGGCTTGTTATGTAGAATACAAAAATATATTTTTTCCATAATTTTGAAAAGCATATTTGAGGAGATATTTTGGAAAATATGCGAAAATAGAGAATTCCCCGGCTCTCAGCCTTATTTCCGAAACCACGGGTCCGAAAATTATCAAAAAATCAGGAAATATGATGCCGCACTTGACGTTTATCGAATTTTATTAGTTAATAAGTTTCTGCGGGTAAAACAGTCGAGTTTTTTTTTCATTAATTTTTAAATTTTTCCACAGCACTTGGAAGTCAAAATACTGAAAAAAAAATTGATGAAAAATCAGTATTTTGACTTCTAAGTGCTGTAAAAAATCGAAAATTAAATTTTTTTTTAAACTGGACGTTGTTGATGACGACGTTGTCAATGGCTCATTTCTTCATAAAAATTAATGAAAATTCCACAGAATATTCTTCAAATGTTACTTCATTATCTAGTAATTATAAAAATAAATATATATCAACTGTGTCGTCAAAAAAAAATCATCAAAAATATGCTTTTTTTTGTCTCGAATTAACCTTACTTCCCCCTCAAAACCGGGTGGGCTCAGACTTTCCTTGTAACGTTATTCGCATTGTTTCGCCCTCAAGACATTTTTTTACCTGTCTATGTGCCTCGCATCGTCGGACGTGCCCATCATGAACTGTACATTGTCGATGATAACGTGTGCGATATCGTGAACGTAGGTCGCGTGCTCAACCGCTTCCATGACAATCTTCACGCTCTGCTGACCGTGAAAGGTCATGAAATAGATGGGAAGTTTCTCAAAAGCATCGGCATAACCGTCGAAATTTTCGAGATTCTGATCGAGCGGTACACCGACCATCTGTTGAAGCATCGTTCTCGCAAGTCTCGCGTTTCTTATCTCGAAGCTGCCCCACAGCGTGTTCACCCCCTGCATCGCCAGATCCAACGAATATTCGCTCATGAACGTTGTTTTACCGGAACCTGACGAAAAAAAATTGCGTTTGTAGAAAACAAAAAAAAAAAAAAAATTTGGAAACTTCCAACGGAACGAACCAATTTTGTGATTATTCTAAAAGTTAATCCACGATCGAATACACCGAGACGGAGTAGTTCGCATGGTTGTTTTAGGTCGACGCAATATGGAGAGTGGACTTGGACGTTCAATGGCTCTTGTATTACGATCGATATATGTTTTACCAGTCGGTCCGGTCAACACGGTGAACTCGCCCCTTCTGTGTCCCTTCAAAATTCTATTGAGAGCCGGATACCTCGTCCACTTGACCCCCTGAACCCGTTCGATGTTCTGCAAATCGCTGAGAACATCCTGACGAAGACTGTGAAACGTTGTTATGCTCTTGTGCCATATCGGCTGTGCGTTTTGCACGATGCTCTTGAGATCGTAGCCCAGACTAATCGCCACTCTGGGTCTCGGTTGTCGATCGGTCGGTCTCACAAAGTGACATCTTCTCTCGTTCAATTTTTTTGCAAAATGTCGAGCGGTGTCCCAACTCGGCTCGTCGTTGCCGAACCACAGTATCAATTTTTTGTAACACTCCAGAGCGGGCAGAATCTGTTGCGGCAAGTGTTGCAGTCCGTAGGGAAGACATATTACGATCTGAGCGGATTTTTGCGAAGCCAGAGCGACCAAATCGTGAATGGAAGGCACGAGCACAGCCGGACAATCCGTCTTTACGTTTTTTTGCTTGTGAATTACGAGCCCGCTCGTGTTCGACGACGGGACTGTTCTTTCTGCAGGTATCGCACCCGATGTCAGAGACTTGCAACCGACTATGTGGCCGCCTGCGGCTAGCAGCGGAAAATGCAATTCTTGCGAGGCATCGTAGTACAGACAATTCAAATTGGACATGAATTCTCGGGCTATGTCCTGGAAAAACAAAAATAATATACATGAATGTTGGAAACATGTTGACCTCAAAATCCCAAAAAAAAAATTGGCAATCATACAGCTTTTTCCCCAAAAAAGCCAAATGCGACATAATTTTTTTATCTCTCTCACAAATTTTTGTACACAATATCAAACGAATACAAACCGGTAATGCAAATTTCTGCAGAATAATCTTGTAGTCGTCTTCAGAAATACTCAACATCTCTCTGCCCGTTTGTCGCATCACGTTCCATCTCTCCGAATAATCTTCCTCTGCTTGCAACGTCTCTTTCAACATCTCCAGCTCCTGCATTATCTTTCCAGTTTTCTTTGGTACCAGGAATCTCTCCAGCGTGCTCCATGGGCCCGTATTTCTGCAGCTCTGACACGCGAAGAAGCCTGAAACGCATTACCAATTTTTTCACGATTCAACTGTTACGACCCCGACGACAATCTATGTAAAAACTTCACATACCCGTCGTCTTATTTACAAAAACTTTTGAATCTTTGCGCTTGTCGGATTCGCACAGAGGGCAATCCGTAACTATGCAGGCATGACCCTCCTGATAGCCGACGTTACAGAGTTTCAGAGTTCTCTTCATCTGTATCAACGACACCGAAGGCACGCTGCTCGCAAAATCGTGAAATAAATTTCCACGAAATTGACCCATTTTTTTGAAAATATTTTCCCTCGCGATGAGACTCCTCCTCATCAGTAATTTCAACATGATACTTTATCCTCAACATGGAGACAACGTTGATTCAATTATCTCACAATTTTATTTCAACTTTATGAACAAATGTGATTTCATACATTTCCCGCCCAACCGGCAAACACGCATAACCTAACTATCATTCGTACAACAAGTTTTGTGTCGATAATCGATGAATAATACACGCCGCAATGGCAATCGTCGAGCGATTTAATCGCAAATGTAGTTACAGAGAATAAATCCCGAGTCGAATCACGTGACATCAAACCGAACTTCAAGCGTTATTGTTAATTTTCATTTGAACGAATTCGTTTTTTCGAGGTTGTTCGACACGTGCGAATCATCAGCTGATGGTTGGAGGAAACTTCACGGAGTGGGGATAATCAATGGCCGGACAATCGGCTGCTGCCGTGGATGGAGAAAAAATTACACGAAACTGTATTGCCCGTGTTAGAGTTTGACGCGTGAAACGTAGTTCAAACTTTTGCCTGTAGCGGGTGGCATGATATATCGGTGAGACGGACACATGGAAAAACCGTGAAGCTTCATCCCGTGCGACCATCTCTCTTGCGCTTTAGTCAACGAGTGATGATGCTTGCTCTCTCGCACTCGTGTTCAGTGCCTTGCAGGAACGAAGATCGCGAGTGGGAGAGAGAGCGCGCGACCACACGGTGGCGCGTAAGAGAGAGCGAGACGTCCGACTGGCCCGCGCGAATGACGACCGTGAGTGGGAGGAGGACGGAGATTGGGCGGAGCCTACCGAGCATTCGTTGCATGTGTGCGTCCACACGGACCCGTGTGACAGCGCCGCCGCTGTCAGCGGCTGGGGCGGTTGTTCCCCACGAAATCGCTGCTAACTCTCTCTACCAGAAGTACAGTCCCATGCAAATCTAGATTCTCCGCTGTCGTCCAGCGGACGACGGAAAAAAAATATATAACATCGCCCTGTACCGAATTGTGGTTTCGCGATTAATCTGAAATAGTTGACGTCGATCCTTCTGTTTGGCGGTAGGTGAGCGTTTCGTCGCATCAAAAAACGGTCATTGTCATGATATTTCGACAATCCGACCGACAAACACAAACGTCCGTCACTGGGAACTCATTACAACGAAGACGTAAATTTCCTAACCTCAATGTTACCAAATAATCACAAACTTACTCAAATTTCATTGTATTTCGTGTCTTTTCTACGGGGATTTTTCAATATTCGGGGTGTCACTCCTACTCTGATGATTTCATTATTCTTTTGTCATCCTTTTATTGACTTTTCATACGTTTTTGTACAATCGTTATATAACGCCGTATCGTATCAACGGCAACCGAATGCAAAATGCTGATTCAACATTTTTTCTGTGACGCTATTGGTTTGTATGTCTTTGGGGAATGATAACAGATTGAACGAACGTTTGTAGTACCGATAATCAGAGGCTCAACAAATAAACAAACTTATGAAAATTTTTCTTACCAGCGCAACTTTTAATGTTGCACTCGTAAAAAAAAAAAAACTTGAGTAGCATTGTCTTCGTTAAAAATATCAATTTTTTGGCAATAAATTTACTGATAAAAACTTTTCATGCATCGGTCAAAAATTGCGGGGACTAACGCTGATATTTAATTCCAACCATTGTTAACAAATTGCAGATTGATGGGTAAACCTTCCAAGTCCATCGGGGCATTGGTGAGACAGTACTGGGTGGTAGTGTCCTTCCCCACTTTTACCGTATCCACCATATACTGCGATCTTCGTCGGACGCGAGAGTGGAAAAAGCATCTGGCGGAAGTCGGACAACAGAATACGATCGCCAACTGAGATCGTCGCAATGATTCAGATAAATTGGCCCAAGCAGATATTTTGGGGACTGTTTCCTCTGTCAGGTTGGTTCATCGGAGCGTGGCTAGAGGGAATGGAGGACGAAAGGATGTCCAAATTCAGGGACAAGTCGTCTTTGTACGGCAGAGAACTCAAGCCGGGTGAAAAACCATCGTGGCCTTGAGCGGCCAGAGCCATTTAAAAATGTTACCAAATTGTACGAATATTACTAATGTAGCGATTGTATTTGACACGAAAAAACAAAAGTAAAGAACCGATTATTGAGAATTAACAAACTTGTATATTGATTTGGATGCATTTTTTTCTTTAATAAAAAACAACAACTCAAGTGAATTAATTAAATAATAATTTGACAAATTATTTTAGACCCAAGAGTTAATAATTCAAATAATTAATTCAAGCCAGACAATTAACATAATATTTTCATATTATCTTGAAAATAATATGAAAATTAAATATTAAAATCCAGAAGATTCAAACGATGAATCACCTTGGAAGAATTTTATAATTATATTTGTTACAAATGATAATTTTTACAAATTGCATTCGACCTTGAATCGCACAGTGGGAAAAATTAATTCGACCGAACGATTTATGATTTAATTCAACTTAAATTTTTTTATTCAACTTTCTGACATTAATTCATTAAGTAGTGTTTACAGCCGGATAAATCTTACACAACTAACAATAAGAACACTCGTAAAAATAATAATTCTATGGCACGCGAAGTTTATCGAAAAATAGCAAATTTTTTCATTTTCGAATCTTTTTTTTTCCCACATTTTTCCAATTTTTCACGTTTCACCGTGGCCTCGGAATTTTCCTTGTTCTCAAAATTCACATTAGTCATTCTCATGGTAGCCAAATTATAAGCCTGTCGTTTTTTTCGCAACCACTCGTTAGTTTCCTCGTTCCACGATACGGGTCGTTCCTTGACCCTCGATCGTGACATCGTCGGCTTAGGCGATTCGTTACCCCTCTCCAGATTCAAATACGCGTTCCTCGCAATATCCGCAGCATCCTTCGAACTCGATGCACCATCGATTATACCGTAATTCAAATACTTCGTGCTCGTGTCGCGCGCTGTACAAATATTTTCGCTCAAACGTTTCAAAACTTTGTCCTCCGTATTATTCACATCGCGCGAATCTTTGTTGGCGATCGGAAAATTACGTCCGACAATGTTGTCGCGATCGAGACGCGATCTACGCTCGCTCGACGATCGCGCGAATGCGAATGGTTTTTTGAAAATTCCAGGATCGAATTTTCCGGACGTAACGACGTACGAAGAATCGCCGATGTCGGCCGACAACGTTGAATCCAAATCGTCGTAATTTATTTTGGGTTTTGGTTTGCAGCGAAGACTGCTGTAAGCGTAAGGACCGTTGTGATAATTACCAATTGGCAGATTAACAACGTCCATTTGCGATCTGGCAATTCGTGAATCTCCATTGTTGTGAATTTTTTTTGTCAACGAGGTTGTGAAATTTGACGGCCATTTTGTTGTTCTTTCGTCGTTTATCGTTGCGGAATCGACCGAAGTTGCGGATCGTGCGGTATCGCAAATTTTCGTGTTCAACGGTTTCATTTCTTCGCGACTGTACAACAATGGATCGACTATTTTCAATTCCGTCAAACCGTTCGATCGTTCGTTCGCATTAGTCGGGCCGTTTGTCGATTTCGCTGAAACGCGATTTGTCGTTTCACGAATTATTTTCGAATCTCTCGAATCATCGGACGATTTTGTTTTCGCGTCGTAATTGCTCGACGATTCGATGCTGTTTGACGATTTGCAACGTTTCAAATACAAATCGGCTTGTTTCAATTTGTCCTTCACGAGTCTCTCGAGTATTCGCAATTCGCGTTCTTTTTTGAACAACAATTTTTCGCGCTCTTGCAAAAGAGTTTCTTTGTCACGAAGTCGATATTCGCGGTCGCGAAGACTTTCCAATCGTCTCAACCAATTTTCCTTGAATATGTCCTCGCTCACTTCTTCGGGACTCTGGGCCGTGGCCGTGCAACCGTTTTTGTAACCGTGAAAACAAAATTCTTCCATTATGTTGTCGGTCTCGCCTCTCTCGTCGATGGATTCGAGACTCGTGCTGCGTTTTAACGTCATCGTTTTCGTTCGTGTTTCGCTGGTTTTCAAAAATTCGTCGCGTCGCGATTTTGCGGTCACGGCCATGTAAGGCACGTCGTAAATCGGTTCGATCTCGTTCGCATCGGTTTTGTCATCGTCGTCGTTGAAATTCGGTAGATCCGTGATTTTCGTCGTGGACGCGACCATTTTTTCGTCATCCGCCATTTTGCAATCCACGAGTTTGAATTTGTTTGCCGCTTTGACATCGTCGATTTCATTGCTCGAACTGGATTCTTCGTTTTTTGTGATTATGGATTTTGGCACGATGAAAGCTTCGACTCGATATTTGGGTTTCATTTTGTGATTGTTTCGTTCACGTTGTTTTTATTTGGAATGAACATTGAAGACACGAGATTTCGAAGTTTCGATGGACGAATTATTGCGCTCGACGACGTCCTGATAATTATTCTTGAAAATTTTTGGATCAACGAAATTTTGGAGTATCGACCATTTTTTATGTTTTATTTTATTTTATGGTAGTTTACACGTGAGATTTATGTAACGTTTCTTTTGTGGGAGGTTTTGTTTTTAATTTAATGACGCTGCACGACGAGCAGCAGCCGTGTTATCGTTATTGTGCTGACTGAACAGAACGGCGTCTTGAGATATAGTGAACAGGATTGGGGATTGTTCCCTCGGTTTGTTGGACAAAGCGGGGCCGAGTGAGATCTCGACCGTTTCGTTTTTTTTTTTTTTTCGAAGGACGGAGAGAGAGAGAAAGGGAGGGAAGAAAGAAAAACTTCGAAGGAACAGGTTGAACGTGAGAAGGGGCAGGTATAAGCATATACCTGGCACTGGCCCAACCAGGGACGAACCAAGCTCCCCATCAAGAGGTGGAGTGGGCCTGAAGGACCCATTTTTCACGCTACTTTTGAAACCACCGAACAATAACTTTTCCAACCATTCGTCATCTTACTCAATAAAAATGTATTTTTAAAATGTTTATCATTTTATGGTAATTTATTTCCAGTAAGTTAAAAAATGATATATAGTTTATATTTAAACTATATATCGCATTGGACATAAATTGTTCATATATTCTTAGTGCAAAGTCACGCCTTAATGTATAGTTTTACCTTATCTGTTAATAATGATAAAAATAAATTGGATGTAAAAAAAAATAATGTTCAATGATTCCTCCGAATCATTTGTGAGTATTGTAGAAATGGTATTTTTTTTTTCATGGTAATAATGGTTGATATTCTGCGATAGAATTAATGTCGAACGAAAAAATTGCGGGAATGAAAAATTATGCCTAGAACGTTGAATAGAATTTAAAAAAATATATATATATATATATATATATATGTATGAATGTCTCGGTAGCGAGTGAATTGCATGGTACAACGTTTAAAGATAAAGATAATTAGGCGTATTTCGGTTGATGAAAATTTTGTTTAGAGGATGGGAATCATTGGCAAATGGTACAAACTTTTTTTTGTGCATCTTAAACCGAAGAGATTTTACTAAATGCAGTCGTATCGATGTTTCCAGTAATATTTATTTTGCAATTATTTTTTCACTTTTTTTTCAAATGAAATATGAATAGATTTTTCGATTGATGTATGTGGAACATTCCAAGCCCACTCGACTTATTGTCAGTAACTGGCTGCAAACCAAATCATCTTCGACATGTTACAAGAAGTTTTTAATAAACTTTTGAATCTTTTTTTTTTTCGCGTAATATTGGAGCAGAAATACAACACATGCAGTATGTTTTTGTTATTGCATATATTGCACTTAAAAAAATTGTCGTCCAATATTGGCGAGTGTCAGGATAGTTAATAGGTCATCATAGTAAAATCATATTTTGCGGGAGAAAAAAATAGATTTCGTCTCGCGAACGTAAGACTGAATTGAATTTTATTGAATATCGTAGTATATCAAAGAGAATATTTAAAAATTTAATATTGTCATGAATTTTTTATGGATCCTTTGATTATCTTGACATCGTCGAGCGGCCGATCGTTTTTGTCAGTCTCTACGAGACCAATCCTTTTGACTATCGCCATGCCACTGTGTATTCTCCCTGCATGGATGAAACAAATGACTCAACATTAGCCCTATGACCCACGACTATATTTTTCTACTTTTAAACCCATGCCTGGGGTCCAAACGCACCCCACACTTTTCTCGATCATATAAGCGGTCATATGCTGATAAAAAACTTCCTTATGCATGGTTTCCTTCATTTTTTCATAAGGCAGAGAATGGTGTACGAGAAATTGAATTTCATTAACATTGAGTTGATGAAAAACCCATTTGAAGATTGAAAAATGGAGGAAATCAGCAATAAGATCACTTTTTCAAAGTTCGCGTGGGATGAGTTCAGACCCCAGTGATGAGCACTAGAGTTCGCGATTGATGATTATCAAAACAAAATGCAATTTTATCAAAAATCTTACCGAATATGGAATGTTTGCCGTCGAGCCATTGTGTCGGTGCCAAGGTGATAAAAAATTGTGAGCCGTTGCTATCGGGCCCCGAATTGGCCATTGAAAGAATGCCGGCACCTACAAAACCAGCGGAAACCCATCGTCAAAGACCAAATTTTACATTTGTAAAAAAAAAACAAGTTTAAAACCTCAAATTAAAAATTACCGGTGTGTTTCAAATCGTCATGAATTTCATCGTCGAAACACTCTCCATAAATTGACGCTCCTCCTTTTCCCGTTCCACTGGGATCTCCTCCTGCGATATAGATTGAATGGATGGATAGCTCATTTATAATTGAATATGAATTATCGAAAAATCAATGAAATATTTTTTATTGCAAACTCACCTTGTATCATAAAATCTCGTATGATTCTGTGAAACTTTGTGCCGTTGTAATAACCTCTCCGTGCGAGTTCAGCAAAATTTCTACAAGTTATCGGCGCGTGTTTCCAATAAAGTTCCACGCAAATTTCGCCCATTCTGTGTTATAAAAACAATAAAATTTCAAACATTGCAAATTTATGAGGTTATTGAACATGTTGCTGCACCGACAGAGGGGGTCCATGAGTGCGAGTGAGATATCGTCATCGGCAAGCGCGGTAGAGCGAGAGAGAGAGAGAGACAACAATGTCGTCTAGACGACATTGGGTCAACTAATGCTACTAAGAAAAGCCGGTGCAGGCATAATATTATTAATTCATAGAGATTGAAGCTTACGTAGTCTCAAAAGAGACGAAAGGTGGCTGCCAATGTTTGTCCGGTATTCCCGAAGTGCCTTCTAACGCCATCCTAACCTAGTTATGATAAATGTTTACTCAAACAGACGTAAATAAACCGGCCAAAGTCATTTGTTAATGTACACCTTAGCTAAACAAACTCAGCGTTTGCTGTCAGAGATTACGAACATTCACGATTGTCACCCAACCAGACCCAACAACGTCTGAAAACCGTCTTTTCGTGGAATGACAAAAATTCGTCAATCACGGGACTTGATGATCGTATATATTGCAACAATTTTTACAATTAATTTTACGTTAGTTGCCTTCGAAACACGATTATTATAATGACGGATAAACTCGGACAAACTATCGCGGTTAAAATTTATTAAAAATTGTCCAGGATCCAGCTGTTTCCGGTTCGACGATAACGACCGCCCTTTTTTTTCGGCGCGAAGTTTCGAAATCCAAAATTTTACTAGCCCACCGAGAATCGGGTAAAAACATTTCGCGACTTTTTCATCTTGTTATCAGCGACTTATTAACATCGTTTTTCAGTCTAACTATATTTATCACTGATCATCTTTGCGTTCCTCGTACAATTTTTTTTGTACAATGGCAAACTTGGAGTGTATTTTTATTCCTAAACTGGTCGTCATGAGTGCGAGAGAGTTAGCTTCATCGGTGCCTGCTGCGAAGCCAGACGGAACGTGCGGAATACATAGCACATAATCTTATGATGATCGGAATTTCGTTAACGTGTATTTGTTCCTCTTTTATCACGTGTGGTTTATTGTAAATTTAAATAAGACTTCAGGCGTTCGTGATTTGTCCACTGGCACAATTCCCATTGGCAATACGAGGGTACGAAAAAAGAAAAAAAAATAGCAAGAACCTCGCGCTCGGTCAGATGGCGCTGTATTCGCGTTTGACATTCGGACCAATTCGGACATCCAATGCCAACCGATCGGCAAAGGGCGCTACCATGGTATTTTCTATCTTCGTTTAATTTTCACCGCAAGTCGATGTGTCAAAATAACTACGCCATCGTGAATAATATTAATTTCATCATCCATGGTAAAGTAAAGAATAAAAAAAAATAAAAAACCGACAACCTTTATCGTATAGTCGCAAATTAATTGTATCAATAACGCACCCAATGACGCACTGCGAATGACGTATCAAACATTATCATCGCAGATTGTTCGATATAATCCGGCACTTTGTAGCACTGTTTCTGCACAATTCGTTCAATCATGTTTTTGCCGAACAATAGTCGTCGATGATATTTGAAATAATTACAAATTCAATTGCAACGTTCGATCTTTTTTTTCCGGCGATTCGACGGTTTCGTTCGATAAGTGAGGTTAAGCTCGCGAGAGAAATTCATACGACGAGTATACGCCAATAACGCCGATGTATTTTTGGATTTACAGATTGTACTTAGAGTCACATGAGCGCAGCGAGTAGTAACATGGGCTCACTTCTGAGACGTAGCTTGTGCTACGTGTCGCGTAGCGCGTCGTCCGGAGTTCACGGACGAGTGATTAACAAGCGACTGCAACAGACTTACGCAGCCGCAGCTGCGACAGCCACCGCCAATTCCAGCAACGAAACGCAACAGGTAAACGTGAGCTAAGTGTTTGCGGACGGAGCGTAAGAGTTTGTTGAGAATGCAGAGGAATTATTTGTTTTTTTTCTTTTTGAGCCAACGGACGCAGTCGTACCTGTGTTCAGACACGCAGTTCGGTATGGTGACAAAACTGCTCTGCGCGACGTACAAGGAGATTATACTTATAGAGGACTGTTTCTCAGTGCGAGACAATTTGCGAATGACCTGAGCAAGCTGCTGGGCGATGCTCGTCAGGAAAGAGTGGCGTTTCTTCTGCCAAATGGCGCCAGTTACGTTATCGTACAATGGGGATGTTGGATGAGCGGACAAATTGGTGAGACAACTACTGCTGATGACAAAACAACAGTCAAATTATTCTTTCTGATATGAAACTTTTGTTTTGGTTGAAAAATTTTAATACGACGACTTTTCCGCTTGATAGACGATCGATGAATGCTGCTGAAGATTTTTTTAAATATGCGATAGAAATTTAATTAATGTACGGTTTTATTTCACAATTATCTATGAATGAAATTCTATGAACAACATTTATTTTTATTTTATTATCACGATCTCCGAAGAATTCCAAAGTTTATTTAATAGTTATCCCAACTTTGAAGTTAAGGTCTTACGGGCAAAAATGCCAGTAAATTCATAAATTTATAACCACTAATTTATTTTTTGCAATCATTCATGTATTATTATTCTAACAAGTATTATCATTCCTCAAATTTTCAAGAATTTCTGCCATTTCTTTATATCCATTCAGTAAAACCTTGAAGAATAACATGAGATAATCAATCACCAAATTTTATTAGAACCGTCTCGAAAATGTCTACATTATTATTTCAACCGAAACGATAGAATAAAATTTTTATAAAAATGTTATTTCACGTTCCCAACAGCTGTACCTCTGAGTACCAGCAGTCCAGCTTCTCTTCTCGATTATTACATCAAAGATTCCGACGTTCGTGTGATCGTAACAACGTCGGAACATTTGCCAATGCTGGAACCTCTAGTAGCCAACACGAATCGTCGATTGTTGGTGTTCGACGAGGCACTGAGAGTACTTGCGATGAAAACCGATGGAAAAATAGCCAACAACCGTGAAACGATCGATCACGAGGTCGGCAATACCGTCGATACTCCGTTGAAGAACGATTTTTACGCGAACAACGACGCAATGTTCATCTACACGTCCGGCACTACCGGACAACCGAAAGCCGTGGTGATGAGCCACAAAAACGTTCAGTCACAAGTAAACGCACTCGTGACCGCGTGGAAGTGGACGGACAAGGATAACGTTCTTCACGCTCTGCCACTGAATCACATACACGGAATTGTTAATTTATTGCTGTGTCCCCTCTACGTTGGTGCACGATGCGTGATGTTACCGAAATTCGAAACTTCGAGCGTTTGGACACAATTGTTGGCGATTAATTTGCAAAATAGCGAACGGGTCAATATGTTTATGGCAGTACCGACGATTTACATGAGACTCATACAGGAATACGATATAATATTCAGCAAAAATGCCAAATTCAAGGAATACGTTCGAACGGCGTGCAGCACGAAAATAAGGTATTTTTTTATCCATTTATTTATTTTTGTTTCGTATGAAACTTTTTTTTTTTTTTAATTTCCATCGAATAAAAATTTCGATCAGAGTCTAAGCACAGTGGATATTTATGTATAATATTGCATCAAGCGTTTACGATTATTATTATTATTATTATTATTGTTATTATTAATCTAGTTATAATATTATAATAATATTCATTGACGAGGAATTATTATTCGTGATCAAAGTCCAATAATCTTTTCATTTGGGCAACATATTCCATTTACTTACAAATAAAATAGAATTAATCGTCTCGAGTAGTTTGAATTTTATATAGAACTGCTGTGGATCGTTTTGCCTGGATTTTTTCATGTTGTTCGAGGTCTCGGACGATGATTCGTTTTCCATTGATTGATTACAGATTGATGGTAAGTGGATCTGCACCATTGCCAAAACCAATATTCGACAGATGGGAGGAAATAACGGGGCATCGTTTGTTGGAGAGGTACGGTATGACGGAAACCGGTATGGTTCTGTCCAATCCGCTCGAAGGTCAGCGCATTCCAGGTATTGTTCAACAATATCCGAGCGTACGATTTTTCCGAAGAAATATGAGGTCTGTAGGTACGAAAGGCGATATTCCCCAAAAATGAAATTTCACAGGATGGCGAAAAAACGTTCGCGTGTGAAAAATACTGCGGTATATAAATACGTTCGGTGGAAAATTTCGGCTAAATTTCCTCTTTCGCCGACAACCGGTAAAAGTAATTTTCGTTGGGATCTTTACAGACAAACATCGATTTTCCATAAGACCCAATGTTGCAGATAACCCCTGAGGTACAAATACCTCAGAACCGTGAACCAGAACAGATTGCACTTAACACGATTTCGTTGATGATATTAAAAAAAAAACCTATGAACAATTTTTATGTTTTATGAACAGCTACGTATTGAAGAGCCTTAGAATTTTTTCAAAAATGCCAAAAAACGCATTTCGAAAAAATTGTGGAATGAACACCTTTTGTACCTGCATCCCTCGATTATGTTTTGCAGTTGTCGTTTTTTTTTTTACGAGTTATAACGACCCTTCTTTGTTGTTATTGAAACAGGCACTGTCGGTACTCCACTACCGGGTGTAGAAGTGAGAATAACGAAGCTGAAAACGTCGGACAAGAAAAGCGAAGTGCTAGTCGAGGGATCGGCGAAAGGTAGCCGAGAGTTGGTCAAAGTCAATGGTCCGATAAGTGGAAATCTTCAAGTCAAAGGCGGAAGCGTGTTTCGTCATTATTGGAACAGACCTGAGGCTACGGCCAAAGAATTTACGAGCGACGGCTGGTTCAAAACGGGTAAGAGATTTAGCTTGTGCGTTTGGATGTGCTAGTGCAATAAAAGTCCATCGAAAAGTTTTCATCCACGTCACGATTTATTCAAATGACATTTTAAAATCAAACCAATCACTTAGTTTTTATTGTGACACAAGTGGTTGCCCGGCTTTGCTTGCGTCCCATTTCGTCCCATCTTGTCCCGTTTCGTCACTCAAATATTTAAAAAAATGTAACCCACTTACGGTCGGTCAATTCTGTCAATCCTTTCTTAGTAAGCAACTACTGTGTGAATCGAACCTCCATGCGAAATTTCAACTCTATATCCATTACCGTTTCAGCAGAGATACAGTTACGATGGTTACAAACGCCCACACCCCATTCCACCCCCGTGAGGGGTTGATTTTCGAAAAATTATTTTTTAGTGCACCTCCACGCCCTCTAACGAATGTATCTTCCAAATTTCATTTTTTCGTCTTCAGTGGATTAGGCTCTGCGTTGTCTGTCAGTCAGTCAGTCAGTCACGATACATTTTTTTATATATATATGTAGATAGACAGCAGTAAATAAATTTAAATACATTTTTTCGAGCACAAATATTGAACAATAATTTTTTTTCAATAAGTGATTCTACTACAAACAGTCGTTTGAAATATAGTATTGGTAGTTTTAATTCCAGATATACCTCTTTGAGGGGTTCACATGAGACCCCCCCCCCTTCCCCAGACATTTTGTCCCTCTTAAGTTGTTCGAAATATATTTATTAATTTTTTACTAGCTTCGACTGTATCTGTTGATCATCAGTCAGTTATTATAAATCCCGAATTAAACAACGACTTCAAACTAAGTATCACTTGAAAAACAAACAAAAACCTTGTTATTTATCAATTGTCATTATTAGTTTGTTAGTTTTTTTTTGGTTTTTTTTTTTTTGCTAATAAAATTTGTTACGAACGCAGGTGATACAGTGCAGTACGAAAACGGTATATACAGCATATTGGGACGAAGCTCAGTGGACATAATAAAAACTGGAGGTTACAAAGTTAGCGCGTTACAAGTGGAAACGGCGATGCTCGGTCATCCGGACATCGTCGACTGCGCGGTGGTTGGACTCGAGGATGACACATGGGGCCAGAAGGTGAAAAAAAAAAAAAAATATACCAATATAAAGACAGAACAAATTATTTTTTATTCTTTCTGCCTTTCGTTTTATTTGAAAAAAATATAATAAAATAAAAAATTAATTGATTTGAAAAAAATGTAATTGTTTGATTGCAGGTCGCTGCGGTTGTGGTCGTGCGAGAAGGCGCGGAACTCATTCTCTCGCAGATTCGTGAATTCGGCAAACAGTCACTGCCGGAATACGCGGTTCCGACGATTTTGCGAGTCGTCGATAAAATACCGAAAAACAGTATGGGCAAAGTGAACAAACCCAATCTGCTCGAAGCTTTATTTTCCAATGATAACGTATAATTATTTATACGCGGTCAACTCGTGATTGCAACTATGTCATATATATATATTTTTTATTTTTTTTTTGGCTTTGGCAATGCCACAATTATGCATCGACGAAGAATAACAAAATTATATATGTATATATATATATAAATAATATAATAATATAATATATATTGTATTATTGTTATTATTATATTATACATATATAATATAATTATATATATATCTATATATAAATCTTGAAATGGCACGTTACGTTTAATCGCGCATCGCAAATCGATCAAACACATACGTACGTTGCTGTGGCACCTTCATTTTTATCATACCCTAGAAAGTTATTTATATTTTTCAATCGTCGTTAACTAGTTTATCGAGAACGTTGAAAGAGTGATGAAAAAAAAACTTTTTTTTTTTTTTTTTTTTTTCGAGTCGTTAATAACGGAGTCGTTGATAATGTCGATGTTGATCCACGTTCGTCAATACGAAAATACGTATCTGTAAAACAACGGATGTTGTGAAATAAAAGCTTTCATTTTCCTGTATAAAATAAGATAATGTGATTCGACGGAAAAATCGTCTTTGCGCACGCGCGATTGCCGATCACGTCGGTCATTTGTGCGTGTGCGTGCGTGTGTGCATGTGCGTGTGTATGCGTGCGTGTACCGAATCTCTCAAGCGCCCCAGGACTTTCTAATGAGTGTGAGGAGAGTTACGTAAATTCGTGGCGAGTTTCACATTTCACTTGAAACGCAAGTGTTCTCGGGCGGACGATCATCGTCATTCGATCATTTCCTTTTACGCTACTTCGAAAATTCGAATAAAATCGATATTTCACGAATAATTATAATTTTTCACCCCGTTACTCAATCTTGCATACACAAACACACACATATGTGTCTGAGATGAATGCCATTGCGACTATTTTTTATTCTCATCCGTGGTCAACAAAAAAAGAAAATGACTCGTGTTACCGATTTTCAGCAACTTAATTTTTCTTTTTTTTTTCTGTCCTTCGATTTCTAATTCGATTTGCTCATACCTAAACAAATTGCAAGTTGAAACTGTTCTTTGTCCAAATCCTACGTAGTGAACTAAGATTTTTCTACGAGAAAGCATTTTCGTCTTTTTTTTAATGTTCGGCTTCCTCGTGGAGGAATGGACGTTCACTGCGTAGGATTCGGGGGTAAAAAAAGTTCCGAGTTTCAACTTGCAGCTTGTTTTGATATTTTTTTACATCGACGAGTGGGTGTAAAAGTGTTAATGTCCTCTCAAATTTGAACATTCTTTAAATTTAAACAGTAGATTCTCACTAAATTTTATACCGAATAATCCTGATTGTTGATTCATCTGTGTCCAGGACATTGAGCACGGCAAGTCAAATATTTTTCACTCAGCAGACGTTGAAACTTCGAAATTTCGCATCAAAATCTCGATAAAAATTGAGCTTAGCTAAAAACATAGCTTCCTCTACGAGAAAGCGAAAAACAAGTAAAACCACAAGTACCGAAACAAGTACCGAAGTACTTTCTATTTGTCTAGGCACCAAGCTCAAAATACAAAAGTGTTTGTACTTTCGAGTTTGCCAAGTCCAAATTACACGGGTACTTTGTAATTTAACGTTTGCTAAATTTCAATTACAAATATCCTTCTAATTTCACGTTTGCCAAGTCCAAATTACAAATATATCCGGTATTCAATTGACACTTCAATTACAAATGTACTGAGGGCTGCCCAACACTGCATCGATATTACAACAACGTAAACGAGAAACGACCTTCGAACTTCCGATCTTCATTTTGGATCGACCACTCGCTCAACGTGTAATTCATGAAAACAATAGGACCTACATTTTAGCGAATTTCGAGATAAATGGCTGATAAAAAATACCACCCGATCTATATACATTGTTCGTAAAAATTGGTGCAACCATCGAATAATAGCTTGGCCCAGTAATTCGCTCGGCTCATAGTCCGAAGGTCAAATGTTCCAATCTCGCTACATTTTTTTTTACCTTCATTTTTTTCTTGAAAGTCAAATGCTCATTTGTTTAGTTTGTTCACATAATTCAACAAAAATAATATACAATTATTTTAGAAAACAAAAATTACACCTCAAAGTAATGGAATTTTCATTAAACTAAAATGCCAATGTGAACCAAAAATCGAACGTTGAAAAAATAGTAATTTTTTTTTCATTTTCTCTTTCTCACGAAAATTCCGTTTATCCACAAATCACGGTTCATTGCGTTTAACCGATAAAACCTCGTGTGGCGAATCGAATTCCTCGAGTCCCAAAGACGTTACGATGAAAATCGTATTCCCCCCCCCCCCCCGAGTTAAAAGTAATCGCATCGTTCGTCCGGCAAATCCGGTATTTTACCACGTTGGCTAAACATGGTAACGCGAGGCAGTGGCCAAGCGACGAGCGCGGAGCCTTGGAGAACGGGCGACGCGCTGTCTGCCGCTACGAAAGTGCCCAAGCTGGTCCGCTCGACGAGAGCCCGAAGAGAGCCCGAAGAGATACACGCGCGCGCACGGCCGCACCAGCGAGAACGTTTTTTGTATGTTCGTGAGAAGTTGCCATCGGCTGCTGGGCTCACGGTGTGTGTGTGTGTGTCTCGCTTCCACCGTACCAACACGCTCCATCATCTCTCGGGTTGACTCGATCCCCTGACGAGCAGCATCTTTACCTGCCACCGTGTTTTTCTTTTTTCCTTTTTATTATTATTCCTCTCTTGTTTCTTTTTTCTCTTCATCTTCTTTTCTTCATTTTGTTTTATGCCGCCGCTACTTCTGACCGTACTGCCGCTTTTGAAGGCTGTCTTCGTCACACTTCTGGATATCCTGCAGCTCACTGCGATGACCTGTGAACCTGTATCGCTCTCTCGCTCTCAATCTCCTGCCAAGACTTCATGGCTACGGGCATTTATGGACTGTATCTATATATATAAGTGTGTGTGTGTGATGAAAATTCGTCTCCAAACGAATTTTGAAGCTAAACTTTTCGTTCTACAAGAAAAATTTGGTGATACATTTTAAAGACAATTGAATTATCGACGTGAAAGGTTTCTAGTGGAAAAAAAATAGCCTTGATCCGATAATTCACAATTGACAATTCCTGGAAGTTCATTTTATAAATATTAAAAAAAAAAATTTTATCATTTTTTCACCTAAAATTTGTCAACAAATTTTTCTCGAAGAATAAAGAGTTTAGCTGTAAAACTCATTCGAAGATGATTTTTCGTCGAAAATCGGTTTGAAATGCCCGTAGGTATTGGAGATATTACATTTTTTCACTTGGGGCTTCGATACTTTTTGAAGAAAATTCATTTTTCTAGGTAATGATATCCGGTATATTCAGTTTCCAATCTTTTTATCGCCTTACGAAATTAACGAAAGCAAAAAGTTTATTTTTTCCATGTTATTTGAACGTCATTCCCCATGTTATTTGAACCCTTGCGATGCTTTGAAAACAAAAAAAAAAAAACATTTTCGAGCATGCTCTCCGGGAGGATTTTTCTTATGCCCACCAACAACTTTTGAGACCTCGAGAGGCAAGAAAAAAAATCCATTTTTTCGACACAGTCTAATATATATTGAGACTGGCCGTTAAAAAATGGATTTTCGACTTTTGTTCGGAAATTGAAAGTTGACCTCGTAGAATTAAAGTTCTCAAAATTTGAGCCCCTTATCTTAATGCCAAGGGGTGCCTCAATAATGTTTATTATTATTTTTATCGACTTTTTTGTTCTCAAGTTGAACAATCTGAAGTTGATCTCAAAAAGAACAGGTGCCATACATTTTTTTTTTTTTCACTTTTTTACTAACTTAAAAAAAAATAAATTAATTTTCTTTAAGTTGAACAATCTCAAGTTGACTGAAAAAAAAAAAAAAGATCGCCTATGTATACGGGCGATTATAAAATATATATATATGGAGGATATCCAAGTACACAGGTTGAACGACGGTTTTAGGTCGTATAGCGTTGAACCGTCGTCCGGTGTGCTCGCCACAGGGCTCTCTCGTTAAACCTCCGTGGTCAACGTCTAAGTCCCGGCTAGATGAGGATGGCTCTTGCTTCTGCTAATGCTTCTGCTGCTGTTGCTGCTGTTGCTGGCATTGCTGTTGCTGCTGTCGAACGTGCGCCGTTGACGGAGAATTTGTACGTGGAATTCACGAGCTACGTGCCTCGCGAGTCAAAGCTCTGCACGCGTTTTCCTATCGAGAGGCCTGAGCCGTGTTGTTTCGCTCGAAACTCGCTCGATTGCTACGTGACCGACGCCGCATGCAATGCTCGTGCGTTTGCCGTCTCGGGGCCCTCGTTACGATCTCCATGGAAACGAGTTCCCGAGACTCGCGCGTGTGATTCCTCTTACGTGTAACCCGCAACACGGCATTGCCTCCTCACCCCGCCCCCCGCCCCCCCCCTCGTCGAGAGCCTTCCCCGTCGAGCAATACCGACCGTGTCTTCCTGTCACGCATTCCATTGTTTGCTCTAAGATGAAAAGAAGAAAAAAACCGTTTTTTATTTTTTTTTATTCTCTGGTTTGTTTTTCGCGTTACCGCGGAAGATGCTGTCTCGGGTGACTTGTTTGCTCTGATTGCGGGACAATTATTTTGGCATCGTAGGACTGTATATCATCTTTGATATATTTCATATACAGTATAACCTCGGAATAAGAGACCTAAGGGGAATAGTTTTTCTCGGAAATGGCATGCACCCCCACCAGGCGCGCGCTCCGCGCTTGCTACCTCTGTCTGTCTCTGTCACTCTTTTCCGCATGCGATCCTCTCAATAAAAGACTCGCGCGAACGACATCCAGCTTATTGTTGGTGCATTCACCTCGCCCGTGCAGAAACGTTTCCGACTGCGCGACGTTAATACACTATTGAATATTATTTTGTACTTCGGTGTCCAAATCATAAAATAACTTACTCTAATAAACTCGTAGATTTTGTGTTACATTCACACACTCACACACACATACTCACGCACGCACGCACACATCAATTTACACTACACGTACACTCTATTTGAACTGAACAATCTCTCTCAGGCTAGTCTCTTATCCAGGGGTCCGCGCACGAAATCATTGAGCTCGGAGTCTCTTATTGCCGAGTCTCTTATTTCGAGGTCGGACTGTATATATATATGCATATATAGAACCTTGAACGACTCTAAATAAATAGCCAAATTTTTCGAAATTCAAAATTACGTCTTGACATACTTCAGCTACAACTTTATTTTGCAAGAATTTTTTTTTAATTTTGGAGCAACTTTTTTTTCTTAGTGTTGTGCATCGCGTGATTTTTTATATGGTAATTTTTGTGAAAATAAAGTGAAAAACATTTTTGTATAAAGTTTAATTACTAATGAACCATTTGTACTATTTGTTTTTATTAATTTTTATCCCTATCCCTATTTTTAAAAAATGTAGCGTATTTTTGGCGCTCCTAGACGTACATATGTAAACCCTTAACGAGTTACCTACGTAGAAATGCATGGTTAACCCGCACTATTTGCGTTTCTCACCCTCGACTCCCTCGAGTGTTGCATCAATGTTGCATTACTCGCATTGGGTGGCTCTCATTGCTGGCGGTGCTTTCTCGGTGTGGCGCAAGACCGCGCGGCGACTTCGCGAACTGCGAATCAGTCGCGTAGCCAACTCGCGGTGTGCGGGGGGAGGGGGGTGAGGTGCAGCTCGGGCATCCGTGTACACCTCACTTGTTGTCGCGGGAACCCACTCGTACATATATATCAGAGTGGTCCTTATTTTTTTCTTATTTTTATTCTGGCGCTCCCAGAGGATAATATAGTTCGAAATGAATAAATAAATATATCGTCAAATTTTGATGGCACCATATCAATTCTTAACCTTGCCGCCAGCCTCCCGGGGTTTGCTATTTAAATAACATAGTGTTCTTCTTGTTTTAGGATTTTCTTTTATTATGATTGAAGTTCAGCACTGTAGATAATACTGCAGATTATAAGCAACTATTTCTTTCGAGTCGTTTTACATTGGAAATGGCTTTTTTTCATTTCGACTGACACGCAAAAAATTGTTGTTCAGTATCTGTAACGAATTCTCGGTATTGATACTATAATTGATGGAAAGCTTACGAAGTTTGCAAATTTTGTTAGTGCAATACTTCAGTTGTAATAAAAAGATTTGAAATATGAAAATGTTGAAAAATTATTTTTTTTGCGTCAGTCGAAATAGAAAAAAAACCTATTTCTAATGTAGAATGACTCGTAAGGAATAGTTGTTTATAATCTGCAGTATTATCTACAGTGCAGAACTTTAGTCATAATAAAAGAAAATTCTAAAATACAAAAAACACTATGTTATTTAAACGGCAAACTTCAAGAGGCTAGCGGCAGGGTTAAGAATTAAGATAGGGACCTCAAATTTTGAGGATATTTTTATTTATTTATTGCAAACCATATTATCTTCTGGGAGCGCCATAATTTAACAAAAGCTAAAATAAGGACCACCCTAATACATATATATGTATATATCTGTGCGTACGTGTGTGTACCCCTATCTACCTGTTTACTCTTGGAAAATAAAGCTGACGCTTCGGCCGGTTGGGCCGCTGCTCACAGCTGGCTGATGAGCCGGCAAACAGGTGGATTCTCCGGATCTCTTCTCGCCAGATGCGATCATCCGGTGTAAGTACAAGAGCGACCCCGCGTCACGCCGACGCTGCGACCCGCTCCGAAGATGATTAGTGCGCGCGCGTGCATTTACTAACATTTTTTCAACGCAGCTTGACCATCAATTCGTAACGTTCATTTTCATATTTGTAGACGTCCCCGGAATCCACAAGAGTTGCGCAAAGATGGCCATTAGCGACGGACACTACTGGCCGATCGTGCTCGGTCGGTAACGAAAACTTTGAACGATCGTTCGAACGATTGTCGAATATTAAAAAATGGCAAATAAATGGTAACATCGTGGGAAATAATCGAAAGAACGATTCGACACACTTTTGTTTATTCAAAAGACGTCGAGATTATTAGAAAATAAAATAAAATGGTTTACAGTTTTCGTTACCGACTAGAAGTAATGGAAATGAAAAAAAAGAAGTTCGATGTAAAAATAAACGAAAAACCGGATGAAAGGACGATGACGAGTTTAAGGGGGCCGAGAGTCACCTGAGAAATTGGAAATTAATTTTTTTTGTGACTTGATCGATCCAAACTTAAAATCCATTTTACCTTTGTGAAATACCTATAGTCAGCTATATCATTTCAATTTTTTTTCACAGCCATATAAAGCATCCGAACGCTGTAATATTTATCACAAAATGTTTCAATTGTCGTAGCTTTTGGACCATACGACTCAACGGATTTCCAATTCTGACGACTCATTTTATTCGTAACACAGACGAATATCATTGATTTTGAAGATTTTGCGAATGATATATTTTTTTTACTTCAATGATGATTGACGACTCACGTTCATTCGATGAAAAAATTATTGTGGCATTTTTTATTTGAACGTAAAAACTTTGAAAAATCGGGGCCACCCGTAAAAATGGTCCGATCGGGTTCATCTTTATGCAGGATTCCACCGATGCAAGATACTGCGAAGTGAGGACCGCGAAAATCGAAGTATTTCTTTTTTTTTTCATTTTTTTTAACACACCCTAATGTATAGGTGTTATGTACGTGGAAACCGCGGCAATCGGTCGAGCGCGTGCGCGCGACCGCCGATATTTTTAAAATGCATATCGCAGAACCCGTTTTTCTACTCGGGCATTCCTCAGAATTGCACAGTGCGGAATAACCATGGCAATAGAATTATTTGCCGGCTCTCGATGATATTGTTGGAAATTTTACGGAATCAACGCCGAGCCGTTGCACAATCGTGCAACCCGCGCCCACCAGCAGCAGCAGCAGCAGCGATCTCGCTTCTTTGCATATGTTTATTCCGATGTCGAGGACTCCGCGAGCAGGAGCAACGTGCGTAAGAATAGCATGGAACCTACCAAGGAGTTTCCTTACTCGACATTTGTACGACAGGCTGGACAAAGTGAGATTCGAACAAAGGGTTAGAATCAACTTCGAGGCATATATGAAAAAATTGGTCAAGAGCGAGTTGGGCACACACATGATAGGAATCCATAGGCATTCTGTAGTAGTTATTGACATTTCGAAAATAATTTTTTCTTTCAAAATTTCAATTTTTTAAGAAAAAACGATTTTGGAAACGATTTTCTTTTCTTTTTTCAGAAATATTATTTCTGTTGTCAGGTCACCGATCTACGTCTGTGTACCAAATTTCATCTCAATTGGTACATAACTGACGAGAATGGAAGGACTGTGACATACAGACAGACGGACGGACGGACGGACGGACTTGGCGAAACCATAAGGGTTTTGTAGATTTCTACGGAAACCTAAAAACTGGGGTAACGAGTAAATCAGTTGTTCACTCGATCTCACAGTCGTTTCAACAATTTTCAGTATCCAAACCTTCCCAAAAATATTTTTTAAATGCTAAAAAATAAAAATTTAACGAGAAGAAAAAAAAACCAATCTCGAATAATCGTATATTTGACTTACGCAATTCACGCAGACGGGTCACTCGTGTCCAACGTCACCTTTACCTTTAGGCAGTTCGAAGACGCACTGACGAATGTCGAGCTCCACTCGCCCTTGACACACTCTCCCCACCAACTTTTATTAAATTCCAGTTTATCGATACTTCTAAACCCGCTCCGGTTGTAAAATTATTGCAAGCTGTTCGAATAAGAGAGGACACGAATGACCCCCATGGATGGGGGAATCTATAGGGTTAAGAAAAAAAAAGAAACTATCACAAAATCGCTAAATTATCAAATTGAAAAAAAAAATTCCAAACAGATTATCACACAATTTAATATTATTTTGTAAAATGGTTTTTTCCTCATGGAAATTTGTTTTTTCAATAATTTGGCAAACTTAAAAAACTCTCAAATTACATTGTTTTTTCTGTTTCTTTTTTTTTCGATCCGATCGCCATTCGTCGAATAAAATTGCAAAAATACCGAATTTTTTTATTTCCTTTCTCGTTCGTCGTTTCACGATTTTTTCAATTTTTATCATCGCGATCGAGATTGAATCGCGGTTAACAGACACGACTCTTGATAATAATCGCCTTCCATCAAACTGCCGTTCCTGCGTCTGTTGCCAGGCGAAAAAAAACGAAATTAAAAAATAATAATAATAATAAATTAAAAACAAAAAAAACCATACCATATATTTAAAAAAAAAAAACAAAAAGAAAAAACCTCTTGTTCTCTCGATTCTCGTGTTTCGTGTCTGCAACCGGTGTCTTTGTTCACTTTATTCGCCGCCTTCTTTCGCGATAACTCCACCCACGCGCGACCCCAAAACAATGCCCATTACTACCAATTTTCGATGGGGGTCTGTCATCAACCACCCACGGGAAAGAGAGTCGAGCGTGAGGGGGAGCGAGACGCATGGAAAGACGAAAAGAGAATGAAAGAGAGAGAGAGAAGGCTCTAAAAGAGACTATCCGAGTCTTCGGCAGCCGTACCGTCGCTCGCTCGCTCGTTCGCTCGTTCTCTCTGGACTATCATTTGTGTGGTCTCGAATGAAAGACCACCTTCGTGGAAGCCACTTTGCCCCCTCGATGAGGATCCTCGAAATACCGCACGGAGATTCAGGGCCCTGAGAACCAGACGCTGCTCCTCGGATCGGAGGATTCCCACCGCTCGATTATGTCTCTTTTTTCGTCTTTTTTCATCTCGTAGGGCTCTCGGTCGTACCCTCGATACACGGTCGTCATCTTTGCTCACCAGGTGGTTCGACGATTTCGTTAAAAAAAAACACAGAAATAGTCGTTATCTTTTTTTTCCTTCTTTCCTCGCTCTCTCTCTCTCTCTGTTTCACTCACTCTATCTATCTATCTTTCTCTCTCAATCTTTATCGTCTTGTGACTATCCGACGATTTCTCATTCTCCTTTGGCGGGACGCGCTCGCGACCGTCCATTGTAGCCGATATTAGCCAACGAAATATTGAAAAAAAATTATTTTACCGTCAAAACCCGAAACACGTGGACACGCCCACGTCCAAATTTAACGATGTAATGTGCCGACATTTTTGTTTGCGTTTCCGGGCATTTACGTCGGGTTGTTCGTGAAATTTCGTTGCGCCACGCGCACGAGCTCGTGTGTATGTGATTCCTCGAACGAATCCATCGATCTTCGAACATTTTCAATCGGATTCATTGATGTTTCCGTGATTCTTAAAAAAGAAGAATTAATATTGGAGTAGTGAATACTGTTATCAATTGGAATTGAAAAAAAGCTGCAAGTTGAAAATTGCAAATCGGCTTCCTTATAATTTAATGCAAGCTGCAAGTTGAAACTTGAGATTTGCTTCCTCCGAATTGTAAGTAGTGAATGAAGATTATGAGGAAGCACCAATGAAGCTATGAAGGAGCATTTATCTTTTGGCTTTCCTAGAAAGGAATCTTCGTTCACTAATTACGTTTCAGAGTTAGCAAATTGCAAGTTTTAACTTGCAGATTTTTTTTTGTTTGCGATTCCCTCGTTTATTGACTTTGATGAAACGTATTTAGGCCTCAGAAAGTTAGAATGGAATTGGGATTCGATTAGTAGAAGTTAACGACAAATAGAGCGACAAATTTAATTTTTCGAAAAATTCAAAATATCATGAAATCTGAACTTATCGATGGATTCGTCAATGCAAATCCAGTACCTAACATTCGTGGGCATACCTCTATATGTAAAGAACTATTTGGACGAGTATTTCAACATTTCTAGACGCTGAAGTTCTAATAGATATTTTTTTTTATTTCAAATCGCTGTCAAATCTGAGCGACTGCGTCAATGGTAGAAAAAATTACACAATACATAAAGATTATGATACACCAAATGAAGAAGTAAATGTTTAACTATCAGCGATATATCGCTTAAAGATCACCCGGGACTCTAATAATAATAATAATAATAATAATAATAATAATAGTAATCAAAATTTGATTTTTCATCTTATAATCCAATTCATCAATTTATACTTTTTTTCTAAATTGATACCCGTTGTTGTTATGTATCATTATCATTGAAATTCTTTGTTTCAACTAATTAATTCGTTGCGATAACAATAATAATAAAAATAACGAAAACATATTTACTCAGCAGCACGTGCATGTATTGTAACTATCGTAAAAATGAATAATCGTTTTGTAGAACGTGAGAGGTTTTGTAGGCTGGGAATAAAGTCAAAGCGGCGAGTTTAACGATGTATTGATGATGAAGAAGAAGAAGAAGAAGAAGAGAGTGGAAGAGCACGAAGTGCCGAGCGGGGAAGAGAGGAGCGCTGCGGGCGAGGTGAGCAAGACGGAGCGAGACAGGATTGGTGTGGCCGAGAACACACAAACACACACACACGTACGAACGCACGAACCGGGTATGAGAGCCGTAAGCGGGGCTCACGGGTTTCTGCTAATGCGCGCCATGCTGTCTGCCCGATTCCAACTTCCCACTTGCTAATTCAACATTTGCGCCATTTCCGCTTGACGACTCAATCGGGCTAGAGATTTCTGGGAAAAAACCCACGCCCCACGGCAAACGACGAGTATATATCGTCTCGGTTGTGTCTCTCGCGTGCAACGCACTAACGTAGGTAATATAACGCACAAACGTAAGGACGGAGACGGCACACCGAGGACAAATTATCATTGTCGAGTCTCGCAGACTCTCGGACGTGTAATCGCAACGGATCCCGTCAACGCAAGTCCGGAAACTCGACAAATTTTTGTCGTTGATGTCGGCGGTGCCGTTTTCTTTGGGGTTACGAGTTGTCGTAGGTTCGTCTCGTGTCCGCGCGGGGCGCTGCGTTGCGAAGATTTTTTGTTTTTGTTTTACGGTTATGAATTCTTTATCGCTAAGATGCCGCTCCATTGGGTGAGGGTTCGAAATTCAGAACGAGCAAAGTTCAGGAGGGTCAAAGTTGGCGAACGCTCAATGTTTCGAATGACAATGTTACGAACGGTCGCGGCGTAGAATGACATTGCAGCGAATCGTCGAAATTCGTCAGAATTAGTGCGGTTTTCAACTTTTCCCCGACTTTCGAGCTTTCCCACGCGTAAATTATCAACGCTAGATGTATGCTGTCGTTGACTTTTTTATAGAAAATTCAATTCTCTACAACATTGTTTATGTGACCTTTTGGTCTATATAGCGTTGTTTATCCAGAATTTGGACCTGATGGTAAAAATGCATTGATGGTTTCATTGTTTTTGCAACCTCAAAGATTTCGTTCTTATCGATACTTCTTGTTTTAATCCTTCGAGGTCACTAGGGTCACAAAATCACCCCAAGGGCGACTTCCAGCAAACAAGAATCAAAAAACGTGAAAGATATGATTTTTTCAGTGAAAAACGGAGTTTTCCACGCACTGACTTCTGAATGTTATTTTTTTCGCCATGTTGAAAATTCGATAAAAATATTTTCCGTGATATCCTCCTTCTAAAGTGTTCAAACTAATATCCGGAATTTGTATGGGTCGTCCGTCGATTTTTTTTATTAAAAAATAGGGTTTTTCACTCATTAACCACTTACTGTTATTTTTTTTTCGCCGTCTTGAAAATACGATAAAAAACATTTTCCGTGATATCCTCATTCTCAAGTGTTCAAACTAATATCCTGAATTTTCATGCGCCGTTCGTAACGATATTGATAGGACAACAACAGTTTAAACTGGTTTAAACATGTCTGGGGGTCATTGTGACCCCATGTAACCAGCGCGTCATTTCAAGAACATCGTAACCTCGAAAGGGTTGAAGACGTCGTCGATATTCAATATACAAAGCTCGTGAAAACTTCGGTCAATGAGTTTCGTGGTCGCGATAAGTACAACAATCAATCCCGTCGGAAAGGCCCCGAAGCGGGTTCTGTGTGTGCGTGTTCGTTATTTCGCTATCTCGTCTTCCGTCCCGTTGGCGTTCGAGGAAAGCTGATGAGCGAGTGTTGTGTGTGGTGCGTGGACTTTGACGCTCTCAACGGATGCGACTGTGTCAGCCGAGCCAATTGAATTATTTCCGAGAGTGTGTACACTTATTCGCACGCACGCGGCTTACACACACGTACGCGTGGGTTCCCGCGAAATACGCAAAATTGCGACAATATTGAAGCGGCAAATAACGAGAGTCTCTCGCTCGCTCGCTCTTTTTCTCTCTCTGTCCATCTCTCTTTCTCTCTACGTGACCGGATATATTCCCGCGATGCTTGGCATACATAGACGCGTTCGACGTAGACTGTGGAAGACTGTGGGAGGCACGATATTATACAGAAAACTTGGCTCTCAGCCTTTGACGAGCCATTTCGCGAGAAATCCCAACGAACTAGAGCCAGAACTTCGAATTATCACGAAATCTATCACGAAATCAATTTTGTCTTTCGGGCGCCATTTTGTTTTCACATTATTTGCGATCATAATGCAAACAAATTGGCTTTTGAGGTTAGAAAAAAAATCGTTGAGTGTTTACCATTCGAAATTTGATCGAAGACGCAGCTTTTCATTCTTATTTCCTTTTCTTTTGTTGTTTCAAAATGGCGGTGACCTTGAGTGTCAAGCCGGATGTATTATCGACTTTGTAGACACAAAATCCACATCCAAATTAGTCCAAAAGACAAGTTAAACGTGTGGACGTTTCAGAAATCCATTTCCCATGTTCGAAGTACGTGGTTTGTCGAAAAAAAAAACGAAACTCACGGTCGTGAAGATTGTTTCCTCGAACGAATTCCGAATGTGAGACAATGGCCGATGCGGTCGTCATCCAGCGTCATTGAAAAAATTAAAACCGTCCGAACTGACGAGGAAGATTGAGTTTGAAACGTGAGAGTGAAATTTCGGCGAGTCACACACCGAAAGGCACTTTTACTCGCGAGATCCAGTGGGCTTTGAGGGGGCTTGGGGGGTAAGGACGGTTCGGAGCTCGAAGAAGGAGATGATGAGGAATAAGAAGAGGATGAAGAAGAGGATGATGGGTAAAAGGACGAGAAGAAGAAGGACCGAGATATCGAGGAATGGCGGTGAGTAAGAAGGTATTGGGCAGAAGGATATCGTGGCGGTTACTGCCCCGCCCCAACCTCAGGGTCGTCTTAATTACCGGGTGGTCCAGTTCGGAACCCCATAAATATTCCTCTGGCGGCACTCTTTCTGTCGGGAGTCGCAGAGAGTAGTTCCCTCTGCCACTAGCCCCCCCCCCCACCCCAACTCGACCAGGGTTTCTGCTGCCTCTACGATATTCTCTTCGTGCTACCTTCCACCTTCAACGTTTCTTCACAATTCTCTCGGCCAAAGTCTTCTCTGCGAAGAGAGAAACCGAGAATGAAACGGTTTATGGTTAGGTAGAGGGCGCGCGCGCGTGCGCGAGCGAGCGAACGAACGAGTGACGAAGATGGAAGAACATTTTTGGCCGGCTTGGTCCCCTTGACCATATATACCGCCCCTAATCCTCGAGAGAAAGAAAGAGAGAGAGAGAAAAAGAGAGAGAGAGAGAGAGAGACCGATACACTCTTTGTCTTTCGTGAAACCTGTGCTCGCCTTTACGAAAAGAAAAAACCCCCCGCGCGGTTGCATCTTCCCAAACTGCTTGACGATAAGACAAGACACCAAACCTTATCGCCTTCACCCGCCACGAATTCCCCGAACGTTTTTCACTCAACCGTCGCATTACTCTCGACCTTCCATTTTTTTTGTCTCATTCTTTCTTATTTTTCTTATTTTTTTTTGTTTTGTTTCTTTCTTTTCTTCTTTCTTCCCCACTGGCTCTCGAAATCCCCCGCACAACTTTGCGGAGAAAGTCAATTAACCTGTAACACGAAATAATACTCGAACGTATTTGGGGATTCGTGATTGGGCGTGAAAAATAACCGAAAAAAAAACGAAAAAAGAAAAGAAAAACCGGGACCTCGACATGCGTACCGCGGTATATGAATCATCGTGTGAAAGAAAAACAAACGTAGGGAGATGAAAAAAAAATGGTATCCATTCTCGTCGTGGGATAAACGAGAAGATTGAATTCCCGTTGCCTCGAAAATAGTGTACATCCGTTAATTATTTTTTTGATAACTCATCTCGCACAAATTTCTTTTGTACACCTGTCGCTCATAAGCACCCTATTATACTAAATTAATTTGCACCTGACGCCTTAACCCTAGATTGGTCACCATACGCGACCAAACGACTTTGATATTGATAAGAAAAAGGTTCAGTTAAATTTTTATGGCTTTCCGGAGCGCTAGAAAAAAGATATCAACACTTCTATTTCCACACGTTTAACATGGAGCCTTATGGAGAATCACGCTCAATTTGATATACTACAAAAAGTCCTCGTCAGATTTTAATGAAAACACTCGACCTGCAAGTTGAATATTCGGAGAACGTTTTAGGCACTTGACAGTAGAGATCAGGAGACTGTGATGATAATAATAAGCAAATAAACATTGGGAAAATACAGTTTATATCAGAAGTTGGTCGTGATCCGGTAGACATGGCAACGTTGCGCGTTTGTTTCCCATCTTCTCTGTCTCTCACCAATCAATATCATAACACGCGACGTTGTCACATCAAAGTACTACGTACCTGAATCAGGAGATGATATATCTTAGGCTTGCTTTGACTCTTACAGTTTGTGGGGTGTAGAAGAAAATGTCCTTAAGAAAATGTCGCATTTTGACGTTTCTTCCATCCAATTATTTCCATAACTCCATTCTGAACGTTTTACTTCATCAAAAAATATATACAATTAGTTCCTAAAAACTTCAAAGGACAAACTCTATTTTTTTTATTTCTGCTAATAGTTTGCCAAATTAAAAAAAAAAACGATGAGCGCTGACTATTGCCTCATATGGTGATCAATCTCGAGTTAACGCCGCAAGATCAAAATGGAGACTCAAACACGCGTCTGCCTTCATAATCCGGATTACGTACTCGGCATTCGTCATGTCAATTAAGCGTGAAAGGTGTTGAATTTAAAAAAATAAAATAATCTGCCGAGGAAACGATCCGTGGAAGAAGAAAAAAACCAGTAATAATCATAACAAATAAGAGTAAGATATTCGTGAGGGCATCATTGGGGATATATAAATCCGGTTGACTGGTTATGTTGTTATAGTCGTGTGTCCGCGAGGTCGTTTGTTCATCATGTGGAGCACGCGACGTCTGTTTTGTATACACGGGAGTTAGGGTGTGGGGAGGGGGGGGGATGGCTATTCGAGGATGTGTTTGCTCTTTGGGCGAGAGACATTGTGCCTCGGAACCGTGCAAGAACGACCGGGATATTTTACTCGGGGTGGCTCCGGCTCGTTATACCGAGAGTCCGTACTAATCGATTCCATTGTTGGCCATGAATGGGGAGTGGAAGTGTGGCTGCCGCCGCCGGATCACTTGGTCGTAGGATTCGAGCCGGTCGGAGAGCAACAGCCGAGGGCACACATGAGAGAACATGGTATTTCTGTATATAACTATATAGATATATATGTTTATGTGTTTATATCAGGGTGGTCCTTATTTTGCTTTTTTTTTTATTTCGGAGCTCCCAGAGGATAATATAGTTCGAAATGAATGAATAAATATATCCTCAAATTTTTATGGCTCTATATCAATTCTTAACCTTGCCGCCAGCCTCCCGGGGTTTGCCATTTAAATAACATAGTGTTTTTCTTGTTTCAGGATTTTCTTTTATTATGACTGAAGTTCTGCACTGTAGATAATAATGCAGATTATAAGCAACTATTTCTGCCGAGTCGTTTTACATTGGAAATGGCTCTTTTTTTATTTCGACCGACGCGCAGAAAAATTGTTGTTTAGTATCTGTAACGAATTCTCGGTATTGATACTATAGTTGGTGGAAAGCTTACGGAGTTTGCAAATTTTTTTGGTGCACTAATTCAGTCGTAATAAAAAAAAATTTTAATTTGAAAATGTTTATGACTAAAGTACTGCACCAACAAAATTTGTAAACTTTGTAAGCTTTCTACTAACTTTAGCGGCGATTTCGAGAATTCGTTGTACATATAGATACTGAACAATTATTTTTTTCCCGTCAGTCGAAATAGAAAAAAAACCTTTTTATAATGTAGAATGGCTCGTAAGAAATAGTTGTTTATAATCTACAGTATTATCTACAGTGCAAAACTTTAGTCATAATAAAAGAAAATTCTAAAATCTGAAAAACACTATGTTAGTTAAATGGCAGACTTCGGGAGGCTGGCGGCAGGGTTAAGAATGAAGATAGGGACCTCGAATTTTGAAGATATTTTTATTTATTTATTGCAAACGATATTAGCCTCCGGGAGCGCCGTAATAAAAAACGAGCAGAAATCAGGACCACCCTAATTCATATATATATATATATATATATATATATATATATATATATATATATATATATATATATATATATATATATATATATATATATATATATATATATATATATAACTGCCATGGTAAGTAAGGTAGTTGAAAGACCGATTCGTCAAGCATCTTCGCACGCTTCTCGCTCGTTTATTCTCAAAAAATTTTCTTGAGAATTCACTTCGAGTGACTCATAACGAGGCGAAGAAGTTTTAGGTATGCAGTTAACTTGTCATCCACCGAGAACGTTGGTTTTTTGTTTCCTCTTTTTTTTTAAACCTTTTTCCCGAAGAGTGCCACCGATGTCCGCCTATCGCGAGAGGAACCCGAAAAGAAAAAAAAACGTTAGGCGCATTATTCTTCGTCGATTCTTAATCGATTTTTCGATGACTATGGTTTTTTCTCGTCTTGACGTGTTTTAATTTTATTTTATTTTAAATTCTGTTTCGTCGTTGTTTCGTTGTGTCACGAAGAGAAGAAAAGATGCCGAAGCTGTGTCCGGAGTGAATCCTTCAGTGGGCGGGGGGGGGGGGGGGGGCACAGCTCAGAATGTGTGAGAAGCAAATTATGTTGATCGTGTTTGAAGCTTGGGGTGACTGATCATTCGGGTCTCGCGTACCCTTTGCCAACCATTTTGTTTTCTCACAGAAGCCAAAACGATGAGCGTGAGAGATGCAAATGATTTTTCGGTTTAACGAAATCGAGGATATTGGAGAGTATGGGATTGCGAAGATGTTTATTGATGGGATACTAATTGAGAGAGGATAGGCCATTTGAACCCTTAGCTAATACACTGGGGTCAAAAAGTCGTCGAGCAAAATCAACCCTAATTCAAAACATTTATCCTTCATATTTTTTCGAGAATAAATACCTTTTTTCCAACAGCTATTTTCAGGCTATTTTTTTTTCTTTTGAAAGTCGAGTATTTCGAAAGTCTCCAGTGGAATTTTTAGATTGAAATTATGAAAAATGAGAATATACTTCGAATACTTTTTGTGAAAATCGCAAATTTTACTTTTTTTGACACCTTCAAGATTTTTTCAAGATGTGGGCAAAAAAAATGTTGAGCCGACGGTCAGCGTTGACTAAAATTTAGTGGAATGCACCATATATATTGGTAAATATATTATTGGATAATATAGTCACTAGTACTAAGAAGTATATATGCACGTATATATAAGTATAAGATAAAGGGTTCAAAAACCAATCGACACGTGGAGTCACATAGACGTAAACATAAACTGTTGACTATCGATAGCTGGCCTATTCGAAGAAAGAACTGAGAGTTCTTCCTTCGAAAAGAGTTCTTTCTTCTGAGAGTTCTTTCTTTCTTTCTTTCTTTCGGTGACGTGATTCTTTTGAGCCCTTGTCTTCAGTCACAAGTCTTTAGTCTCGTAGAGATCTTTGAACAGAACAGACGGTCCTTCCTTATGCATTGAATAAAAGTAGAAAATCAAACTTAATTAATTGTATTTCATATTATTTATAATCCCATTTCCAATATATATATATATATATAACAAGACCTCACATACATATTATTATAAGTATAAATATAAATATAATTTCTCGATCCTTGTTAGGTTTGAGGTTAAGTTTATTCAAAGTTTATAGAATAATATTCTAATTTCTATTTTATACATATGTATATTAATCTATAGAGACCAAGTGAGTGAGTGAGAGAGAGGGAGAGAGAAAGAGAGGGAGAGCAAGAGAGACGGATAACGCGTCGAATGGCGCGAGCATGGAGTCGGAATCCGCGGTGGCTAACGCAACGGCAAGTGGCGGGCGGGGAGGGGAGGGGGGGGGGGTCGAGTGATACACGGAAAAGTATACGATAGCGAGTGTGTACAAGCGTATTTGTGAGGTGAATAGAGTTGGTTCCCCGTTGAGAGATGATAATGTGAGCGAAGGAGAGCCTCTCGTCGAGGTCCGCGATCCGTTCGCGTGGAAGTGGTGGAAGCACTCGGGAACGGCCGAGCAACACGAGTATAGGTGAAGTATGTACGGGGCAGGAGGCGGACGTTAGGGGGCGGCGGGGGGCAAGGAGGGAGAACGAAGCGCGCATGGACACGAATCAAACGAGTATGTGGCAGAGCGCGAAGGAAGGGGGGCCCGTAGAGAAGGATATAAAAGGTTAGTGACGAAGGAGGGGGGGAAGAGTTGTGAGCAAAGGGGGCCCGGACCGCGTTTGACTCGGCCCTGTTCCCAAAGCCAAACCACGGCGAACGGACAGCGGAGTCGCCACGGCTGGGGCAGCAGCAGCAGCAGCACGCGCGCACCTCTTCGGCATTGCGTAGGTGCGCGGGGGGGGGGAACCGAGGGAACGTGTACACCGCCGGGGGGCCGAGAGGGGGGCGGGGGCAGGTGGGAGGGCGAGAAGGGGGCACCGAGCGGGCCCGGCTGCTCGCTCGCCCGACAGTAGTCACCCTACGTCTCTCGACCGTGTCGGACGCAACACGTTCATAAACGTTCGAGTACCCCATCGTAACGTATACATATATATATAAACATATATATATATGTATATACATATATACGACACGGATTGCCCCGTTGCGCGATACAAGTTTTATACACATCGAGTCCGTTATACGGCGTGCTTATTACTCGCACGTCTCTTCTTTACCTCGAGTCCCCACCCCACTGATCGTGGCGCCCCCTCCCCCCTCCTCTCCTCCACGGTGCCCCCGGTTGCCGTGAGTTGACAACCGATCGCACGTTAAATTCACGATTTTTCGTCACGATCGATCAGTGTTGATACGAAAAAAAACGATCTTAAAAAAAAATCATATAACACACGTTTAATCTCATGTAGCCCCCCCCCCCTCCGTCGACTCACTGGACGTAGAGATTCGTCTGGTGATAACTATCGTCGATAAAAACGACGAATGGTTAAAACGGTGAATAAAATTGTCACGGATTTCGCGTTAAACGTTTGATTCGTCGGCAAAATGTGGTTTTCGATAAATCGACGATAATATATAATAATTTTTTTTATCCCGATGAAGCTTTGTGCAGTGACATTCGAATGATAATAATAATGATAATAATAATCACATGAATAATGAATGAATAAATAAAACATAGAAACGTGAGGAAACGATTTAAAAAAAAAAACGGAAACGAACGAGGACGAAGAAGTTGATTGTGAGTTGGCGTTTAAGGTGGCTCTCTTACACTTGTGGAGAATCGGAGAAGGCAAACAAGTCGAGGACCGCGCGCGCTCTCGCGCCCGCGCGATCGTCCGTTGGCTGGTGTGCGCCGCCCCGTAGCCGTTGCTGTTGGTGCTGCTGCTGCTGGTGCTGGTCCCGCGGTTCCCGGTACTTCTGCAAGATTTTCGAAGCTTGCCCCGCGCGCGCGAACCGTTCTCTCGCTTTCTATCCGTCGATCTCACTCTCTCTCTCACGCGCACGCGCGCACCTCGCTCGCTCGCGCATTCGTCCAATATACATATATATGGATATAGATATATAATACACATATATATATACAGATATATACAGTTGATTTGTGAATGGTGAGTGGTTGGTGCCAAGTGCTCGGGATCACGCGAGTAGCCGAGCTTGACTAGCCGAGTCGACACGGTGCATGGACTCGCTGAGATGCCGTGGCTGCTCGGACTACGGACCTACGGTTAGCTAGGTAAGTCAATATCCACGACTTGTTTGTCCTCCAGCGTTTGTCCGAAAAAAAAAGAAAAAAGAAAAAAAAACGACAACGACAACAAGAAAGAAAAGAAACAAACGTGTTTTCTTTCCATCCCTGCCTTTACTTTTCGATGATTCCCAAATTTTTATTCCCCCACCCTGTTTAAGGTTATTTGCGAAAAAATGTCGCTCCGTCTTTGTCTCACCGGTGGCCAGCGCCAGTAGCGCTATCTCTCTCTCTCTCTCTCTCCCTCTCTCTCTCGCACTCACTGCGAGGTTCGCCTGGTGTGGCACATCATCTTGAAGTTGGCCTTCTTTCTTTTTTTATTATTATTTTTTTTCGTTACTTGTGGAAACCATGACCCTCGGCTATCGTCGGAGAAAAAGTTTGTGTGTACATATACATACCTCACACACACACACACACATATATATGTTTCGAATGTGTCGGATATCTCGAAATTGTCGAAGACGAATGAGCAAAGACCTCTATCTCTCGCACACTCTTTCTCTCTCTCTCTCTTTCTATCTCAAGGCATGAGTGACAAGGAAGCAAACGGATACACGGTTGATGCTGATGGTTTTTGTGCTCTATCTGACTGTCGAATCCTTGGCCCCCCTCTACATCTCGAATCTTCGCTTCGTTGTTCGTGGTCGAACGTCGTGAGAATGAGGAGGAGGGGGAGGGGGGGGGTTTATCGTCGCAGTCTTCGGCCCGATTATTTTCGACGATGACGTTTTCACGTGTGACCGCGTGTGTATGGAGATCTTGCGGCGGCTATGGGGGCGGGAGGGGGGGGGGGAATGATGGCCCGCGAGGGACGGGTCGGTGGGTGGGAGGGGATGCTCGCGGGAACGCGCGCGGGCCCACATTCCTTCCAGAGGCCAATTCCGCAGCTGGTTGCTGGTTCTTCGTCCGGGCGAAAGGATAGCCTACACTCGAGCGATGTGTGTGTGTGTGTGAGAGAGAGAGAAAGAGAGCGAGAAGAGACTGGCCGTTCGAGAGCTTCGTTGGGCCCCGTGCCTTTCCGTATCGTTATACACACACACGCATATATATAACGATACCACACGCACACACACACATATGACACTCACGCACACGTAATAAGACCCCTACAGTGACGATCGAGGTGCTCTGCCTTCAGCCGCAAACGTCGTTATTCTTTTTCTTTTTGTTAATCTCAATCGCATCGAATTCGCAAGATTTCCAAGTCGAGATTATTTTTTTTTTGTATCGTTGAGGAGTTCACCCTACTGTGAGATTTTTAAAAAATGGTAGAAATTTGTTATTTATTTATTTTGCAAATTATTCGAAGGGTTTAGATTTTTTTTTGCGACATGTCTCGTGTTGGTATTTGAAGTACGAAGGTTTTTATAGGTTGTGCAAAAAAACCTTCATACTTCAAATACCTTTATGCATTTGGAAGCAAGGATAAAATTTGGCCCGCAGGTATGGACGAGCTCAAACTTTGAACGCGTTTTTTTTCCTTCTCATTTTTTTGTTTCTTTTTTCAAAACGTACGCAAGATATGTCAGGCTGTAATTTGCAAATCAACCTGAAAATTTGTAGATTTTCTGAAAAAATCTCAAGGTGAATCTTCATCGGGGGGAAAAAACCGCACTTGTCGAATAGAGTAACCTTCGTTTATCGTCCTGCGCGTAGGTGACGAAAGTCGGTGGAATTTCAGTTTGTAGTAGAGCCAGTGCATTAACAACGGCATAACGTCGATGGTTGTTTTGTTCGACCATGGCGTTTACCGGGACGAGCGGCGTGCGCGCGTCATAAGCCGGGTTTTCTAAGGGTCCCTGGGGGGTTGGGGGAGGGGGGGGAGTGTCCGGTAACGCGAAACGAATTCGGGTTGGCTTTTGCGGTACCGGTGTAATATGGGATAAGCCCGCGGATTTAGGTGGCAGGTCGAGGCACTCGAAACCACCCCCCCCCCCCCCTCCTCCCACTTGTAGGAATATAAGTCTTTGGGTATGCGCACGACTTTGGATTTTGGTTCCGGTTGGCTTATAACCGACCTCACTCGAGTCGGTTCCGTGTCTAAATGCATTTTTTTTCGAGTCGTAAAATCATTACATTTAGGTGAGGTGAGAAGGGTCACCGGGGAAAGTGAAAGACCGGGGAGGGGGAGGGGGGAGTTGCGACGACATTGTGTTAATTTTATTTTGTTCATCCTACGAAGTGGCAAACATTTTCCGGTGCAAATGTGACAATGCGTCTCAAATTTCTGAATTTTCAATGTTTCGACCGTCGAAAATTTTTCGAGAAACAAATTTGCAATTGAAAATGCATGTGCGTTTTGACCGTGCACGGTTCCGACGAAAGTCCAATAGATCCGAATAGGCAAAGTCTCGAATAGTCATAGTTATACAATTTTTTTTTAAATAAAAAATGAAAATTAAAAAAAATTAAAAATCGAAATGCAATTATGGAAAGTACAATTTTACGCTACGCTACTATACCTAAATACATACACGTTGTTGGAACTTTGATCCCTCGAAACATTGGCGGTCTAAACATTGGCTAGTCTAAACATTCATTTTCGAAACGTTTTCCCATTCGATTTATTGACCTGTCAGACATTGAAACGTTCGGGGGGTTTTTTTTTCAATTCTATTACAATCACGGTTGAAATACAAAAATTCGGAGATTTGGATTTTTGGGAAATGGCAATTCGAATTGAAAAAAATGTCAAACTTCGAAACATCGAGACCCAAGTGTGATATTCGTCGACGATAATTCACACGAGGCCCCGGTTTCCGGGTCTTAACCCGTTGCGGTCACTCGGGGTCCACTGGGCCCCAATAAAAATTCAATTTTTCAACATCATTTTGTCCATTCAAACGTACCACTTCCATTTTTCGACATCCACCAAAAGTCTTGAGTTCAAACTTCAAAATAAATATACACTTTTTTCAAAGTCCATAGAAGCTCTATTTTTTTTTCTCAAAAATATATCTTAAGAGTGAAAAACGGCGTAAAATTTTTTACCGCATGACAAAAATTGAATTTTTCACGAATTTTTTTTTTGGCAAAAAAATTAAGATTCCGTGAATTTTTTGTTTCTTATCATGTTTTGACTACTTTAGAATAAAATAGACGACGAAAACTATTAGATTACTCAGAAAACATTTTAAATTGAATTTCGGCACAAGATCCAAGTCGATGCATCAAAAAGAACGCAGATGAGTTCGGTTTCAGTGAGTGGGGTTCGTTGGACCCCGTGTGATCGATATGTCATTATTCGAAGGTGGTAACCTCGACGGGTTAATTCGTGATGACGATCGTTGCGCATGTAATTCGCACATCCATTCGTGGTTGGATTATCGTGACGCGCACAATATCCGTCGTGTTCATCGGGTTGTGCGTACAGGCTCGTTTCGAGAAGCTCTCCGGGGGCATTTGTGGTCCTTGGCATTGTGCGCAACGGAGGAGCGCGGGCGCACGGCCGGTCTACCGATGCGCGCGATACCCGCGACGAACCTCGAGAGAGAAAGAGAAAGAGAGAGAGAGAGAGAAGCCCCTCGGGAGACCGTGGCCGGCACACGGAGAAGTAAGGGGGCCCCGGCGCAGCACCTAACCGGAGATCCGACGAACGAGATTGTAAGATGCGGTAGCAGACAGCCTGGCTCTCGTAACGTCGTCGTCGTCGTTCTCGTACCATCGCACGGCGCGCGGGGTTCAGACCCGACGCGCAGCCTCGCGCGCCACCGTCTTCGGCGCTTCAATCGCCATATCGTTTGTCGATCGTCTCGTGACTCTTCACCGAGCAACATTCAAACTGTCGGTGGTTCACCGTTCAAGCGTACATTTCCTTTTTAGGGTCCCGTAGAAGTCTAGAAACCCTTGTGGTTTAGATCAGTCCGTCCGTCGGTCTGTCTGTATGTCACAGTCCTCCCATTCTATCATTCATGTACCGATTGAGACGAAATTGAGCTCACAGACGTAGATCGATCACCCAAAAACAGAAATTGTAATATTGAAAAAAAAATTGTTGACTCCTTTCCAACAGATTCAAAAGTGAACTCGACATTTTTTTTCCTCACCCCATCGAGTGAGGTGTCTTTTGATAGGTCTTCTCAAATGTAATTCGAAATGTTCTGAGAACTTTTTCATTTCAACCCTTCGGTCACGAGATATTCGCTTCCAAAGTCGTCATAAGGCGTCCCTTCCTTTAGTTTCTAAACTGTCAATTAAAAAAATCAGAAAAAAAATCCAGAATGTAGTTTTCAATTAGTACATTCAATTAAAATTATAACGAGCACTCGGTAACAAAAATAGTATACGACAATTATGAAAATAACTATCACACGAACACGTATCCTTTAGTGGAGATTACATCTTTCTTCAATGACTTATACAGAATAGCTATGGAACCCTATCATTTGCAAGCCCAACACGGTACTTGACTACTTTTGAACAGTTTTTTAAAATACTTTCTTCGTTCGTCGATTCTCTCACTTACATAGCTCAACTCTGTGCAACTCTGTTCGTGTGATATCACTATACACACGTCTCGCAAGGATCCATCGTGGAAAAACGCGCGCAATTTCTTTTTTGCTACCTCATAAACGAAGCTTTGTTCGTCGTTCGATGGTACAAGCGATCTTTATCGGGATTTGGACGTCAATACGTTCAAAATACGCCCCAAAGAATGGATATTAAGTTTGCTGAAGGACCCTGGATGTACAATATGTACATATATGTGTAACGACGATACAAAATTCAAACGTCTATAACTCGAGACTGATTCAAGCTACATCGCTATTATGTGAGTTATTATTGTTTTCTTTCGAAACAATGATAACAATTGTTGTTTCAAAAGGAACAATTGCAAAATCGTTGTGGCACAACAACAAGATTTTTATCGTTCGAATGTCGATGAACTTTCTGACAATCTGCTAGTTCCGGGGCTTTGTCAGAGTATATTCCTTTCATTATCATTCCACAATCGGGTTAAAAAGAAAACAAACAAATATTCGCTGTATAAATTTAAAAAAAAATACGAGAATGAATAAATAACCAGAAAGACGTTCTTTCCGTCGAAGACCATAGAACACACGTACTTATGGTGTCATTTATTCGAGCGAATTCGAATCTGGGAAAAAAAAAGAATAATAAAAGATATCAACGACGACATATATCGTAGGACGTGGGGATTCTCCGACGTTTCTTCTCGGTTTGGATTACCCCCATTGGCTTGGAAAAGAGTGAAAAATAAGAACGAAAAAAAAGAAAGAATAAAAAACCAAATGCCCGCCCGCGCGCGACCGCTCTCGACCTCTCGCGACGAGTTCGAGCAGTCCCCGAGAGAAAGCTGTGAGGTGGGGTTGGTTGGTGTTGCGGCCGCGAGGTGTTGCGCCCGGCAGCTGTTTGGCCCTGGACAAGAAAAGCGCGTGCGCGCGCGCGCAGCACACCTCAAACGCCTCGTGCTTCCCCGCGGTGTGCATAAGAAGACTGTGTGTCTCTCCGTACAAGTAACACACGACTCGATCGCCCACCGATAGGCTCAAAACGCCGGTGCAGTGCACAGAGGAGGGGAAGGAGGGAGGGAGGGGGGGGGCGAGGAGGAGGAGGGAGACTCGACGCATGCAACATCGCCAAAGGCTCATAATATTTCCATCACTCTTACCTCGGGGCTATGAATTTGCAAACGCACACGCGCAAATATAGGTACACCTGCTCGCGCTTGTGTATTCACTTACCGTAACATATTTTTTTTACCTCTCTCTCTCTCTTTCTTTCTCTTTCTCTTGCTCGCTCGCAGTGACAAACTCTTTCTCACTCTCGCGCACGTCGCCTCCATCATCTCACGTTCGTTCCACGTCTCTCGGAAATCGTTGCAAACGTTTTACGCGCATTCCACAGATGCAAACTTTTCTCCGACGTCCGACGTCGTATCTGCGCATCTGCAACGGCGAGGCGTAAACGCGCGGCTCGCGGCTCGTGAAACATTCCGAGATTATTGAAGTCGGTAGCCGAGGATTGCCAAGGACCGGCTACCGCTGTTGCTGCTGTTGCTTCTTCTTCGTCTTTACCTTCTTCTTGTTTTTCTTCTTCTTCTTCTTCTTCTTCTTCTTGTTTCTCCGTCTCCATCGTACACGCTTCTCTTCCTCCAGTGATGCATGTTACACCAAACGAAATACGAATTACAATCCTCGGTGAACTGCGATAAATCGAATAGAAAATTATGAAAACAAATTATGTGTACATCCATATATTGAATGTATATACATATATAAATATATAAGGCATTTCACTGAAGTTCAGTCAACTCTGACCGCCTAATCAAAATTGTTGCTCCATAATTTTTCACACCGATACCCATATGTGGAAAATGAAGTGACTCGTCCTATCAGCGTTTTCGATTTTCAACGATCGCTATTGAAATACATAGTCGAATGAAGTTTTTGAACGAATTGATCACATTCGGTCATTCAAATCAATATATCTCAACAACGGGTAATGATAAATTGAATTAAAAAAGTGTTTAATCTTCGTTTTGGCACGAGCTATCCGATAAATCTATGATTATGCTTCGCCAATTGAATCGTTCATGGACAATTGAATAATTGAAAGTTGCATGAAACAAAGATTGCCAATTTTTTTTTTCATTTTTTATTTTTTCCCCAAATTTCTTTATTTCTGATGCCGAATACCTTGAATTTATTGAACAAAACGATACATTTCAGCAGATTTTAATCATGGTGACTTAGAGATCTTGAAAAAAAAAATTACGGCAATAACATAACTTCCTCATAATGCAAAAACAGTGAAATCTTTTATGACAATGGTGAAGCTTGAGATAATTGGATTTTAACCCGTTGGATGACACTTTTAAATGATGACATATCGGTCACATGGGGTCCAGCGAACCCCACTCACGAAAATCGATCCCGTCTGCCTTCTTTTTTAATGTATCGACTTAAATCTTGCGCCAAAATTCGTACTTCGTGGTGATTAATGATTTTCTTTTTTTTTTTCGTTCATTTGTTTCAGGAGTGGCAGAGTGCCAGTGGCTGACGTCAGAATGCGCATGTCGCTGCTGCTTAGATTGTTGTTAGCGGCAGCGGGTGTGCTGCTGGCAGAGGCGATGACAAGCACGACGATAAAATACGATAACGTCGCCGATGGTTTTGGCATGAGAGAACGCAACGAAGCCATTGCCGGAGTCGAGGCGAGTCTGTTGTCTTTGCTGGGTTTCGCGTCCAGACCGAGACCCCAAGGACCCGCTAATATACACGAATCATTGCGAAAGCTTTATCATCGACAGAAGACGATCGGCATAGCCGATATCGCGAGATCGGGGATTCACACGCGTTCGGCGAACACCGTTCGTTCGTTCACTCATGTCGGTTAGTATGAAAAAATTATTTTCTTTTTTTTTATTTTTCCCCAATTTTTATTTTGTCAATTCGGAGCAATTGGGCCGGGATTTGATTTACGTTTGATTTTGTCGAATCTATCACGAATTTTCATCACTGAAATGGAAAAAAAAATCGTTGATTGTTGAATGAAAAAAAAAAAAAATATCGAAGAAGAGAAGAGAAGAAAATGTAATTGGAGAAACTGTATTTTGATATCTCGAGACTGTCGCTAATTTTTTGATTATTTTATTTGTGATTCAAACGATGATAAAAAAATATGACTTTGCATGAGTGAAGAGAAAATATTATATCGATTGAAGAGGGGAAAAAGAAGAAAGAAAAAACAATCAATTTGCAGACAGTCAATTTTGTTCTTTTTGAAGCTTTGGTTTAGCACGACCGTATTATATATATATTGACCTTTTTTTCGATGATATTCTTACATTCTTAAGATTCTATATTCTACTCGAGGTTCGAGTCAGAGAGAATTCTATATTACCGATGTTATTGGATATCACACTTTATACATTTTTATTTTATTTCATTTGGAAATAATTTATATTTGTCGATCATGATTTGTTCCATCAAATCATTAAGAATCAACGGTGAAGGAAAGTGAATTTTCAAATTCCAATGCTATCGCTACTTAAATTATTTATTTTTACAATTTATTCTGCGATCAAAACGGTAATTAAAAAGTAGGTAAGATAATATGTCATTGATCCCGTTGAATAATTATATTTTTACCACAAAAATTAAATCTCAAATGAGATCATTTGTTTTCCGACGGCTCACGAGAGAATTTTTTTATTTTTATTTTTATTTTTCAATCAATCGATCAAATCGAGTTTCATTTGTCACAACTTTATGAAAGTTTTTTTTTTACAATATTATTTTTTCTTTTTCTTTTTTTTTCCGGAATCCACGATATCATTTTATTAAATTTATTCCGTGAAAAGTTAAAACAACGACGGAGATTTTATAATCTATAAAAATGAATCGCAACCTTGTGACTCACAGTGACAAAAAAAAACGTTCGGAAACGAGGAGTTGAAAAACGGTCGAAACGACAAAATAATAGTTCGAAGGAAGCTGCGTATCGGTTACACGAAAATCTTTTTGTATACCGCATCACTGAGCGACCGGGGTCCCCTCGTAGTTTCGAACGAATGGAAAAAAACGTTGGTTCTGCCAGATTTTTAACGATTATTGGGTCCGAGTTTACGTGGAGACGACGGTTTTCTTCGCCTCAAACGTTATCCCCCCGAGGATTATTGCCTTTCACGGTTTGACACTCGGGTAGCGATGCTCTTCGATGCCGGGTAAATGGGTTTTAATGGGGGTCCGTTCTTTTGTCACGATTGCGCTATTCAACGAACCGATCAATCTTATCCCTAAGAATCTTCGTGTTTTCCATGTACATACAACGTACCACCGTAGGCGAGTGAGGGGGGGGGGGGCGGGGGGTTCCTTCGCCCATTGCCACGGAGTGTGCCGCTGCTCGGTCGGTAATAAAAAAAAAAATTAGTCAAGTAGCGTGTTGGGAATGCACATGATAGGGTTCCGTAGTCATTCTATAATAGTCGATTACGAAAGATGTGATCATCACAATTATATCGTACGATTATACAAAATCTTGATCGCTACCATGATTTATTTATTTTTTAACTCGATTTTTGAACTTTGAAATTTATTTTTTTAACTTGCTTGTTTAACTTTGAAATTTTCATCCAAGCTACGTTTATGAAAAAGTGGTATTTGTATATAATTCGTGAACAATTTTTGCTACGGTGTTCGTTATAATTTTAATTGAATATATACTAGTTGAAAGCAACATTCTGGAGTTTTTCCTGATTTGTTAAATTGATAGTTTAGAAATTAGAGGGGGGGGCACTCTGGTGAAGCTTTGGAAAGGTCTCGGAACGTGTTAAATTGCATTTGAGAAGACCTATTGAAAGACACCTCACTCGATGGGGTGAGCAAAAAAAAATTCGAGCTTACTTTTCAATCTGTGGGAGGGGGGTCAAATTTTATTTTCTATTTTTTTCTGTGATCATCAAAGCCGAAGACGTTCGGATGCGTCAACAATTTTCACGATCAACCGTTTTCATACTCAACCCGTTGAGGGGTTCAGGTACACCTCCGAGGTACACCTTCAGGTACACCTCCAAATGATAATATATCGGTCACATGGGGTCCAGCGAACCCCACTCACAAAAACCGAACCCATCTGGGTTCTTTCCAATGCATCGACTCAAATCTTGCGCCAAACTTCAATTAAACAAGTTTTCTAAATAACTCGATAGTTTTTGTCTTCCTTTTGATTTTGAAATAGTCCAAAAAAACGATAAGAAAAAAAAATTCACGAAATCAGACTTTTTTTTACGAAAAAACAATCGTGAAAAATTTTATTTTTGCCATACGGTAAAAAAATCTTATGTCGTTTTCACTCTTGAGACATTGTATTTTTGAGAAAAAAAAGAGCTCCCATGGAGCTTTGAAAAAATTATATATTTATTTCCAAGTTTGAACTCAAGACTTTTGATCGATGTCGAAAAATAAAAGTAGTGTACGTTTGAATGAACAAAATAATGTTGAAAAATGATATTTTCATTGCACAAATACCACGAAGTTGGCCTGGGGTCCAGTGGACCCCGAGTGACCGCAACAGGTTAATTCGGAAATTTCGTCATGCCGGAGATAAAATAGTTTTGGGAAAAAAAATTTGGCTATCGAACAACATCGAGAACTCGAGCCAACGAAAATCACATTCGTGAATGTCCGAGAGCTGTCCCGATGAAGTTGTCGTCGAATGGAAAACCCGTCGATTGGTTACTTTGCTACAAACGCGTATTTAATCCGTTGAAACTCACGGCCGGTTACCGGCTACGCAGGGGGGGGGTGGGGGGGGGACAATTTATATCGCGCGAGAAGGTTCTGCCAGTCGAAGCATTTGGGTGTGTGTTAGAGCGCGTGACCGGCTTACCGATTAATCGCGCTTCAAGGTGACCATTGCAATGGCTCGTGCATCGGTGCATGACTCGCCTCAATTTGCCCGTCTCTGGTGTCAGTGTGTGTGTGTGTGTGTGTGTGCGTGTGTGTGTACGCCTCCGTGGCAATCTCCGTTTCTAACGTCGATGAAGATTCCGTGATTTAACCAATTAACCGTCATCCAGCTTCGACCACAAATCCGTATCCGTCGCAATTCAACCGCGCGTCGCGTTTAATACGTTGAAAAGATAATAATAAAAAAAAAACATTTTAATGAAAGTTAGTCACTTCGATAAACATTGATTTTATGGCGAAAAGAATAATAAGGATGAAAAGAATTAAAATATATGAATGGGACAAAAACGTACATATTTATAAGAGCTATATATGGTTCATTGGAGTACATCGACCTGTTGCAAGAACAGATGGGGATTCGTGAAAAAATATTTTTGAAAGTCACACACTCAATTAAATATTGATTTTCAATTTTTATATTGATTTTTGAAGAAAAAAAAACATAAAGAAAGAATTGTCAATAAAAAAGTATTTAAAGGGGCTATAGCGTTCATTAGAGTACCTCGACCTGTTGAAAGAGCAAATGGGGATTCGTAAAAAATTGTTTTTTCAAAAGTCAGTCACTTTATTAAATATTGATTTTACAACGAAAAATAAAAATAAAAAAAATATAAAGAAAGAATAGTCAAAAAACGTATTTATAAGAGGTACAGAGTCCATTAGAGTACATTGACCTGTTGAAATAGTAAATGTCGATTCGTTGAATCGATTTCTCACTCGCGCGGAACAAAAGTCTCGTCAGTGTGAAATAATTATCAATCATTGGTAGAAACTATTTACAAACGGTTTTTCGATTTTATTTGTAGGTTTACAGCCGATCGTGTGGAGATTCTGAAATATTGTACAAAATGCGCGTTGGTTTTTTTTTTTCTGGACTACGCTAATAGTTTTTTTCTTTCTTTTTCTCATTTTATTTTTTGAAATCCATGGACGTTTTCATTTGGTCGAGTTTTATGGGTGTAGCGAGTGAAATTGTGTGTCGACCGTTAGTCAAACGTTATCGCGTTGTTCCGATGAAAGCTTTTAAGACCCGTGAGACACGGAAATAATTCGTTTCGGTGCCTTAGCACGCAGGCGCGAGAATGTTGAAAGAAAAAATAAGAAGAAAAAAAGCAACTAGTAGGTTTGTTCGTGATGGGGCTCGCGAGTCGGAATTTACGTGAAACCACATTGGTCGTCATGATATCAACTACAAAATGTCATACATATATATATTAAGGTGGTTTTTTTTTTTCTTTAAAAGTATCGCTACCCACCTTCCAAATGATTCTAGACCATGAAAAAGGAATTTTTATATTTTTTCCCGATTTTTAAAATTTACCCTCTGTCATTGCCTGAATTAAAAAGTTTTCAGAATCATTTTTTTTTTTTTTACGAAAAAGTTCGGGAAATGAAATTCTGTGGATTTATCGTGTTTTTTTTTCCATTCATTTCTCAATGTGTATTGATACAAAAAAATGCGTCTTGACCAAGTTTTTCATGTGGTACAAAAAAGTTCAGTTTTTCTAAAGAAAGAGAAAAATTGGAGCGTTAAAAAATGACTGAAAATCAAATTTTAAATATAAAAATCGATTCTTCGGCCATTTTTTTTAAAGTTACGGAATACATTTCTCTCCCTCTCTCTCTCTTGTTCTCTCTCGCTCCGCAGCTAGCGCCAATATGGCTATCTCTCTCGCACTCAGAAATCGAGTCCATCACCTTGAATATGTTGACAATATTTTTCCTCGGAACGCTGGAGAAAATTTCACAAAAAATATGTGGAAATCAAGTTGGAATCTCTGTGATAATTCGTTCAGTCAACGAATATTGACGAAAAAACGAATAAAAAGAAATCGGTACTCGAATTAGTGAACAACTTCACACATAACCAGATCTTCGACATTCATTTTCATTTTACCGCCGTCGGAAACGTAACTTCAGGGGGGGGGGGGGAACAAACAAACCTGGCCCAACCTGTTCGCCACGACTTCCACCACAATTTCCATCGACCGATAAACGTATCAACAAATTTAATCATAATTTTTTTCAAACCTTTCATTTTTCAGAAAGCGAATTGGACGATAAATTCGAATCCCCGAATCGTTTTAGATTGTCGTTCGACGTAAAAACAATGCCAATGGACGAAAAATTGCAAGCGGCCGAGCTGAGCTTGTCGCGCGTTGCCATGTCCCACAGCAAAATCCACGAATCAACGACGGACCCTTCAACGACGAAGAATAATTTATTGCGAATAACGGTTCACGATATAGTGAGGCCGGGTGTGAAAGGCAAGAGAAAACCATTGTTACGACTGATAGATCGTAAAACATTGGATCCGCGAAGCAACTCTACGATAAGTCTCGACGTACATCCGGCTGTGTCGAGATGGTTGGACGAACGGGATCACAATCACGGTTTGATAGTGCAAATAACCGGCAATGGATTAATTCCCGATGAAAAAATCAAACACGTGAGATTGCGACGTAGCGCGGACGAGACAAACGAAACTTGGATGACCGCAAGACCGACTTTGTTCACTTACACGGACGACGGACGTAAAAAAATGGCCACGGCGAACGACATAATGGACAGACGGGAGCGTCGAGCGACGATGCGGAAAAATCGTCGAAAGGACGGACGTGAGAATTGTCGAAGACATCCGTTGTACGTGGATTTCGCTGACGTAGGTTGGAACGATTGGATAGTCGCGCCACCCGGTTACGACGCTTTTTATTGTCACGGTGATTGTCCGTTTCCGTTGGCCGATCATTTGAATTCGACCAATCACGCGATTGTACAGAATCTCGTTTATTCGACGAATCCGAGCATGGTGCCCAAAGCTTGTTGCGTACCCACTGCCCTCAGTTCGATATCCATGCTTTATCTCGACGAGGAGAACAAAGTTGTGCTGAAAAATTATCAGGATATGGCGGTATTGGGATGTGGTTGCCGTTGATGAGACAATATCTTTGTTTCTCGTCGTTCGTTATTACGTTTGTCCATTAGGGTCGTCCTTAATAGGGATGTCGACGAATTTCGACGAGTCCACCCCCTAGATAGGTTCGAAATAAATAAATAAAAATATGTGCGGAACCCCAGCGCTGTAGTCCAATGAGAAGACGTACCTGTAAACTCGTTATATTTCCCATTTAAATAACATGAGATTTTGAGACTAATTCGGTAATTATTTTTTGTCATGTCGTCTTTAAGCACGCGAAAAATTATTTATTTACATAAGTTTATTGTTAATGAGTATAACTACTCGTACATTTTTTTGGAAGACATCAACACAAATGAATTTCAATTTGTGTTGAAATTTTTTATCAGTTGTTATCATCGTTCATCGGTTCCCCGTTATCGATAATATACAGGTGAGGTCTTGTAAAAAAATGTACGAGTAGTTATGCCCATTAACCATAGATTTATGCGAATAAAGAATTTTTCACGAGCTTGGGGACAACTTGAAAAAATAATTACCGGATTAGTCTGAAAACCCCATGTTATTTAAATGGGAAATATAACGAGTTTACAGGTACGTCTTCTCATTGGACTACAGTGCTGGGGTTTCACACATATTTTTATTTATTTATTTCGAACCTATCTGGGGGGGTGCACTTGTCGAAATTCGTCTACACTCCCATTAAGATCCACCCTAGTGTCCATGTATGTATATATCTATAAATATATATAAAACCGTCTTTTTATCGAGCCGATGAAAAGTCGAAAGAAAAATATTGAACAATTGAAAGTTGCGTTTGAGGAAGCGAAGAAGAGAATCTCGATAAAAATCGTGACGATGAGCGCGGTGACATCGATGCTCGGACAGAAAATAGTCGAGCGGCATGGTCGCAAGTAACTCATGTATCTACGGCCCGTCGAGTGAAAGATATACAACAACAAAAATTAGCCACTTGGCTTGTTAATCAACTCGTCGCTTTTTTTTTATTTTTTTTACATTTTTTTTTTTTTCGTGAAAGATAATTTTTGCGCATGTGCGTGACGCCGCAGCGTTATCAACTGTTTCGATAGTCAAAGAAACTGGGCGTATCGCGGAATCGTGGAATCGTTCATTTTGCTCTCTGTCTCTCTCTCTCTTTATCTCTCTCCATCGCTCAATCTCGGCCCCGGCGAGAGCTTCTATCGCGAAGAATTCGAAACCCACTTGGGGTCCCCGCAAACGTGTATAATTTATTGAATAAAGCCTTGTGTGGTTAGCAAAACCGGTATGGGACTAATATAGCAGCATCCGCAGGTGCTAAAAACCCATAATCGCGGCCATCCTCGTTCGTAAACTTTGTGAATATAATAATCGCAAAATCCCCGCGATGGAGGCTCTCTCCCTCTCTATCGACGTTTTTTCATGTTCGACCAACGTCTTCGTTCATTCGTTCACGACGATGACCACCCCGCGGGAGGTCTCTGTGTCTGTTCGCGCGTGCGCATGACATGCCAGTGTGTATGTGTGTGTGTGTGTGTGTGTGTGTGTGTGTGTGTGTGTGTGTGTGTGAGAGTATTACGACGGTTTTTCGACGATGGAAAACTCTGTGTGTGTTTATGTATCTATGTATGCATGTGTGTGTGTGTGTGTGCGTGTGTGATCGTCGACTTTTTGCCAGACCGCAGCGCCGGAACCAGGGATGGGCGCATTTGAGTGGAAAAAGTATTTAAATACAGGTTTAAATACAAAATGCTTCTTCACTCAATATTTATTTTCGATTGAAATAACGAATGAATTTTCACTCATTATTTTGTCGAGTCTAAATACTGAGTGAAAAACCACTCGTTATTTAAATCGAAAATAAATACTGAGTGAAAAAAAAAATTTGTATTTATTTCGAAAATAAATACTGAGTGAAAAAAAATTTTGTATTTATTTCGAAAATAAATACTGAGTGAAAAAGAATTTTGTATTTAATTTTTTTTTTAAATACATTATGCCCATCCCTGGCCGGAACGCACTATTTGATGGCACGTCGGCGAATCTTCGTTTGGATTCGTCGTTGAGGATAGAACTCGGTGTGTGCATTTTCTTTCCTTCTTCCTTTCCTACTTTCTTTCTTTCTTTTTTTATCCTCATCGGATACGACGAACGTTTTCTGTCCCAAACGTAATGCATGGACCATACGGCGTTTGTAATTTACTTACACCTAGTTATCATTGATGCCCGTTGGAGTAGTCGCGTGAAAATTCTTGTTAACTTAAAAAAAAAAAAAAAAACATTCTTGTTTCTTTTCCTTTTTTTTCGCACCAAAATCGGTTTGACTCGATTAAAAGATTATTCGGAGCAACGAATCTGTTAACGGGCCTGGACATTTTGTTGAATAATTCGACGACGCTTTCATGTGGTGTGTGCGTGTGTGTGTGTGTGTGGTTACCCCATCACCATGCACAAACATACACGTACAGATATACGACCGCATACACACACACACACACACACACACACTGGCGTAGGTTATTAGAAAATAAAAGTATAATTATATGAACGTAAAACCCGTACCTGTTTATGAGGATTACTATTTATTGTTTTTGCAAACTGATATAAGTCGATGAATGATAATAATAATAATGTCGAGATTTTAGTCCCTTCCCCATCTCTTCCACCCCCCTCTTTCCCAGAATCCTCCCACTCCAAAATCTCGATACCGCGTGTAAATTTGTACAAAACTTTTGTTAATAAAAAATGAAGAAAAAAATAAATAAAAATTAATAATTAGAAAATAAAGGATTTATATATATATATATATATATATATATATATATATATATATATATATATACACATAGTCATGTATCAGCGATGTAAAATGTGTGAATAGGCGAATCGTGTACAACATTGTAAATAATTAATAAGTGTTTTCTGTAAAGTATATTGAGTATGTATATTTTTAAAATATAGATATTTACCCGTTACACGTGTGAGATTAAGAATTCCCTTCTCCCCCCGCATTTTATTTATTCGAAATCTTCGTCGAACGACGTTCTATCTCCGGCTGATTTAATTGTAATTCAGTTGTGATGGAAAAAAATAATTCGGGAAAAAAATTGCCTAACGATGGAATGAGGATGAAAAAGGTAAATCTGGCGATTTTAATCGGTTGTTGATTTCGTGTATTTTGTCCTTTGCCGATATCTCGATCTATCGGAATTAGCGTAAACAGGCTCTGCGAGATGTGTCCGGCGGTTATTTTTGGACGTCGACGTGACGCAATTCGGGTGTGTCTTCATTTGCCAAAGACCGTGTTCTGTATAAGCTCGGATCAAATTTATTCTCTCTCTCTTTTTTTTTTTTTTTTGTACGATTTACTTGATTGGATCTCCGAACTCATAATCGAAATCATAATCGTAACTGCAACTTCCGTTTTGTGTGTTTACCGTCTTATCGTTCGCCAGTGGCGCCTCGTGGTGTGTGAAATCATCGAACGTGAACATACAAACTGCGACAACTCGACGGGAAAAATGGTGTGACCGGTAGATGGACAAAATAAGATCGGCACGAGAGTAACCCGTCTCTTTTCATTTCAGGAGCGTACCAAAGTATCGCAGGCCTTAAACTCTACAAAATTTTCGCGAATCGGTATGGCAAGATAAAATTATTGCTTATGGAAAGTTGTCGTGAAATACAAACAAACAAAATCATCGATATCGAGAAACATATAATTTTTTGGTTAGAATGTTGGGACGTTCACTTTCCGACGGTTTCATCAGTTTTCGCATAAAGTTTTGGGGCGCCGCACAGTTTGAACTATTGGAAGGTTTTACTGGATCGGACTTGCGCAGTACTTTGTCTTGCACAACTCAAACGCAACAGGAGGACCGCCCAGATTGCGATGATTATGAGGGCATTCGCATATTTTATTCATAATCCTGGAATCCTTCCATCGACAATTTTCTTCACCAATCCAGCTTTAGCTGAATAATAAAATATAGGTTGCCAACGACGATCACGTTTGTCCGGTTTTTTTTTCTCAACGAGTTAGCAACCCCATATCTCCATGTCCACAGTCGAAACCATGGGTTTCTCGCTGGATTCAATAAATGTTTCCACGCTCAAGGAAATGTTGTTGAGCGAATGTAAATTGCGTCTCGTGTCCGCCGTAATTCAAAGCCACGCTCAATGTCACGCGTGGCTCTCGATGCGGAAAACAAATAACGTACAATAGGAAATGCGTATCTCGCTATTCTATCCGGTTTACGTGTCCCGACCACATTGTATGTCTTATTCTCGTGCGTTTTAGCATCGAAGGGCACGTCTCGGATTATCGTTACAAACAATCTTCGCAAAGTCCCCCCCCCCCCAGACAAACGTTGTTCATAACAAACCTAACCTAAAATTCAAACGCAAAATTCTATCAAAGCTCTTATGCAACACAATGATCTGTCTCGGCTTCGCAATTATACATTATCGACCCATCGAAGAACGAAAATCGCAACAACAACGAAAAAAAAAACAACCAAGCTTGCAATACTGCAAAAATTCGTACGAAAAATTCATCAAGAATCGCGCAACATCAAACCACGTGGGGCGCCACTTGGTTCACCGCGGACCGTTCGAATGCTTCGAACGCGCTCAAAATTCTCCACGTGATTCGAGACCCACGAACTCTGACTAATGTTCGACCAATCCTAATTTTCGAGAATAAAGATATATATGCCCGTCAAAGAGTTGCCGCGGGGCAGGTAGAGGGGGGAGGGGAGGGGAAGCGCTTTCGCGAGCGAACCTACGATGGAGCGAGAGAGAGAGAGTGATAGAAAGGAGGGGATGGGACGAGGCATGTAAAAATTGTTTCGTAATGAGGGTGACGTTGGAACAAACGTGAGCGCCCACGGTTCCGAGGACTCGTCTTTGTTTTAGAATGCCCGTTGGGGTCCTCCGGGCCAAAGTGAGCGTTTTGCCACACAGGTAGAAAATGTGGTTCGCCGCACGATCGCAGCTATCTCCCCATGCTTCTTCCCTCCCTCCTGCGCCGTCGCCCCACCCCGCCGCCCTCTTCGCGACTGCGCGAACATGAAGGACAGAGAGACCCTCCTTAGCCTCTTCTCGCACTCCATACTCCGGGCCCGCGCTTTCAATTCCCATACTCGCGGTTCTTATCGAACCGACCCGCGTTGTACTACCCGCGGGGAAGTCAACGATGTTCGGGGCGCAAGGGAAACGAGAGAGAAACCACAGCTTGACCGCGGTAACTCGCTCGTACCGTCAGAGGGCGGGGGTGGGGGTAGAGGCCGCGCGTGATGATCGTGCGGAGCCGAGGAGTCTCGTGAATCGGTTCAGCATCCCCTCGTTCGCTCATCGCTACGTGAATCCCTCGATCTCATCCCTTCTTCTTCTTCTTCCATTTCACAAGCGATCCTCGATCTCCAACCGTCCTTCTCCAAAGACCCTCCCCGCTGCTGCTACCTACTCGCCCACGTACCCGCCCTCGCCGGTCGCTCTCGGGAATCCTTCCGACGATCGCGTGTACCAATCCCCGCCCCTCTGCGTCCTGCTGCCACGCCGCGGCCGTTTAGGGGATCACGAACCTCTTGCGTCCGCAACGAGTGCGAGAGAGATAGCATCATGGGCGCTCGCGGCAGAGCGAGAGAGAACGTGGCCCAAAACCTTCGGGATCGTCTTAATGGCTTTATCCGACGGATAAACGTGCTGTCTCACTCGATCCTCAACGTATATAAATGTTAATGTATACTCGGGCTATCAGCGGAATCTACCACGAATATAAATGATAAAGTCTCGAATATGTCTTGTTTATAATTCGGTAGGGGGCGTCGATAGGAGGGATATAGGATCATCAATTCCACTCCCTCGCTTATTTCGCCCTACAACCCCCCTCCACCTGCCGATCGACTAGAGCGCACGAGCGGCTACAGTCGAATTCGAAATTTTTGTGGGAAAACTCGACGTTCGGCAGGTTGGTTCTGTCTCTCTTTACCAAGTGTCTCTTTGTTCTCTCAGGAATTCCGGGAACTCGAACGAGCCACGAAGTTGGTCTTGCTACCCGGTGTGGCGCGCTGATTTATGGTTATGTTGGTTTACGCATGGGGTATGTATGTATGGGTATATGTGTACTTACGATACTCGGGGTGTATCGTAACTCGTCGGAGAATGAGAATTTACGGTGATGTTGGGTTTGTTTTTTCGTGTTTTTTTTTTTTTTTTTTTTTTTTTTTTTTTTTGTAACCGACGAATGGACCGCGGGCGGTTGGGGGCGGCGTCTATGGTTCCGAAAAAGGCGGATGGAACGATTGCGAGGCTGAATTTAGTAGTAGGCGGGGCGAAAAATGTGCAGATGGCGCGGGTGTGTTTGTCGTGCATTGCGAGTGCATGGTTATCGAACTTCGGGGTCAACGAAGAGATAAATCGTCGTTTGTAAATTACATAATCGACGACGATCACGGGGGATAATGACTCGTGAGTTGAAATTTGGAAATTTCGCGGGCTCCATCGCGTACTCAGACGGTCGATTTGAAAACCGGAAGCTGCTTGTTTTCTTTAGTCTGTCTTGGACTTTTTTTTCGATTGATTTACACGGTGTTTTGTCGAAGTACGAAACATCGGGGGAATATAATCGAAATAAGATTAGCAAGAATACTTTTGGGCCTTTTGGGAGGCAAACTGGAATTTTGGATCGGGTTTTCAGGTTGTTACCACTGAGGGCGCTCCCGGCGTTAGTGCACTCTGAAGTGAGCCGCGGGCAGAGGATCGTGAGAGTGGAGAGAAGGCACAATCGATCAAGGCTAATTAATCAATGGGCCAATAAAAATCCTTCTATCACACAGTAAAACCTCTCAATCGTTGAACTCAAAATACGGAGAAACCTCTCGGTGATCCAAAATCGGGGTTATAAATGGGCGGGACAACTATTGAGAGGTTGAAAGAGTGACCAACAGTCAAACAGTTCGATGTATGTGTCTTAGTGTCAAATCACTTCGATTGGAGGATTTCTTTACATGATATCATAAGTTTATTACTATTGAGAGGTTTTACTGTATTTTACAAACGCGCGCATTTCAAAATCCCAATGTGAGAATGCTCATTTCTCTTCCAAATTTTTAGCAAGTTTACTTCAGACAGACACAGATTGTAATGAAAGAACTAGAGGTTCCTTACACATTCAAAAGTATATTATTTATGTTTCCAATGTGCTTATGCAGTTGACTTTTCTTAAAACGACAACTTTTAGGTTAGGTTCTCAAAACATCGGTCAGTTCGGAAGAATTATAGAAAATTGTAATTTTTTTATAACTCTGCATATATTTTTCGGTCGGTTTATCTGTAATATCACATCTTTTTATTACTTCGATGAGAGATTTTACTGTATTTCGAAGCTTACGAGGAATAGTGGCGCCGTTGCGGTCAGCGGCCGTACTACATTCGTCACCGCGGACAAAATTGTAAACCACAATGAGAAACTAACGTTCGGTTTTCTTTACTTCAGTCTTCGTGGTATAAGAGCCACGGAAATCTGACCGGAAGTAGAGGGGGATTGGTGAAAAATTGTTGATCGACGAAATCGACGCCATATTGGCGTGTTTAGCCTCAATTGTTGGTAAGTAAACGTTGATTAGACGTTTTCGAGGTGTTGTAATTGTCAATTTGTCAACGATAAATTTCGCAAAATGGGTTCGAACAAACGTCACAAGTCAGAAAAAGTGCGTGAAACCAAGAAGAAACGACATCGAAGCAGGTCACGATCTTTCTCGCCGGAACGCGAAAAACCCGAAAAACACAGGCATCACAAAAAACACAAGAGAAAAGAACGAAAGGATTACGACAGCGATGGTAATTTTATGAATTTTCATTTATATCTATTGAAACGTACCTCACACCTGAGGTCAAATGTTTTTGAGTTTGGAATAAAGTTTAGAATTTCGTTTGCACTGTTCAAAAGTTAGGTTAAGTTAGGGTGGTGGCTTAATGAATAATAAAGTCATTCACATTGCGAGTGAGTGAAATGTTATTGTCAATGACAAAGCTTGTTCTTGTGAACTAGCACAAACATCCGGAATTACATCGATCCATCGATCATTGTTTTTCAGTGGAAATCGTCAGCGCACCTCCGCCGCCGAAAATTTCTCGTAGCTTGCGTGTACCAACTCCGCCTCCGCCCGAGATCTCCAAAGCTCCGCAGGAGGATGTTCCGGCGCCGAAAGGCGGCGGGGCTCAGCTGTCCCTCTCCATCGAGGAGGCCAACAGAATTAGAGCCAAACTGGGTCTCAAACCGCTCGAAGTCGAAGCCACTACGACTAAAAGCGATCCGAACAAGATAAAAGACGATCTCGGAGAATTTTATCACAAACCGGCCGCCAATACCGGCCAGACTCTGAAGAGCCAGAAAATCAAGGAAAAACTGAGCGTTCAGAAGCAGAAGAGACAAATCGAGTCCAATCTAGCCAAAGTGAAGTTGTTGGGAGGGGACAAGGATGCGGATGGAGATTCAGACGACGACGCCAGAGCTTGGGTCGAGAAAAATCGACGCTTGCAAGATGAGAAGAGGAAGGCGAATGAGAGGGTACGTCGATTGTATACAGATTTCATGTGGATTTGTTAATTCTTTTTTAACAATTAGATATTACACTTTGGTGAATGGTCTTGAACTTTCAATTGATATATGAATTAATGGTTAACTTGTAGGCCAAGATGTTGGACCAGATGGACGAAGAATTTGGTATCGGAAGTCTGGTCAAAGAGGACGAAATGATTCAGCGTGGAACTGCTTATACCGAAAAAGATCTGAGAGGTCTCAGAGTGGAGCACGACATAGTAATATATTTATTTCTTCATTATGGAGATTTATTTTCCAAATCGTTTCGATAACACTAGTTTACAAATTTTTCGTTTTCTGCGAGAATCCAATAAAAAAAGTATCATGTAGACTAATTTGGGGTCGCTGAGCAAGAAAATGACATTTAATCATTTTTCTTCAAAGCAGCGTTTTCGAGATCTTATGAAAAAAACATTTTTATCGGCCTTTTTATTTTTCGTGTCGACTAGTGTAGTTTAATGCGTACCGTGTTACAGGAAAATTTCGAACAAGGCCAAACGTTGATTCTCACACTAAAAGACAAAGATGTGTTGGACGACGAGAACGATGTTCTCGTAAACGTAAACATGAAAGATGACGAGCGTTACAAACGCAGCATCGTCAATAAAACAAAGAAACCCGGTTACGACGCTTACGACGAGGACAATTTCGACGAGTACGGAATGCCGAAGAACATCGTTCTCGACAAATACGACGAGGAGATCGAGGGCCCGAAGAAAAAGAGTTTTGCTCTGGGTCTGGACAACGCGAACGAGTTGCGACAGCGTAAAAACGAAATTGTCAAACATCGATTGGCCAACAAACGGCTCGAAACTTTGAAATTGGCCGAACCAAAATTGGCCAGCGAATATTACAACGAGACCGAACTCGCTAAATTCAAAAAACCGAAGAAAAAAATACGTAAAATAAGATCGAAGAAGATGTTGAAAGCTGATGATCTTGTACCGGACAGCACGGATTATCTGAGAGATCTGGGTAGTCGTCGCAGTCGCAAAGGCGAGATCAAAATCAAGAAAGAACCCGTCGATGATGGCCTGGATGTGGCCGATTATGAGGGTAAATTATTGGCAATTTTTATAATTGCCAAAACAAAAATTCTAAAAGCTAAATCTAAATTTTGTTGGCCTTTGTAATAAATTATCGACGCCATCAAAATTTCATCGATTTCAAAAGTCCAGACGAGTCATCGGGTGTCACTTGTCTTGACTTTTCTAAATTCTTGTTAGCCTGTGTTATTTGTCAATATTATTGCTATTTAGTAGATTTCATAAATAATTTGATCATTCGTTGTAATAAACAATAATTATTTTTGTTGAATATATATATTTAAAAAAACTATATATTTGAAATTAAAACTATAATATAATAATATAATATAAATTTAAAAAAAAACATATTATAAAAAGTATATATTTCAATCTCAATCATTGATTATTATTATTTGCCGCCTCGTCTTAGAAATGCTGATCGACTAATCGACATTCGTTCACAGTTCCGTCGGAAGATCTGTCCGGAGTGAAGATCGAGGACGACGACAAAGAATTGGAGTTTCAATTGGCTCTGAGAAAGGCGCAACGTCTGAAACAACCGCAAACTTCGAGCATCGACAGAGTCGCGGCGACGATAAAACGTGAAAACGAGAACGCGGATGACAATCAAACGGGAAACATAACTTTGAACGCGACCGCGGAATTTTGCAGGACTCTCGGTGATATTCCGACCTACGGATTGGCGGGAAATCGCGAGGAAAACGATCAGGAGATAATGGTAATGTCACAAATTCGGATGTCCCTTGATTTTTGGCGATTAGTTGGGGGTTTTTTTTTCTATCGAGGTGTGTGTTGTAGCCGCCGGTGGGTGGATGACTTTTCACGCGGAAAATTGTTTGGCTGACAGGACTTTGAGGTCGACGGTGGTGAGGACGAAGCCTCGGTCGATGGAGAAGAGGGCGACGGTCGTGGAGCTTGGAACACCGTTCAGCTAGGTACGATTTTACGATTTTTCATTTTAATTAAACATTTTTTTACAAATAAACTTTATTTTTTTCCTTAAGTAAAATTTGTTGAACAAACACATCATTGTTTTGTTGAAAAAACTTATTTTTTTCCTCCAATTAGAATTTATCCAACAAAAACTTCATTGCTTTGGTGAAAAAACTTGTTTTTCCTTCGAATTAAAATTTGTCGGACAAAAACGAATTTTTTTCTTTAAATCAAAATTTGTTGAGCAAAGACTTATTTGTTCGACGAATAAAAATTCGTTGAAGAAAAACTTATCTTTTTTATTCAAATTAAAATTTCTTGAACAAAAGCTTATTTTTTCTTTAAATAAAAGTTTATTTTGGTTCTTTTGAATTACATTTTTTGTCTAGTAGAAAAATTTCAAACAAATTTTATTTGTTTTTTCCAACTGTGATATTGATTCGAAATTTTGTTAAAATTTTTCAGAAAAAGCGGCAATCGAACCAATCGCAATGGAAGCGGCAATTCTGGACGCCGAACCGTCACTGGGTCAGGGTGTCGGTGGTGCTTTGCGTCTCGCAATGAGCAAAGGTTATTTGCAGAAGGAAGACACGAATCGTCCGTCGGCGTCGCGTTTCGCACATCTTCAAGCTCAGAATTATTCAATCGAGGACAAGACATACGGGTAACTGGATTGCTCCGTCAAATTAAACAACAATGTTCAATAATAATCTTCATCGTTACAACACGAAACAAATCTTCGAATGGAAACAAATTATTGAATTTTCTCTTTCATCTCGCTTTGCAAGTTCAATGAAAAAAAATCAGATTGGATCGCGTTTTTTTTATTAAAAAAAAATGCTAATAACAATCACGGTTATTTATGAGAGTTTTGTTGTGTTCGCAGTGACGACGATAAATTTGGACGTCGGGACAGATTCAACGGTCCGACTTCGGATTTCAAGGAGCGAGACGGTTTCAAACCCAACGTCAAATTGGAATACATAGACGACGACGGTCACGTTCTTTGTGCGAAGGAGGCGTTCAGATATTTGTCACACAAATTTCACGGCAAAGGCCCGGGCAAGAACAAGGTAGAGAAGAGAATGAAAAAAGCCGAACAAGAGATATTGATGAAACGCATGTCGTCGACCGACACCCCATTGGGCACCCTCAATCTTCTTCAGGCCAAACAGAAAGAGACACAATCGCCGTACATTGTACTCAGCGGAAGCAAACAAATGCAGACGTAAGTTCAATCACACGTAATTTTTCACATTTATTTTATTTCATTTTATTTTTTTTTTAATTTTTTGCTCAATATTTTTCAAACAGAATTTCAATCGTTGACAATTTTTTTCCGTTTTCCTTTCATTTTTCAGAACTACGATATCGAAAACCAAGCATTGACGGAACTTCATTAATTATTTTGGTTTCACGTGCGATTTGTATATAAAACATATTCGTTAAAAAAATCTTGTACTCGTCGATCATGTTGGAGGAAAAAAAAATTATGTATTTACCATCCACATAACTCGTGTGTGATACGCATTGCACGATTCAGAATTGTGATTATATGTTTTACAATCAATGAGATGGGAAATGATTTTCACAACACCAACGAAAATATATATATATATATCGCCGATCGAAAAGTTTATTTTTCGGTATTTAATATTTTACACGGTTCTTTGAGTGCTGTCGAACAGAAGATAATAAAAATATTTAAAAAATTGAAATAAAAAATAATGTACGATGCCAAAGCACTTAACGATATAGTGTCGAAGGTGTGCGAACGCTTTTGAGACGGTGGAACAATTTTCAATCCGCTACATTGTTGCATTATTATTATTATTATTATTTTTTTCTATTTCATCGAAATTCAATTTTTTTCGAGTATCGCGGTAATCATTGTTCAGTTGCACGTTTGAGAAAGTTATCGCAGTAGCGAAACGTTGAATTCATAACGACGACGCTGCGACACAGTAATTTTCCTCAAATCTTTTTTTTTTCTGAATCAATTTTTATTTCATTTAAACATATTCGACGGTAAACGATCGCTCGATTCTCGTGTAAAAACTTGTATGGTGGGCTTACGTTTCAAAGCTCGCATTCTGTCAATATATGGCAGACTATGATTGAGTAGCGATATATATATATATACTCAAATAATAATGATAATTAAAAAAAAATGCCCAGCTGAATAACGAAAGACGATGAGAGAGAGAGTTCGTCGTGCGTGATTTAAACGGCATGCACCCTTTCGACAACATTCGCATCTACGCCAGTACAAAAATGTATAAAATCAATAAAGTGACTTCCAGCTGAAAAATATATTTTCAACGTCGATCATTGTGGAAGAACATGCTAAAAAATCTTTTTTTTTTATCACACTAGAATTACGTTAGTGGGATTAGTGTACAAAATGATTGACCGACTTCTCAAGTCTCTCGTCAGATTTTTTTTTTTTTTTTTCGTTTTCTTCTTCCTCCGTCTTTTCTTTGGTTTGCATTCGATGCTCATTTGTAAATGCAACCTAAGCGATAATGATGATTCAACATAACGACGAATAATAATTAAACTACGAGTATTTTCGTCGTGGCAACTAGAACAATTTTTTTTTCGTTTTTCTCATTTCATTTTCTACTATTCGAAATTTCGATGACGCCTGGACGTTCGTGCGAGAAAAAAAAACATTGATGAGCCAGTACGCGGTTTACATTGTCGATTTCGGTGGTCTTAAAAAGAAAAAAAAACAAAGAAAACCAAGCCACATTCATTTATTACTTCGGTACCCAAATGTGCCTTCGAAATTCTATTTTCAATGGTTTAACATATTTTTTTGTTTTTGGTGTGGGATTATCACAGCTCTTTTCTTGTCGCCCGACGACGTTTCAAGACCTCTCAAGTATCGAAGAACAATTTTTCGTGTAACGCGACGGACATTTCGAACGGAATTCGGTATTGAAATTATTTTTCATTTATTTTATTTCATTTTATTTTTTTTTCAATTTTCTTCTGTTATCATTACTTTTTCGCATTTTCTCGGTTATTCTCTGTCGAGACAAGACTAGTTAAAAAAAACTTTGGTGAGCTTTGCAACTTTGTTACGGCACAATGACCGACCACTCGAGAAGACCTGAGAAGAATCGTGGTGCGTACGATCGATAATAATCAACGAAAGCTGTGTGTCTGTGTGTGTGTGCTTGAAAGATAAAAAAAAACATTCTTTCCTTTCGTTACAATAATATAATTGTACGGAAAACTTTTTTTTTTTCAATAGGCTTGATTGTCCACCACAAATTGAACCTAATTTTGGAAGCCTTGATTATTAAATTATCGGACACGTAGCTTATGAAAAAATTCGAAAAACATTTTCATTCGCCATAACGATAATTTGATTCCTTTAACTATTATTATTGTTATTTATTTTTCTTTTTTTTTCAATTAAAAATTTTTATTTTCTTTTCTTCCTATTAAAACGATGAAACGCGACTTTAAACGCAGCAGCTGCCCAATAATTTTATCACATCTATGAATTATCATCTTAACGAGATATGCACTGATATAACTAAGAGATATGTATCTACGAAGCGATTAGGCAATCTACCCTCTGGTCTACCAATCTCAATTTTTTTTTTCCGTCTTTTTTTTTCTTCTTTGCGTTCTTCGAATTGGGGCCGCGCTCACTTGCGTTCAGTTTTCAGTCAGGCAGTGACGATTTCACACAGATCCACCGCATAAATCATAATATCCAAACTTAAGGTGATGTGCTACATCGGCGGGGGCCGGAGAATTATCGAAAAAGATAGCACATCACCTAAAAAAAAATGTGTCTATGTATATTTTTTTTTCGTGTCGTCTGTTTTTTTTTTCCTTTCGGTTTTTAAGTACAATTTCAGTATAAATGCAGCACCGGAATTAAATATTACAACTGATACTATTGTAAAAAAAACATATATATAAAAAAAATGTGCATGTAATTAAGGAATGAAAAAAAAAGTTATAGATCGAACCGATGTTCTCACGTGCCGCGTACAGTCGCCAGGGTGTCGATCGATCGTTTGCAAAACGTCATCGAAAAATTGCCACTTTTTACAATTATTCATTATTATTATTTTAATCTCATTTATCGATCTATCTAGACTAACGATATCGATTGCTCAACTACGGTAGGATTTAAAAAAACAAAAAAGGAAGAAAACAAGAGATAACTAACACTGACATCACATGCACTGCGTCATTTTTTTTTTTTTGTTTTTTTTTCTGTCTGCTACATCGATGATTAGCACACTGGTTTATTTTTTTTTCTTCTTCTTCCTCATTTATTCTATCGGACAATCGTGATTCGTATTCAGTACTGGAGTTATGTTCGATATACCCTGAGGTTATTGATAATCTAATGCCACTAATTGCGTATTAAAAACATTATCGGCGTTGGAATCGCTTGTGAATTTATCGCGAGCCTCGAGGCGAGTCGGTGAGAGAAAAAGAGAATGAAAGAAAGAAAGAGAGAGAGAGAGAGAATTAATGAACGAGTGATTGAAAAATCACAGGGAGGGCAAAAATCAACCCGAAATAATTTGTGCGAAATTTTGGCAGTTTCTATTGCAATAAGCTTGCATCAAACCCCAACTGAACATTTTCCTCGTTTTCAATTGAACTTCCTCTTTAGCGTTTGTGCGATAGAGAACAAATATATAAATATACATATATATATTCTAATTTCGTGTAGGTTTCAACGCGTGTTGCACAATCGCTAACCAATAGACATTGTAAGTATGCAAATACATTTAATTGCATGTTTTTTCACTCCCCCCACTCTTTTTCTAATGTCCTGTGTTTTACAATATCTATTTGGCACTTTGTTCGTTTTTTTCTAGCAAATTGCGACGTCACGAGTGCGCTAATCAATTGATTGATGCAAACAAAAAGGTAGAATGTTTTTTTATAATAATAATAATGATGAAAAAATTTGCCGTCCCTGTTTGTCGACATTTTTTATCCAAGTGCGACGCAATGAAGAACAGGAAAAGAAAAAAACCGTTTTCGCTCTCGTACATCAAACGATACTACTTTCTTGCTTATCGAGGAGTGACAAAATAGCGAGGGAAGGGTTCGGCGAGCAAATACGCTAATACTCGTCGCCGTTAGTTGTGAGGAATATTTTTTTTCATTTTTTCATTTTTTTTTTTTTCGTTTACTTCTTTTTCGTTTGCCCCAGTGAGTTCTGGCCTATTTGGTCTTATCGTTATCGAGTATTGCAGCGACTGCGTTAACCGACGACCGTCGCGATTTTCTGAGCCATTCGCGACGGGCCATTCGGATAGTGAGCAAATTTCGCGACACCCATTTACCAACGGTAACTCCAAATCCGTGGCTTATGGTTACTCTTCAGAGTGTCTTGGCTTTCTCCAACAAATCGTTGATGAATTTCTGGAACAGTGACAACATTTTTTGTAGATAAAAAAAATCGGTGCGATTTGTTATCGGTCATTATTATTATCATCGTTTTATTGATTTCATCGAGAGTTCAATGATAATGATGAAAATTGACAAAAAATTGTTATTTCGAGCTGTTTTCCAGTGGAGGGAAACGCAGGGAGACGGAAAAAATATCGTGCAATGGAAAGAATGTATTTAAAATGAAATTAACCAAAAGTTTCATTTTCGAGCAAAGTGAGTTTTACAAAAACAATTCCGAAACTTTTGGGACACACCGTGTATAGTTAATTCACGATGATGAATATGCTAGAACAGGTGAAATCAATTATCATACGAATTTGCAATCCTAAATTTAATTATAAACATTTTTAACGCACGCCAATAAAAAATATGTGAATAAAAAATTAAAAAATTAAATAGGCGAATAATATACAGCTTTTAACCGTAGTGCATAAGATGCAAAGAAGAAATAAAAACGTACCTTCACATCGTGAGGTTTTTTCGCGTCGACCAGTAAATCCTATATTGAAAAGAAATTATAACAATTTGATCAGTCGATTAATTCGAGTCAGCATTGTTAGAACAATGCATTTTACAATTTGGCTATCAAAATAATCAATCACCTGCAGAAAACTCCTCCGATGATCATCGCTGTCCATGTCGAGCAATTCGTCAATGTCGACCTCGACTTCCCGACTTTTGCCATTTTCGCTCTGTAGAAATTAAAAATTTTAAAAAATTATTTTGAATCGTCATTATTAATTGCCCGATTTTTCGTTTGGAAGTGTACAATCGGATTTATCGAAACAATCATTACCACGGATTCGTAGAGTTTTTGTAACTCGTCGAAGAGCCACATTTCCACGGCCAGCCGCTTTCTGATGAGGGACATCTGATGCGATCCGTACTTCGCCGTCAAGAACTTCTCCCGACGTTCCTTCACTTCGCCCTTTTCGGTGAAAGCCACGTGCAAATTGGCACGCGCCGGACTACGTTCCGCAGTTAAAACACCGCCTCCCTCCATTCTATTATGGACTGTACCATTCGTATTATTAGATTACCAGGAAAAGTGTTTTTTTTCTTTATTAATTTATGTTTTTTAACCCGTTGCGGTGACTGGGGGTCCACTGGACCCCAGGCCAACTTCGTGGCTATTATGCAATAAAAATATCATTTTTTACAACATTATTTTGTCCATTTAAACGTACAGCTTCCATTTTTCGACATCGACCAAAAGTCTTGAGTTCAAACTTCAAAATAAATATACTTTTTTAAAAGTCTATGAAAGCTTTATTTTTTTCTTAAAAATATAATATCTCAAGATCAAAACGGCGTAAGATTTTTTACCGTATGATAAGAATTAAATTTTTCCCGAATTTTTTTGTAAAAAAAAGTGAGATTTCGTGAATTTTTTTTCTTATCGTGTTTTAAGTACTTTAAAATCAAATAGAAAACAACAACTATTAGATTATGGAGAAAACATGTTGAATTGAAGTTTGTCGCAAGATTTAAGTCGATACTGAGATTCCTTAGGGACGTATAAATACAACATTTAAAAAATATGATTTGGAACCTATGTATGGTCGTTACATAAAAAATTCAAAATTGACCGTTTTCAGGGACAACTCTATAATACATAGTATTATTTAATTTTCCAGTTGATTTTCATTGCTTTCTTATTCGTTACTAATTGGCGAGACTATCAGAATCAACGATAACCAATGGAAATAATTGTGAAAAAAATTCTGACACATAATTTATTTTTTTCATCACTGCAATATTCAAAATTGGTGGCCCAAAGCAAAGCTCGTGCAGCGTAGTATTGGCCAGGAAGTACAGCATGAACTTTCCATACATTTACAAGACTAGCGAAGCCCCTGATGAATCGGAATTCAATAAAGATCATTCCAGATTAATTCCAATTGGAAAGAAATCTACTTCATTGGTATGGGTTGGAGGCTGACGATTCGCATGTCTCGGCTTTTGCACAAATATTTCTGTTCTCTCGCACGCTTCTACCGTTTGATCCTCAAGCTCATGAATCTGGTTAGGCCCTCAGCATTTGCATGAATGTCTTAGTCGCCACCATTGCGACAGATATGACAAGCGGACGTCCTTGCGTCATAGCGGCAGGCCGTCAGGTTCTTAGACCTTTCCCGGCTGCGCATAATTTTCCAACCCTGACAGATACTAATAACATCGAGAACAATCCTTCGACTACCCCCAATGAATTTTGTTACATCAACCGGCAAGCCCAGATTGAAAAAAAAAAAAATTCCTCTTTTCCGACTCCCCTCACAATTTTATATCAACGATATATCAATAGGGTTAAGGTTCGCCGATACATTCGGTGGCCTTTACCCCGCTAAGACCACCGGCATCCTGTCCGGCGACCCATCCTGCATGCTATTACCATATTTTACTCCGATAAAATATTATCAATAACCCAATAACATTTTATCCAACAAAAGTATCTTCTATCGTTTCTATCGACTTGGCGTCCCGTTAACGACGGTAAATTTCAAAAATAAAATCAAAGTCAGGCGAAATTCCATTCGACGTTTAGCAACAAGTATCGTAGTCTTTCGTAGACGTAATTATTCATCATAATGATGTTGCTGCCGGATATTGTCTGGCGAAATTCGTGGCATCCTGCCAAGCTAAGAGGTCGGAGAAGAATGTTTCGTTTTTGGAGCTTTGGCACCAACGATAACCAATATTTTTCAGCATTTTTTTTTTCTTCATGTACCGGAGCAGAGTTGTGTTTGTGTGTGTGTGTGTGTGTGTGTCTGATAGCTTGGAATGGAGTTTTCCAAGACGAAGATGATGCACAAACATTCCAAAGATGACTGAATAACATTCAAGGCACAACCTCGACTCGTCACGCTCCGATAAAATAAATTTCATATCCCCGCTTGTGACAAATGCGTATCGCAACGATATATTTCGAGAAAAAAACCGAAGACAATAAAAATGTCACTCACCTATGCCACCGCAATCAACAACAAGGATGCACAGCCCGCCGATTCTCGTTTACGGCCGAATCTTCGTTCTGTTATCCGAAGGATTGTCGCTGCTGCTTATACTTTGGCCTGTTGTCTACGTACACGCACTATTGTTACTCGAAAATGAACGTAGTGGAGTAGTAGTAGTAGTATCGGTAGTAGTGGTAGTGCACTCGAGCGGCGTCTACCCGATTAACAATGTCCTTTTTTTTTCTCTCTCCGTCTCTCTCGCGCTTTTTTCTGTTTTTTTCCCGTCTTTGTGCGTAATCTCGTCTGGGGAAGCTGTTGACGGCCCGGTGCGTGGGGAAGACGAGAAAGATCGTCGCAGTTGGTCGGTCGATCGCACTCGTCAGCGAATGATAATTGACGGTTGGCAAAAGTTTATTCGGGTCGGTACATGAAAGACTCCCTAATATGACCGAAGATCACGGTCTTCGTGCACTCGGTTCTGGGGGCTGGGCGATCCGAGATAATAACTATATATATATGTATACGCGTGTGTGTGAATCTGTGGGTATCATAAGTTAGATCCAAAGCTTCGCCGCTTGACCGTCAATGGCCGATGCGCGACATTCGCGGAGGCTCGTGTGTGACAGAGATAGACGGATACGGCGACAATTCGTAAAACGAGGTTGGGTTTCGGATAAGTGACGTGCGCATGCGCGTTGACCGGGCCTGGCCGTCACTGGCGAGATCACGCGGCCGAGAAAATGGCGTCACTCGATGCACGGCCGACACGATCAAACGATCGGTTTTGCATCATTATACATGCCAGGCTGCGGTAGACGTCTCAAGGGCGGCATCACAATACCAGGGTCTGGGCTTATGCACTTGTGTCCCTCTTGTGCACCGATATTTGTGTGTGCGTGTGTGTGTGCGCCCTGTAACCATAGCAACCATGCAGTGGGCGGGGCTTAGGCGCAGCTAATGGCGGTGGCGCACGATAATGCACGATAGCGGTAGCGCCATAGGACCCAATTAGACCCAATAGGATCGTGATAATCTTGATTGACCGCGATCGTAATGAATCTGAAATAGGGTTCAGTGGGGTTAGGTTGCTTCGGTTGCACAGGTCCTACGTCGAAGGACGACGCAAATTAGGATTCGAAGAAGAAGAAAAGTGGGGTTAGGTATCGCGTGTTGTCGTTGAGTTTCAAATAATGTGATGACGATAATATAAATAATCAGACATGGCTAACTTTGTAATAACGAAAAGTAAGAAGAACAAGAACATTCCAACCAGGGAAGAACTCGACGTGCTTGACAAAGCGGTGAGATATAGGATTAACGAGTTCCACATGTGGTATATGATTTGGGGGTCAATATATAACTGAATTAGACGATTTGCGTACACGTGTATTTTTTTTTTCGAAAACTCGTGAGATGCAGAAAATGTGTTGATGACAATTTTTTTTGTTTTTGTTGAATTTATATTACAGAGTCTGATTGACAGAATTTTACAATTGGAAGCTCATAATTTTCAATTGAGAAGGATTATTAAGAAAGCGGAATGTCGCAATGGAACTGGGACGAAAAAAGAATCGGGATCGGAGCAGGCAATCGAAGGACGATTTGATTTTTCTCAGTAAGTTTCAGCGAGGCTGTAATTGTAGTTTTTCTTTTTTTGTTTTAATTGATATATTAATTAATTTACGTAGGAGCTTCAAGAGACACATCTTTCTGAAATTCTTCTATCTCGGCTGGAATTATCACGGTTTCGTAGAACAAGAGGACAACAACAATACAGTGGAAGAACACATATTCAGTGCCTTAAGAAAATCCTGTTGCATAGAAAGTCGTCAAACGTCCAATTATCACAGATGCGGTCGTACCGACAAAGGGGTCAGCGCATTTTCTCAAGTAATCTCGATCGACATTCGCAGCCGTCTTGCTCCGGAAGATCGCGACAACGTCGAACGCGAATTGGAATACTGCAAAATTCTCAACAGGCTACTGCCGCGCGACATCAAGTGCGTAGCTTGGTGTCCGGCGGAAGAATCGCAATCGGCTAGATTCGACTGCAAACGTCGAACTTACAAGTATTTCTTTCCGAGAGGCAACTTGAATGTGCGAGCTATGAACGAAGCGGCTCGACATATAGTCGGCGTTCACGATTTTCGAAATCTTTGCAAGATGGACGTGGGCAATGGAGTTGTGCGATTCGAAAGAAACGTAACGGAAGCCAAAGTTTTGTGCAACGAATTTTCCGACCAGAAGCAATCTCAAGACTTATCCTCTGGTACGATTTTTTTTTTTTTAACCCTCCGATCTAGCTAAATTCGAATTCGATATACTGATTCTAATTTTTTACAAACCAAATCGTTTTTGACACTTTTATGAGTGCACACGGATTTTGATATTACTTTTTTTACATTTTAATTTCTATATTTTGTATCATGTAAATTTTTATTAATTTTTTTCATAGATTGCGTTATATGAATTTAAATATTTTTAATATTATTTATCATCAAATCATCGTAATGGCATTGATTGCAATTGTTACGATAGGCTACGACATGTGCACGTTCGTTATAACGAGTCAGGCCTTTCTCTGGCATCAGATACGTTGCATTATGGGCATTTTGTTGCTCGTCGGTCAAGAGAAGGAGGATCCAAGTGTCGTTCTGGAGCTTTTGGACGTGAACTCGTGTCCTCGCAAACCCCAATACAGCCTTGCTCACGAATTACCGTTGAATCTGTACGATTGTCACTTTGAGGACGTACGATGGGTGTTCGATCAAACGGAATTGTTGGAAGTTATCAAAAGTCTTGAGCAAGATTGGTCATTCGACGCAATAAAGTAAGCGAATCAGCTACAATTATGCAAATTAAAGCAACGAACTGGACGGTAAAAAATTTATCCTATTTTTGTTACTATTTTGATTGATCAGATCAACGATGATGAAAAACATGCTGGAAGACTTGAAAGGCCATTTGAACGACAAGTCGTTGAATCCAAATTTTTCGAGCAACGCGTTGCTTCAAGGCGTGCAGTCGAAAATTTATCAACCGCTCATGAAGCGATTGACCTGCGGTTTGTAACTCTCATAGATCTAATCGTCGAATCAGATGTGTTATTTTTTTTCTTTCTATTTTTATGTTTCGACGATAATTCATATTTTCACGTGATTTCGTATTATAATACACAGAGAGCCTCGAGAATCGGATAAAACATTACGAGAAGAAACGGAAAATTCACGTTCAGGGGGATGGGGAACGCGAGACTGAGGTGTCTCGTGCGTGACGATTTATCAAGGTCATCCATGTTTCTTTGCAAGTACAATAAAGAATGGTTGTTCTGGTAAAATTCCGAGAGAAAGCAACGTTTCATTTTTAACTAGAGCCGCCGTATGACAATTATTAACGATTATATTCATAATAATAACGCCTCATAGTCAACACTTACTCCTAGAAAAAAAAGAAAAAGATTTGTTTCATTATAAATCTTTTTTTTTTTTTTTTTTAAAGATTTATTTCATTATTTTGTGAAAACACTGCTGTGTCTTGACTGTGTCTTTGCACAACATTCGTTACTATCTAGATTCCAGGGCATGATTATCACAATCGATAGATGTGGATATGTTTTTTATCAAACATTTTTCGATAAGTGTTAACATGTTTATTGAACGAATATGGAGCAAATCACGGAAGCACCACACAGAAACTTTCCGAGTAAAGGAAATATTTTATTGCATCCGTGCAATAAAAGTTAGCCGCTTGATAACCATTTCGAAAATAATCTGATAATCTGAAATTAAAGTAAACAATTATTTTACAACGATTCAAACGATCGTGAAGCTATTTACCGAACGATCGATACTTTCAAGTCACAGTTTTTCGGTGCAAGTTGAAGTGGTCATATGATTCGAAATTCTTAAAACTTCTGAAAGGGTCAAATCACGAGGTACGATTGTTTTAAGTTGCAAATCTTACCATTTTTTTCCATAAATGTCCATGATTTCCAGGCATGGTAATAATTAAAAATGACAAACAATAGTTTTCAATGAAATTTTCTTTATATTCATTCATATTTAACCCGCCGAGTACACACTAGGTCATATCATTTGACCCATAACTCGACTTTGATCGAAACATTTTTTTTTTTTTTTTTTGCAGAATTTATCATTCAAGTCGATGATAATATTTACACGTCTAAACTACATTATCACATTCTAAGACAGCAAAAGTATATCCCTGAATTTTCTCAGGTCAATCGGACTCATATATTTCGAATGGGAACCCATCAAAGTCACCAAGGTCAATTTTAAATTTTTATATTTACCTGAAAAATCTATTTCAATTATTCGAAGTTAAAAACAATGTATCACCTGTCAATTAACCCGCCGAGTACACACTGGGTCAATTTGACCCATACTTTGATTTCGATCGAAACAAATTTTCAAAAACACATTTTTTTGCAGAATCTATCTTTCAAGTCTATGACAATATTTACACTTCCGAACTACATCATGGCATGCTAAAATAGTGAAAACAGATTCTCGAATTTTATCAGATCAATTGGAACTCGTATATGTAGAACAGTACCTGATTAGAGCCAATCAGGGTCATTTTGACCCAGAATGTACTTGATGATCGGGTAAAAAGGGTGTGTACTCGGAGAGAATTGAAAAAAACAATTTGGCAGTGCCAACGATATAAACATAATCAGCAGACGTGATTTATTGCACATATGCCAGCGGCCCGAAGAAGTTCTGAACTAACCATGTGCTTCCAAAAAAAATCTGTTCACTTTCATGCCCATCCTCCATGGGTTTGCCCCAGAGCGTGAGAATGCCGATGTTTCAGGCATCTCTTACAAAAAAAAACGTTTCCGTGACAAAAAGAAAAAGAAAACAAAATCCATCAAAAAATGTACTTCCTCGATAATTAATTATCACTGAATAACGCGCGAGACACAGCGTGCAAGTCGAATATCGACTAATCACGAACTGACGAAAATACCGAAACTTTCGATAAATCGACTCATCGTCGATCAACATTAACAACGATTACAAAATATTTAATAATATGTGGAATCTTATAAAAATCGTACGTACATATATCTAAAAATAAAATAGTAATTGTCAAAACGTGCTAACTGCACGACAAAAATAACATTCCAAACAGACGATGAGCAAATATTGCAACGAGAGTCACGAAGACGAGCGAAATTGATCGTTTCGAAATTGCGGCTCGATCGGATATGGGTCGTGGCAACGGCGACCAATGTTCCCAAGTTTGAAGAATCTCGTAGAGTCGATCGCCCGGACTCTTCGTCTTCGACACCTGACGATGTCCCAAAAGCTTGTACGACGGCAAAATTTTGCTCGAATTAATTCCAACGTCGATGAGATTACGCGCGGCTCGAAGTTGCAATTTGTTCGGTTTAACGTCGTTGAACGTGCCGATGAAACTTATTCCGATGCTGTTGTAATTCCACGAGAATGCGTGAGCACCCGCGAGATTCCATCCGCGTCCGCGATAAGCCAAACCGTCGCCGCCCACGAGAAAATTGTAACCTATGTCGTCCCAGTGAAATGAATCCATGTGCAACGTTTGAATCAAACGCACGCGCAACACGCAAACGCTCTGCGTCGTGCAGGGTTCCGTGGCCGTGTGGCTTATTATCACGTAAGGCACCGGGGATTCACTTAGTTTGTCCAATTTGCTCGCCGGTGGTTGAGCGTTCCAAAATTCACGATCTATGATCCTGACCGAACTCGATGACGGAACGTCTTTGCATTCCAAAAAAAAAGAAAGAAAAAGAAAACAAATTATCGATTAAAGTTACAGGACAGATTACGTGGCTTCCGTGACGCCGCACTTTTCTCGTGGAACACATCAAATCGATCGAAAAAATAAACGAAAATGATAAATTTGCCAAAATGTCCATTAGTTTTTGAGATATTCCTTTTTTTTCGAGATCCGTCGATATCGATTTTTTTTCGATTTCCATCGATATCGATTTTTTTTTGTTGATGTTTTCTAAAGGATTCCCGTGGGGAAACCCCCTAGGCCGATATCTTAATATTCTCGGGAGCTTGAGTGATAATTGGCTGTTTTTCATTTTTCTTTCTTTGAAAATTAAAAATTCGAATTTTGGACACGAAAAATTCGATATATCCAAACCCGAGTGAGGTATCGAATTTTTTTGTTCTTGTTTTTTTGTTCAGCACGTCGAAATCCATCAAAATATACCCATCCGATGTGCCCCTGCCTACGGAAATTGTATAGAAAACATAAAAAAAATTCGACATCGACACTAAAAATTGAATATCTCTAAACTCGTGAAATCTCGTAATTTGATTGTCTTGTTTATACGATCTGTTTGAGGGGTTCTACGTGAAAGGTGCATTAGATCGTATGAAATGTATCCTGATACGAAGACGGACATGAAAAGGAAAAAAGGAAAAAAAGAAGAAGATGAAGAATTAAAAGGAAAAGAAGTAATAATTATGCAATCGTGTATTCGGTGTAATCATGAAAACTTACTCACCATCCTCGTCGCTTCCTGCATCCGGAGGATCGGGGATCGACGGTATTTCGTCTTTTTTGGCCACGAGGGGAGCTATCACAACTACTATCGTCACCAAACTCAGTGCCAGAAAACACGTTAACGCGGCAAATTGCCAGGTCCACAGAAATTTTGTGACTGAAAACAATTTTCATTGATTACATCTTTTGCCATATTTTTCGTTTTTTTTTGTTTTGTTTTTTTTAATTTTTTTATTTTTATTTTTTCGTGGAATAATGGAATTTGAGGGTTCCGAAGTGAAACAATTAAATACATTGAAGTTGTATAAAGCTGAATAGTTTGTCGTTTCGAGTCTTTACGAGAGTACAATATGTTTAGTGATGAGAGATCGTATTACGCGTGAGTTTTTTATTGTTCTTATATTTTGGTTTGCTTACAATTTTCTTCTAATAAGATAATTTTGTAGAAATTTTGCTTGAACAGTTGTCGAGCTTGAAGCGACGAAAATTCCAACAACAAAAAAAAACATTGGCCCGGTCAAAATATTCAAGCTTATCTTATCAAGTTGCATACTCATGTTCGTTTGATACAAAGTAATGATAATAATAATAATCAGGTATTCCGTTCCAAATTAATCATAGCTGTGAGTGTTCGAGGCATCTTTATTTTAACGTCGGATACCGTGTATGTAAACAAAAAATTATTGTGAGGCAATTGAAAAGAGAAAAAAAATTCGGCATTGGGTTTGAAGTTTGAGTAAATTTTTCCATTGTCCTAGGATTGCAATAAAAGCATCTGATCATTTAAATTCGGGTGTCATCACGATTAATATCGACCTTCCGACAATGGAAAGTATTTCGAAGCAAGATATGTTTGCGTACTAACAATTTACAGTTTATGCCAAAATTATACAAATTTTTGTTTGTAAGAAGTAAACAAAAATTGTTTTAATTCAATGGCTTTGAAAAAGCAAATGATATAAAGCTATACCGAGAATTCTGTCGTTCAATTTAATCACCAAGTTCCAAGAGTCGAGATAAGGAAACAAATATACCATCCACGACGAAAATCCAAATGGACAAAGAAAGCAATTAAGTAAATAAATAAAATTAAAAAAAAAACACGGAAAAAGTTAGATATTAAAAAAAAATAACAATTTTTTGAATAAAAAAAATTGGAAGGAATAAAAAAGGTAAATTTGATACTTTTTTTCCAATGATACCCTAACAAACTGGTCTGGTACCTTTGGCACCGTCGCGATCGTTGTTCAATATCGGCCCGGTCGAATCGCATTTGACAATCGGCACGCCATTATTGTCACTGACAACATTCGCGCGTTCGTTCGAATTACGTTCGACGTCATCCTTGTCCAGAATCGGATAAGCGTTTGTGTAAACGAATTGTTTTATCGTAACGGGACCTTTGTAAAAATTTGTATTGCCAACGTGCACGTGTTTGGAATTAGTGACGCAAACTTTGCCAAAACTAGTTTCGTCCAAATGCGGCACGACATCGGATTGCACGTCGGTGAGGACGCCGTCGCCACCGCCGAAATTTGTTTGACGATGAACACGCGTCGTCAAAACTTTCTTTCTAACCCACTGATCGGAACTTCCGGCTTGATTTTCGGTTTCCTCGTCACAATCATCATCGTCGTCGGTATCGACGTCGACCTCTTCGACCTCGTAATCCTCCTCTTCCTCCTCTTCTTCCAGTTCCTCGTCATCGACCGGACCAATCTCGCAGCGTCCTCCGCATCGAACGTTGCTGACAGTTCCGCAGTTTTCGCTACTCGTCGCTTCCTCCTCGAATCTCGTCGATGATTCACTGATCGTCGCGACTCGATCCACCACGTCACTGTCGCGAATTTCCACATCTTTGTCATCAGTCGTTAAATCGTTCGAGGCGCCATTCGATAACGTTCGTTCGTTAAAAATGGCGGACTCACGATCGCAAGCATCGTCGATAATGGCGGACGTTGAATCGTTAGCCCCGGCCGCTGCAGCATTATTATCGTCGTTATCGACGATTACGGAACTTTGTTGCCGATTCCAATGGTTATCATCAGCAACAACAGCCTCACGCACGGATTTTCGTTGGCGTTGCGGTGCCATAGGCTGCCATTGCTGTTGCTGATGCTGATGATTCGCCTGCAGATTTACCATTCCATCGGCTCATTGTTTTAGGAGCATCAGAAACATCGATGCCCCCTTTGTCATCGTGACAATCATGAAAAATATTGACGATTAACGGTTTTTTTTTTGTTTCCGTCCTTCAAATCGACGTATTAATTACACAGGTATAATGTATATCTATATATGTCCATAAATATTATGCACATAATCGAAGGGCACCTTTGGATTTTCGCAGAACCATTCGAATAAATTAACTTTTTCAACGAAACGATTGATCATGTCATCAAATTTTACGAAATTTCATTATCACGTGTGTGAAATCGCGATGTTTTTGTTTCGACCATTTTTATTTTTATTCGTTTTTTAACGACTTTTAATATGTTTCCTTTGACTCGATGAGCCTTATTTTGTTGATTATCGTTCACTGGACGATCGATGTGCACATCGTTATGACAAATTTTCACTGGGTGACATGTTTCACTGTGACCGTGGTGGATTCACAAAATGGAGTGCGGACGGAGAGGCGGGTGTTATCGCGCTATCTCTCCTCGCTGCCACATGTATTACGAGCGACAGAAAACACTCAGGCCTCGACCTCCACTCTTGTCCAATCATTTGTCGAACTACGACGATTGTGCGAATCCACGGATCCACACTCATCCCACCAACCTGTTTTCGCAATATTCACGCGTGTGTGTGTGCGCGCGCGCGTGTTGCTTTTATTGTGTGCAATGCGACCTTTCGTGCACGCCGATCTGTGGCGGAGTTGATTGGTTGGACAGTGAAAAATCGAGGAACGAATTTTCCGGTGGACGTTCTTGTGTTTACAATATTCGTGGGTTTTTTCGCGGCGGCGGAGAAGGGGGGCTTGAACGATTTGTAATGGAGCAATACGCGCGGGTAAATCGAAACGACCAATCGGTTGCTGGTATATCGATTTGAAGTCCGAATTACTGCAATGCTGACTTTTCATTGGTTCCTCCGATTAACGTTCCGCGCCGTCCACAGCCACTTGTTGATGATGATGTCACTTGTTAATTAATTATAGCTCGAAATTATCGAATATCGCATTTTATCATTATTGACACGACTCTGGCAATTGAAAACAAATAAGAAAACTTATAACATTGATGCTGTATGTGGTCCACTTGTTGTTAATACATGCGGAATTGTTGGAAACGACAACGCAACATCGACTGTTGATCTGTGTAGCTGAATATTAATTCTCGAATACATATTATGTATTTAAAAATTATTAATTACAGGTATCCTAACATTATACCATGAAAATTTATAGAGCGTTCAACGATCTTTCGGCGCTCCGAAAGGAAGAAATGACGAAGGGTCCAATACGGAGGTCGGCTAGGGTGAAGTAGGGTCTAATTTGGTCTCCATTAGATACCCGGATTGTATAGCGAATGAGATAAGAATTGTCGATATTACTCGAGTATCAGAGGCATGGAAATAAATTGATCAAATTTCCCGAGCTCTTTATTATCCAAGAAAGATCCTCGAGAGAGAAAGCGCAATCGACGATCGTGTTGGAGCGAGCGAGAACGACATCAATATGTAGCACATAACCGTAACAAGAAAAAGCTGCAAAACGCGATTTACAATTTCACGAGAACGACCGTACGTTTTCGAACGAATCAAAGTTCGATCAATTTCTTGCTACAGTTCTGCGTTGCTTTTCGTTAATTGCATTCAAATCGGTCGAGCGGTTTGAGAGAAATCTGAAAACGCGTTTTCGAAGTGGACCCGAAAGAGCACGTGAGAAACATCCGCGACAGCGCTGTGGACGGCGTAGTCCGAAATCGTGAGTCGTCGGGCGAGTTCGGGAGAATTCGTGCGGGTGCAAGCGACTCTTTCTCAAACTACTCAAGACAGCCTATAACCGAATTGTCATCGTCGTTTCGATACGAGTGCTTCTTTGATTCTGCAAAAAGATTTTTTCTCACAACAATGGCTCTAGTAAGTAACACTCAAGGCCGGTCTCTGCCCGATTACGATGTTCAAGGAGCGAAGAAGGTTCACTTCAGTCCCTACGCCGACAACGGAGGGTAATCATTTGTATTTAAACAATTTTTCACATAACCTAAAAAAAAACTACCGACAAAATGTTTTCTTTTAATCATCGTTTGCTATAATATCGTTATTCCCGATTTGTCTCGACTTTGTTAGGAGTGTCATAGCTTTGGCTGGCGACGACTTTTGCATCATAGCAGCGGACACCCGTTTGAGCGCTGGATTCTCCATCTACACGCGCGATCAGGAAAAATTGTTTCCTCTCTCCGACACAACGGTTCTGGGATGTTCGGGCTGCTGGTGCGACACTTTGACGCTCACACGAATATTGTCCGCTCGCATGCAGGTAAAACAACTATCCCAAAGACTATTTTTTTTACGATTTTAGTATAAATGTACTGATTAATGCTTCAATTGCGCAGATGTACAAACACGACCATCTGAAAGACATGAGCACTCCAGCTACGGCTCAGATGCTATCTACCGTTCTCTATTACAAAAGATTCTTTCCTTACTACGTTTCCAACGTGCTCGCCGGATTGGACGAGAATGGAAAGGGCTGCATCTACAGTTACGATCCGATTGGTCACTGCGAAAGGTCGAATTATCGAGCTGGCGGATCTGCGGGAGCTCTCCTACAGCCTCTGCTGGACAATCAGGTACCAAAGTCGGTTGTGGATAATTATCCTCGCACTTATAACCTCAAAATATTATTTCAATGCGGTAATTTGTTTGGGAAATGAATTATCACTACGATGACTGAAGTTTTTGCAATGTATTCTTTAGATTGTCGCAAGCCTAGTAAACGATTAAAAAAAAAGGAGTACGTGGGTTCCAGTTGGTCCGAGTCCTGAGTCACCGCTCCGAATCTGAATATTCTAATTGCGTCCCAGATAATAAAAAAAATCATTCATTTCAGGTTGGATTCAAGAATCAAGAAGGCGTCGTTGAGACTCCGTTGACGAAAGAGCGAGCCCTGGCGATAATCAAGGACGTATTCATTTCCGCAGCTGAAAGAGATATTTATACGGGAGACGGAATCTGCATCAAAATCATCACCAAGAACGGTATCGAAAACGATAGCTTCGCATTGCGAAAGGATTAAGTTTACCACATCATACTTTGTAACGCTGTAAACGTGGAGGGATGCGTGAATAATAAATATAAATTTTCAGCTCATCAACGTCTACACGCTATTTTTTTGTCAATGATAACCACAAAATTAGAATAATCAGCGATAATTTTATTAGCCAATTTGTGTATTACCAAGTTTCAAACGAATCAAATACAATGGCTTCGACAGGAATAGCAGAGACAAATTCGCTACAGTCCTACGACATTTTTCATCCATCCAAATAATTCCATCTATCAATCCTTCATTTATTTAATGTAACATCGGTGTATATGAATAATAAAATCTACTGTTCGATAGGTCATTGTAGCATGACTACGGAATCCATAGCACAAATTACGTGGTAGTTATCAAAGTAAATAGAGGTTGAGATTTAAAGCGCTCTCATGATCTTTAGTATATGCACGGTCATCGTTAAACTATGGCCGAATAATGTGGAAAATGTTTGAGATAAGTTTGTGGGGAAAAAAAAAAAAAAAAAAAACAACAAAGTATAGTTTGTCCCCCCCAAGATTTACTTCTTTGTCCCAGGGGGCAAGAGTGGTTGGCCGCGATCTTTTCCTCTGAGTTTCATTCCAAGAACTCTCTCGATCTTGCTGATCACCATCTGATTGGGAATACCTCGTCCGGCCTCGTAGTCGTTTATCACTTGTGTCTTTTCGTTAACTTTCTGTATTTCGAAACAAAATCATTGTAATAATCATGAGACAAGCTTTGCGTGGGATTCGATATTTATATGACTCAGCAGATAATTGACGCTATTTTGTATAGAGAAAATACTCCACAAATGAGTTCATGCTTAAAGTGAGATTTCAACTTGGCTCGATACGATGTCAAGTTTGAAATTGTATTGAATTATCGATTATTCAAAAGGGTCAACTACTGATCAAATCAAGTCGAGAACTAAATTTCCAAAATTGCAACGTTCCAAGATGTTTCATCGGATTGCAATAATTCATGAAATTCAAATATTTATTTGAAATCACAATAAATCCAGTTTTCAGAAAATTCGATGAATTTCCCAAGATTTCTAAGTCTCGTGTGCAGTAAATTTTGAAGTGGACCAACTTGTCCGGGAACTTACAGAACCCATTACACTCACCGTGGCAAGATCTTTCTGCGACATTCCTTTATTCCCGCGACCCTGTTGTATGAGTTTACCCAGATCCAACGGAACTGTATCGTGTTTCAATTCGTCCGTTTCGCGATCCAGTTTGGCGGTATTTTTGGTCGTAACATGCTGCTTGTTAGCTCCGCCACCCCCTGCGAGTCATAAACCACCCCGACCATCATACATTGTTGGTTCGACTCATTTTTACTCATTTTTGCAATTTTTATTTATTTTTTTATTTATTTTTTTCGTTTTTCAATTATACTCACACTTGACTTGAGTGTCAACTGCGACTCCTTGACGACGTGCTGTGTTGACGGCCTAAAAACATCGAAAGATTTCAAAATTGTCATACATAACCCTATTTGTTATTTTTTTTTTTGTTCCATCCACGTGAATCGATATTATATCTCGAGGGCGAGAAAATTGAAATGAAAAAAAAAAAAAAACGAACCTATAACCAAACACATGGATCAAGGTTACCACGTAGCGGAAATTATATATATTTATGCGTGTATCGTAGTACCTTTTCCGATTTCGCAGCAGCACCTTTCGTAACGCGTTTTCGCAATGTAATCGGTACCGTGTCCCAATCTGACATTATGAAAATGAATATGATCCAACGATAAATCCGTCGATTTTTTCACGTGAAATCGTAGGTTATGCTTTTTTTTTTTCAATCTTCTCTCGCCCTCTTGTTCAGCTCTTTCACAACAGTTAATTTGTGGGTTTTGTTGACCGGTGCTGTAGTAGAATCACGTATGCACCACTGCTATATATAGTAAATAATACAATCATGAAGCTCGAGCGGAGGTAGAAACGCGTACTCGTCGTTTTATCATACTCTTCGGTTTTTGTGAACGCGATGCTGTAACGACTACAGCGACCCTGTCGGATATTGCGCGAAGCAACGAAAGCCCGCGCTATTTGATCTCAGAATCATGCGCCACGGATAAGAGAAGTCCGAACCGTGGGTGGGCAATCGCATCGCATAATTCGTCTTGTCGAGTGGTGTCGAGTGATAAGACCTGCATGAAGTTAGCCGGTCTTCTTAATCACTCTCACTCACACTTCATATTCCAAATAATATCACGAAAATCGTATTCGATCCTACCCAGTCAGTTTTCAAAGAACGATTGTCAACAAACTATCTGTTCGAAGTGGTTAAAAAAATTACGGAATCATGCCTCGGACCTTCAAGACGACGTGCGAAAAATTTATTTGCAAGAATTGAAAAGGCAACATGTTGAAAAAAAAAATATCCCATCGGAAGGCGATGCCAGATATAAATATACATACAAACATAATGAGCAGACGTCTTTTATCGCACGTACGCGAGCGTCCCCAAGAAGTTTCCGATGAACTAACCATGTGGCTTCCGACATGAATGTGCTTACTTTCAGTGAAGTACGTGCGGCAGTTTGTTCTTCTTATGGTGACACCTGAATCTTTCCAACGTATATATCACCGTCATTATCGAGCTATCGGATAAAATACGAGAACGATCGACTGCTAAAATTTCCGCTGCAGTCGACCGTTCTCGAGTCTTATCGCAAAGATGAATCGTAGCCGAGAACAACGGTTTACAGTTTTGTATTACCGACCGAGCAGTGAGGCATATCGTCTCACGGTCCGTTTCTACTTCATGCCGAGAACCCTCGACCAATATACGCGAAACCCCCACCACATTCCGGTCCCGCGGGTCTCTCGTATCTCGTATAATTCACAATTGACGGACAAACGAAAACCGATCATCGCTGACAGACGTCGTTGATGAGTTCGATTGTGGGAGGCGCCACCACGCAAGGATTTATCGCAATTGGCAATAGTTATGCGTTTGGCAAGTCTCGACCGCGAGACACCGAAAAACCATTCGTTCGCACGATAAATACGTACGAATACATAGTTATCGTGCACGACCAAGCGGGTCTTATCGGGTCACCCTCGAGAGGGTTCAGTCGTTCGGTGCCGGTCAAAGTGTCATCACGGAATTGCCACGAAATAATAACAGATCCGGAACTCAATCATGGAAGTGCAGCAACAGATTGTCGAATTGAGAGAAAAGTTTTTCAAGAAACTGGATGACGAGGGATACAACGACGAACGTGAGCCTCACGGTTTATTCATATTTTTTTTTATTTTCTTCTTCCGTAACGACCTTCCGTTATTCCGTAAACGACCTCGACGACGACCTCGCGACCCAACTTGTCTTGCACATCGATCGTTCGGTTAATTCACGATTATTATTATTATTATATTTTTTTTTCGGTCTATAACTTTGCTGACCAAAGTCTTGTGTTCTGCTGGAATTGATATATATATATAAAAAAAATCTTATGTCAGATCTCGAACGTTTTCTAGAGTTCAAAGATCGATGGATCCAGGCTCATTGAATGATCGAATGATCATTCGTCCTTGTGAGAGACAATTAATGGCTTGTGTGTCTTTGTCGATAATGTGATTGTATGAATCAATGGGGGATGAAGGAATTGAGTGAATAATTGAATTACATGGAATTGAAAAAATTCATTGCTAGAATCAATGTGATTTTTTATGAAAACAAAAGATATGTAAATGATAAACTTGTCGAACAATAAAAACGTTAATAGAGAAGAATTAAAATTTTTTTTTTTTTTTTTTCAAATAAAAGATCCCTGACAAATACATTTATTTCAAAAACAAACGATTCAGAATGAATTACTATTCTTAACGACCGACAAATCGTTTGTGATTTGTGATTCATTTAATTGCAAATGTAGCCTGAAGCGGGACAAAAGTTCGCGGAGAGTGTGTGCGAATAAACAAATTTATTCTTTTGTCTATCTCTTGCATTGGAAGATATTACTTTTTCAAAATGTGTCGTTTTTTTTCCATTGGTAAAATTTATTCTTCATAGATTTTCTATTTAAAAAAAAAGTTTACTTTTGTAGATATTTTGTTTTTCAATGAATTTGCGATATATACATTTTCGTATTTTTAGAAAAATTCATTCTCTATGTATCGTTTGTTTTTGGAACGATGTATTCATCATGGATCTTTTATTTTCAGAAAAAAATTTTTTTTTCATGTATTTTTATTTTTTGGGAAAACTTATTCGGTATTTATCTATTATTTTTGGAAAACATTTAATCTTCATACATTTTTTGATTCTGTCATAATGTTATTTTGGGCAAGATGAGATAGAACAGATTAGAACGGTCAATAATTTAGCTGCTGCATTAATTCGACAATAACCGACATAAACCTTCAGCTTTCGCGAAATATTTATACAAAAACAATAATTTGAAAGTAAACAACGACGCTTTCCGCTTGGAATTTGTTAAAAATATGGTAGGCCCGTCACTCCGTTGAGAATCACAGATTCCTCTTTCGCAGGCGGTTTTCATCCGGACGACATGAATCGCATAAAGACCAAAGACGAATGGTTGCAGAAATTTTTGGAGCACAACGATTTCAATGTTCAGGAATCCGTGAACATGCTGTGGTCGAGTTGCGAATGGAGAAAAAAAGTTGGCGCCAATGGTACGGCAACAAACAAAAAAAAAACCAAGACAAACGAATTACGATAACGTTGTGACAATTGGGGTAGTTAAAAAATCCCGTTAATTCGTTCGCAGATATCACCGAGGACAATGTCAGAAGAGACTATTTGGAGGACGGAGTGATTTTTGGTTACGGAAAAGACAAGGACGGAAAGACACTTTTCGTCATCAAGTCCAAGCTGCACGTCAAGGGCGCCCGAGATTTTGGAGAACTTCAAAAATGCATCGTCTACTGGTTCGAGAGATTGCTCAGGTTCGCACGCTGTATTCAAATCTATCAAAACATCCTATTCGCTTTTGTTCCCCAAATTTTTTTGCAACAAAACGTTTTGAAAATGTATCGTCGCAAAACGTTGAATTTTCCAGAGAAGACAACGGAAATCAAATATCATTGTTCTTCGACATGGTGGACGCTGGTCTATCGAACATGGATATGGATTTAACGAAATACCTCATAGGCCTGTTCAAAGATTATTATCCGAATTATTTAAATTACATCATAATATTGGAAATGCCATGGGTTTTGAACGCAGCTTTTAAAATAATCAAGTCGTGGCTGCCAGCAAAAGCCATTCCAAAAATTAAATTTGTCAGCAAATCGAGTCTGAAGGAATTCGTGGATCCGAGCATAGCCCTCAAGTGTTGGGGTGGCACGAACGATTATGCGTTCACGTTCGTGCCCGAAGTGCGTTCGTCCAATGCCACCGTAAACGGCCAAATGGAGAACAAAAAAGTACACTTTGAAAGCTCACCGCTGACCGAAGATGCTCCGAGTGGATTTGGCGATCAGAATAATGGCGAGTCGCGTAAGTAATCACATTGATCACCCCCGAAAAGGGTTGGAAAAAAAATAAAAACACACCTATATTTAAAATGAAAAAGGTCTCGAAATATTAAAAAATGCATTTGAGGAGACCTATTAAAGGACACCTCACTCGATGGGCAAGCAAAAAAAAAAAAAAAAAAATCAAGTTCACTTTTTAATCTACGGGAGGTGGTCAAAGTTTTTTTTTTCTAAATGTTATCATTTATTTTTTTGGGTTATTGATCCACGTCTGTATACCAAGTTTCATCTTAATCGGTACAAAAATTAAAGAATATAGGAGGACTGTAACATACAGACGGGTTCCATAAGGGTCAAGAAATCCATAAGGGTTGCTAGACTTCTATGGAACCCAAAAAACACACTAAAAAACCAATAAATTAACAATAAAATGTTTCGAAGAACTTTTTTGAAATAATTTTTTTTCTAAATATTTTCAGTGCTGGCTATATCGCCCGAAATGATTTCAATGGTAAAAGTGGGAACGGAAACCGTGGGTACGATAATGCTGAGAAACGTGACGACCGATAAGCACCTATCTTACAAAGTATGGGGCGAGAGCTACGAAGGCCATTTTATACATACACGTTATTATTATTTTTTTATTTACCACAATTTTTGTTTTTTTTTTAATTATTAATCAAACGCAATTCCGATTGATTGTTTTTCAAACGCAACGTCGACGCAGATAAAAACAACGGCACCGGAAAAATTTCGCGTGCGCAAAAGCACGGGTACATTGGCCCCTGGTCAGCAAATAAACGTAACCGTCACTCTTCAACCCGGTTTCAATCTGCGTACATTGTTGCACAACAAATTTTTGGTCATGTGCGTACCCATGAAAGATCCTCACACGAGTGCCGAAGAATTGGCCGAATTCTGGAAGGTATGCCGGTTCGAATTATTTTGCTTCTTCGACTGTTGCAAAACATTCGTTGCACGTTTTTTTTTCGTTGTTGCTATACTAAACGGTCTATCGAAAGAACTAGTCCCATTGGATTTGTAAGCTTCAATTTTCATCGATGAATCAATAGAATATATAATTTTGGTATTTTCGTAAAATAAGTAAATTCGATAATTGAATTTAACTTCTATTTTCCGTCCTCAGTCGCAAAGTATTGATCGTACATGAAAAATTGTAATGACTAAAGTTGTAGAGAATTGCATTTCCCACAACTTTTGTTCGGTGCATTTTTAGTCAAAAGTGGTAAATGGGCGGGTTATTAAACAAAAAAACAATTTTCCCTCAAATTCAAGATGGCGGTCAGTTCGGGAGGGTTGTTGGTTCTATTGGTTCGAGTTCTTTCTCTATAAATCCTCAAAAAAGTTCAAAAACACGTTTTTTTTGGTCTTGTGAACCCTATTTCAGAGCCAGATTCGTGTTCTACGGTTTAAAAAAACATAAGAATCGGTTTTGACCTATTTTGATTGTTTTTTTTTTTTTTCGTTGGTCTCTGTTATCGTTCGAATCCAAAAATGCACCATTGCAGCTATCCAATTATTTTCCATTCGCAAAACCCAAGTAAATTTGTAACGTACACGCGACAAGAACTTTCCAACAATAATTTGCGAACTAACGAATGTACGAAAAATTTGCAGACAGGTGGAAAAGCCGCGGAGGAGCATCGGGTTTGGTGTCGCGATGGAATCACGGAAACAACGTCTATTCTGTCGTCGACCGGAAAAACGGAGAACGAACGTACGCTTGACGTGTTGTATTCCAAGATAACGCATCTCGAAGAGTCACAGACGAAACTGAGCAAGGAAGTGGCAAGCGTGAAACACTTGCTGCTAGCATCGATACTGCTCACGATTATCGTCGCGGTTGCCATTGTTTACATCGTGAGGTCGGACGTTCGTGAATTCGCCGACGAACAGAGCTGTCACTTTGGTCGAGGATAGCACACATCCATTCTCGATTGTTAGTCATTTGGCGAAAAAAAATAAGCAAAAAGAAAAAACAAACAAAAAACGAAAACAAAACGTACTTTCTGGGGACAATTTAGGAATTCAATTTTCACGTCATTCTTTTTTTTTTTATTATTTCTTTTCTTACACAGAAATCTATGTAAATATCGCGCCGAATTTTTTAATCATTCCTTTTCCGAATTTTCCTTTTTTTTGGTCGGATACTGGTCTATGAATTTTTGTCAGTCGACGCAATGCGAAGACTCAGAGCGCAATTCGATCGTTCAACGAAACATAGCAGACTTATTATCGGCCGATGAAAGAACCTCCGTGACGATTGCGCGAAATTCGATTTTCACGATGGACTCCCGCTTGAAAATATTTTTGTAAGCTTTTGTATCTATATGATCCTTCCCCTCCCCCCTCCTCGCCCCTCTGTGTCTCTTCCCTATGATAAACGATAAATTACGCGAGTCGTGTGATGCGCGCGCAGGCGTAGCTGCGATCGAGATCGTCTCGGTGATACGAAGTGCCTAATCATTGTTGCGCGTATGATTAGTGCGAGGGAAAATAAATATTTGCGTAAAGAATTTCGAACCAACCCGTGGATGCCGGTATTTTTTTTTTCATTCTTTTTTTTTAAATAAAATTTGTGTATGTATATTTTTTATATCTGAATCTCGGACACGCTGCGTTCCGAGACTTTGGAATGATAATTGTTATTATTGTTTTTTTTCTGTTTATTACGTATTATTCTGAAATGAAAATTGCATATACCTATATAGATGAATTTTATTTCATGATTGATATTATTTATGATTCGTTGATCGGTGCATTTAGTGTACGGCGATGAAGAACCGTTTTTTTTTCTGTTTTCGTTGAAATATATATACAAAATAATATATACATACAATTTCTACATGAGTGAATTTTTATCATTGAGGTGATGTGACACTTCTTCCTTCGGCCACGTGGGCGCGACGGGGGGGGGGAGTCCATTTGAAAAAAAATAATAAATAGAAATACAATTTACTCGGACATGGTTGTTGCTTGATAGTTGAGAACAGATGTTTCGTCGACTTTGCAGATTTAATTAACGAAGCAGAATCGAAATCGTCGGTGAAATGTCAAATAGAATCTCTGAGTTAATTGAATTACCGTTTGCGTTACCGACCGCAGTGTGTCACATCACTTTGAAGCATTTCGACTGTGCAAAACGATTTTGTGATATGAATTCCGCGATATGTACGACGGATCAAGACTAATTCTCGATTGATGCTAATCCCGAAGCCACGGTAATGCCGAAGTGTGACATTCGAGATGGATATTAAACGAACGTGACGTGTCGATCGAGCTATGAATGCGAGAAATAACGTTGGAATGAAAAAAAATAATTTTTCATTATTTATTAAAATGTTTGAGTTGTTAACGATTCAGTTTTGTGATTACGCTAGTCATTTATCGATGGAAACTATAAGAAAATGTATTTTCTCTTGATCCGGATCGACGTAGAAATCGACGTTACCGACCCCGGTTAACAAGTATGGACCGGTTACGCCGGCGCGAACATTTTCGATAACTCTATGGATAATTAAACTTGTCATGTGATTACCGTTCCACGGGTTTAAACTAACTACATATACGGAAATATTGCATCCGATGTCGAAGGTGATGTGCTACATGTCGTCGGTCTTTTTCGGATTGCTTCAAGTGCGAGAGAGATAGCTGAATCTTTCCAACGTATTATTATCCGTCATTATTAAGCTATCGGATAAAATACGAAAACGGTTGACTGACGTAATTTCCGAGGAAGTCTAACGCCTCTGAATTTCACTGCAAAGATGAATCGTAACTGAGAACGATGGTTTACAGTTTTGTGTTACCGACCGAGCAGTAGCTAATCACCTTAAGGCGATATGCAACCTTTCTCGCTCATTAGCTCTTATAGCGCTATCTCCCTCGCACTCATGGCGGAGGTCGTACCGAGCGATAAAGGTGAGCACATCGCCTTAATGTGCTTTTGTTTATCGAATTAAAATGGAAACTTTTTATTCACACTGATGTACCAATAGTTGTTTATCTTACCGACGTTCTTATCGGAAGAGCGCTTGCCTGTGAACTGAGTATCAAATATCTTGAAACATAAACGGTAGAGTTCATTTTTTTTAAACTTTGTGCTGTAAGTTATCGATGAATTGTGCGATAATCGTATCGAATCTTATGTTATAGTTAATGATATAGATAAATAGACATGTACAGAGGTAGGCCAATCCACAGTAGCTTGCTATATTTCGTTTGTTTCGTCGGTACGCGACGTTGCGACGTCACCCATGGCGTGCAGGTGGCGCTGTATCGCAAATAAAAAAACGTGGTTAGGGATGCACACATGGACGTAATGTTTGCAAAACGCAACAACGCGAGTATCGTTTGAGTTAAAAACAAATGAGCAACATGCCGACGGGTATCACCACGTGTATAACGTGGTCGGTACTGGAATTGAGCGGACTCCTCGAGGACGAGGACACTCGTGTGATTTTTCAACGTGCCAAGAGACACCTCGCTCTGCATCCTTATCACCTGAACGACTTGAGCCGGGCTCTCCGTGAAATTTTGGATTCTAATGTCAATGCTTACGACTCTGAGTAAGTACAAATATTTCACGAATCAAAGACTCTCAACAATAGTCTTTGAATTGATTTTGTTATCTTTTTTTTTTTCCAATTTAGACTAAAGGGCTTCGTTCTTGCTTACAAAAATCCAAAACTCGTGAGTCAGCTCGGCGCTATTCTCCACGACTCTTATTTCATTCACGTGGACATCGAGGCTGACTTTTATCTCTTCAAACCGGAGATCGGCTGTGTTCTCAAGGGTAACCGATCAACGCCTAACCTACGCTGCTAGCTATCGGAAAAAAGTTTTGTGCGTCGTAAGTTTTGTCGATTGTTCCTTTTTCTTATTCAGGAATCGCTAACAAGAAGGCTGCAAATCACATCGGAGTTCTCGTTCACAAAGCCTTCAATGTTTCCATTCCAAAGCCCGACGACTGCGACGAATGGTTTGGCGACTATGTGTTTGTGGGCCAACAGGTTAAATTCACTGTTACGCATTTGGATTTCAAAGGAAAATTGCCGTTCGTCAGGGGCGAGCTGATAGCGGAGTAAGTAGATGATTATTCATTCTGTTATATCGCATAAAGATATTGTTCTCTTAGCAAATATTGCTAAATGCAAAAGAGGTTATGCGTGTGTGTTTTTTTCCAAATTCTTTGTAACAAATGAATCTAGTGCGTTATCAAGTAACGCAATCATTAAGAATAATTGTCGATCGTAACAGAGACGGTTAGATTGGTTTGCTGATCTAAAATGTGGCACATTCCATTTGCCATCGCATGCTCAATTTATATTTCTAACGGTAGAAAGTGGGTTGCGCGACTTAATCCTCATAACCGTAAAATTGACTGCGTTTAATTGAATAATACGAAATTTCAGCGACGCCGCTCACTCGACGTCATACAACGAGAACTTGAACGTAACGAGCGATCAATCGGACACAAAACAGACATTGGCGGTCGAAACCGCATACACGTCGAATCGCAATGGTTCTGCATCAGAATCCAAGAAAAAACGATCGAAGAAGTCATTACCGATCGACGAAAGCAACGACGATACCAGCGACGAAGAGAACAACATCAATGTTTACGACAAAAAATATTGCAAAACCAAAAATGAAAACAACGACGTATCGCCGAACGAGAAGTCAAAAGCAAAACTTTCGAAGAAGAGAAAAATGCTCGATTCGACTGATGAGGAATCGTCCGACGTGGAGCATAGGTTCGAGATGAAATCTGAATCGAGTAACAAGCGGCGACGGGTCAGTAGCGAATCCAGTGGATCGGATGTGGATATCGAACGAAAGAGAAAATCGGAAAGCACACCAAAACGGAAATCCAAGCACAACGGAAGCTTGGATACGAATGTGGAAACGGAGAAATCCCCCGGCACAGAGCCGAATGTCAAACTATCGAAGACAAAAAAATCGGCAATGAATAATTCGATGACGACGAACGAAAGTCCAAATACGAGTCAAAAAACACGAAAATCGATCGATAAAAAGTCAAAACTCGGGTTGTCAGACGTGGAGAAATCGGTAGAGAAAAAACGAACTCAATACGACGAAAGTTCAGACACGAGTGTGGAAACGCGAAAATCCGTTGACAAAAAGTCGTCGATCAAATCACCGAACGTAAAAAAGAATGCAGAGCACAAGCAAACGGAGAATAACGAAAGTTTCATTCCGAGTGAAGAAACAGAGTTACCGGTCGAAAAAAAATCAAAGGTCAAACCCGTGAAATCGAAAAAATCGGCAAATGATGAATCGGTCGACAGAAAGCCCGAGCCCGAATCGTTGAACGCCACGAAATCTCCGAAAAAGAAACGATCGAAGGAACAAGACAGCAGCGCCACAGATGTTTGCACCGATTCACACGAATCGTCTGACAAAAAACCCAAAGTTCCGTCACTGAAAACGGAAAAATCGCCCAAGAAAAAATCTTCGAAACCTAATGGAATTGCCGAACGGTGTTTCGATTCGGAGGAATCGATCGAACGCAAGCCAGAGCCCGAATCGTTGAACGCCACGAAATCTCCGAAAAAGAAACGATCGAAGGAACAGGACAGCAGCGCCACAGACGTTTGCGACGATTCGCACGAATCGTCCGACGCAAAATCCAAAGTTGAGTCACGAAAAACGGAAAAATCGGCGAAGAAGAAATCTTCGAAAACTAATGGAACCGCCAAACGGTGTTCCGATTCCGAGGGATCGATCGAACGAAAACCCACAATCAATAAACAAAAAAAAATCGACAGCATCGCGAATTCGATGGAAAATTCGGAGGAGCGAGATGAAAAATTCGTTCCAAATGCAAACACGGCCGTCAACGATAACGACAACGATAACGTCACGGAAAACGCGATATCTCCGAAAAAACGTTCGAAAAAAAATCGTTCGATCGACACGGATAACGATGAGACGACGGAAATCGAGATTAAATCCGAGAATCGAACGAAAAATAAAAAAACTAAGAAAAAACACATCGAAGACGTTGATGATGAGACGAGCGTGAACGTTGATAGCACGATCGACGTTGATTCGCAAAATTCCGCGACGTTTGAGTTTGTAAAACCGGAAATAAAATCGGAACACAAGAAAAAACGACGCAAGAACGTTGTCGATGATAACGTGACGACAGATGCGAATGAAACATCGACGAGTGAATTCTTCCCACGTAGAATAAAAATGGAACCGGATCCTTCGGACGTCGAGGACACCGCGCCCAAGGAAAAGGTTCCGAAGAAAAAGAAAAAACATAGCTCGACGAAGGATGAGAACGACACGCGAAAACAAAATGCAATCGTCGACGATGATAATTTCCATAACGTCGGAATTAAAGTTGAACCGGACGCTTCGGACGTTGAGGATGTGAAACCGGGTAAAAAGAAATCGAAAAAAAAGAACGTTGAAAAAATTTCGTTCGATAACGTGAAAATAAAGGAGGAGCCAAACGCGTCGGACGTTGAAGATTCAAAACCGCGAAAACGATTGAAAACCGAGCCTCAGGACGATAACTCAAAGATAAAAGGGTCTCCGCGAAAGACGGAAAAAGCGTGACGATAAATTGTCGTTACATCGGTTTTGTGAAAAATTATCGTCGCTAAATCAATTTTTGTTGTTGTTTTTTTTTAAAACAATTTTTTTTTTAATCATAATCTCGACGGTATCGCGTTGCGCAGCAACAGTGAACTACTCGATTATAACGAATCGTTGCAATTATCAACAATACGATAATAATTCATTTCAAACGAAAAAAAAAATTAATAACGAGCCAAAAATTTTTTTTTATCAAATATATAAATTTTAATTGATTCTTTCTTTTTTCTTATTGGCCAATGATATAATTCCGATCGAGAAAAATGATATTCGTTATTTCCGTACGATAATCATTGATTCGAACGAATCGTCACTCTCGCGAAATTGACAATTTTCGAGGGGTAAAGGTGGCGAGATAAAAAAAAATCGGTGAAAGACAAACCGTCGATTATTATTTTTTCTTCGAATGATTGATTATTTTCTTCAAATCAATGGTTTCAATGTTGTTATTTTGTTGTTGTTTCTATTTTTTATCATACAATTTTGGCCTATCTACGATTCCACGGAGTTGTACCTAAACGTCTGTCCGAGGAGAAAAAAAAGCATTAAGGATCAATCGATGAAACAATCAACTATTTGAAAAAAAAACCATTAAGAATAAATGCGCTGTATATAAATCTTTATACCGACGATGGATTAGCTCGTGCTATTCTTGTACAGTAAGGATGATATACATAATAAAATATATATGTATTATATATATATATATATATATATATATATATATATATATATATATATATATATATATGTTTATGTCTTTGTTTGTTCGTTTGTTATTGTTTTAGTTTTTTTTCCAATACTAATGAGCAAACAATAATGTAACACGTTAAATTGCATGACTTGTCGGATTACTTATTGAGAAACCGTTTTTTTTCATTATTTTAACATTTTTTATATATTTTTTTTGTCCAACCCCCCTTCGAATACTCTTCCATCTCTCTTTCACGCAGCCTTAGACCGGTAGCATTTTACTTGTGGATGCTGCGAGAAAAAAAAATAAATATATCTAATCAGCCAAAGCGTCGGAATTTTCAAGACCCGTTCCGAAGACCGTGATTTTGACTCTTGTGACTACAGTCCCCTTACTTTACTCGAGCACTGACTTCACACTCGTAATAATCGCTTCATTTCCGCCCTTGATACACAATATAGGTACTATATTTTGATAGTGACTTTGGGACACGGTTGGGCATCCATTCGATGAAAATGCATTTCAAATACTTTTTCAAACAAATAACTATGATTAATTATCATGCAAGAATCCATATTTTCACATTCCTGTGATAATTATGACTAATTTACGTGAATTATGATTTTACAATGAATCAAAATATATTTAATAAATTCATTATCATTTGGTCGAAAAAAATATTTGAAATACATTTTCATTGAATCGATGACCATCCCCGCTTGGAAAATCGATAAAGGGGCGTTTTACTGTTCACCGTTGCAGTCTTTGACATTTTGACACAATTTGCATCGTACACATTCAACAAATACGCATCGACACAGTCTACATTAACTTAATTCTATGATTTAACATAATTCTATTGTTTTTAGGGTTCCGCGGCTCTAAAGGGAAACAAAAAAACGGGAACCCCCGTAAGATCCCTCGCGCGTCTGTCCGTCCGTCACAGCCGATTTTCTCAGATAACCATGCGACTTAGAAACTTGAAATTTGCCACAGTATTACATTTCATAAAACCCCAATATTTTGCACTAGTTAACACCTTAAAATATTCGTATAAGAATCAGAGAGAGAGAGAGAAAAACGTAGGTAGTCGAAAATTTTGTCTTTGAATTTTATATATCACAATAGGTATCGATAAGGATGGGCTTGTTATGGTGATTACCAAAATATATATGTTTTTTATTATAATTTTAAATAGCATATTCGAAAAATATGCAAAAATAGAGCATTCGCCCTATTTTATTATACCCTTCCTTATTTGCAAAACTAATGGACCTAAAGTTAGAAAAAAAATCCAGGGAATACAACGCCTCATTTGGAGCTTACCGAAATTTTGCAACGAAAGTCCGAGGTTTTGTAAATTTTTAAAAATTAATTCAACAAACTTATCATTCTATTTGCGATCGACTGCGATATTTCGATGAAAAATGTCTGGTAGGTGGTCCATTTGTGATGTGCGGTGCGGCAGGAGAGAAAAAAATATATGGTACGGAACTCTCTGCGTTCGAGTCGAACTCGCACTTGATCAACTTTTTTTTTCTTCTTTACAATTTTTTTATGTAATAAATATGATAATGCAGCGTTTGCATTTTTTTTTCATTAGTTTTCATATCAGCGAAATGAGCCATTTTTGTCGTCTTGTATCTTTTGCCCATTTCCACGATTATCATTGAAACATAATTAGGCACATACATTCGTGTCTCGAAATTGATTGATTCACAGTGATGCTTGTGTAAATGATACAAAAACATTATTCGATTTGCATTATTTACACAAGATTTTTCGACCAATTTTCGAATAATCGACCAATCGTAATGCAGATACAATTTGAGGGGGTTTTCTCATGTTCATACCCATTTTTGGAGGTGATTTTTTAGAAAAACGGTTAAACGTACAGTTTTAGTATTTCGTACGTCAATTTTTTTATATGTTATACTAATGTGGTTATCGTTCGAATCCCCATTTCTTTTTCCATTGCATCATAATTACTTTTTTCCCGAACCACGAGGAGTGAAAATTTTATTGTGAAAATCAGAGTTCTACTCTTTGAAGCGCCGCCATTTCTTAAATTCTTTCCTACAATTTTTCATTGGAAGGCCGAACGATAACCACATTCGTGAAGAATAGAATAAAAAAAGAAAAAGTTTGTTACCGATGACAAGGCCGGTCGCAATGTCAACGCCCGTCGATAAAGAAGTTTCGCGTCATGACATGCGCAGAATCAAATATCTTGTACAACTTCGAATTAAATGGTTTGGAAAAAAATAAAGATATTCCTTCGTACATGTACGAATATAACTGTCAATTACGAAGACTGTACATTCAACCGTTTTTCTAAATTTAATTAAAAAAAAAACACCTTAAAAATGGTGATTGAACATGAGAACACTCTCTTAAAAAAAATGTATATGCGTGATCGTGAGGTGCAACAGAAACAGGGTAGAAATGTCGAGGTGATGTCCGAGGGATGTTATGGGAGTGGCCAGGGCAAACCGGAAAAGTCGACCGGTCCTCCGAGACCGGCGTCAGCCTCAAGAAGACTCATTATCACGGCCATTGCAGCTTCGTCGCTGTTCTCCGTCGGTATCAGGCTTCTCGTCTCGTTCGAATCCGTACTGCCGATTATCTCCATAATGTCCTCGTCCGATTGGGTTCCTATAACGAACATGAACGTTACAATTTTTTCCATGGGAATTCGATGAATTCACGTGGGACAGGGTTGTGCGATCGATTAAAACAATGCCACGAAACTGCAAAATCTTCAACAGCCGTCGACCGTTCACATATTTCGTCCCAAAGTTCAATCCTGACCGAGAACAATGCATTACAGTTTTTTGTTACCGGCCGAGCAGTAGCACATTACCTCTGAGGAAGATTATAAAAATGGAAGGAAAAACATTTTTTTTTAACGAAACTTTCGTTGTCGATTTGACGATAATTATAATTTTCCTCAAGATTGTTTTTTTAAATTATCATTTTCTCAACTCTCATTGATCCTCAATTTTACAATATACCTTTTAATTCGCAAATGTCACCTTTCAATTCGCAATTATGCAAGAGCGACGGAATAAAATGCATTCCAATACATTTGCATACAACACATACATTTTCGTAACTTTGTTAACTACGTCTATATGCTACAATTATCATGATCTCGAAATTTTTTTTATCACCTGTATATTCGATTATCACATATGTGGGCGACCTACCTCAAGGATCAACACAGAGTCATGAAGGAAATTCGAAGGATTCTCGCAAGCAACCCCGAATCGCATAACACCGATTTTATCCGCTGTTAGACACCAAATAGACCGAATCATGCATTTGAACAACCATCGAACAGCATAATAATAATAATAATAATAATAATAATAATAATAATAATAATAATAATAAATAATCATAAATAATAAATAATAATAATAATAAATAAATAAATAAATAAAATATGGGACATTCCAACCGAAACAGTGAAGTCCTTTTCCTGACGTTGCCAGATCATTGGATGATGTTTTTTTGCTTTGTTTCGACTTCAGAGGGAACCTAATTTTTTTTTCAAAATTTTTCTACTACTTCTAAGGGTGGCGCAAGGATCGGTTTTGTGTAAGTAAGAGAAAGGGTTTTGGGAAAAATACTTTTGGAGTTGAAATGAAGCCACGAAAAAAAAATATGCGATGATTTGATAACTTGGGTGAAATGACCCCACGGTTTCACTCAGAATGTCCCATAGATATAAGAAAATCGAGTATTGTTTTTTCGTACTCGTGCTCCTGGTGTCGAGCGAGTAGGCCGGGAAATTGGTAAAAAGCGCGGGTAAAAAGCTGTACGGCAGCCCAAGATTTTTGTAATGGTGAAAAATTGTAACATTGACCTTGTTCACTTGCGATGTTACTGGGCTGAACGTTGTTCCTCATCTGGTTGTAATTCGAGGGTTGATGACTCGCCCCGACATTCTCACTGCCAACATCCCCGGTTTGAAGAATATTGCAAGGATTGTCCGGAGGCATCGGAGTTTTTATCGGAAACTGTGAAAATTTTTTGGAAACATAGTTATAAATGCAATTACGAATGTCGTTTGTCACATCGATTTTAATTCGTGGTGGATTAATCGGTCGTGCGAGTCGGTTGAAAATTTTTAAGAATGTTCCATTGAATTATAGGAATAATCATCTTCATTATTACTTTTCATGAAATATTCGATTTTGTACGTTAATTTGGGATCCGCCGAGAAATACCACTTGTCTGCAATTAATTGAAATGAAAAAAAAAATTCGGTGAATTCGATTTTTGACAAACGAACCTTCGACGAGGCTCGAAAAACCATCTGGGTCACCTGGGTGCCGAAACCAACCGGATTTGGATTCGGATTTGGACTGCCGATCGAGGAAGGACCCACGCTTTGTCGTTGATTCTGATTCAAAACTTCTTCGGCTATTCTTCGACCGGTTTTGCTCATCTCGACGTGACTCGAGATGATTTTTTCCAATCCATCTTGTCCTGATTGCAACGAATTGCGGGCGAATAATTGAAAAATGAAACGAATAAATGAATAATTCGATAAAAAATGAATATTATTCTACATCTTCGAAATTTTTCATTTACCGGAAAAATAAATTGCAACGGAGAATAAAAAGATATTTCTACATTTATAATCAAACCCAAAATCGAATTCGTGAAACCTCTAAATGTAGTCCAATAAGGTTTAAATTTTGACGAACGTCTCTCGATAGCATACTTCAAATGTAGGAGTCTCCATATGCATAAAAAAATCTTGCCTTTCTTAACGCACCCAAATATATTATTATTATTCTTATTATTATTATTTTTTCAAGGAATCTAATTGTTCTCACTTTGCGTAAAATAATTGCAATGGTCTCGAGCGCTGGAACTTCCGGGACGATCGAGGTTCATCTCCCCTCGCTTGCTATCACAACTAAAAACCAAACGCTGTTAGTACAAAAATAATGATAATTATAATATTGTTTATTATTCAAAATTTTCGTTTTGGGAATAATCAACGACAACTCACTAGACTGAAACATTTTTCGAAATGAGATAATCGATTTCTTTGGTCCAAGGATTTCTGAAGGACCACCACTCGGACTGCAAATTCACGAAATAATCGTTCTTCGTCCTGAACCTGTATATCTGCAGACACGCGCTACGTCATGAGATTATTTGCCCAGTCGATCGATCATCGACCAATCGTAATGCAGATACAATTTAAGGGGGTCTTCTCATGTGTTGTCCATTTTCGAGGTGATTTTTTGGGAATTGAAATTAGAAAAACGGTTAAACATACAGTGTTAGTACTTTACAGTTACATTGATACATGTTTGTAACATCAATTCATACACCGATTCCCAAAAAATTACCTCAAGATGGATAACACATGAGAACACCCCAATAAAATTGAGAAAAAAAATTAATTTGGCAAATTCCAATTTCTTTCGCGATATTACCCGAGTAGTTATATTATCGGCTGATTGTAGCGCGGCTTTGTGAGATTTCGCGAGATGTCGAATGTCGTCGTGATGATAATACTCGTACATGCTCGTGCCCACGAGTTCCTGGGGCAGAAAACCCAACACCAGAGTGGCTCTGAGAACAATTGAAAGAAAAAAAAACGATATGAGAATTTTTTGTCTTCATTCAATTTCGACATAATAAAGTAACATTTGAAAAATATTCCACGAAATTTTCATGAATTTTTAATGAAGAGATGAGCCATTGACACCGAATCTCCACGGACATCTAAAAAAAAGTTTCATTGCGGTGCTGAAATTATCTGAAATCAAAAAACCCAAATGATTTTATTAGTTGATAAGTTTCTGCATTGACAAATTGATTCTTCAATTTTTTACAGCACTTAGAAGTCGAAATACTGATTTTTCATCAAATTTTTTTTCAATATTTCGACTTCTAAGCGCTGTAAAAAATTGAAAAATCAATTTTTGCAAAAAATCGACGTTGTTACCTGCAAAAACTTATTAACTAATAGAATCATTTTGGTTTTTTGATTTCGGATAATTCGGTGATGAGTTATGAGGGGCACCGGAATGAAACTTTTTTTTTAGATTTCCGCGGAGATTCGCTGTCAATTACTTACTTATTCATAGAAATTAATAAAAATTTCCTAGAATATCCTTCAAACGTTACTTTATTATGTACTAATCATAGGAATGAATATATATTAACTGTGTCGTCGAAAAAAATTATCGAAAAATATGATTTTTTTTTGTATCGAATTAACCCTACTCCCCCCTTAATTGATTCATAAAACAATAAAAAATTTAATCAATTCCCGCTTAACGCTCAATAAATTTAGAGCAAATCTTATTCAAGCTGTAAATTTCAGTTTCAATAAATTTGGAACAAATCTTATTCAAGCTGTAAATTTTAAGGTGTTAATTATTCAAGCTGTAAATTTCAGCTAAAAATCACAGAAGCGAATTTTTCTCATTTTCCACGTTTGACAATGCTAATATCAGTCGTCGACCCATTGAATCCCCCCTAAGATTTTTTTTGCCCAATACCCCTGGAAAACTCGGCATTTCGTGCCTGCGATGAAATGTATTTTTTTCCGCCCGTTGTTACGCTTCATCACAAGCATGAAATTAGCGTTTTCAAGGGGAGAGGGGTGGACAAAAAATGGGGTGTGCATTATGGGCGGAGGACAGTTTTGATTCACGATATACTATTTTTTTTCTCTGTTTTACAAATAACAAGCCTTTGGTCGACGAAGAGAAATTTCCCGTCCATGGCGTGTCGGGAAACGAATTCGATGGGATCGACTCGGGGAGCCGACGGAGCCGGTTGCAAAGCCGGTATCACGGGTTGAATTCGACCGACCGCGACGAGACAAGAAATATTGCAGCCATCACCGTCGCTCTCGGGTTCACCGGATTCCTCGTCCGTTTCCATTTTTGCGGGTAACCAAGATTTCAAATAACCGGTGCAATGTACGACACAATATTTTCCATCTGTAAATTCATGATCGAGAGTCCGATAATTACGGTTTCGACATTTTCGTACGGTCGATGGAAACTTTTAATTGTGGATAAACACAGTGATCGATCAAACATCGAAATTATTTTAAATTATTTTTAAAAATAATTATTTTTTTTATTTAATTCATTTCTTAATTTAAATTATTTTAAAAAAGAATTATTTTTTACACAGTTTATCATTTGCTTCGAACTTTATTGTGTGTTTATCATTTCGTTGAGATTTGTCTCGATAGACTTTTTATTAAATTGATTTTTTCATTGCTTCAAAGACGAGAAGTTTTCTTTTCCTTACCGGAGTGAGAGAATTTCCCACCTTACCGATTTTTTTGGATCGACAATATTGTATCAATCGTTTCGAATATTGTCGATTATGGTTGCAATGGTCATTCTTCATGAATCAAGTGTCACAAAAATAAACAAAGAAGAGAGAGATGCATATAAGTATGAATTTAAGAAAGCTCTAATCAAAACATTGGTGAGGTAGGAATTTTTTCACTCGGACTAGGAGAATATAAAATAACGAATATATGCAATGTGAAAAATAATCAATGAACTTCAGAGACAAAGTGTAACGACAAATAGCTGAATTATAATTTTTTCTCTTTAACTAATCTAAACATGTTGTTTCGCGAAATCAAACGCAAGGGAAAAAAAAATGAAAAAAAATATATATATATATATATGAACCAGTTTGTCGACTTACCAATATTTTGCTGTTTTTTTCTTCTGAGCCCCGTCGAAGTATCAGCTTCTTCCTTGTCCTGAGCTTTCGTGCCGCATTCAGATACGACGACTTTGCGCTTCATTCGACAGAAAAAGGACCTCCTCGCTCCTGGACACAGCCTCGAGACTCCTTGGGGAACGTCCGTTTTCACTGGTAGCATCGCTGAAAGCCCCGATTTTTCATCATGATGATTCAAAATTGTATTTATTTATTTATTTATTTATTTATTTATTTATTTATTTATTTATTTATTTATTTATTTATTTATTTATTTATTTATTTATTTATTTATTTATTTATTTATTTATTTATTTATTTATTTATTTATTTATTTATTTATTTATTTATTTATTTATTTATTTATTTATTTATTTATTTATTTATTTATTTATTTATTTATTTATTTATCTATTTATTTATTCATTTATCTATTCCTTCATTCATTCATTCAAAATTTGAATAACATTTTTTATATAATAATAAATGAGAAACATCGAATTAGCTTTCACAAAAATTAACTAAAATTTCTCGATCACATTATACGAGATAAACATACGTAGGCCGTATATCCGACAGCACGGATCACCCTCGAACGTTATCCAATTGCAATTTCGGGTTACGTAATGCCAGAGAGGAGCAGCAGATAATAGTCGTTGATCGTCAATACATATGTGCAAGTTACACAACCACGTGACTGATACAACGACGTCAGTGGATTAGTGCGACGATATGCATCAGCTGTATAATTCGGAAAATCGTCGAAGCGATCCGTCAATTATCCCTTTTGTGAGATGCAATTGCAGATGCAGTTGTTTAATTTCACATGAAGTGCATGGGTTTGACGAGTTGTCCGATGGATTTATCGATAAACGTGATCACAACAGCAAATATGATTGTCCGTTTTTTTTATAAAGAATTTACGCGATAGAGCGATTCAATGCGATAAAGGGTTAATCAGACCGAACCGAATAATTCGTTCAGAATTTTTTTCAAGAACGCAGAAGGTGAGAGAGAGAGCGAGCTTTTATAGAACTTTAAGGGGGCATCTCCATTAGGGTGGTCCTTAATGGGGGTGTTGACGAATTTCGACAAGTGCACCCCCCAAATAGGTTTGAAATAAATAAATAAAAATATGTGCGAAACCCCAGCACTGTAGTCCAATGAAAAGACGTGCCTGTAAGCTCGTTTTGTTTCCCATTTGAATAACATGGGCTTTTCAGACTAATCTAGTAATTATTTTTTCGACTTGTCAAAATCACGAAAAATAAAAATATATAGATCAAAAACTGATATTGCTAAAAAATTCTACGTACCTACTAGCTAATTTTATACAGAACTAAAAAAAATTGTTTTTCGTTCCAGGGAAAAAATTGAAGGTTGACTTTTCGAATACGTGATTTTTTTTTCACGTATCGTACAATGGTGGAAGCTTCTGCAACGAAATTGTCGCATTTGACTCGATTACTCACTCTTTGCGTCGATCAATCTCTCGCGGGGATTCAGATCCGAGGACGAAAGTTGCTCCTTGACTTTGGCAACGTCTTTCGGATGAAGAATGTCAAACCAGCTCTGTCCCAATAGTTCCCCCTGCGGGCCAACGGTTTGCAAATGAATGTTGGATTTCACGTTTTTAAGTCGCATGGAGATGGAATTGAGGATAACCCAAAAACAATGAGTCACAAGGTTTCAACATACGTTTGCCGAAATAATGGTATTGTTTGGAGTACTGCAATTTTATTCATTTCAATTATTCTCTTCGAAATGGATCGTAGTTTGAAATTTTTATTTATCTTAACAATCGACAAACGTCGGCTGTTTGGCCTGTGCAAAAATGTTATGACAGTCGCTATGTTCGACAATGACGAGACAATTTCAATATTTTTCCGTCGGTGAAGATTGGATCCATTAATATCGACAAAGTATATTTGGTTACAAAAAAAAAAAATTACAACAGCATTTCGTTCAATATTGACATTCAATATTACATCACACATCACGATACTATTTTATTAATTCGATAATTCATAAACATTCATATAATATGATTTTGAAAATGAATACTTTGATGAAATTTCATTGTTAATCCAAATAGCAATAATATGGTGCTTCGGATAATTTTTCCACGTACATAAATCAACGAAACATACTCAATGGTTTTTTTTACTGTGAAAATTCAATGAATAAATAAATAAATACCTACACAAACAAAATTACGATAGTTACAAACAAATTGAATTTGAATTTTTCGCCATTAAATCTAATTTATATTGTCCACTGTAACGCTAATTTTATTCACGAATCGATTAGGTTTATCGTATAATTCTCACCTGAGTGTAGTTTAAGGTCTTTGAGACAGATTCCGAGACGTACAGTATTCTGCCACGATCGCATCCAACGGCGAACACAAAACCGTCGGCTACCTGAAAATTTACCGGAAGAATAAAAATGAGTTAAAGTGATGTGCCACATAGGCGGGCCGTCACGAGTGCGAGAAAGATATCGCTATCGACGCTCGCTGCGGTGCGAGAGAGAACGCACGAAATAATGTTGCGCACATGATTTTAATTACATGAACATGTGAGACTTTTGGGTTGTGAACAACGACAGAACAAGTTGGAATAACAGCTATCGAACTTCAGTTTTCATAAAAAGTACAATTATTGTTATAAAGATGTGACAAGCCACGACTCGATCGTTGTGTTGCATTATCGTTCGAAGTGTTTGTAGCGTGGAATCGATCTTAGAACGCTCGCGCGAGAGCGATTGTAACCCAAAATTTTCCATTACCGGGTTAATTACCATTACGTAATTTCACAAGCATTGCGTATATATTTGACGAAACAGTAACAACGGTGAGATACGATCTTAAGGGGTCTAACCTAATTAGAATTTAAAAAAAATCAATTTTTTCAAAGTCTAACACTATACACATCAATATCAATAATTTAAACCCATAAAAAAAATTCGTGGAAATAGCCGTTTAAAAAAAAAAATACAACTCAACCGTTAAAATTGTTTTTGTGTGTGGTTTGGAAATTAATTGAGAATATCAAAGGTCCGTGGGTTTAACGAGTGAGATGAACATCTGGGGAAACAGTTTGTGACGTATGAGTGAGGCAATGAGAAGGTGAGTGGCCGTGTGTTTGGCGCCAAAGGCTAGTGTGCGTGACTATCGCGTGCTTGTATGAAAATCTCGTGTGGGCTTCGTCGAGGGGTGGGAATGGGGTGAGGATTCGAAGGACTGGAGAGGAAGGAAGCTTGCGAGGGGGTTACTCTCGGGGGTTATGCAATCGGACAACTTTAAGGTGGTTAGAGGGTAAGAAAACCTGGAAGAAAGAGAGAGTGTGTGTGTGTGTGTGTTAGAGAAAGAGGGAGAGAGAGAGAGAGAGAGAGAGAGAGAGAGAGGGGGCGGGGAATGTTCACAGAAGTCCTACAATTTTCAACAATATGTGCGAGCTCGTGTGTGTGTGTGTGTGTGGCATTATTCTTGTGAAGTTTGCGTGTGTGAATTTGTCGGGCTCGTGAAACCTCGAGGACAAGGTTATTCCCAGGCATTTACCCCTTGAACGCAATTACGATTGAACAACTTCGATGAATCGTCGATATCTCGACTGTCACGAAAATAAATACAAAAAAAAATCGTCATCAACGATCGATCGTCCAAAAATAATTTTCACACGATTATCATCGTCGAATGAAATGAAACGATGAAAAATGTAATTTGCGATGAATGATTGATTAATTTGCACGAGAAAATTTAACGAATTCGTGTACTCAACAATGGATTTATGTCAATAATTGTCGGACTGTGAAACAACATCATTTCATGTATTTCAATGGACCAAAATAAAAATACAAATAAAACAAATATCAAAAGTCTGATGTGGCGTTGGAGAGTTTTTTTTGTTATTTATAAATTTTTTTTTGAGTAATATCTTACTTGGAGAATGAGAGTCTTGAGTTCCTCGTCATTGAGGAAGCTTCGTTTGTAATGGCTTTCGGTGTACGAGGGTACCGTCCCGAGAATCGTTTTGAGATGTTGAACGGACATTTTCAAAACCGTAAGCTTGTCCAATTTTCTCGACATTGCGTTGCACATGGGCACCATAGACGATAACTCGGTTATGTAAGTGTTCATCTTGTCTCGTCGTCGTTTTTCAATTTCGCTGTGATTTTGTCTGTGAAGAAAATAAATGAAAAAAAAATTGAATAAAATAAAATTGTTTGTCGATAAGATTCTTTCTCACTCCGGGTTTTTTTTTTTTTTTTTTTTTTTTCCAATGTTTAGACCGGAATTTGTGGATATAAGGATGAACGTCGATGGACGACGTCACCACGAGCCAGGGGAAGCCAAAGCGCGGCTCTGTGTCAAGGTGGGTCAAGGCAAACGAGAGTCCCCTTCAAACTCAATAATTCTTCGTGAATCAACAAAATTACTCGGTCATTGGAATCCACGAGCGCGAAGCAATGGAATTATCATTTATTCATGTATTTATTTTATTTTAATTTATAATTTTATTACAATTTTACAATAATCCTAAATTTAGTTAAACTTTTTCGATTGCAATGAAACTTACTTTTTGTCGACGTTCAAACGAACGGATTTGTAATCATCCCCTTCCATGTCTCCCGGTATGTCACTGTCATCGCTGTCGAATAATTTTCATCCATTTAGCAATTATTCATTTAAACACTTGTCGCTCGTCGATCAAGGTAATCACAATGTTTAACAATTTTTCCAGTTTTTATGTTCCTAGTCTCTGGGCATCGGAGCAAAGAGGGGCGGGGAGGGAGGGGCAACTTAATCGAAAACGCTCTTTTCAAGTATGCGAATGTCAGTGAGTTGTGAATTCCCCAAAAGTAATATAAAATAAAAACAAAATATAGGTGATAAAATGATAACAAAATAAAAATAACACAAAAATAAAATTAATACAATAGTTCCCCGAATGCAAACCTTCGGAGATTAATGATAATTAAAAAAAAACAATCGTTTCATTTTTAATATAAAAAATTTCGTATTTGTGAAACGATTATTTTTTTTTTTTTTTCATTCAATAGTCCTGCATTTTTATGTTATTTAATGAAAATTAAATTAAATGAAATGGAATGTTTTTGTTCTGAAGAATTTCTTCAGACTTGAATGAATAAAATAAAATACAAATGAAAACTTGGTATTTTTTCAGTTTGAAGTTCAACCGTGCGGTGATTTAGTAAGTTTCGATTTCTTCCCGTGTCCCAATGTCTTCGAACGCGACAAACGTGTTTAACCCTTTGACGCTTTGAACTTGAGCCAAAAGGAAGCTGCGGGACTTCTGTGTAGCCTTGCCGGGCTTCTCTTGGTCGACTAACTTGGCGTGACCTCCCTTTGGGAAGGGCGGGGGGGACTTCGCGTTAACCCCCACACCCCTCCCCCTCCCCCCGCGCCCTATCGCATCATAATTATCAACCGCGTTCGACGCAAATATTCCGCAAGTGGATTAATCGCTCGATCAAACGCGCTTGGACGTCGTGGACGCGAGTGTGTTTGCGAATCCGTGGAAAATCCGTCGAATCGCCAAGTGGAAAATCTCGAGGGAAACTTCGAGGATCTTGAATATCGTACGTTCCGGTCATGATGTTTGATCCTCGATGGATTTCCCGCGAGATTCTTATTGGCAATTAACCGACAAAAGGTTTGGGGATCGACGAAGTCGGTGAGACTTGGATAATCGTCGTTAAGGGGGCTGAGTCATCCAAAAGATTGGAAAACAATATATAATTTTTTTTTTCATGACATGATCGATCCAAATTAAAAATCGATTTTACCCTTATGAAATACATGAACTCAGCTGTCATTTCAAATTTTTTCATAGACATATGAAGCATCTGAACGCTGTAAGATTTATCACAAAATTTTTCATTTGTCGTAGCTTTTGGCCCAGACAACTCAACGGATTTTCAATTCTGACGTCTCATTTTCTTCGCAACAGACTACATTTTTAAATGAGTGTGGAAATTTGGGGCTGCGAGATGAAATGAATTTATGGTAACCTATTATTCAACTGTTTATCCGAAAAATTTCGAAAAACTTGTTTCTTTTATTCACTATAAAGGTTGCCATAATGTCCAGAGAGCGTGGAAAACAAAAACCCCACACACATCTGAGAATGAGCTCTGTTACGAAGACAATGAGACGTCAGAATTGAGAATCCGTTGAGTCGTGTGGTCCAGAAGCTACGACGAGTGAAAAATTTAGTGATAAATCTGACAGCGCTCAGATGCTTTATATGGCTATGAAAAAATTTGAAATTATAACTGACTATAGGTATTTCATAACCGTAAAATCGATTTCAAATTTGGATTCATCGTGTCACAAAAAAAAAATGTCTCTTCCAATTTTTTAGGTAACTCAGCCTCCCTTAACACAAAATCACAATAAAATTAGCAATGAAAACAAAAAACTGGTTGTACTCACTGGCCGGACATTTTTCGTTTACGCGGAACAGTCGAATGATCATCGGATTGCTGTTCGGGTGGATTTCTGTAGTTCCATGTGGCTTCCGGTCCCGAACGTCGATCATGATAATCATGACGATGACGATTTTGCATGTTATACCGATCACCGGATGCAGTTTCCCGTTCGATCGACATTGACATTTCGGTTTCCGTAGGCTGAACCATAACGGGTTCCTGGATTTCACCGCGAGATCCGTCTCCGTTGACACCGATTTCGTCGATTTTGTTGTTTCTTCGCTTTCGCGATTTTTCGTTGACGTCGGCAACGCCGATGCAACTGTCATCGCCGATGTTAAGGGGTGTGCAAGCGTCCGAAAAATTATTGTCCAATGACAAAACGTTCTTCGTTCGGGTTTCCGAGGCGTTCGATACCGATGGCACGGCCGTTGGGAACGTTGCGATCGGTGACGATCCCAACGAGCCGAATTGTCCGACGACGCTCGAGCACTCGCCCGAATTTCCATAATGCACCGGAGCGAGCGAACTGCGGTCAAATAATTGATGATTATTCAATTAAATCAGTTCGACTGTGATTGGAATCTGTTGACGTTTTAATTTTTTTTTTTTCAGTATCACAATTGATGTTTTGTGAATGTAATTAATTAGAGAGAGAATAAGATTTATTGAAGAGAGAGAATGAGATTTTTTTATTTTATTTCTCAATTGATTTTTTTTAAATGGAATTTATTAGAGGGAGAGAGAGAAAGAGAGAGTGAGAAAGAGAGAGAGAGAGAGCAATATTTATGGTCAAAGCGATAAATCGGTTCAATCATAATTGACACTGTTGTATTATTATTTTTTTTTAATTTGATAATTGATTTCTTCCCAATCGATTGTTTTGAAATAAAATTTATTATTAGTTTCGTACGATTTTTCGTGGTGGCTACGATTTATTTATCGTGAAAAAAGGGATAATCGAAGAATGATCTACGTACGTTTGGGCCGGCCTTGGTTGTCCTCCGTGCAAAGTCGGCAATCTATGAGTAAAATAAAATATAATGTCGCAAAATTGGACATCGAGACGTCGCCTAAGCACAAGCATGACAGTATGACAGTTTTCTCGATCGAAATTATATTTAAATATACGATCATATACACAAATTATTTTTATTTAGATTTACTTTCTATTGAAAAAAAAATAAGAATGTTCGACTTTCTGCAGTTTCTGTAAGAAATTGCGATTCCACTAAAAAACCTATCGAATTCTCGCCTTAGAAGGAAAAAAGAGTTAAAAAGTTCACCAACTTCGTTTGAGGACCAACCCAGACAAAAATATTCCAATATTATGTACGAAAAAATATAAACTAGACGCAACAAGAAAAGAATACGAAAAACATGGTAAATATTTCTACGATTTTTGGAAGGCTGTGACTTTGCGGAAACTTGTTGTAGAACTATGATGAAGAAAGCAAATTGAAGCTTCGAGCTTCTAGTCTCGAGATCGCGAATTCGAATATTTTTATCATTGACCGTTTTTGAGTAATCATACAACATCAAAGAAAAAATTATTTTCGAAATTCTTGCTCGTCTTTCAAAAAGTCCACAGGACTGAAAGCTCTTTCAGATCGATTCTTTCTCTTCAATTCTAGTGGTTCAAGCGACGATTTGTCGCAGAGTTATCGGCTGTCAAAGCGAAAAAGACACTTTTGACTTTGATGACTCATAACTCAGGTACTCAGGTACAATAATCGTACAGAACATTAAACCATGGTTCCGAAAACTTTAAAATATTTTCCATCAAATGCTTTCAATGTTTTTCAATAAAACTTTTTTTTTCGAATGCTAGAAAATTGGTACAAAAAATTTGAAAAACTGCGTTATCAGGACTTCTCGGTTGACTTGGGATTACTCTGAATATTACGGATAGACGAAGGATACTTTCGGTTTGTTATTTTCAACCTCGAAGTAACACGAAGAAAGAAAGAAAATGAAAAAAAAAAAAACTTCAAAAAAACTTTTTAAAAAACTTTAAAAACTCTTACTCTTGAGCGGCCCAGGACAAGTTGTAATAAGTTCGTTGTTGTTCGATTTCGGAATTTCGTTGATCCTGATTGCCGGGATAGAGATGAGCGCTCGTGTCCGAGGTCGTGACCCATTGGGTCTGGTTCTGATGTTCCTGATGTAGACGTTCGAAAATCGTCGTCGAATAAAAATCTTCATTTTCTTGAATCGGTTGAAACAATTGTTCGTAATTGGTTTCCAGTTCCGGATTTCGCGTGACCGTCGTGTCACGACTGGGTTCACCGCGACGTTGCAGAAACTCATCGAAATCGATCATTTGATCATTTTCTTGGTGCTGCTGATAGCCCGAACGATCGCGCGTCCTACGAGCATCCCGTTCACGATCGTTTCCCGACGATTCCACGGACATTCGGTTGACATCGCGATCGTACGTATGTTCGTTCGAACGGTCATGAGGATCACGCGGATTCACGCCGGATTCTTCATCAACGAGCATCGGATCTTCGTCAACGACATCACCACTGCTCGGCAGTGATGAGGTTCCGCCCTGGCTCGCAGAGGCAGCGAGACTCTGAGGTTCCACTGTCAAATTATTGATGTTCCAGTATGTTACAGAAATTCGTAAAAAAAATGAGTTAAGGTCTCATTGGACGGATCATCGGGCAAAAAGTTAGTCGCAAAATAGGTGAATCGTGGATTTAATAATCTAGACCATGTCGTAACATGTTTAACCCTTCAAATAGCTAAACTAATGATGAATCAACACTTGGCAATGTTTTTCAAAACATGTTCCACTTCTGATGATAATTCAAGTCAAATTCGACGATTTTGGCACGTGCTTGAGTGCGTTTTTGTCGGTGTCTGTACACACTTGTTTCAACCGTTTCAATGGTAATAATTCATGAAAAGACGATATTCCTCATTACTTCAGTTAATGTTTCCAAAACTGCGTAGTCGATTCGTTTGAAACTTAGCGTTATCAATCACTTTGATCCTAAATCTTGATGATATAATATTTTTTAATATTTACTGACATTTCGTTCCCATTCATTGTGCAACCATCAACGTCTGGAGAAACTGTTTTTCCCATGAGCTATCGTGTTAAATGCCAGTAAATTCATGAATTTATAACTACTAAATGATTTAATGAGAAAATGGAAAATATTTTATGTATTATTGTTTCAACAAGAACTATAATTCCTCAAATTCTAAAGAATTTCTGACATTTTTCGATATCCATCCAGTAATACCTTAACATTTTTTTCAAAAAAATATTTACGAATTTTTGTTATCTAATTCAATTCAAATTTTTTGCGTCTAGTGTGAAATGAAAAGGGGAAAAAAATACGAAAATTACGAGTAGGGATTGATAATTGAATGAAGCGGCGAATTTTTTTTGTTGTCTTCTTTATCTTACGATGATTAAAAAAAAAATTATAAAATCATTTTTCGGCAAAGTGAAAAATTAAATTCTATTGATATATTATAAAAAATAAATAAAAAATAAATAAAAAATAAATAAAAATCAATAAAAATCAATAAAAAATAAATACAAAAAAATAAATAAAAAACAAGGATTTTACCAGAGAGCGAGTACATCCGCGTCGATGTGTGCAATATAGCTGCATTCTCGAGTACACGTGGGGAGGCCCTCCGCCTTCCGCCTCCTCCGCAAAGGACGCCGATATCTTTCGCGTATCGTTTTCGCGTTTTCGCGCCGACGGCTCGCGGACGTGGCAACGTTTCCCGCACCGGAAAATTGTAAAAATCGTTGTGAAAAAATCCACGAAATGGCCGATAATCCGATAAATCCAAAAATTTTCCAACCGCACGAACGTTTTACGTTATCGCGATCGCGTTTTTCATTATTCGCGATCGACGATTTCGTCGCAATGGCGTAACGCAACAATCCGAAAAATTGCCAACGTCGTCGATGATGAATTTTGTAATTCACGATGCACGTCGGACAATGTTTTACCGGTCCGCGTCGACGTTTCGCTTTGATTCCATGGGGATATCGATGCTTGCCGCACGAGTCCGGATGAGGCTTCGACAATCCGTTCCGTCGCTTGCGCTTCGGCAATCCCACAGGACGTCGACCGCGCGTCGTCGCGATACCGATCGACGATCTTCCCCCCCGATTCGCGATCGTCTCACCAAAATCGTACAAACCGTTTCTCGCTGGATCGTAAAAATTCACATTTTTCAAATCTTGGGACACGATTTTCGCGCGCGAAAGATTTTTCGTCGTACGCGAGATTCGAGAAACTGATTCTCCGTGATTGCCGAGATTTTCCGATTTTTCGGGATTCGTGAATTTTATCGATAACACGAGAAGAAATAAGATCAATACACGGTTTGACAATATCACCGAACGATCCGTACCGACGACGTAAAAATTTCAACACACGTTCGATATGACTTTTTTTTTGTTGTATTTTTTAGAATTATTCTTTTCGGCTTTAGATTTTTTTCAAAAATATTTTTGTTATTTGTTTGGTCGTGTTCAGTCTTTGATCGATGCACTATGAGCACTTTTGCAGATCGGATAGTTCGATTGGTTACATCAATGTTTTACGGTTGTTACAAATTAATAAACGGTGATTGTTTGTTCGTTTTTTTATCTTCAGAAATTTTCTTGTTCTTTTTAATTCGCAGAGAGGATAAATGTATTTTTGTTAATCACACAAGCAGATGGATCGGTTGATAAAATCGATGACTTTTTTACGTCTGGGCAGATAAATGAACACTCTGCGAAAGTTACATGAATATTTTTCTATTTAATTTTAAAAAAATAAATAAAATTTATCTCACTGAATTATGATTTTCTATAAATCATCAAAAACGATTTCCAGATTTTTCAACATCGAAGCTTACTAATTTCAGAATTTATTCGATGAGCAAACCGAAGTTTCAGACCCAAAACACACGAAAAAAAGAAAAAAGAAGAACAATAACAGCAACCCGCAAAACCAATCAAGGATGAACAATCGTTTCACCAATTCCTCAACTGCACACTCGTGAAATAATGTTTCAATCGATCAACTTATTGAATTATTATTTGATCAATTATTTTGAATTATCGTTCGATTGTCTCGTTGCAATGTTACCGAAAATCAGAGAGATAAATAAAAAAATATATAATATATATTTTATCTTTTTCAATTAAAAATAAAATAAAAAGCACTGATAATGAGCTTAAAGTCGGTTACGAGAGACACTCGGAGTAACAGCCGAACGTGTAGATCGACGATCGCTGACTGCGTGCAAATCCGTAAATGTAGATTCGCCGGCATAAGCTAGACGAGTAATTCGTCTCCTTCTCCCCCTCTCTTTCTCTCATTCTCTTCTTGCCCCCCCCCCCTCCCCTCACTCTCTTCGTTACGGTATCTCGCTCGGTCGCACGGGAAATTTTATTTCGTCGCTGTTTTTCCGATTACCACATGGTCGCGAGCTGCGCAGGTGGGAGTGACTGTACCGCCCTGTGCACCGACGTTTGCACGGGCGGATGTGACGCGAGGGCGGGCGCCAACCCAGGAGGTTCGCCGGTACCATCGGGGGTTGATAACTGACCAATCGACGCCGGGCCGACGCGTCATCGCTCTTGAATATTTTTATTTATTCATCAATTTGTGTTATCATTATCATTATTATTGTTGTATATTATTTTGTTTTAACAAATTTTGATGATGACGGATGGGGATGGGGATGGTTTGTTCAAAGAAGTCTTGGGAGTGATTGTGATTTACTGGATCTGCGCATTTCCGGTTTATGGGGGAGGGGGGGGGGCGCTTTTACATCGGTCGAACCATTTGAGGGGGCAGCTCCATGTTGAAATGTCTTTTTGCGGAATAATTTTGGACTTGGGGAGGGGGCTGAAAACAAAACGCATTGATTTGAACAAAAGCATTTCGGACCCTGTTGGGGGCACACATTCGACGAGCATCTTACCACGTTATAGGCACAATAATTAGCTTTGTTATTCGAAATATAGTCGTTCACAAAGAACGATGAAATATTTATATTTTATGATGATGGAAAATGTACAGCGGAAACGTTCAATGGCAGGGGGTTCCACTTGTTGTTCCGGCTGCCTGGGTAGGTGAAGGACTTGGTAAATCACTCTCTCCCCGAAATTGGAGTATGTACAATTTTTTTTTTAATCGGCAAAGGATGGAATCCAATTTTTATTGTAATAACTTGTGAACTTCCTGTTTTCTACATAAAAATTAATGACAGTATGCAAATGGTTTTGGGTTCACCAAGTGGTCACACGTGTGCCCAGCATCACGACAAAGTTTAATCTGAATTGAATCAACGGTTCTGGTTGCAGGAGCTCCCACCATTTTATGATCCGTGAAAATAATACGTATTCAGGAAATTCACTTGGAAGTATAAAATGCGTTCATCTCGCTTGAAATGCTCCAGATTACAGTAAATTGTCCCTTCTGCTTCAGACCCATCTGCTTACCTGGCAATCTTCCCCGATCTTCTTGCTTTCCTCGGGAACCTTGTGAAAGTTCGAACTTTTAAACGAAGGTTCAGATCGTTTTGAAATGTTTACAACATATTCTCAGTATCATCACTTATCGTGTGAACCACGGAAACAAAAATTTCGATGACACAAAAAAAATATAAAAAACAAAATACCGACAGAAAATTGAGTAAAACAATGTTAAGTTTCGAATTTTTATTATTAATAATTTTTTTTATATTATTGTTGGTTCCCACTGAAGATACATTCGTTATGCAATTATAAATATGTCCGTTTTTTTTAAGACACCGGGATCCGAATTACTACGTAGTGAACGATGATTCATTTATGAGGAAGCCAAAGATTAAGAAAAAAAATGAAAATGCTTCCTCTTAAAAGGACTTTATACGATTCAGAGGAAGCAAATTGAAAGATAGAACATGTACTCTTTTACTTATTTGCACTGATTGACATGCAATATATAAATTTTGGCTAGGGACACTTAGGGGACTGCGGTCCTAGAGCACGTATTAAATATCTCTCTCTCTCTCTCTCTCTCTCTCTCTCTCTGTCTTTCTCTTTCTTCCTCTCTCTTTCTCTCCCAAATCACGAAATAAACACGCCTCTCTCGCTCACTCTTTCTATCCCGCCATAATATCGCAAAATTGTTCGTCTTTAAATCACGATTCGATTTCCTCAAAGCTTCGAGCAGCAACAGCCACACGAGTAAAAGTCTTCGCCATGTACGACGAGACGCGAAGCCGGCAAAGTACTCGCCTCGAGATCCACGTCCCTCGGATCTCGAACAAGTCATACACGTACGTCTATACATACATATATTTATATATATATACATATATATATATATATATTTATTTTTATTTTCAATTTTTTTTCAGACGTAACAAATGTACATACAACAATGATACAGTAACATCGTGTGGCTCAGCGATTGAGAAAGAATAAATCTCGAGGAGGGAAACGGTCGAAGAGTGGGAGGTTGTGTGGTACTCTCCAGATGCTGTAGCTGCTGCTGCTTCGGTGGATGCTGGGGTCGTGCTGCGTCACAAGTGTCCTCATAGTTTCACCACATTCTCGAACCACCCCCCCCCCACCCCTGACAAACAAAATCACATATTGCACTCTTGTACCGTGCATCCCGAAAATTCTCATAAAAATCGGAAACAGATTGTCCACTCGTCGTTGTCGTCGTCGACAATCTTCCATCGAACTTGTTCTTTTGGCATATCGTACCAGCGGACAGTGGAAAATTCAAAACACAGTCTTCAACTGCTCAACAAATTTATTATCATGTTTATTAAAAAAAATCGAGGCCAAAAAAAAATTAAATAAAAATAATTTGAAAAAAAAAAAATCATTCATGTTTCCCGAGAGGCCAATGATACGTAATGCATGATATGTTGTTGCATAATAATTTAATTACTTCGTTATGCTTCATTTTCACGAGCACTTGAAAATGTTTCACTGAACAATGAGAGAATTAATGAATAAATAATGGAATGAATGAATAACACGAATGACAGAAATGTATTGTACGATTTATCGATTCCTCGTAGGGTTACATGAACCTTACGTTTCTTTCATGGCATCTCCTTGAAACTAATTCTAATCTTGAGGATATTTGGGCCATTTCAGGTGGATTTTCAGGAATTTTAAAACAATTTTTTTTGGGTTTATCAACGAAGATATCGATGGAACTAACATAAGTGAATGTGTTGATCAACGATATTAAATGATGCTGGCATTTTTTTTTGGTCCATTATCAACGAGACTATGATCTTCACAAAAATGCTAAAAATGCTAAAATTGATGAATAAATGAATAAATAAATAAATAAATAAATAAACAAACAAATAAATAAATGAAATAAACAAATAAATGAAATAAAACATTGAACGATGAAAATTTGGAGTAAACAAACCACGTGGAGTTCGATAGCGAGCCGTTGCACCGTAACGAGCAGTCCGAAATTGTGCGTACAGAGCTGGGCTGCGGATTAGGTGCGTCGATGGTCCCGACTGATCGCGATCGCTAGTCATCCCCCGCGCTCGCATTAATTAGCGTTGATCAACGTTCGAAAATTTGTATCGCGTTGGGTTGGGAGATACGAGAGCGCAGGTAGCGCACGATTGACGATTGTCCAAGGCCAGAACGATCGTCATTATCCGAGGGTGTGGATGGCAATAAATCCGGAGCGGTGCATGCAGCCCCTGCATGCAGGCGTTTGAAGTTACCGCGAGACTATATGCACCGGATCGCTCGCATCCCCATCAATTAACGTCATTTTTGTTCTTGCCACCCTTTTTTTTTCGCTTCACGACCGATGATCATCACTGACCGGTCTCTCACGGGCTTACGCTTAGCGCCCTAAACACAACCGACTGCAAGGATTAATTAGTGCATCGCTGGATGCAACGAGTGACTCGACCGTCGAGATCTGTGCGACAGATTCAAATACATTTGGTTTTTTTGAACGCTGTGGACAATCGCGTTTGGTGAGGTCCAAAGTACACGAAAAAAAAATTATTATTATTATTATTTTTATAATAAATAATAATAATAATAATAATAATAATAATTATAATGGATTCGTCGATTGAAAAAAAATTTCTTGCCGGGTGCCGAAAGAACTTTTTAATTTAATAATAATAATAACAATAATACTAATAATAATAATAATAATAATAATAATCGTTATTATTATTATTATAACAATAATGGAATCGTTGATTGAAAATAAAATTTCTTGCGAGCTGCCACAGAATAAAACCAATTTTTTTTCATTTCGCACGTACTTTTAATTCTAATTGCAATTGTTTGAACTTGCAGTTTTTTTGTCTTTTTTTCCACATTCATCAACAAAAATAGATGCAATTTCGTTCGATAATAATGAAGTTCCTGAAAAAAAAAGGAGGTTTGAATCGGTGAAACAACAAGTGATGAACCGTGATGCTCCGAATAACGCGGGAGGGTTCAAGATCGATGTGTCATTGGCCGCGGACGAGTATCCGATATCGTGGCTTGTTCGATTACGCTTTCACGGAAATTCGATTCGTCTTATTGTCTCGTATTCCCGACTGTCCACCGTTCCATTTTGGATCTTGAAAATGACCATTCGGGAAGACGCTTGATTGGTAAACCGAGACTTGTCGACCGTGCTCGTGTCCAACAGGCTGGACCGTACGGAGATTATTAGAGACAAATATTTCATAAATTCTCCGGCATATATATATACATATATTTTTAACTTACGACAAATTATAAATAAGCTGCGATGGGATATTGATCTCGATTAGGTGTTTTTTTTTCTTCTTTTTCGTTTATTTTACGAACCGTACGGTCGTTCGAGTGCCTCATGTCTCGCGAAACAAACTTTCAGACGTCGAGCCACCTTTTTTAATTGGCTTCTAATTTATTGTCTGAACGTTGGATTGCTCGTTGGCCCGTGTTTGAAGTAAGACGTCTGTCGCTTCCACTTGAACGGATGCAATGGCGAATCACGACGTACTACTTGAGAGGGGGAGTGCATTTCTCATGACAATAACAACATTAACAACAATATAATAATAATAATAATAATAATAATAATAATAATAATAATAATAATAATAATAATAATGACCCTTAAATATCAACATCATCTTCGGCACCTTTAAAAGTTAACACTGGATCACTCGTTTCCGGCGCTTTGAAAAGTACGCCGTAAAGTCCTGTAAAAAAGTTCGCAAACAATTAAAAAGTTGAAGAACGTACCATTTGGACAAGGCATGAGTGACCCTGTGTTACCATTTAATGGTTAACAATAGACAGATACATAGATAGATATTTATTATGCATATATATGTATATACAAGAATACAAAGATTCATAATGCAGGGTTTTCCGCTTATTACAATTCGTAGTGATAACAGAAACAGAAAAAAATTATAGCGCAGAAGATAATCCGAGTCCATACGTACCCGACAAATCACACTGCAGTGATGCTCTAAGGTCAAAGCTGTTTGACAAGAAATAAAAAATCGTTTCCATAGTATCGATGTTATTACTATCATTCAATAGCAAATTTAAGCTTTCATCCTGGCGAAGGTTCTTAGCAAAAATCTTGGCACTAGAAAGTGCGATCTGAACACGGTTCACAGATGAGACAGCTTAGGAGAATGTGGTCGAGTTATACGTTGGCCCGATGGAGAATACAGATCTGAAAGAGATCGTGAATGTGGACAACATCGTTAATGATGAATCTGCGGGAGTTTTCAGTAGCGGGAGCGTTCAGTAACCTGTATTTTAACTCGAGTGAAGCTAATGACAATAATAATCATAATGATGATGATGATGATGATGATGATGAGAGACCTCTTATTTGGTAAATCGCGTGACGTTCACGGATGTTACACCGTTGATCGTATATCAATAATTTTGAGCGAGTTGAAACGATTTTAACAAAGCCTCGCCCGAATACTGATGTGAATCATTGGAAGGGATCTATTTGCGCGATAATCCAACGGGGCTGAATGTCTCGTATATATCCACCGATTACACAACCATTTGACCAAGCAGGAGGCGAGTTACGTAAACGGCGTGTACACGATACGCTGCGGTTGACAGATCTCGTCTTGCCAACGACAAGACTCGACTCGCCCCATTCGCCCCATCCCCCTTTCACGGCCCTTGGCTCGCGCGCATCGCTCTTTTCACCGCGTCGAATAATATATATATATATTCGACGAATGAACGTTTAACCGTTATTCAACGTTAATATTTACGTCGGACGGTGGGGTTGGGGAGTCGAAATCCAGAACGAGCGATGTCCAGAAAGGTAAGGATCCCCGAACGCGCAATGCTTCGAATGACAATGTCCCGAACGGTCAAAATCCTGAATGAGATTGTGGCGAACGTAGAATATCCCGAACGTCTACCAGTCGGCGCGGTTTTCAACACTTCCTGACTTTCCAGCTTTTCCACGCGTAAATTACCAGAGTTAGATATATGCCGTCGCTGACTTTTTTATAGGAAATTCAATTCTCTGCGACATTGTTTATGTGAACTTTTGGTCTATATAGCGTTGTTTAGCCAGCGTTTGGATGGGAAGGTAAAAATACGAAGAAAATCAATATATTTTTACCTTCCCGTCCAAACGCTGAACAAACAACGCTATATAGACCAAAAGTTCACATCGACAATGTTGTAGAGAATTGAATTTCTTATGAAAAAGTCAATGACGGCATCTATCTAACTTTGATAATTTACGCGTGGTAAAGCGCGGAAGTCAGGAAGTGTTTCCAACCTTTCCGGATTTTCAATCTATTGAAATGTTTTCAAAATTTCCTGACTTTCGAGATTTCCCACGCGTAACGTATGAAAGTTGGATATATGCCGTCAATTACTTTTTTATAGGAAATTCAATTCTCTACAACATTGATTATGTGAACTTTTGGTCTATATAGAGTTGTTTAACCCTCGTTTGGACGGGAAGGTAAAAATGTATTGATTTCCTTCTTATTTTTACCTTCCCATACAAACGCTGGCTCAACAACGCTATATAGACCAGAAGTTCAAATAAACAATGTTGCAGAAAATTGAATTTCCTATGAAAAAGTCAACGACGGCATATATCTAGCTTTGATAATGAACGCGTGGGAAAGCTCGAAAGTCAGGAAATGTTCAAAACCGCGCCGACTGGTAGGCGTTCGGCATATTGTACGTTCGCAACAATATCATTCAGGATTTTGGCCGTTCAGGATATTGTCAGTCGATTGCGCGTTTGGTATTTTCGCCTTTCTGGACCTTCCTCTTTCTGGATTTCGACCCCAACCCGGAAGGCTGAATTGGACCAAGAACTTCCGTTGTGGTCACCGTGGGTCTATTTGACCCGAAGCTCTCGTAGCTTCTGGGCAAGTACCCCAGTCAACTACATACCCCGCGAACAACCAAACGATAGTGAAACTTCGTTGAATGTTGAAATGCTTAATGCTCGTAATTCTCATCCCACTAAAAAAGGGTTAAGAAATAAAAAAAAACTTACGAGATCGTCGACGTGCGTGTAAATTGGCTTCAAACATTTTGACAATTCATTACGACGTTTATCGATTATTCGAGGCTTTTGTTAACCGATATTCCTTCGTCTCACCGACGTTGTGTAATTTTGAATTCCAACCGAAATTTCATAACGAACGAATGAACGGCGACGTCGAATAAAGGTTTCATCACTCAATTGCGGTATACAAGCTCACCGAAAAGCGGGGCTCAAATAATCTGGACACTCTGTATTACACTATAATTACGAGACAGAGAGTCGGTTTGTTGATCAAGTCGAGAGAAGGGACATGGTAACCAATGACCCAACTCGCTGCCCTATTCAACTTGAAGGTACCAGACTCACGTACGCGTCGCATACTTCGGTTCTGTGAGATTTGCATTTGAAACGCTTCGACCTTTTCAACTACCAACAGTCCGCATAGAGAAACGCGTATGTGCCATGCGTACGTGGAAACTTTTAGCTACCCCCTTCCCCCTCACACCCTATAAGAAAGCCAATCAACCCTGAGCCAGAATTTCACGTAGAAGATAAGCTTTTCACAATGTCCAGTCAAGTTTCTGTGAATACCATTTGTCGTTCATCATTAGAACGCCCTCTCTGTTTCATATGTTGGTATGTGAATCAACATATAAAACAGATCAGGTATAAAAATCTTGCCCGGAACAGCGGACCCTCAAATACTCATAACGTCGTCAATTTTGCACAAATCGAATAAAAATTTTGGCACAGTATTCTTGAGATATTATGCATTCAGTTGAAAAAGTGAAAAAAATTTTAATACCTTACCCCGCCCTTAAAGTTGCCGAAAATAATGTTACCATTTAAGGGTTAATACAACTTTCCTTTTTTCTTTTTTCAAATTTAATATCAATTGATTCATATTATCCGGAAAATAGTTTGATGTTACTTTCGATGGAACGAAGTGAATCGGGCGGCACTCGGTGGTATCCGATAAATTTGTGTGACGCAAGAGCCGAACAGCCCTAAGCGGTTTGACGCAATTTTCTCGCGACCTCTGTCACGAGTTAACCGCAACGTAATGAATACCCGTGAATTACGTATACATTTGGAAACCATGTTTCTGACGCGGGATAAGACCTCGGAGTAACAAAGTTGTCCTGCATAATAATGCGATCAGATTAAGGGGGCGGGGGCCGCCCCGTTTTTGGCCGCTAAAATGATCGTTTTCTTTTGTGACTTAAAAACAAAAATTATAAGAACAATTGCTTTGAAATTTTCGGGGTATATTTATCGATTCTTTCGTGCCCTTTCACGTTCTTTCGCGCCCGCTGCTGTGGAGAATTTCTTCACTTCCGGTAATACGAAAAAAAATCACCAAACTATCATTTTACAAATTAGGTATTTCGATTCGTACATATTTAGCTATCTCTCAATGAATCGCCAATAAGAACGAAAATTTTGTTTTTTTTTCGTGTATTTTTATCAATACTTAGAATTCAAAATTTCGTGGAAGTAACAATCAGAATACATGTTTTGATGTTTAAATAATGTCTCTATTTTTTTCCCTCAATACAATGTTTCATTTTTTCTTGGTACTGCTTCAAATCTTGTACGGGTCAAATTGGCCCCTCGGTGAACATCACGTAATTCCCGTGAAGTGGGGAGCACCTCCATGTCGAAGTGGTCGAATAATAGATTTTTTTTTCTATTGCATATTAAAATTGTATAATCTTTTTTAAACTGAGCTTCGCAAGTCGCATTCTAAAATTCGAATTCTCTGCCATTGTCGTGTGACTTGCTTTGCAAATCGTCCAGTTACGCGATGAGTTCCAAAGAAAGGCACATTGGAGAGAAGATTGTCCGTTAAGCAGATGAGTCAAAGGCAAAAAAGTCGTCGTTTACGAATCTATAGCTTTTTAAACAAGGTGAAAGCATTTTCATACTTGCAAGTGGATTTTCCGAACAAATGATTTATTTTTTTTTGGTAATTTTTATAGCCAAGTTACCTTTTCGGAATAAATTGAACCTATAAATTGAAAATAACATCGACAAAATAATACAATCGTTATATTTCAATGATATTTCCACTCGAACAATGATTATTCTTTTCCACGCTCAATGCACAAGCGATGTCAAGCCGGTGCTCGCACACTCGCGGGATACTGCGTCACAGTCGATCACGATGACGTCGTTGCTTCGTAAAACATATTCAATTGATAATTACTAAGGAACGATAACGTTTAAATATAAATGCGCGGACGTTGGACCTTTCTAGGCTTGAAGGACGGGTCGTTCGTGTCTTCCCTCTAAACAATCGTTCGCCGCAGCGTAACCCGTGCCACCCTGTTGACGAGAAATAATTATCAGCACACCGTCACGTCGGAGAAACCGTTGGTGACGGAGATAAATCTAAAAATAGAAAATTCACCCTTTGAAGCAAAATAATATCGGACTCGGTAATTTTCGAGTTGTCCAACGGATTGATCCAGTCTTTCTTTAAAATTTTCTCCACGCATTCGACGGTAACAACGTCTCCTCTGGAATGAATAAAAAAAAAACAAACAGAATGATAAAATTAAATATACGATAGAACGGTAGTCACGTAACGTTAAATTGTTCAATTAAAAATGAAAATTATATAAAAACAAATGTATTACGTGGTTTTTATAACTGCGCACGGCACGCTGTTGCTCAGAACATCGTGCGTAATCGGACACATGTATCTCGCTTGTTTCAGAATCAATGATTTTTTGTCGTCTGGATCTTTGACTTCGGTGAATTTAACCGTAATCAAATCTTTTATTTTCAGCACGTTGCCGCTTATCGGACAGTATATCGTTTTATCGGGTTTATTGACGACCGCTGCTTTCGCTTGGGGAGTCTTTGCTGGAATCCAGAAGCTCGGTAGGCTCTTGTCCCGTCCGTTTGTCATGTTCGAGACCGATGAGCCGCTGCTCGATTCGTCTTTGTTCTTTCTACCCAAACCCGAAACTATGTTCTTCTCGCCTTTCAAAAAATTTTGCAACTTCTCGAGCTCGTCGTTAGCTGTTTTTTCCTGGGATTCTTCCTGTTGACGGAAAGCATTGTTTTAAGGTTAAGCGATTGACATTGTTAGCACTGGGTAGCCGCGAAATGATTGCAGTGGATTGCAGTGATTTAACGAAAGATTAATGAATATGTCTGCGAGATATCGTAATCGTCCAGCCCCGTTCAGTTGGTATTCCAAATTGCGAAACTCTATTTTGCATAGTCGCCGAATGTTTCTCCATGAAAGCGAGCGAGATGCAAGTGCGGGACGAATGATTGAATCGATTGAATGTTCTCGGGGAGTTTCTAGCGCATTTGAACAAAAAGACAGGCTCTTGCCTTCTGTTGACGATTATGTTGCATCGAAATACTGCACTACGGTGAATGATTATGTTATACAAAACATAACCTCTCGGATAGTAGCTTAGACAACTCTTCTGGACTTTGAGGCTGATCGATTAACAGATTTTTTGGTTGTAAAGTAGAATTGTTACGATAGTATACGATATTGTAGAATTTTTACAAAAAATTTGTTATCCAAGTAACCAAAAAAAAATCAACGGACACGAGTGACCACACGACGAGCATAACGTATGTCGAAAAAACACAACGGGGATTGAAGGTTACCAAAAAATGTCACATTTTCGCATTTACACAGTTCAAACATTCAAGATACATTTAATTGCTACCTAACCTCATCTTTTTGTTTTTGTTTCTCATATTCCTTCAGTTGTCTAGCGTATTCCCTTTTTTTGGTTAGAACGTACTCCAAAATTGCTTCCTTATCGAAGAGATAACCGTCCCGGCTGCAATTGAGTTGACAAAATCAATCGATTGATCGTTCGTCGTGAAATATCAACAACAATCTTTGACAATTAATTCATACTCACGTGATAACGGGATATCTGCATGGCTGTAAAGTCAGACAACAACAGTCAAAGTCTTTGACCGAATCCTTGCCGACTCTGTGACTGTTTGTACCGTAACCCGACGCCTCAGCGTCTTTTTTTTTCTCGTGATAAGTGTAAACAGCTCCCGCCGTACAATTTCTCGCGTGTCGCGTCATTTATTCGTTATTTTTCGTTAGATGGAACAATTGTTATCTTATTCCGTTTTGCACTCGAGTGTTGTTGCTCCGATAATGGCGACGCATATGGCGATGTATCGCGTGCGTCGATAACAAAGTTTTCGTCGTTATCGGCCACCTCTACCTTTCCCCCGCGTTCGGATATCTTGAAGGTGAAAAATCTCTACTGGTTATTTGCTCACTCGGCATAACACATGACGTGCAGCGCCATGTTTGTCTCGCTCTCAAACTGCCAGAAATGCGAGAGAGTCAGATGACTGACTGCTCGAAAATTGTTGTTCCTCGACATCGTCCAAATATCGAATAAAAGACGAGAACGATTAACTGCGGAATTGTGGAACGCGGTTGATCGTTGTCGTCTTTTATCGGAAATGTAAATCACGGCCGAGAACAATGCGTTACAGTTTTTGTTACCGACCGAGCGTATCATCACATCCAAGATTTGTTATTCAGTCAAACCGATTTTTCTAGCGAAACATTTAATTGTTTTTCGTATTGTTTCTTTAAAGTTGACTCGAGTTTACGTTGAAATAATTTTAGGCAATATTCTTGATATTTTAATTATTTATGAACTATCTATGAACTTATTATATTAGTTATTTTGTTCATCACAGACCTTTCTTGATATCGCATGATAATTATATGTAAAAGTAGTTTACAAACATAATTTAGTCTAAGTGGAAGGCCACAAACCAATTTTTAGTTAAAGAATTATAATTTAAGTGTTTATTAAATTTTTCAATTAACATTAATGGAGCCACCAAGTTTGAAAGGACATATGTAATATCACAGTTTACCTGTGATGAGTATTATGACGACTGGACGATCCAGAGTTTTCTTTTTTCTGTTTTTTGTGCTTGCTGCTCTTATATTTCTTCTTGTGCTTCTTGTGTTTTTTCCTTTGTCTTTCTCTGTCTTCGTCGCTGCTCGAGTCACTGTCGCTGTCCGAATCGCTACTAGTGGTGGTACTACTGCTACTCCTGCTACTGCTACTGCTGCTACTACTACTACTGGTCCGTCTTCGGGACGATTTGACTGACTTCTTGGTCTTTTTCTTAATACGTTTCCTCTTAACCTTGTGCTTCTTGGCAGCCTTCAACTTCTTTGCCAGTTCCTTCTCTCTGAGCTCCGTCAGAGGCGTGACATAATTCTCATCGCTGTCCGAACTAGTGCTGCTGACATCGAGAACAATCTCCTTGTTGGGATCTACTTTGATAAAGTTTCTGCACTGATAGGTTAGATGACCGGCGTAACCACATTTCTTACAAGCCGGTCTCGCTTGCTCCTTGCACACCGGTATAAGCTTGGACAGAAATTCTGGATCCATACTTGCAATGTACGAGATGGAAATAACATCACGTGACTACGTCATAGCTGCGCCAAAAAGGAACGCAATACGATTGCGGCTAAAGTCGGAGTCACCTTGGATCGGCACCAATTACGGTTATGCGGATGCTCTGGAAAACGTGGAAGAATTGCTTTAGTTCAATTACATGTGCTCATCCCAAATTCGTGACTACTTCTTGCTTCACTACAGAAAAGGCGAAAGTGCAACAATCTCAAACTAATTGCGAACGATTATACACCAGAATGTTTAAAAAATTTATCAAAAAAACTAACCCACAAGTTTTTTAAGATCTACTGACTCAATTTCCAAGTTTCAAGTTACAAGAGAGATTGAAAAGTCCGTTATCAATGATAATCATTATTCAACAAATGTACCAACAAACTCGTGACTCGATCATAACCTTGTTAAGTGTTTTCTAACCTCGATCGATTGTTTATTTCTCGCAGAGATACATAGCCCAGCAGTCAAAACTGGTGACAATGTACGAGTATCCGATGCAACGAGTAGAGATTCAAAATTAAAACGAATTCACCGCGAAAATCAAGGCTAACTATAGCCACGAATTTTTTCCGACGCACGTACGCCAGTGAACGGCCATTAACGTGATGCGCAACGTTTAACGTTTCTCGCTCGTTGTCTCTCGCTCTGCAGCGAGCGCCGATCGCGCTATCTCTCTCGCACCAACTGCGAGTGATACGACGCGACGCCACGCGTCGTATATTGAAAGTACATAAATCATATCCTCGGCTGTTCCAACTATTATTCTATTTTTTTGTTGCTATTGTTTTTTTGTTTATGACCACAAAATAATCTACACGATATACTATAACCCAAACAAATCACGGTAATTTTTTTTTCATTATATATTGTATGCCCTATTATTGGTAGCATTCAAATCGATAATTAATCGTCACTCTACGTGCACAATTGAAAATTGCGATTGAGTCTAACTACACCTATTATGTACGTGAATAATAATAATAATAATGAAAAACAAATATGTAATAATGGAAATTATGGTAATACAGCAACGAGCAAAGAATAATAAATAAAATAAGGCAAATAATGATAATTAATTACCGTAAGCGATATCACTATCATAATAATAAATCATTTTCCGTAGAATTTTACGAAAATTTTCATGGGGATTCGTTTTTTTTGTCTTGTTTTTTTTCTCCGCAATTGACAAAGCTTTCTGTAAAAACAAATACTTTTATTACAACATTATAAAATCTACACTGACACGTGTCACAATAAAATATATTGTATATTTAAATATATATATATATATGTGTGTGTATATATATATAGATATTTGTATAGAGATTCGCATGCGCGTGGCTTACGTTTAAAACGACACATTCCAAAAAATACATCGATGCGAATAAATACATTGCACATTACAAAATAAGTCCAGTTATAATACGTTATGTCTTATTCTCACTTTCACTTGCCACCTGCTCAATTTTTTTTTTTGTTGAATTCTTTCAATATTCCGTTGCATCGCAATTCGCTCGTTACAATATAACAACATCGGCACATAAAAACATCCAACGTCATTGTCTATATTACACGATTAATCATCCACGTATGTAACTAGAGGACTAATCGTATTCTACTTTTCTATTCGTTACATCGTCGTCTAATCTACACAATGCGTTATATATGCGTTTTTGATCGCTTCTTATCAATTGATTATTACTCAGTGATGGAGCATTTGATAACACATATTATGGACATTTATCACGGACACTGATTCTCATTGATGTATTTTTTTTCTTTGATTATTAAAACATGAGTTTCATCGATTGATAAAATGAAAAATTCATGAATTCCATTTTTATTATCATTATCGTTATTATTACTTTTTTTTTTCCATGACATCGAAAAACGACAAAGAGATTTTTCGTTATTATTTGATTCATTTATATCTACACGCGCTGTTTTCCATATTTATGAATCATTTTAAATATAATTTTTATTTCCTTCTTTTTTTCTTTCGTCATCGTACGTCGAAATATTATTGTGATTTCGTGGTCCTCGTGTTTTTCTTTTTCGCGAGTCTATACAAATGCATAGACTCGCATGTGGTTTAGATTCTCAGCTTCGTACAACTTAGTTTTCTTTGGTGTTACATTATGTTACAGAGGTGTGCAAAATGTGGAACGACAGTTTTACTCATTTATACGAACGAAAAGGTTTTTTTGATTGTGATTTGTTTTGGACGATTAATTATTTTTATTCTGTACGAAGCTTTGGCCAAGTGCGAACTAATTTTTTTTCGCTAATATTTTTAAGATTTCTGTAATCAACTTTTGGTTCGAATTCGAGAGAGTCCTACATTACCGATGTTATTGCGTAGCAAACTCATGTTTATCCTTTTTTTTTTAATTCATTTTCGAAATAATTTTATATCGATTATACTTTGCTCAATCAAGAGTTAATGGAACAAAGTACAATCATGCTTCATACAAAATAAAAATAAAAAGGTTTTTGATTTTGTCAAAGAAAATAAAATTTGAAAAAACGAATCGATTTGAATTTGAGAAACATAAATTATTAAAATAATGATTAATTTGTGACGATCGAGAGTCGTATTATTGATCCAATGGGGGTGGATTAAAATCGTCTTTTGTAAGAACGTGTAATTTGTAATTTCGAAAGAAACGTAATTGCATGTGGCACAATCAAAACAATCGAATACAACATTTGTCAATGGGAATGATTGGCTTTTTGTAAATTAATGAATCGCTCGGTCTATACTTTGCGTTAGATCACACCTCTAACGTTAACCCTATCAGTGTATCGTGGTGTCGTTTCGATCCAGGCTAGTTTCAAAGTTCCCACATTTTTCAACGAATATTTATAACGAATAAATTGCAGAAACTCCATAGTTCAAAATTGTATCATGAATTAGAAATCCTTCATTCCTGAATTTTTCCACATCTTCAAGATGACATTGTCCATTTTTTCAAAGCCTTGGGGGTCGATTCGACACTACGATGCACTTAAGTGGTGCGAAAAACAGCGATACACTGATAGGATTTATAAATAACTAATGTCTAATTTATCTAATTACTAAAAAAAATAAAATGTATACATCGAATAGCCACCGACATTCATGATCACTACCGACGTAGACGCGCAGGCGTGTCGACACGAAAAAAAAGGATTGAATCCAAAAAAAAACGATAAAACGATAAAAATCGATACTCGCACGAATTTGCATCGATTCATCGGATTTTTAATAACGAAAAAACGCATCCCGAACGAATATTCAGATTATTCACAAAATTTTCAGCCAGTCTCCGTTATATCAGATCCTTTGCCTTCGACATCGATCGAGGCAAAATAATTTGATACACTTTGATGGCTTCGAATCAAACGGCCATCTTGTAAATAATTCATATATCGATAACGTTATTCAAACTCTTCAATTACTTTGATTACTTTTAATCAAACGGTTCACGTGTAAATAATTTATTTATGAATTGAATGTATTATTTACGCCGTTGAAAGTATCACGATTGAAAAAAAAAAAATTATCAACAGAAATGCAACATTGTACATCGAGAAGGTGAAGTTTCGATCAATTACATGGATCTTCATAAAGTATTTCTAACTTTCGTGCCGATGATAAATTGAACGTAAATCGTACCTTCGCATTAATTCTTTAAATTCATTCGAACAATCTGCGCGCACGATAATTGTTTGGTCGATTTTTTGTATTTGATTTTTTTCAATTTGATTAAAAAAAAAAAAAAATTTAAAATAAGATTTTTTATTACAAAAAACGCGAGTTTTTGATTTTTATTATTTTAAAGGCGTTAGGGCGTATGATATGTGCAACTAACGTAAATACCACTTTTTTTTTTCAAAATCGCGAATTGAATAGCCGTTTCGTATTTTCCGCGGAAATTAATTTTGTCGAAAATATATTAATATATATATTTTTTAAAGCTTTTGTTCTGGCGTTAAAGCATGTTGGAGATTTTTTTTTTTTCATACCGATAAGCCAATTCAATTTTGAAATGTTGCAGTTTTTCGTATTAAATTTTTCACATTAATTTTTAGTGACATTTTTCTTGACATTATTGTTTCGTGTTCCTGTTCGTGATTAAGGAAAATTATTTAATTATCGCCGATGTGACGACAGACGAGTCCACTATTGATCTTTCTTCTTTTTCAACATTCCGGTGAAAAAGAAAGAAAAATCAACGTGAATACGTCGTTTCTCGTTATCTATCGCGAACTTATATGATTACTTGTTTTCACGAAACAAAACGTGAATCCCGCCACGAAGAATCACATTCTTCGGCACTTGAAATAAATAAATAAATAAATAAATAAATAAATAAGTAAATAAATAAATAAATAAATAAATAAATAAATAAATAAATAAATAAATAAATAAATAAATAAATAAATAAATAAATAAATAAATAAATAAATAAAATCGATTATAAAATGAAACATTCGAGTATTGTTACAATTTCTGTAAGGAACGAAAGAAAAGAATGTAGAACAAAAAATTATGGATTTGGTCGGAGTTAAACAAAAAAGTCGCAGTCAACCATCCGAAAGATTTGCGTCGATGTTACCCTTTTTGGTTCGGCTATTTCTTTTCCCACCACTCGGTTTTTCCGGATAAGTCGTACGACGAAAAATTCATTAATTACGAGGTTGTATGAAAAAAAACCTATTCAACAGTCATACCTAGAGGGTAATCACAGCTTGACAGAAGGCATGTAATGTACATGTTATATATATATATGTTTACATGTATATGTATATATGAATATATATTTAAATATATATATATTATATATATATTTTTTCATTATATAGACATATTTACGAAACGCATCATTCATTATAATAATTATTATTCAATGATACGGGGTCGTTGACCGTTCGGTTCTCAAATTGCGACGACATTCAGGCCAGCACTTACGGAAAAATTCTATTGGGCTTGGGCAAACATCGACTACCGATAATCGATCGTTACCGGTATTCGCCACGAAAAACCGTGGGTGGAGCTCCAAAATCAGAATAAGCAATGTTCAGAATAGCCGGTTTTCAACATTTTCCGACTTTCGTGCTTTCCCACGTGTGAATTATCAAAATTAGATATATGCCGTCGCTGACTTTTTCATAGGAAATTCAATTCTCCACAAAATTGTTTATGTGAACTTTTGGTCTATATAGCGTTGTTTAACCAGCATTTAGACGCGAAGGTAAAAATGCATCGATTTTCTTATTGTTTATATCTTCCCGTCCAAACGCTGGGGAAAAAAAAGAAAAAAAAGGAAAAATTTTGAAACTTTGCTGGGGTAACGAGTTACCCCGACTCGAAACTTTAGGGTTATTCGGCCAATAGTATTTTTCCATAAGTGATGATCCCATGTGTATGCCACAATGGTAATGAAGAGTTTTAGCTTGTCGTTTTGTTCCTCGACAAACGTATTCACGTAAAGAGGGCCCACAAGATGAGAATCGCGACCCGAGGCGTTATTTACCGACGCCATTTTAACGCTCATTAAAATGTTATTTTTATGTTATTTTCATCACTCAATTGAACGTGTTAAATTAAGATTAACACGTTCCATTGAGGTTTTCGTTTTTTTTTCTGTTTTTTCCAACGACCGTTAAAAATATCGTGACCCTTGGGTGCTCCCGCAGAATTCACGAAAATTTCGTAAATAAAAAAGGATGAATCGTCAGCCGTTAATGAACTTCGTTTTTTTTCTCTCTCTCCCTCTCTCTCGCTCTGGTCAGCGAAACACTAATTGTGCGGTATTCAGAGTTGTTGTTGTTTTTCGATTTTTCTTTGTTTTTATTCAGAATTCAATGGTAAATCGATTCGTCGGCCATTGGCCCCGGGGCACGCGCTTCAGTCGCGAGTTAGGAAAGAACGACGGATCAATTTGAGGGAGTGGAAAATGGCGATCAGGATTGAAACGAGATACATGCGTTAATGGACGGAGTGACAGCTTTCGTTGGTCGTGTTTTCTTTTTTTTTTAATTTTTACTTTTTGGTTTTTGTTTACTTTTTCGCGAGGATAACCAAAATGTCGGACGAGTAACCGATAGAAACTTTGAACATGGAGTCGAGTGGCGCGCAGTCATGAAGGACAGACCATCAAACAGGAGATCAAACTCCACGTACTGCTACGTAATTCACTGGAAGTGTGCAGATTTTTGTGGAAAGCACGTGGTTAGTTCGTCAGAACTTCGTGGGGGGGCGCTCGCACACGTATGATAAAAGATGGCTGCTGATTCTGTCGATATTGTTGACATTTCCATATTCTTTTCATCAAACTCACCCCTTTCAGAAGTTCCAAGAATTTCTCACCTCATAAACAACTTCTACTTCCACATGAAAACATTGTCATGGAAATATCGACCGTTTGGCAAATAGCTTTGCGACTGTTCGAAATCGTTCAAAAACAATTGTTGTTGACTCTTATTAGAGGTTATGAGACCAATGCGCCGTGATTGACGGGATGTTTGCAATGTATTTCGGTCAGTTCGCTTCCTTCTCGAGTTGACCCACTCTTGGCGAGTCAAACTGAACGGAAGAAGACTGACCGGAAGCAGCCTCAACGAAGGCACATTGCAACCATCCATGGTTGACGAATCACCCGGCGGCCATCTTTTATTTCACAAATGCCAGCGTTTAGCCCTAAAGGTTTCCACGAGTTGCTTTATTTCCGACAAAACGTCTTCGGATTCAATGATTCAACAAAGTTAGTTCGATCTTCTTTCGTCTAACCTCCAAACGCGCGGATCGACGGGCAGGAGGAAAGGGATCGGTGAAAAATGTTTCGAAACGAAGGAAGACAAAAAACCGGATTAGCCGAGATCGGTAATTTCACGACAATGAGATTAATCCAAAAGAGCGCGATCGTAATCGTTTAACGAAACTTTCGAAATATTCTAGAGTTCGTAACCGTCGCGACCGTTGACCCGGGCAACGGTGGGCCTGCAAGATGCCGGACTCGCGTACGAATGTATAATGTGGACCCTCAATTTAACATCGCCGGACGATCGGCCACCGTCGCCGCGTTGTCGTCGCGAAAACGTCACCGTTGTTTTGCAACAACAATAATGAAACAATTTTACGTAAGCATTGCGAAAATGACGATCGGCCACGCAATAGAGCAAATTATTGAAACAAGATTTGCTGAGAGCGAACCACGCGAGATTGTAAAAAACCCGAGCGCTCACGGGTCTGACGGCGCTCACGCATATCGCACAGCCGAAGGGCAACCAAAAAATGGCGAATATCACGAAACTGCAGATGTTGGTTTTCGTGAGTGAATAGTCCCAAGCGAATGCTATCGGGGGTTTGAAGGATCCTCTTATGGCACGGCGCACTCGCATTATCAGTCTCAGATATATTATTATCGTGACGATGACCGGCAGAACGACGAGCACGCATGCGCCTATTACCTGTTGAATGGCTATACCGTTGAAACGACGCCCGCAAAAATCCGGACCCAATTCGAACGACGATTGCAATCCAACGGCTATGCAAGCTATCACCCATGTCGTCAGGGTCGTTGCGGTTACTCGGCTCGGTGTCAAAACGGCGTAACTGGAAATTTCGAACGATCGTCGATGGACAATTGTTTTTTTTTGCACTCGTTTTTCGAAAAATAATAGTATTTTGTGCGGTAGGGTGGTCCTTAATGGGGGTGTTGACGAATTTCGACATGTGCACCTCCCAGATAGGTTCGAAATAAGTGAATGAAAATAGCTGCGAAACCCCAGCACTGTGGTCTAATGAGAAGACGTGCCTGTAAGCTCGTTTTGTTTCCCATTTGAATAACTCGGGATTTTCAGACTGGTTCGGTAATTATTTTTTTGAGTTGTCTCTAAGCACTCGAAGAATTCTTTATTAGCATAAATCTATTGTTGATGGGTATAACTACTCGTACATTTTTTTACAAGACCTCACCTGTATATTATAGATAACGGCGAACCGATGAAAGATGATAACAACTACGACGATAACGTTCGCCGTTATCGATAATGTAAAGGTGAGGTCTTGTAAAAAAATGTACAAGTAGTTATACCCATTAACAATAGATTTATGTGAATAAAGAATTTTTCGCGTGTTTAGGGTCAATCCAAAAAAACAATTACCGAATTAGTCCGAAAATCCCATGTTTCTCAAATGGGAAACAAAACGAGATTACAGGCACTTCTTCTCATTGGACTACAGTGCTGGAATTTCGGACATATTTTTATTTATTTATTTTGAACCTATGTGGGAGGTGCACTTGTCGAAATTCGTCAACATCCGCATTAAGGACCACCCCATTGTGTATTTAGGGCGCAAAGTAGGCCACTTCGAAATGGCCTTGCGCCCGAGATACACACGATACTTCGTGTCCGAACCTTCTCGAGAACCCGTCATTTCATGCATGCGGAGCGTAGCAACGAGCAAAACCGTTCCTAAGAACGGGCGGAAAAGTTCATGTTCGCCCGCTGTTAAGTTGCGCATGTGCAATCGCCTTTGAGCCGAAACCGGTCACTTTGCGCCCGCTTCGCATGCATAAAAAGACGCGTTTTCGAGCACGGGTCGAACAAAAGTAATATATTATTCGTTAAATTAATTTTGTGGCTACGCCATTGAAATTTCTTTGAATTGTTCGAGTCAATTGAATCATTACTGTTTGTTTTTTAATTGTTTCATTTTGCACATTTTTGGATTTCACCACTTTCGAGATGATTTTTTTTGTTTTTGTTAAATTATTTATTTATTTTTATTCCAATTCAATCGTTCGATTCGAATGTATTCGCGAGATTCAACAATTTAGCTCACCGTAAACTCACCTCTCCGCGGGAAGACACAGTCTAGCGTAATTCTCCATGGCAATGATCGCCAGAGTGAACACAGTAACGAGAAAACAAATGGCCTCGAGGGTCCATTCGAATTTGCAGATACTCGGTGATTCCTGATGACCGGCAAGAATGACAATTGCCGAGGCCGGTAGAACCAAACCCGTGACCATCAGATCAGCCAGAGCGACGTTGACGAGAAATGCATTTCCTAAACAACAAAAAAAAAAAAAAAACAAATAAAAAACAGCCATGACATTATCGAATTCAGCGAGTGCAAATAAATTGTATCTCGCGAAAGCAAAGCAAATGTGTGACACGAAGAAGAAGCAGATCTTCTGCTTCATGAAATTATTCAAATTCTAACGCAGTTCGATAGCTTTCCATATCATCTTTTTTTTCGAACTCTTTACTTTGCAACAATTCGAGATAAAATTGAGAATCATAACGGGATAATGAATTTGGTGATTGAATTAAATTTGCAAATTTATCATTCAAATTATTTTATAAATCCATTGAAATTTCAATAAAGTTGTCATTCAATTTTTTAAATTTGATAATCAAATGAAAATGATGATGATTATTTATAATAATTGGGGAATTGTGAGATGAGTAATTGATGATGTGGGAAATAAATGTTCGACGGTGAATTTCGGAATGAATGGCAACGAAGAGGCTCGAAGGCATTTCCGGTTTGACGGAAGACTCACCTCGCTTTTTGAGATGATCCTCGACCATGACCGCGGATATCATGAAAACGTTGCCGACGCTGCCGAAAACAGCGAAAGACGCGAGAAGCAAGAGACGGGCGACTCTGGACCAATCGGACGAGAGGGTGACCGGTGAGACGTCGAGATCGTCGTCGAAAGCTTTTCGCGTCTTGTCGACGGCCACGTCCACTCCCATTTCCAATATGCCAGCGAGTGTGGTCGTCATTCCGAGACCTCGGCTCGCCACTCCCGTCGTCGTCACGTTCATTCTCAGTCTCGTCTAGAAGCAAATAATCATCGAACTAATCAAACGATCGAATGTCAGAAAATAACACAGCCGCAAAAAAAAAATCTGGCCTGGGGGTCAGACCATATTTTTTATATGTTTTTGGGGTCGCTGAAACCGAATCCGATGTCCATTTCACCCCATCATGACAGATTTTTGGCACAACCTCAAAAAGTCTGTACAGCCACACGAAAATGATAAATAATTCTTGCATCGGGGTCAGGCCAAGGGGCGATGGGGTCGAATGGTTATAATGGGCTTGAGAGATCATGAGGGTCGATATATTAGCTATAACTCGCCAGTTGGGCTTGGATTATAAGGTTTTTTGAGGTTATGTCAAAAACCTGATACGATGGAGTGAAATGGACTTGGGATTCGGTTTCATCGACTCCAAAAGCGACTCCAAAGCATAAACATGGTCTGACCCCTAGACCAGAAATTTATTTTTAATTACATATTATTTTCAATGAATAATGTATTTTTTCCCTATTACTAAATTAATTTGAATAAATAATTCAATTCTGTTATTTCCATTACTATCATTGAGTAGTGAAGTAAGTTTTCCATTACACATTATTTTCAACGATTAATTGAATTATATCTCATTACATATTATTTTCACCGAACAATGTAATTTTTCCCCCTGATTACAAATCGATTTTATCGACGAATTAAATTTCATTTCCATTCCCTTTAATTTACAATTTCACTTCTGACGTACAATAAGTTTCTCATCGATAATCACTTTACGTGCCAAATATCGACGAATAAAAATTCGATGCAAAAAAAAAAGTTCATTTCATTCCATCGTCGTTGGAATCACCGAAAAGCTCAACTGTCTGCGTTTGTGTGAACGGGTGACAAACACTCACGAAGATACGTCACGAGACGCCATAACACCGTCTGGGAGCTATAACCATTAAAAATAAATGGAAATACATAAAAATCCAATTTCAATTCGATAAAAGCGTTCCCACGTTGCGCACACCGATGGATGGAAATTTAATCCAAAAGCATTATGTGTGGGTGAAGAACGTTGAGGGGGACTTGTTGCTTTGTTTGAACTATATAGCGAGCAAGTGTGGAGCAAAGCTTACACATGAACACACACACACACACACACACACACACACACACACACACACACACACACACACACACACACACACACACACACACACACACACACACACACACACACACACACACACACACACACACACACACACACACACACACACACACACACACACACACACACACACACACACACACACACACACACACACACACACACATACAAACACATACGCACACGCACTGAGGATTATCGATCGGCCACCCCGCTCGGCCGAAACAACCCTCTGCGGTTATGACATTCGACCGACGGGGGTTAGCCACACGACGGAAGCTGCACTCCATATACATATATATATCTTTTTTTTTGCAAAAAAAGTTAAGCTGCTCTCTACGATCATCGTTACGATCGCTCAACACTTTTTATTTATCCAATTTAATTTAATTAAATTTTTTTCAAATTTATTTTATTGCATTTTATCGAAGCAGAACGCATCGAACAATTTTCTATCGCGTCATCTTCATTTTTTTTGGAATAATCAACGACCCGCTTCGACAGCGTCAATTATTAACGTTGACGCGTCGATGACGGTCCTCGTTCCTCGACAATGATCACGTGACGACGTTCACGCCCGTCCTCACATATATTCCACACGATAATACGTTTCGCCGTGGACACGACGGGTTTAACGCAATTTTCATCGTGACAACCGTATAATCCGAAGCTGTCGACGCGTCCAATCCGTTTACTCGTTTCAGGATATTAAAAAAAAATGAAAAAAAATAAAATAAAAAAAACAATTACGCTATCGTTTATTTTTCACTTTTAAGAGCAATCACTATTTTATGATCGCGCTGTAACGGCAGAAGTTTTTTTAACACACGATGGACCACTTTCACAGGAATCGAATCGCCGTTTTGATGATTGGATTTTTTTTTCTTCACTGGAGTGTCAATCATTCGGTTGATTTATTGGAATTTTTGTTTTATTATTATTATTATTATTATTATTATTATTATTATTATTATTATTATTATTATTATTATTATTATTATTATTATTATTATTATTATTATTATTATTGAGGAACGTCTTCGATTGATATTTCAATTCAGAACTATCATTTAATTATGACTTATGCTACGGGAGTTCCAAAAATTTTTGAATCCGTAACGAAAAACTGCAATGCAATTTACTCACTAATGTTTTATACTCGAGATGAAAATTAATTTACGTGCCGTTGGGCTATTTATCGTGAAGCTTAATTGAATTTGCTCTGTTTCAGGACATAATTAGCGTCTGAGTAAATTGGATTACCGTTTTTGTTACGGACTGGGCGTGGCTTGGCGAATATGCGCGGGCGGTTAGGGGTAAGTGAGGGGGCACACGTCATGATAATAATTTTGTAATTACCATGTGCATTTCGTCTCGTGTTTCCAAATATGATACGCCATAGCGTCACCATCTGACCGATACGAACCTACCCTTATTAAAAATACATTTCATATGAAAAAGTACCTTCAATATTAGAAAGTACTTTTGATATCAAAAAGTACCTTTGATATTGAACAGGACTTTCTCATATTGAAAAGTACGTTTGATATCATTGATCCGAGTTACGGTCGATCCCCGAGAAACTACGCACTCGTAAAATCGTCGATCAACTGAAAATTCGCGTAAATGCCACGGAAATCGATTTGACTAAAAAAAAGAAATGAAACGAAAAATAATAATAAAAAATTATTTGAAAGAAAAATTACAAATTGAAAAAGAAGCTTTCTCTGAATCGTCGGTGGTGAACGAAGATTCCTGTATGAGAAAGCAAAAATAAATAAATAAAAATATGGTAATAGTGATAATTACAATAGGAAGTTAAAGAAAGGGGTGAAAAAGGCTCGTACAAAAAGTTAAGCACAGGTCGAATAGAAAAGAAAAAAAAACCTTTCTTTCCTCTCGTTGTTCGTTATGCACTTGCACATTGATGCATCACAGCCGGAGTAGTACGAGTCGAGTTGAAAGTACATGTATATCTACTTCGGTTTCGGAAAGAGACCGAAAATTGTATAGCTCTGTTGCTCCCTCAAAATATGCCGATGGGATTTTTCCCTTTTTCGCTGCTACTCGTGCGAATTTTCATTGCCTTCGTTCGTATCGGGTTGCAATCAGTACAACTATGCTGTACCCACGAGTTACGTTCTCGAAATAATTGCCACACCGTGCACGGTAAGTGTTTTTTTTTTTTTTTTTGCTATTTACACCATTCACGTGCATTACTCGGATGCAATGTCAACTGTTTACTCACTGTCGAGTATACAATGAGTCCGGCCGTGCTCTCAACAGTTAACTTCTTGCACGGAGCGTTCTACTTCACAAATGGCTGGGCACGGCACACGCCACGCGGTAATTGCGTGTTATGTTGACATTGTTTCGTTTTTACCCGAAGCAACATTATCGCCCACCGAGCTTGGAGCTTCGTGCACTTTGCATTGATCTAAGTATACGCTTTTCGAAATATTTATTTATATTCCGAGCTTCGACTCATTTTTTTTTACATTTTTTCTATTCCGAGCTTCAACTCTTTTTTTTCAATTAAAAAAAAATTTATAAAGATGACCAATAAAAGTCAGGATCAATTGATTCGCTGTAAAACCAAAAAAAAAAAAATATTGTCCTGCGACTGTGACGATGAAAAAAAATGTCATTGACTTGGAAAAAAAAGGAAATAAAAAAAAGATTAATTGAATAACACTCACGTGCCACGAGTTGCCGAGAACTTGTGTAGTAAGATTGAACACGATAACATAAACGTTAACTCGTGCATTTGTCACGCCGCGGTCCGATAATGCAAGCACCGAATGGATATTTCGGTCCGATAGCAGTCGTGTGGGAAAATGACTTCTCATTTTTAACCGACTTGAAAAAAGAGGAGGTTCTCAATTTGACTATATATTTTTGTTGTTGTGTATGTTACGCGATGTCTTCGCCGATTGTTAACCGATTTCAATGATTCTTTTTTTATCGAACAAGCTATATCTCGAAGGTGGTCCCATTTGAATTTGAAAAAAATATTCCACCTCTAAGGGTGGAAAATTAACAGAATGAATCTCATCTATTGAATTTCACTCACTTCCTGTTAATCGATTTTACAATAAAGAAACTTGGCACAGAGGTTGAGTTCCAATGATTATCATTAAAAAATTTAAAAATAAAGGAAATTTTTACGAAAAAATGAAAAAAAATTGATAATAATATTTTTTTATTACTTTAAAGAAAATATCAAAAGACAATAAAGAAAATTGTTGATGCTGAAATATCATAAATATCTAATCAGTTAGTTTTTTGGAATCGATGCCAGTCAAGGCAGCATTACAAAAAAAATAAAAACCGTCTCTAAAGATAACTGATTAGATATTGTAAATATTCAGGTATGAATAATTTTGTATATTGTCCTTTAATGCTCTTTAACCTCTTTTTAATGGTTTTTTGAAAAAACGATCGATAGTTCCAATTGTTATCGATAATCAGTGTTGATTCTCACGAATTAATTCATTTTTCAAGCACATCAGTGTTGTTGAGTGATTATTTTTTTTCACCACAACTTCTCTTTCTCAACGTCAAATGTCAAAACAAAGAAAAAATTGTATTGAAAATGCATTGCTCTGACTCGTTTGACAATCGCATATCTGATGTAAACAATTTTTGGCATTTACTCGAGTGAAGTAGTGAAGTTATGTCTCTCGTCTATTATACATAAACGTTTATAATGAGACTCTGAAAATTACCGATCCCACTTAAGGTACGAGCCGAGCAACATGAGATCGCCATCGTTCATCAGCTATAATGGGGCAAAAATAATAATGAATTCGTTTGTTCATTAGCATGTAGACTGGGCGACTCGACTCTTGGTCGGGGGGTTCACAATGGCAACGGGGCGAAATACAGAGAGCGAGGTCAGCGGCACTTAAACTCTGTGGGAATGAAGCTGCGGATGCAGAAGCATCGTCGAGTGTGTACCTGACTATAAATCGTGCTTTAGACCGAAGTGCTGGTTGGTGTAGAATTAGTGCGATGCAGAGTGACAAAGAGAGCGAGAGAGAGAGAAAGGAAGAGAGAGAAAGAGAGTGGGATAAAGCAAGAGCGATATATGAGGTTGGATTAAATTGTTTATTAGTCCGCCAGGATCTGGAAAATCCTCAGGCACACAAACCGTAATACAAAAATACAAATGAAAAATAATTAAATGGAAGAATATAATTATGAAGCTATGAGTTGTGGAAATTTAATTCAAAGGGTATAAATTAGGCAAGATTACGATTTCTATGGCCCTTTGATCCAACCATGTATTATTATTCCATGAGTAAAAAAAATCACTTTTCGATAATGGAAAAAATCTAAATTCGCTGTTTTTAACCTTTTTCATTGCGATTGAAGTTTCATTAACGTTAAAACGTATCTTCGATGTCAAAAACTATGTTCGATATTGAAAAGTACCTTTGATATCATTGATCCGAGTTACGACGGATCCACGAGGAACTACGCACTTGTAGAATCGTCGACCAACAGAAAATTCGTGAGAGTGCTGGCGAAATTGATTTTACTAAAAAAAAAAAAAAAAAAAAAAAAAACAAATAATAAGGAAATTTTCGAAAAACGAAAAATAATAAAAATCCTAGATCCTACAAGATTTAGGACATTTGTTATAGTTTTCCGGAAAATTTCAAGTAAGGCGTTGTCATCCCCGATTTTTTCAAAATTTTAGAACCAGTAGTTTTGAAAATACGAGGGATGCTCTATCTTCGCATATTTTTCAAAATATCTATGAAAATAATATTATAAAAAAAAAATATTTGTAGTCCACATAACAATGCCTTTTAAATGATACCCCACATACATTCGGTTAAAATTTTTATTTATAAATACCTCATTCGCCCTCTATTCAAGTCCCATGCATATGAATATTTCGAAGTGTTAACTAGTGCAAAGTATGTGGGTCAATGAGATGTTTATCACTATGTCAAATATGAAGTTTCTACGTCGCACGGTCTCCGAGAAAATCGGCTGTGACGAACGGACAGACAGACAGACAGACACGCGAGTGAGATCTCATAAGGGTTTCATTTTTTTTCCTTCAGAGGTACGGAATCCTATTAACTCCCTTTTTTCAGTCGGGAGTTAAAAGTAATGAAATTTGAGATAATAATTATCGAGCATTGGTCAGTGCGAAATGAATTTAAAAAAAGATAACCAGAACTAATAAAAGAGAGAGAGAGAGAGAGAGAGAGAGATAGAGGAGAGAGAAAGTGTTTTATCCGACGAAAGCAACGCGAACGGAGCGCCTGCGTGCGTGATTATTGCGTGTGTTACGCAACAGGGCGGATGAGAGGGCGATAGACGAATCGATCGATAAACCGTGTGGGCGAAAATATACAGGAACGGCCGGAGAATTCGCGGGTTAACGCCTACCTACCACGGCAGAATCTACGAAACCTCTAACCACCGACACGAGAACCCCAACCCCCCATCCCCTTTCTCCCAACGGACGGTCACGCGTGTTTAGTGACACTGGTTGTTCAAACTACCCGCAACACTGTGACATTGCACTCTCGGTGAATACCTTTTTTTTCCTTTCTATATTTGGTTAATTTTTTTTTATCGTTTTTTTTTTTTTATATAAAAAAAAAGGTTTTTAAAAATTATTTTTTACAATTTCGTTTGCTGCGACGGGTTGTTATTTATAATTGGATGGGTAACGAGGTCTGGGATGTGCATGAGATAGCGGAAATGCATGTGGGACGATATCATTGGGAACGAATTATTTGCAATTATGGAAATTCGCGAGGATTTAAAAGTTTTTTTCATTGATTTATTTATATTTTTTTGTGGGAAATTTGTATGAATAATTGGTACACTTATGAATATTGGTAGCTCGTTTGTTTTATTTCTTATTTGTTTGACATTATCGATTTTGCTTCGTCAGGAATTTATAGCGAATTGATTTGAAATATCGATTTTTTTTTTAAACGTAATCTTTTGGTGGCTTATTTTCGTTTGAAATTCCGTTGATGAAATTATTATTGAATATTGATAAGGTGTTCAATCGGTTGAACATTCGTTTGTTTTGCTTCCTCGTAGAGGAAGCTATGTCACGGTGGGACTAGGTCACCTTTTTTTATTTATCGAGATCTTCATATCATTATGTTCAGAATGTGTCGAAACGCCGACAAAAGACGTTTGGAGAAAAAGTCCAGATGTGGAAGTTGAAACTTGCAATTTACTTCCTCTGGCATCGTAGGTAGTGAACGAAGATTTCTCCATGACGAAGCAAAAGATGGAAGAAAAAAAAATGCTCCCTCAAAGAGGAATCTTCGTTCAACCATTTGCAACGTTCAATTTACAGCTTTTCCTCTTCATTTCGCCACAGACTCGGTGTGATGCGCCACAAGTTATTCGACGAACGTCGAGGGCTCAACCAACGTCGTTCAAATTTATCCACATCAGAAAAAAAAAAAGAAGAAAAGAAAAAAAACATAATTTTCTCGCTCTCGAACTTTGCCAGAAATATTTTATTTGCCGAGAATTTTTTTTTCTTTTTTATTTATTGAATCACTCATTTATTTTTATTCGTTTTTTTCGCCAACACGGTGGCTCGATATGAGTTTTTCGACGAACTTCGATGACTCAATAAACGTCGTTAGAATTTTCCCACGTAGAAAAAAATAAAACGAAATAATACAAAAAAAAAACAAAAAAAAATAATAATTTTCTCGTCGTCTTCAATATTTAATATTTTCTCGAACTTTGCCAGAAATATTTATCTGCCAATAAGTTATTTATCTTTTAAATTAATTTTTGCCTTTTTTTTTGTTATTTTTCCACACTGGCATGTATACAAGTTTTCATTGGTTACCCCACCCTAACCCCTTAAACCATCGACGAGGGAAAAAAACTTCAACATTTTTTTCCACCGACGTCCCTATCTTCGGTCTCGACGGGGTTGATTACTTTTTTTTCGAGCATATAAAAGTAAATCTCGCGTGCAGCATATATATATATATATATATATATATATATATATATATATATATGGGGATGTGTGTTTCTGAAAACGTTATATATGACGCTGTTGCCGCGATTCCCAAGAGAGAGAAGACGGGTCGATGGAGGGACGACCTCCGTCGAGGTTTGCGGAAAAAAAAAAAAATTTCTTCCAACTGGAGCGTGATGGTTTTCGTACCGTAGCTTGTAAGACGCTGACAACTATCGTCGCAGCACCTTTTTCTCTCTCTCTCTTTCTCTCTGTCTCTCTTTTTCTCTTTCGCCTTCTCTATCGACCTCTCTGTCTCTTTCTCCCTTATTCTTCACTTCTCCCTGAAACGGCTACGACTCATGGTGTCATTAAAGTGATTGAAGACGATTCTTTTTTCTCACTTTACGTTCGTCTTTGTGCGCGACGCCCACTCGCCGTGTCGTTTTTTATTTTTATTTCTTTTTTTTTTTTTGCTTTCTTCCGGGGAATGAATTTTAATGTAACCCCCCGAGGTGCAAAAGAATGTTCCTTCGGTCACGTTCCACGTTCCATTTGACCCGATGGCACGCAGTAATAAATGTTTGGAGGCGAGGGGGATTGCGAGCCACGATTCCTCTCATCCGTAGATGATATAATGAAAATGAAAGAAAAAAAAATAAAACACGGAGAATCGAGGATACTGGCTCAACACCCCCCGTGGAGCTCATTGTCACTTGACGCTGTTGAAAGCTGCGGCTGCTCGAGCTTTCCGTAACTTCCGTCTCGTGGAATCTGCCACCCCATTAATTTTCTGCTATGAGTTTTCCATTTTTTTTTTCACTGAAATTTATAAGAATGATGAAACAAAAAAAATAATAGATAATAATGATTTCCGGATATCGACTGAGAATGCGCATCATTCGCATTACATTCAAATGAAATATCAGTCCCTGGTTCACAAAAAATGAAAATACAATGAAAATCTACACTAAGAGAAAAAATGTGTTTGGAGTTTCTATCCTTCTTTTTCTTCAATATTTATTTGTTTTTCGCTATCTATTTGAGAGTTGATTACGCACTTGTACACTTTCACGGAAGAAAATTTACAATTTTACACGAAATGGAATCGATATTGATTGATATTAATATTAATCGATACTAAGCAATATTTATCGATATTAATACTAATCGATACCAATCAATATTGATTGATATTAGTACTAATCGATATTAATCGGTATTTATCGTTATTGATCGATATTGATCGATATTAATATTAATCGGTACTAATCGAAATTAATATTAATCAATATTGATCGATGTCAATATTACTCGACACATATATAAATAATTATTAACACTCGAAGATTTGGGGGAAAAAACGAACTATTCGAATGCATTAGTTTCGACCGTGATATCTGAAAGGCAGATGGAGTCTGGAATCGGGATCTTTGACGATAAAAAGTTGTGCAAGACAGTCACACTGAATCTCCGACGATTGTGAGCACAATATCAGACGTGATGATAACGAAACGTTTTAGTTTTAGAATCGGGGAGTGAAGACGAATAGATTCTCGTGATGAAGGTCAGAAACCTGTGAGATGTGCGTATGCTTGATGCGTACGTGATTGCGAATGGTCGTGACTGGCCCATTCACAATCACAGAAACTCGCGGTTTCCAAATTTTCGTCAGCTCTGCGATTATTTCATTGTGCTGGCAAGCTTCTCCGGACCGACCGAGTCCGTCCGTGTGAAAACTTCTCGTGTGTGACATCCGGATAAATAAAATATGAAAAAAAAAGAAAGAGAAGGAGAGGGAGAGAGAAAAACGCTCGCAGACTTCGTGGAAATTTGAGATTTTACGCAACGACGGTTGATCTGTGATACCTCTTTCCAAACGTCTGGTCTAAAGTTAGGTTCCGACGCGTGAAACCGTTATCGTCTCGGCTCCGCAAGTTGCAGTTTCGAAAGCTTGAAAATAGATTTTTGTTTTATTACCAGATTCTCGGAAGCAACGGTTACGCAACACGTGTCCGGACACGATATCCATTGTGTCAGATTCATCATCATCGACAACGATGATTTCGACACGTTCGACACGGAACCAAATGAAAAAGCAAAAATGAATGAAAAAAACTGAACAAAATTTTCATCGACGAATTAATTGAATATATATATTTTTTCTTTGTCAAAATCATTTATATGTATTTTTATGTGAGATATACAAATTTGAAAATAGCGATTATGCAACGGAAAAAAAAATTCGTAGTTCAAGGAATTAGAGAAAAAAAGTTTAACTAAAAAATGGAAAACAAAATTGTAGAATCAATGAATAAAGTAATGAAAAGAAATTTGCCCTGTTTCAACAAGGCGGAGTCATGTTCGCATAATTTCGAATGAAAAAATAGTTGAAAAAAAGGGGGGGGGGGACAAAATGTTATTCAAGGATTTTCAGAATTTGCGAGTATTAAGGATAATTCAAAGTCAGACAGATCTCCAACTAGCACGAAAGAGACAAGCTGTTATATTGCATTTATGAATAACAAATGAGTCGGAAGGAAAAAAAAGAAAAAGTTCACGAAATTGTTTTTTTTTCTATTAGTCCGCGCAGCATCCAGTCTTGGCGAGAGTTCCGACGACAATTGCATTTCAAATGGTATTTCACGGTTATTTCATGACAAAACATCGTTCCATCCATTTAAGCTCGTGAAAAAATCAATTTTTTTTACGTCCCGTAGAATTCCCGATTAGCTCCATATTTTTCGCGTGACTGCAGGAAACACGACACGACGAGTTATCGAAAAATCATAACGAAAGTTCGTCGAACCCTTTTCCATCCACTTTCAAACGATCCGATACAGTAAGTCGTTCAACAAGTCGTTGAAACGTTCAAAAACAATTTTGTCCATATACTGACGTGAATTCAAGACCCAAAAACAGAAACTATAGGATTTTTAGAGAAATATTTTTTTTTCACCTCCCTCTCATTGATATAAAAGTGTACTCAACATTATTTGTTCACTTGCCCCATTGAGTGGGGTGTCTTAGAATAGGTCTTCTTAAATGCAACAAAAAATGTTCAGGACCTTTCGATTTGAACCCTTCAATCACGAGACATTCGCTTTTAAAGTCGTTATCAAAGTGTCGACACCCCCCTTCCCCCAATTACTTAACTGTCGATGCGAAAAATCTGAAAAAAATCCAGACGTAGGTTCTAATTAGTAATTGCAATAAAAAATATAACGAACACTGTGGCAAAAGCAGTTTATCAAAAATATTATGAATAATGCTTTTTCGGAAGCAAGAAAATTTGTGAAGGTAAAATAGCTCTACGTATTCTAAAAAGTTGAAGAGAATTTTAGTAAGAAGAGCTACAGAACCCTAAAATCATGTCCAACACGCTTTTAACCAATTTCTCATTACACACAATTATCTTAGTGTTCATTCGAATAGTCGACTGATTAATATTACTCTTCCCATTCCCAATTTTCGCATTTTCCAAGGGCTTTTTTCTTGTAGATCGCAGATACAAAAATTTGTACGCTTAACGATCGTGAAGTCGAGTGTGTATTTGTGTTGGACCTTTCGCCCTTTCGCGAGACCCAACCCGTATCGAATGTTTGCGGATCGTCTCGGACAGTCTCGAGACTTTACCCGTGACGAATCGAATCGTACTTTTGTGAGCTCTTTGGATCAACTCACGAAGGATAAGATACGACGATACTCAATCACGAAACTTGGCCTGATTCGGTCAGCCGACGTACTTGTATTGAGAAAGATTTCGGTCCTGTATCGAAACATCAACAAAAAATCTTGTAAAAAATGTTCAGTCGTCAGAGATACGGTACTAAAGGTTTTTACGCCATTTATTATAAAAACAATAACAATAATATTAATAATGATAACAACGATTGTTATTCAAGTTTTTCATGAATTTATGGATAATTACAACAAAAAAACAATGTCGAACCTTCGGCTCTCCGTTTTCAAAATTTACAACCTCCTAATTTTTCGTCGACTCAAAAATCGATCGGCACCGATCAATCTACTCGCTTTTTGCAATTCGACAATTCCTCCTTCGAGCAACGCCCAGAAAAAGTTAACTTTGTTGAATAAAAAAATTTTTTTTTTTAAATTCAATATTTATTTTAATATATATTTATTTCGAATTATAATTTTTTCGTTTTAGCATTACTTTTCGTCGACGAATATTCCCACCGATAATCGTGGAAACACGACAATCATCGAGTCGATGATGAAAAAATTTTTCTTCGTCGTGAAAATTCAGATCGGCACAGTTTACAATTTTTGCAACGTCAGACGAAACATTTGAAAGCGAACACGGGTTATATGCATTTGTCGGACACGTCGAGTGCACGGTTGAAGAAGCGATCCCCCACGTGGATCGAAACTCAAGAGGTGAAGAGTCCGACGAGGCCGGTGTGTGCAACCGGCCGGTGTGTGTCGACTCCTCGGTTATCCCGGTACCCGAGACACGGCCGGGAAGCTGTATCGATTAAACGCTTTTGCTGGGCGCACAAGCTTCTTCCGGCGCGGAACAAACCCTACCTCGCCACCGTCGTGGCCAACTCCCATCATCGACGGCCAACACCCCCGGGTTTTTTTTTCGCGCCCCCCCAACTATTCACACACACACACACTTTTTAATCGTCCACGAACTTGTTGTTCCACTTTTCCGCAATTATCTCCCACGAGACAATGGGCTTTGACTGTATAAAGGTCGGTAACGAAAAAAATTGTAAAACCATTGTTCACAGCTATGAAAAACCGTGAGGGTTCGAATGCGTTTCAAAATTTCGCGGTCAATTGTTCTGCGTGTCCTAAGTGGGGGAAAAAAGATGCAAACAATTGTCAGATTATATATAGAAGTGGGCATATGTTTTTTAGGTGCGAACTATACATAACCTGAAAGCGTAGATACCATACGAAAATTTTGTGTTATTTATGGTTATTTTTATATGTAAAAAAATTGTTTGTATTTTTTTTTACTTAGGGTTTGATTGTTCGTTAGCCATCCGCAATCTCGTGGATTAGGGTTGGTTAGGGCTGTTTAATAAGTAGTTCGGAGGAAATCCACTTGCACGTTCGAATTTAAGGAGATATTGAAAGTTTATACACAACCACTGATCAATATTCAAATATCAAAACGTGCTGCAAGTTGAAACTTGCAATTTTCTTCCTCTATGAGGAAAGCCAAAGCTTTGAAAAAAAATACTTTCTCATAGAAGACCTTCGTTCACTACCAACGAGCCAAAAGAAGCAAATTGCAAGTTTCAATTCACAGCTTGTGTTGTTTTGATTTAAAACAAAGTTGAAAATAATCGGATAACGTTTTTGTTACCGACTGGGCATGAAATGTCAGGATGTATAGGAAGAAGGAGGGAGGGTACCGCACCGAAAAAATGAAAAAAAACAAAAAAAAATTAAGGAAAAAAATGATATTCACTTTTTCCAGCTTATCAACGTGACGAAAATGATTCATCTGTTTTTATCGCATCCGTCGAGGTTCCGCATCCCTTTAAATCGCGCTATCTCGCAAATTTACCGTAACTATAACACTTAACGAAAGCTATTTGAGGACCTTGTGCACGTCTACGATCGTCCGGTGGTCGGCTATCGGTTTTCGAGATTTTTCAAGAATAACACTCGGACACGAGTGCCAAAGCGTAGCGATCGCATCTCCGTGTAATCGGTGTCTCACGAAATCCGTTCAATTTCGTGGCTCGGTGAATACCAAAGCGATTATGTTTCATTGCCGCCGAATGGGGTTACGGCCCGTTACAATTCGCATTACCTTTGCGTTTATTTCCGGTTGATCGCGATCGGATCGATCCACGTAACACGAACACAACGGTCAGCTTCGATGCCGATCGTCGAAAACAACTTCAAATTTGGAATTTTCGGACGAATTAAAAGAAAGAAAAAAAAAGTGTCGATAATATTTTACTTATGAAAAAGAAGAAAGAAAAGAATTTATGTTGAGCGACGATTTTTTTAATGCCACCAAATCTTATTGAAATTATTTACATAATTATCTATATCATTTTGGAATTTTGGAGTTAAGATAAATAGAAAAAATTTGAAAGAAATTAAAGGAAAAAAAAGTAACACAAATCCATCATTCCTCATGCAGTTGTAACCACATCGAGTGATTGTGATAGACAAGAAGTTATGTCGAATCGATTTATAAATTTGACATGAATATTGTCAATGATATTTTATTTGAGAAAAAAATACCTGGCGAGCTTTTTTTTCAATGTCCAAAGTGGCATCGCAATTGTCCATTCGATTATCATAATATCGTGATGATTGATCGTAAAATTAAAAAAAAAATGATTGAGAAACATTTTTCGTTGAGTTTTAGAAGACCTATTCAAAGACACTCCACTCAATGAGGTGAGTTGATAAAAATAATTGAATACACTTTGCTATCTTTGGAATGGAGGTCCAAAAAGATAATTTCTCCAAGAGTCATGAATCTAAGTTCGTACACAAAATTTCCGAATCGAAACCATAAGAGTTCCTATGATAGTACAAAACCCAAGAAAAAAAAATGACAAAAAAAGGTCCAGTTTTGTCATTTTGTCCTACGTTGCTGGGCAAATTTAGTTGAAACGTTTAAAATTAACCAAAACCACCCACAAGCCTGTAAAAGTGTTTGACATAAAATGACAGAATAGTCTTGCCAGCGGGCAAATAATTTACCGGAGCTCTCGAAGCAAGGCGGATTAAAAAAAAAAAAAAAAAAAAAAAGTGGGCAATCGACGAAATTTGCATTTCTAACGCACGCGATAAATTCTTCGACGGGACGTGAAAATCACAGGGCAAAAAATCGTCGTTTGTAACAAGTGCGTATGACATTTTTTGTCAACGTCGGTCAATCGATCGTGGTTTGACATTCGAGACGCCTCATGTGCTCACGGAGGATTTTCCAGCCGCAACACGGCCGTGAATAAATTGACTCGGTTTTATTCCGGAAATTGGAGGAATTTTGTGACGCGTCTGTTCGGTGTAGCGAATAATGTGGAATATATCCGATGGCTACCCTATATCACCGCTACACCGATTGATATGCCGCACGTTGTAAACGGGATTGTTATGCTTCTCGTTTTACATTTTATTTCAATGTCATTCCAAGTAAAAAAAAAAATATATAGTATATGTATGAACTATATATAGGACTGGATATATATAGACGATTCATAGATTATATATAGAATATATATATATAATATAATTGAAAATTATCTATACTCTATATATACTTTATGTATAGCCTATATATAATCTTTTTATGAAGTATATATGGCCAATTCTATATATAGTTCATTGGGGTGGTTGAATTAGTATAATTCATTCAGGCAAGCCAAGGCAATGAAAGAAAAATCGAAAAAAAAGGAAAATTAGTTTGTGATATTTTCAAACGATATAGAACAGGTGGAGAAATTGAATTATTTTTAATCCCAAATAAGAGACATCCTAATTCCAGAATATCTCTTCAAATATTCTGTTTAAAATGGTGAAGTAAATATTTTGTATTTGACACAACAAGCTCTTTTAAATAACACCCCACATGATTCGTGAAATTGATTTGTTTTTTTTTTTTTTGCGTTTCTCATTTGCTCATGCTTCGAGTCTTACATGAAAATGTTGAAGTTCTAACTTGTATAAAATATGTGGGTTAATGAGACGTATTACCATGCATGGACAAATTTCAAGTTGTTATTATTATATTAGTATTATTATTATTATATTTTTATCACAATTATAATAGTTATTTTTTCAATGAATAATTAATATTCGTTCATTAATAATAAACAAAATAATAGTCATGTTATAAATTCCTTATCGATCAAACGACTAAGATGGTATTCTGTTCCCCATTCTCAATTTTCGTAAACGTACAGATAAGTTCGAAAATAAAAAAAAATCAAATGTGAAAGTGCTGAATCTCTGAATAATCTGTCAATCGAGAGAATGCAAATTATCATCTGTGATATCAGACAAATGATATCACATCCGCGACTGTCGACGGAATCGATACGATCTCGCGTGAAAACCCAATTCTCGTTATATCGCTATAACAGACACTCGAGGAACAACGATCGAAGTTTCGAATCCAAAGGGACGAGTTCGATGGGGGGGGGGGGGGGGTTGAAATTGCGAAGGTGTGCGATACGAAGGCGCTGGGTATAACGAATGATAATTGACTAACCCCGAACGGAGTTTCGTCACCGCAATCGATATATGTTTGTGTATGAACACGACGACTATCCGGTTATATATCGTTGGCAACGGGTTCATTGGCTCGGGGTTAGTCACATATATGCTTTGGCAGCCGCATAAATTGCGAAAAGTAGTTCATCGACAGGCCACCGACGACTTTTAACCAGACACCGGTTTTCTGTTTTCATTGTATTTTTTATTTGTTTTTTTTTTTCGTATATTTCTATTATTGTAGATTTTTTAACGAAATACTTGGACCGATGGTTTTTTTTTCTTTTTGTGAAAAGTTGAGGTTCAAGCTGAGCCACGTGGAATTTTACTGCTCTCATCGGATGGGCCATAGATGAAACGAATATTTAAAAAAAATGCTGTGAAATTATTCATACCAATAATAATGAAACAATTATTATTGTACATGATCGTTGGCCAATTTGTTGAACGATAGATCATCGAGCACCAGTTAACTTGTCAATGGGCGTTGCAACTTTGACAAACCATGGAGAAGAAAAAAAAATCTATTTAATTTGTTTATATATCAAATCGATGAGAAAATATTGTGGAATTAATTTTTTTTTTTTTTTTTTTTTTTTTTTTTGCTGGACCAGATTGAAATATCGCACGTGAAGTCGAGACGGGCACATCGAAAGGAGATTATCATTTCATTCAATGATTCGTTCATTCATTTGTTCATTCATTCATTCGTTTAATTTGCTTTTTTTTCAACACTCAAATTAATTTTTTTCTTGTTGTCAAAGAGCGATTTTCGTATCACAAAATAAATATTCCGAGGTCGATAACCCGAAATAATGAAGAGCTTTTGCTACGAAAAAAAAATTGCTTTTGAAAAAACTGCTTTTACTATGAAAAGAGAAAAAAAATAATGCAAAATCATCAAGTGACTCACCAAACTTGTATGATAAAGCGACCAAGCGACCCTTCGACGAAAGCTCCGACGTCCTCGTTGACGTCCGACCAATTGTTCGTATTTTTTTTCACCTTCCCCTCCAATCCGTAAACTCGTTTTTCGATCGTTAATGACTGCGTATCATCGTAATTATCGTCACTATCGTCGTCATCGCAATCATCGACGTCGTCTTCGTCGTCGACGGGTGAAAGGTCGCCCACGATCGACGTCGAACGTTCATCCCTCGGGCTAACGCGAAATCTCAAGATCGAAGCTGCGAAAAACCATTCGACGCACTTTCTTTGATACCATTTTTTTTTTTTTGCATTTCGTCCAATCCGATTAAGAACATTTTTTTCTGCGCATTTTTTCGGACAATCAACGAGACAAATGATTACAATACCGATACTAGCCATCCACATTTAATTGTTCAAACATTAAACCCAATAAATACACAACAAAAGACAACAAAATATATTGAAGTAAATTTTTCTGTATTATTATCTTAAATTTTTTTTTTCGTAATAAAAATCGAAATAAAAATCATAACTACTTGTGGATGAGTCACGTGTTTGTCTTCTTATAAAATGTTATTTTTAAATCACTTGTCGTTTTAACGTGGCCAAAAGTTTTGGGCAGTCGATAAGTTGTAACATTAAAATTTACATCGGACTTTCGAAAAATTTAGCAATTTTTTTTTTCGTTCTTTTCATTTACTTTGTTTACATATTTTTATTGTGTTTTTGAACATTGCGCATTCTAGAATTTTGTAATTTTGCCAATTGTCGATTGTTTTTTTTTCCTTCCTGTTTTATCAATTGATTCATTTATTTTTTTCAGCACAGCGAATTACAGAAATTTGTAAATTTTTCTTAACAACTGATAATTTTTTAATTGTTTTATTTATTTAAAAACAAAAAAAAGGTGGAGCATAGCACATTGTAGAATTTTTGTATTCTTCCAATTGTCGATTGTTTTTGTTTTCGGTTTTATTAACTCATTCATTTATTTTTTTTTTTCAACCACAACAAATTATGGAATGTTGGTAATTTTTCTTGACGATTGGCAAATTTTCGATTGTTTTATTTATTTTATTTATTTTACATTTTCGGAAATACGATTTGTTCAATAGAAATCGTTTGTACAAGAAAAAAATCAAATCGGTGGGAAAAATTCGACGATGATTTGTAAGAGTACGGTCGGTCGGTCGGTCGGTCGTTCGTTGTTTTCCGTGGTTTTTTTCGTACTCACTGTGCGCTTTTGCGAAGCAGATAGGGACGTTATCGTTGGCTCGGCATGCGTCGCGACACTGCGGGGGTGTGTGGGCCGACGAGCCGGCTTGACGAGCTCCACTCGTGAATCCAACCGCGTCGGGGTAAACGGATTCGACGTTCGCCCGGACACCGCCACCCCGAATCGCCCAAACCCCCCCTCCGCCCCTCGGGGGGCGCAAGCGCGAGACTTGCCCAAACCCCCGTGATTGTCCATCAATCGCGTTCGTGCACGCCGATTAATCCGCCGAACAATTTTCTCGGATCCGATGAATCAGAAAAAAAAAAACAAACAAATAAATAATAATTTTCACTGTTGATTTTTTTTCTCGATTTTTTACAAAAGAAAAATGTATTTCGTTATTCAAAACTATTGTTAACTGAAAGATTGTTCTTTGTTCTTATTTTGTTTTAATTATTTTTCAAATTATCGGTGCGAATATTTTGTGAAATTCGATTTTTTTTAATGAAAGTTCACTCTTTTTTCGTTAATTTTCCATTTCTCGTGGAGCTTTACTTTCGATTGTGGTTTTATTTTCCATCATCTACAGGTTGAGTGAACTATAAGATTATTTATAAAAAATCAAAAATACAAAATAAAAAATCAACAATTTCACTGTTGATTTTTTTTTTCTTTTTTTAAAAAAAGTAGAATTCTATTACTCAGAACGATTGGTTCTTGGCAAATTGTTCTTCGTTCTCATCTCGTCTCTCTATTCTTTCGATTTGGCATTGCATTATTAATACTGTGACTCGATAAAATTCAATTGTTCAATTATTCGCGAGAATATTTTGTAAAATTGGATTTTTCCATGAAACGTGAAATGTTAAATTTTTTATGTCTCGTGGAGAACAAACTTGGGTTACGATATTGATCTTTGTCTCTATCAAGAGATCAATTAGTAGTTGTGAAATAATTTGCAACAAAAAAAAATCATAATAGTTCGATAGATGACTGACAATGTTAAATATCAATTTCGGCGACAATCCACGGAACAAAGAAAATTTTCATAGAATTTGTTTCGTTTTTCTTTTTTTTCCCCAGTTTGTACGTTTTTTTCATTCACGTAATTCGAACGTTCACGACAATGAATTAATATGTATGCTTAACACAGATAGAAGATTATTTGAGTTCGACATGCATATGACACGAACCTTTGACGAGGTTGAAACGCGTGAAAATGTTTAATTATAAAAAAATTATAAAATATCCCAATACATCATTAGCTTTTTTTTTATCGTCTGTATTTATAGTCCAGTAGCATTGGTAATTAAATTTAATTACACAAACGTAAAATATCGCTTTTGAGCTCATACCAAATTCCACTCGTTCTCACAAATACAATATTAGCCTACCGTAAAATAAAAATTTCACACAATGCAAAAAAAAAAAAACAATCATTAAAAAACTTAATTTCCACGATACCAACGAAATTTTTCTGTCACATCACTTTCTCATCACGACTGTTTCGTTATAATACTTATTTATCACACGACATTATAAGTGTATCGGAAAAGCCAATCTCACTACTGGCTAATATTTAAATGAAAAACAAAAGCCTGGGTGATTTTTCTGTGAGTGTAATTCATTGTGGCACTTCATCACGCATTTTTGTTCAATGGAAAAATTATTTTTGGCTATTTAAACGGCCGAAGCCACGAGATATTGCTTCTCACGTTATTTCGTATATTACTTTGGCGACAATCGAGTGATGAACTTTACGTGATACCGTATTTACATTTATTTACAGTTGACGGTCGGTGTTCGTCGACGAAAATTTCACCTTTGCCGTATTTTCGAACATTTCGACGACCGTTTTCAATCGATTAAAAAATGGCCAATTATTATTGTTAAAAATATATCGTTTTAATTGCTATTTCAATAAACTAACTGTTAGTCTTTGTCACGATTATTGGCTCGTACATTTTTCCGGTTACATGTCTAAGAAACATCGTCAAAACGACGACGTCAAAGAAAACTTCGTCGAAACAACTTTGTCCATTAAAATCTGGTTCAGAAAAAAAACTCCGTCCCAAAAAATTCCGACAAATTTTTTTTTTATCCGCAACTATTTCTTCCCAAAATAACTCATCAACAATATCAGATAGTTCCGATTTTTAATTATTTTAAAGTAAAATATATAAAAGTATAAGATTAAAAAATGATTCCAATCAATTTGTCAATTTTTTAACCAAGATAAAAATCCAAAGGACCCAAAAAAAATCCGAACGAACCCGAAGATCTTAAAGTTCCCAGAAAACCTAAAAAAAATTGTTGTAGCACAGATTGTACATGAGGAGAGTCTATTTTTCCAGGAGTCGTTTTAGAACAAGTTCTTTTTTACGAAGTTGTTTTGACGTAAAGTTTTCGAACGTGCTTCCATTTTTCCACCTTGTCTATAGCCACATTCTGTTATCCTTTGATAAATAATGTAAATACCGTTATAACTCATCGCAATTACCGTCGTCGAACGTGTTTAACACAAACAATCGCATTATAATACGCGATTGTGACAATTACATTAATTGTTTTCATTTTAATGAATAAGCAATGTTATATTTTATACACGACTCGTTGTTGCGTGTGATCTTCTAATCCCTCGACGTTTGGCCTCGAAACTCGGAGAGGTTCAGCTTTTTCTGCCGGAGTCCTGTAGCAATGATAAGAAGACATTTTGTTAATCGTGACTGAGAAGTTACTCGCACGATGATAATATTCGACATTCAATTGAATAATAATGAATATTTTCATATTTAATAATTTGATATTCCGAAGAAATATAGAAAAAACTCATGATTCATGATTATTCAAATAATTAAAGAAAATTCAAATACATTTTCATGAAATAAAAATATATTCGAACGATCACTTCTGACTAAATGATCATGAATTATGGTACCAATCGAATTTTAGAATCAATTGTAAAATAATAATTCATTAAAATTCTCTTATTCACATTGCCCGACTCAAAAGTTGGGCAATGTGAGAAACACCATCGAAACATTGGCGTTTCAAGTATTTTGCAATCTGAACTTCGACCCCTGCCCTTCGAAACATATATTTATCGTGGTCATCTTATTAGAAAAAAACTCAAGGGACCATACTGAACGTGAGAATTTCATGATTTTCAAGTCATGAAATAAAGATAAATCGCTATATGTATGCTTCGTATGTAACAGAGTCAAACGAACGAGTACCTCCAATGCATCCTTACCTTCATTGAAACGAATTTTGTGATCGTGATTCACAGTCGATCCAACATATCACAAAAATGGACTATATATTCAAATTTAAAAAAGTCTTCAGTGTCGACGTGTCAGACGAAACTTTTGTTGAAACATTTTCAGAATTAAAAAAACAAAAAACAAAAAAAAACACAATTGTTTGTAATCACTAGCTTCGACAAGACTCTACGATAATCAAATCATCATTCTTCAACTTACGTCCAACAAATAATCCAAAATCCAAATTTCTCTGTTCTCCAAATTAAATTTCCAAAACATAGCTCGACAAAAAGAAAAAAAGTGAAATAACCAGACTGAGGATAAAAAAACATCGACGAAATTTCACCTCTCTTCTTCTCTTCACAGATGACTCTTCATTGTCGACGTTAGATCTTCCAAACGTTGTTTTTCCCAGCGATTCTTCATTCGAAAAATTTCTCGCAGTTCTCGGGCTCAATCGTCTTCTCTCGGTCGCGCTCTTCGGGCTGGAAACTTGAGCCACTTGAATCATTTTCGTCGGAATTTCAACGACGCGATTCCCCTGTCGTTTGTTCGCATCGCGTTTCTGCGATTTTTCGACAATCTCGACGATCGGTTCACACATCTCAACCCCGGATTGTTTCGCCGGATAATCATGATAAATCGTCGTGGAAGAAACGTTTGACACCGAAGACGATTGTGCAACAACGTTTGAATCCGAAATTTCCATCCCACTCGGATTAACAACCTTTCGAACAATCTGTGATTCTTCGTGCGACCGTAGATTCGTTTCACTCGTGAATTCCGACGTTATTGTGCTTTCCACTCGATCGTCACATTTTTTCATCGTCACAATTGTTCCTTCGTGCATTTTTTTCACATCGACAGTCGTATTCTCAATTGGAGTTTCATAATCTTTGCATTTTTTGCAATCACCGATCATCGATTCACCATGAAAATTAATATCAACATCGATCGAATCGTCATTGTGAGTTATGTCCATTATATTCTCCGAATTATCGTTCAGTGGCAAATGAAACAAATCGCGTCTCGTACAAGTATAATCACATTCAAGACCGAATTTGTCTTCGTTCGCGTTTTCACGACAATCAACGACGATCGAATCATCGTATTGCCGATTGTTAAAACACAACTGATCCTTGACACCGTTTAGAAGCGAATCTTTCTTTCTCATCGACGATACACTCGGAATCACGTGGATTTCATCGTTCACGTACTCATCATCGACGTCAACATTTTTTCGCGTTAATCGCGGATCGACGCTTCGCACGATGGAATAATTCGACTCATCGACCGGACAATCGATGCTCGGCAAATGAAAATCAATCAGACAATCGATATCGTCGTTCGTGGTTTTTATGACGAGAGAATCGTCGATCATCGGTTGATCGTTCATCATAATCAAATCGCCGTTCAACATCGTTTCCAGAATATTGTCGTACTGCGATCCACGATTCAAAATCATCGATTCGTCGTTTATTTCAATGTCGTAAGTGGGCGAAATTTTTTCCGTCGACAAATCATTGACGAGATTGTAATTTTGATTGAACGACGATAGCAAATTATCGGGATATTTTGCGGACGATGATTTTTCGATGGGTGTGATGTAATCGAACGACGAGGGTTGGATGGATTGTGACCACGTCGGAGGAAGCGAAGACATTTTCAAATCCACGGCTACCGTCGAATCGACGGTTGAATTTTTCGTCGAATTTTCGGTTTCGTTGGACATTTTCGATAAAGTCAGGATTGGATGATTTTCGTGCGATTTTTCGGTTTCCATTTCGACAATTGAATTTGTCAAAATTTCATCGATTCTATCGCAATTGTTCGTGCTGTGAGCGTCCGCTATTTCCACGTGATTGTGATTGCAACATTTTTCCGTAGTCACGACGTTTGATTTTCCAGGGTCTTTTCTTTTCACACGTTTCAACCATTCGAGTCTCGTTTTTGTGCTCATTTTACGATTGTTTTTCGTGGAATGTTGATTTTTATCACGATTTTTGTTTGTTATTGGATTTCTCGGATCGTTATCCATCTCTTCTGCTTCTTCCACGTCTTCGTCCAACGTCAGATCGATCAATATCGTTTCACCGGATTTTCGTTTCGGTCGATTGCGTTTTGGTCTCGAACGATTTGTCACGAGTGAAACTCGTTTCGGGGAAACCTCGAATCCCACGTGTTCACGAAGATTCGAGGAACTCGCGGGTCAGGGGTCCTCGTGCTAGGTAAAACCATTCTTATCGACGTCCGACGTGGATGTGTGAAATTTTTCCTCGTACTTGATAAAATCGTCGCAGGTTGTTCGCAGATCGAAAGAATTTTGTTTCATCAGACGATGCGTGGCGGTCTTTTGACGCAGAAAGGACAGAACGTTGGACCCATCGCCTGAACGATTTGGCACTCGAGGACCCAATATGCGCAGCGCCAAATCGTCGATTCGTTTTTTATCGTCCGCGTTGTCGCAATTTTTTTTCCATAATTTGAGAACGAGCAAATAACGCACGTATGTCGTGTCCGATATGGAATCGACGTTTTTGTCAATGTTTGAACAGAATTTTCTGGAAAATCAGAAAAATTTATAATTTTTTTTTTTTTTAGATCGTGACAAGTCATTGAATCGAATTGAATTGTGGATTATAGTGAAAAATCAAGATTGAAATGTCAAACTGTCCATTTTGTAAAGAATGTCGAATGGAGTCGCGGAAATTGTCAGCTAATTAAAAATAAAATCGAAACTTCGATGAATATTTAACGTTTGAATTGATATTCGTTTTCAGAATGATTGAAACTCACTCAAAAATGGACTCGTAGATTTTATTATACTTCTTCGACAGCAACTTCGATTTCAGCAACACCCTGAACATGTGATCCTCCGAGTTATCTGGCAAAATAGAGAAGAAATCTGTAGCGAGTTGTCCAAAAGCATGAGAAATTTAGCATCGCTCAATGCCAAGTCGAGGCCTACCCAAATAGATGTGTAGAACTGCTAGCAACTTGGCAACAATTTGAGACGACGATTCGGCATCCGGTATTTTCAATGCTTTGAGCTCTGTTTCCATGTAGATACCAATGATTTCCGACATTTTGTCCAAATACGGATTGTGATCTTCTACACGCTGCAACAAAACAATCGTTGAGATAATGCGCCCTTGGATCGATAGTCGATACGAATACAATTATTAGCCGCAACAGGTAGGATCGGATGATAATTTTTTTCTATTTACGTCTTTCATATCCAGTCAGTAGAGATGAAAGAACATCAGCGTAATGCTCATGTGGTCTCTGAGCTTGGCAGCTGCGTATGGCGCCGTACAGTGGCTCCTGGCATTGTTGGAAACGATTCTGGAGACACGACAAAAAGTTTTAACCGCGAACAGAGACAAGCTCAGACAGCTGTGTCGCTAGTCAATTTTACCCCAAATAAGCAGCCAGCAGATTTCGAAGTACGCGATCGCTCTTTCCGCCGACTGCCCTGCGCATGGCTTTGTCGAAGCTTTCCAGCCAAGGCATACTGTCCTCCGTGGAATCGTTATTGCACCAGTCGACGAAACTGTCATCCTCAGCGCTGCTGGCTTGCAGTGCCAGAGAACTGCTGACATCCGTGTCTTGCGTGGGATGGACTGTGGTCAAATCAAATAACATGGCGAATGTAAAATTTTGACTCATTTTTATCCGTCACGCAAGCGATTTAAAGTCGATATGATGGTTGTAAATGATTCATCGATCAGGATGGGTTCGTTAAGGGTCTTTGAATTCAATTCCCAACGGCGAATAGCGTAGCTGGACATAAGCCGCTGGTCAATAATAAATAACAGTGCCCATTATTTACAGTCAGCGACCGTTCGGACAAGCTGCGGCACTGTGAGAGAGACCGATAGCGGTGCAAGGTAGAGGTTGGAATTTTGAGGTTCGAGGCGTTCATAACCTCTCAAGGATCATTGTGAAAAGACAAAACAAACATAGAGCATGCTAGCAATTCATTTTCCAATTTACTCAATGAATAGAGAAATATTGCATGAATTCACGCGTGCTGTCTAATCATCATCGCATTCACTTACCCTGCTGCATGGCGTTCATCGTGACCCGCGAGCTCGACAAAACACGATCGAACAAAAAAAATATTGTGACAATCGTCTTTGACAGGAGTGGCCACGAAATTCGACACAGCGGGCGACAAAGTAAATCACGTTGCGTCTGAGATACGTCGTAAATTTATCGAACGATTTGTTTCGATTTAACGAAGACTGATGGGCGATATGAAAACCAAGGTTCTGTCTTCGATCGATGCAACGTTTTTTTAAATTTTATTTTTGCGTTGTCGGGCGAGTATCGGACGAAATTGCAAGCAATTGCAAGAGTGTTTTTCACTTGTTCGTGTGTGTTAAGCCGAAATATTGTCACATACTATGCGATACATACGTTCGGACTTCGGAGTGGTTCAGTGGCTGTTGCCCTTGTTAATACGGCTGCTGCTGCTCGCGGGACTTTTTCGTACTACTTGCCCAAGAAGTAAATTCATCGGGACGTGAGCCGAGACAATTTTCGAACCTCGCCAGGACTGTAGCCAAGACGTACTTTTCGAACCCGCCAAATAAAATATTTGCAATAGCGAAACAACCGCCCAGGAGTCGAAAAGCGGGGGTATAATTCGGCGGGACTGGACTATTGGGAGGTTAATGGATTGACCAATAGCGAAACAGTATAATGCGTTGGTATAAGTGTCGGATTACTTCGATTGGAGGATCACTGCATTTAATCACAAGATCATCCGCGAGGGGCGCCACATTTTCGACTATCGGAAGTTCGACTATTGGAAGGTTTTTCTGTATTCTGTAATTATATACGAACGATATTGTCAATTGTAAGAAATCACGATCTTGCATGGAGGTCGCAAGTTAGGCCGACGAGATCTCAATTACAGAGCAACTTCCCAATAGTCCAAAATTGAGTAGCATAAATGGGCGGGATTGCACTATTGGGAGGTCGATAGATTGACCAATAGCGAAGCAGTTTGATGCATTAGTGTCAGTGTCGAATTATCCCGATTGGAGGATCACTGCATTAATTCGCAAGATCATCCGCATGGGGCGCCACATTTTGGACTATTGGGGGTTTGACTATTGAGAAGTGTTCGACTATTGGGACGTTTTACTGTAGTCCGGCGACGGCTGAAGCGAAACGATCGAGGATGCTGGTGTGCGACGGAAAAAAGCGTACATGGCGATTTACCTAGGACAAGGCTAGCGTCGACAAGCCTATGGGAATCGAGTCCGCACAAGCGTATTGAAAAATCTTTCGCGTCATTGGCGATCTCGAGCGACGGTAGATGTCGCCTCACTCGCGGACACGGCTGCAAGGATCGTGCGACCGTGTACATACGTGTATGCGAGATCGCTCGAGGGGGGGGGGGAGAATACGATAATGAAGATGGTACTGAACCGACTTGGTACGTTCCTGAAAAAGGCTGGCAAGAAAGCACAGTCTGTGAAACACTGAGATTGCGAAGGACGGAACGGTAGAGCCGGAGAGAGAGAAAGTAATAAATAAAGAGAGAGATAGAGAGAGAGAGAGACGGTGCGGTTTTGGTTAGATAAGTGAGCGCAGCCGCGAACGTCCGAGCAGACCGCCAGGGGCCGATCACGTATGTGATATGGCGTCCGGGTAGGAAGAAAGTTGACTGTTAAATAAGCGTTAATGTTGTTTTTATGACATTGACCAAGCTCAAAAGAAACCTCGGAGAGCGCGAATTTACCACAGACACCGGCATTGATGGTAATGCATGCGAGGAAACCACAAAGGATCAGCGATGGGTACGCTTCACCGATGTCAAATAACAAGCCTTCCGTGCTTCGAAAAATTCCCTGACACAATCGAAAAACTATCTCCTCACACCTCTCGACTTCCTTCGAACATTTATTTTATTTTTTTTACGTCCCTTCAACCTCGTCGATTGCAACGCGACTTCGCTGTTATTATTGTTATTATTTTTTTTTTCTAATGTCATTCAATTTCTGTCTCACGATCCAACAACGGGAGACTGTTACCTCCCCTCCTTCCTCCCGACTTTACAAACTCGAAAACTTCCGGTTTCAAAGACAATTTTACGAAAGAAAAGAAAAAAAATGAGAAGATAACAAAAAAATCGTCTTTGACAAAATTACGTTTCCATCCACGATTGTCCCCCCAAATCTATCCACCATTAATTGGCACCACACTATCCACGATTAATTGGTTTTTTTTTTCTCTCGTCTATGGTTTCAGGTACTTCGAAAAGCACCAGGCCCATCCCTACCAGGTAAATATACAATCGTTTTGTTGAGAAAAAGAATAATAGAATGGGAAAAAATATATATGTTAAAAAAATATAATATATAAATACGTTGTTGTTTCCGTTTGACACCGTCGACGCCTATTTACGTGAAATTATTTTCAACGTCAAACTCGCGGAAAAACTAGTTTCTTTCTTCATCTCGTTCGCTTTTCCCCCCACCCATTCTCGTTCTCTCTCCCTTCCTCTCACCCTCTCTCTCTCTCCCTCCCTGTCGTTCACCCTCGTTCAACATAGTCTGTCGAATTTTTTTTCCCCCATAATGTTTATTCAAACCGTTTCTTCGTCGTTTTGTGCGAAATTTTCAACAAATTTCACATTTTATGTCGCATTTTTTCATATGTATCGCGTTAAAGAGAATTGAGTTTTTTTTTTTTTTTCAATTGTTTTTTTTTGTATATATTTTTTGTTTTTTGTTCAATTTTTCGACAATTTTACTTGTTTTTCATTGTCACGGAGTTAGAAATGGTCAGACAGAAGGTGATTATTCGTAAAATCACACGGGGATTCGACAATTTTGTCATTACCTGCCACCGTGAACGTTCTGTTGGACTGCCATAGTCTCGATTTATATCTGTAACTTCGAAATTCGTTCGTCCAAGATGCAGCCTACTTTGAGGCGCCACAACCGTTATTTCTGGTCAAAATCACATGTAATATCGTCATTCTTACGTGGCACTATCGACAAATCGTGTGGATAATGCATATTAAGTCGATTTTATTGCGAAAACACGAGTTTATTCGATCGCCAATTCCGAGTCCGAAACATAACCTCACTTTCGTAAAAAATCAATAGTTCTTGTGTTAATGTTGATACCGTTTGGGTGTCTGGATCTATGAAAAATGATTATTCGTTGAGATTATTGATAACAAACATCTGGATAATGCACTTGTTTGATGCACAGCATTGAATTTTGAAGCAAGTTTTTTGGTTAATTGTTCACATTCGGTGCCGATGGAAAAAACTTTTGTTTCGTCAGTCGAATATGTTTTTTTTTTTCCCCATATATTATGGATCATGGGTGAATAAATTGCATTGTTTTTTGTTGCAGAACGCAAAGTACAGCAGTTCTAAGGGTGGCTATTCCTCGGCTGCGGCATCGGCCGACGGTCGTTACGAAGGCCGTATGCGAGATTCGCCAAATGGCAGCGCATTCAATCCTGCGGGAGGTCTGGGAATGCCTATCGGCGCTGAAAGAGACAGCCCGCGAAGTTACGCCGCCAAACCCCTCTACAAGAAGGAGAGAGAAAACAGAGACTACAAGTTATCCTCCTCTAGGGACAAGTATTCCGGTAATTATTCATAATTGTTCCTCAATATTCTTAATAATATTTAACATTGAACTGTGCACAATAAACATCTGTTTGTAAAGCTTCGCTACAAACATTGGTTTTGTGTTATGATAATCGACTAAAAGCAAACAATGACAGATATCAAGATTTTCAATTTCATATAGAAAACATTGGCGGATATTCGTACATTGCAGGTGCTAAATGTCATCCATCGACAATTATTGCTTCTATGTTAACTACGTTGTTGTTATTTCTCGAACGTGTTGATGAACGTATGTCAATTATCGGTATCCAAAAAGCTAGCGTATTTCAATTAATTTGATTTAATTTATCGATCTAATTGGTAACAGGTGAAACGTAAGCTATTGCCATTCGTCTTACGACCGAATCTAATCTTTCAACAAAATATACAGATGATAGTTTTGTGTTTCTTTTGAAACAAATCCACAATTTATTTGCGACGAGTTGAATTTGACTTTTACTTGGTCGCATCTCAATTATTGTGTTTCCGCCGAATGTCCAGATTGTGCACGATCTCCAAAGGACAAAAGAAGTAGAGAGAGCAGAGATTCAGAGCACAGGACCAATCATGATAGGAGCGGTGGCGGTGGCGGGGGTGGAGGCGGAGGCGGAGGTGGAGAGGTAAGATACTATTTTCCTTCGAACCCTGGAAATAAATGTTTTCAACATCGTTGTGCTTCCCATTCGCTACGAATATTCACCAACGTATACACACCCATACATTGATAAATATTCGCCAAGGGCCGTGGTGGATAGTATGGCTCAAAAGACCTCTCTGGCCCTTGTCGAATCTGTTCAAAATTTTGACCATCAGGATCTATCGACAAAAAAATTTCCACGCCCGTCGTGGAATCAAACTTTTTGTCTTTTTATTTCAAACATTTTTTATAAACCCACCAGATCTTACATCCCATAAAATTGTTATCGAATTCGTCGAGAGACTCGTCGTCGCAGCGAAAACCGGCGCACAATTCCTGTCAGGTGAGTAAAAGACGAACAAAAAAAAAATCAAACAATTGTCCAATCCCACAATCCGCAATGTCCAAGAATTTGTTTAATATCAAATAACAGACTTGCCAAAAAGAAGAGAAAAGAATAATAATCAATCATTCGCAGTAGTAATAACGATTAAAAAAAAAAAAGTACTGCGCCGATTTTTCTGAACGTTGAAAAATGACAATAACAAAATAATGACATTATTGTTACTGAATCGATGGCAAAAAAAGGAAGTAAAGCAAACGTGAACACCGTATGAGGTGAAAAGCGTTCTGGAGCTGTAAACAAAAAAAAGAGTAGCATCATCCTGCCCTTCCCGAAGATTCAATTTTCTCGGAAATTTTAGAACGATATGTTTAGGATAAGCGGGGCGATGAGCGGGGCGGCGGTGGCGGCGGTGGCGGCGGCGGAGGAGGCGGCGGAGGCGGTGGAGGCGGTGGTGGCGGCGGTGCCATGGAAAGGACCGCGAGGTTTGGCGACTGGTCCGAGCACATGAGCTCGTCGGGCAAGAAGTATTATTACAACTGCAAAACCGAAGTCTCACAGTGGGAAAAACCACGCGAATGGATCGTAAGAACGGACAGTAGACAGCGTCAATCCAACGACTATTCCTCTAGGTCAAGTGAGTATTATTTTCAATTATAATGATTCAATAACGTCGTTCCGGGCTTCAACATTAGAATATTGTTTATACATTTTTTAAACATCTTTATTGAATTTTCACTCTGATTGTAATTGATTCAACATCTCATAAATCTAGAATACAAGGATCAAAGATCGTATTACAGATTAAATAAAATAATTTAAATAAACAGATTAAATAATTAATTTTAGGATCAAAGATCGTATTACAGATTAAATAAAAAATCGTCTTTCGAGGGATCGTATGAGAAACTTCAAACGATCATTCTTCATGTTCATTAACATCGTACGTGTTATTGCTAATGCAGTAATGACTATCACTCGAGTCATTGGAATATTATTTATACATTTTTCACAGATCTTTATTGAATTTTTACTCTGATTGTAATTAATTCAACATCTCGTAAATTTAGAATCGAATGTTTTAGGATCGTATTACAGATCGTATTACAGATTAAATTAAAGAAATCTTCTTTCGAATCATCGTATGAAAAATGTCAAACGATCATTTTCCATGTTGATTAACATCGTACATGTTATTGCCAATGTAGTAATTACCATCACTAGAGTCATTGGAATATTATTTATACATTTTTCACACATCTTTATTAAATGTTGACGCTGATTGTAATTGATTCAACATCTCGTAAATTCAGAATACAATGTTTTAGGATCATAGATCGTTTCCCAGATTGAATTAAAAAAATCGTCTTTCGAGTCATCGTATAAAAAATTTTAAACAATCATTCATGTTAATCAACATCATACATAATCAACACAGTTCTATGTCGTAGGACAATGAACGAAAGAATTTTCCACGTTATTCTCATTCCAACGTTTTCTCAAGATTTTATTCGAGCAATCACGAATAGTCGCCCCTGGAACCAAGTCCCAACGTTTCAGTAATTTCGTTCATTTGCGAATAAACGAACGCCACCTAAAAATCTTCTCGTGTGTGTTCGTTCGCGCAGGTCATGATAAACATTCCAACTCGCGATCCAATAGCGGTAGCAATGCCCGAGACAGCGGCAAATCGTCACGGCAATCGTCCGACAAACGCGAGTATTGGGGCTCGTGCAGCGGCAGCAGCGGTGGCAGCAGCAGGGACGAGATATCGGTTCGCGAACGCGAACGTGAACGCGAACGCGAGCGCGAGAAGGAACGCGCGGAGCGCGAACGCGAGAGGGAACGCGAATCCTGCAGGGAGGAGGTGGGAGTGGAGCGTCAGGCTCAGGACATGGACATTTCGCCAGGCGATTCCACGCCCACCTCAGAACCTTTGAACTCGAGTGCACACGATCCACTGCCACAGGGACCTGTACTTCTTGCTACAGGTAATGCATTTCGCTCATGCGAATCATCGTGGAAAAAATTGCGGGCTTTGGGCACAACAGGCGCTATTCCACAAAAATAAAATTTTACAGGACGTCGAAAAAAAAAGGACGTTCGCGTTTGAAAAAGATTGCATTATTTTTAATTTACACAAAAACCGAACCCATCTGCGTTCTTTTCAATGTATGGACTCAAATCACGCGCCAAATTCCAATTTAACATGTTTTCTGGATAATCTGATTAGTTGTTGTCTTCTATTTGATTTTAAAGTAGTCTAAATACGATAGGGAAAAAAATTCACGAAATCTGACTTTTTACAAAAAAAAAAAAAAATCGTGCACAATGTAATTTTTGCCATATGGTAAAAAATTCTTCCGACGTTTTACTCTTGGGATATTATATTTCTGAGAAAAAAAATTGAGCCTTTATGGACTTTGAAAAAAGTATATTTATTTTCAAGTTTGAACTCAAGACTTTTGGTCGATGTCGAGAAATGGAAGTTGTACGTTTAAATGGACAAAATAATGCTAAAAAAAATTATATTTGTATTGCATGCACTTGGCACGATTCCGTTGATCTTTAGTAATAAAAATAAGTATCAACGAAAAAAACGCATTTTTAAATAAGTATGGGATAGCACCTTTTGTGTACCTACAGCTCTAACTTGTTTCCTGAAATTTTACAATTTTACAATTTTATATTTTATTTTATTTTATTATTTTTTTTTACCAGCTTTACCCAGACTCGCATCGCACCCACCCACGACACCGCAAACACCGGGAAAACTGAGTTCGCCGACGCAACAATCGGGCAACAGCAACACTCCCGGACCGCCGGTATCCCTCGCCAGTCTGCCCAGACTCATATCTCAAATAACCGGCAACAAGGAACAACAGGACATCACACCGCAAAAAGCGCTTCAGACCATACAGACAGCGATATATCTGTCTCGACAAGTTCGTAAAGCAAATGTCTTTTTAATTTTAATCTTCAAATGGTACCACTTGGTCACTCGTGCCTTGCCCAAATGGTACGTTCTTTACCTTTTTTTATTTGCTTATTTCATTATATCGTTAAATCAAATGATAAAATCAGCAATGTACTAATTGATTCTTATACTAGGATAGTTGAGATTTCATGAATTTTGCAGCATTTTTTCCAGCACTTTACAGCACTTTTTGAAGCGTCAGAAACGAGTGACCCAATGTTACCTTTTAAAGGTGCCGAAAATTATGTTTGAGGGTTAATTTGTTTTGCTTCCTCATAGAGGAAGCTAAGTGACGGTCCAAACAATTTTTTTAATCGGAATTTTAATGTCAACGTTTTACAAAATATCGCGAAAACATTTATAAATCACAATTGCAAAAAAAAAAAAAAAAAAAAAAAACATTCAAATTTTACTTGAATTGTCACGTGTATTTTCAGCAGTCGGGCAACGGCGGGGACAGAAACAGCAGCGGCGGTAACGACATAATGGCACCGCTGAAGGTCGACACGAGTGGAAATGTCTCGAACGAAGGACCGCCCACACCAACGCATTCGGAAACTCAGGATTGCATCGACGCACGGAAACGTAACAATAATCACGTTAAAAAATTCCAATATTTCCCAAACGAATGATTCATAATTTTGTGTGAAAAGAAAAAAAGAAGCGGTTTCGAGGCTTCCACAGGTTGAGCCTTGATCGGCCAATCAGCGGGCACGCTCGAGCCCAATCAATTTTAGATCGGGGCCACTGATTGGCTGAGCAAGACTCAGACTGCGGCAGACCCTCGGAGCCTCTCGAAAAAAGAAGAGAAACATGGTTCCCAGTAATCCTTGAAAAGAAAAGACTGTCGCTAATGTTTATTTTTTTTTGTTCCCTCTCTCTGTCTCTCTCTGTCTGTCTCAGTGAGTAGCCCGGTTGGAACGAATACCGGGGTTCAGGGTCTGAGCTCGTTGCAAGGACTGAGCAGCCTGGGTTCACTGGGTAGTCTCGGCAACGGCGGGGGTCTTCAGGCCCTGTCGAGAGTCCAGCCCCCGCTCACACCATCCCTCACGCCCTCCCTCGCCAATCATTATAGGGAAGACTTGACGCAACACGTGCGCGCGTTTCCCGCGGACATACTGGAAAAACAGGTGAATTTAAATTGCCTCATTCTGGGCATGAGATACTACAATGAAAATTTATTCCAAATATATATTTTTTTAATTTTCCCCACCAAATGATTATTTCGTCATTAAATTATTATTTCGTCGTTATTGAAGGAACGTTACAAAAACAATAATTGTTCAACTTTTTTGTTACAATATTTATCATAGTCATATCATTAAAGTATGAAATTTCATTTTTTAACCATATCATTTATGATTATCACATTTTCTTGACAGTTTTGATTGGTACATGATAATTGATTGCAGTCATATTTCGAGTGAGAATCTTGGAATACATTTTCATTGATTAAAAGCTCATTTTCACATTCGATTGAATAATACTTGTGCCCGATTTGTTTTTTTTTTATCATTTGAAAAAAAAATGATAATTTTTGATTTTTTTTTCTTAAAGGCGCAAAAGCTGAGCGAAGAAGCACACACCATGGGCAGTTTACAGTGCACGCGAGTATCCGCGGAACTGAAGACTGCACGATCGATAGTGAGGCTGACCGAAATTCAGGCTACGCTGCAGGAACAAAGGTGAATATTATTCATCGTTTTATCAACAACTGTTCTATATCGTACGTTTCACCTTGAAGAGATGAAAAAAAATTGTTTTCTTTATTGAGTTCTCTTATTGAGTTATTTGTTTTGAATATGCACTCTATCATTATGATATTTGCATCTCATTGTTACTGATATTTGAAGATTAAAACATTTGAACCTCGCGGTTTGAGAAACTTGTAAATAGAGTTCAGATGACGTTATTGTTGAAGAATAATTAATCAGTGAACTATTTTACATAATACAAGTACTCACAGTCGTCTGCATCATTATCTACTGCATTTTCAATCAAATCAAGCCATTTCACCGGAAACAAACAACTCAACCGATGAAGAGAAAGAAATATAAAACTTGGAATCTTCGAATTGATTAACCCTTAGCTGGCACACTTCTCAGCGTATAACACAGCTGGCATAGAGGGTCTTTTCGACCCCGAATCCACGAAAAGGCTTGCTGCGTGTAACGTATTGATTCTTTTGGCTTTGAAAAAGATTCATATATTCTTCGATACTTCCTTCAACAGGTGCCACGAGGTATTTGATTTGAATTCAATATTAACTTCAATAAAAAACTGTCGGAGGTGAAAAAAAAGCAAAATTGGCAATTTTCACAAATATTTCAATTCCAAACTTCCTGATTTTTTCATCATTTTAATCTCGAAATTGGACTGGAGACTCTAAAAATACGCTGCTATCAGACAAAATAGCCTAATACTGGAAAATAGCCGAATACCATTTTTAAATTTATATTTTTTCTCAATTTTCACAGATAAATTCGAAACTTCCCCATTTTTCATTATTTGAATCTCTAAAAATTGGACCAGATAAGTCTCTAGATACTCTACTTTTAGAATAAAACATCCCTATTATTTTCAAATCGTAAAGGGTGATGAATTAAGGTTAATTTTGCTCGGGGGCTTTTTGACCCCAGTGTGCCAGCTGAGGGTTAAAAAAATTGCAATCGATCGAATTTACAAATTACCAACGAAAATAATCAAATAATCATCCCCCACCATCCCTCCCACGTGTTTCAGGATATTATTTCTCCGTCAGCAAATACAAACGCTGGAGGAGCTGAAATCCCAAAATTCCTTCATGTCTGACGATTCTTAGTGTAGGGACTTTATAAAAAAAATAACAATAATTGCGAAAACGAAAAGAAGATGAAAAAAAAAAAACAACAAAAAAAAACTAAAACAAAAACAAAAAGAAGAAAAAAAAACACAACAACCTATACAATTAATTCATGCAAAACAAGAAAAAAAGAAAAGAAGAAAAAAAAATAATAATAATAATAAAAAAAAAACATAATTAATAATATTCTCATTAATAATTGAATAATTAAGATTGTACCTAAATTATAGTATCATGATAGAAGTGATATGAATAGTGAATGATTGTTCGGGCTGCCCAGAGAGGTTGGGCTGCTTCGCTTGTCAGTCAAACGAGTCTTATTATTATTATTATTATTATTATTATTATTATTATTATTATAAACAATCAATTAGTAAACGCACCTCTCTGGGAAGCGCACGAGGCCTACCCTGCCCACCCCCCCTCCTACATTATTGGAAAAAAAAAAAACAAAAAAGAAAATCACATCGTCAACCGAACCCAGCGAAAAAAAAAAACGAAGAAAAGCCAAACAAGAATAAAAAATCGAAGAACACAGATGAAGAAGAACGTGGGGAGAGGGAAGACCGACCGTAAACAAGAACGCCTCATCAGCTGCAACCTGCCGCAGCCGTAATGAAATTGTATATCTAAATTGTATATCTGACTTGTCCACATTGTCCCTGTATCACCTATGTTGTACGTGTCAATGTTTCATATCCCCCGCCCCCCCCCCCCCCTCCGAGACTCTCCGAAGTTTAAGCGGCATTTTAACTAGTTGAAGAAAGACCGAACGAATGAGAGAAAGAAGAACGAATAAAAAGAATTTAAAAGAAAACAACAACAAACGTGAAAAAAAAACAAACAAATGAAACAAAAAGTTTTGTTGTAAATCTCGGAATAAATTTCGTGCCACAAGCGGTAAATTGACTGATTGATGTTTTATGGATTGGGCCCTTTCCCTTTTATCCGTAATGATTGTTGTATAATAATTTTTTTATGATCGTGCGAAAATATGATCGGCTGACGTTTAATTTCAATTATGAATTAATTAATTATTGAGTATTTAATTGGATTTATGTGATTATTATTTATCGTACGGTGTTGATGGGGTTTGGGACGTTTTTACTAGGTCAGTCCGGGGCTCCAGCTTTTTCACCCGTCGCGGTTCTCCACGAGATAAACAGTTTCGTGTTGTCATTGCTTGGATCATCAGTGATTGTTGTTTTGACGAAAGATATTGGTCTGACAATTCGAAAAAAATTAATTTTCATCTAGAAAAACATTTTTTTTTTTCTTTTTTTCGATGATGAACAGTCTTTGGAATGTACACGCAATTTTTTATTTTTTTTATTTGCAAGGATTGGAAATAGTTTAGAACTTGGCACAGATGTTTGTGATAAGACTCTAATGGTGAAATTTTGCTCGAGTTTTGACCACAATGTTTTTTTACATTCGATAGAGTGGCTATAGGTCGAACTCCTCAGAAAATGCCATATTTGGTCGTTTCTTCTATCTAATTATTCCCATACGTTTTATTTTATTTAAAAATATATATATAATAAATTTCTAAAAACTTCTAAAGACAAACTCTAATTTTTTTCAAAATGTTCTGCCAATAGTTTGTGAGTAAAGAAAAGATAAAACTATGCGCACCGGCGTTTCCCCTCATATGATGATCAATCTAGGGCTAATTGAATATTAATTTATTATTTTATTTTGTCTTACTGAACGAAATGCGGAAAAAGATGTGTCTTTATTCTGGACTCCGGCAGTCATCGATTCAAATGGATAATTCGAGTTCGTGCACTAGGGACGATTCTGATGATTCCGAGGATTGATAATCTTTGTGGTTTTTGCATTTCCGACGAGCCGATCCGTCGAGAAAAAAAATCTGCAACGGCAAACTGCGTAAATTCGACCCAACCGTCACTCAGCGACTTTTTTTTTTCGTTTGACATAAGTTGGAAAAAGAAAGAAAAACCTAATTTATTTGTATGCTTTTCAATAAACGCGTTTTGATACGAAGATAAAAGTTGAATTAATATTTATAGGCATTCGGTATAGAAAAAAAAAAAAATTGAAAATGACGTGCTTTCAAGGTCCCTGGACTAGATGACTAGAATCCTCCCTCGAATTATGGATAGAGTAGTTGTTTTGTCTATTACGATAACGTGACACCCACGTGCTATTGTCCCCTTCGTTTATCATTCAATCGGATGCCTCGTTGAACCTTCATAAATATATATTTATATTATTCATGTATATGTATGTCATCAAGGAACTGTCAAGGGTGCTTTTCATTCGCAATCGCAGAAATAAGATTCATAAACAATAAATTTCGTTCAGTTTAGTTTTTCACAAGAAGTACAAGGTTTTGTAATCAATCTATTATTTTTTTTTTTCGCCAATACACCGAAACCTGCGGTCCGCAGTACTGTCTACACTATTACAAGTCGTAACGATAGTACTTGGTAGTATTCTTTTTTCAATTCTTTATTATTCATGTTTCCTGTATTTTTTTTTTAATGACGTCATAGGCATGATCCAAAGAATTTTAGTTTTACGAAGCCAATGTAGTTCCGTGAGGCTTCATTATTATGCATTTTTTATGATTAATTTTCAATTGTATCATACACTCACGAGAAAAATAGAGTTCCCTTTTTTAGTTTATCTTATTCAATTTTTTTTTTCGTTTCACTGCAGACCGGATGAGGAAGATTCATCAACGGTTGGGCGCAGGAAGAGACAACATTACAAAATTCTTTGGTTCAGACCTCAAGCGACGTGTATTGTGTTATCGCTCTTAAAAATCTTGGTTGTTACATTTCTCCAAAATTAATATTATTATTAATATTATTCATTATTTATTATTATTTTTCTTCTCGAACTGTGTAAACTTTTCGTCGTAAAAATCATAAACTCAGAGGATAATCGAATTCAATGCGTAAAACTCTCTCTCCCCTCTTGTACAATTTATTTATTTTTTTTTTTTCAAATATTTTTTTTCAGCAATCAGCAATTTTTGTTTCGCTTGCTTCGTACAAGTCGCAACTTTGAGTCGTAATTTAGTTGCGGATAGAGACAGGAGAATAATATTCACACGATAAATTAATGTAATGATAATTATTTCGTACGTCCGGATTATCCTTATGTTAGAGATAATTCTACTTGAAACGATGTCTCTCAACGTGTCTTAGAAACAAAAACTTTTCCGCAATTTGCAATAATAAACAGACACATCCACACACGATGGGTGTTGCGGATACGTAGATTCGTCGAGAAACATAGTAATTTATCTATCATTATCCGTTGTTTTTTTTTCCTCCGGATTTTAAGAGGATTGGCCTAACCGTGTAATAATGATAACTAACAATACGTTGTTTCGAAAACGCATTGGAGATAATTGCATTCACGAAACAGCACCTGAAGCGTACGGTAAACATTCTCCCATTTTTAATCATTATTCATTCAATTATATCCGTAGGTACGGATTTTTCGATTTTTCTTACTTCTTTCATTTTTTTTGGTTTTTTTTTTAATTTTATTTTATTACATTATTACAGTCAGTCATTGGATTTATTTAACAACAAACTCCCACATTTCTTGTTGATGAACAAGGCGCGTATACCACTCGATAGAATCCTCGAAAGAGAAAGGGACAGAGAGAGAAAGAGAGATAGAGAGCGCGAGAAAGAGTATTAATACATTTTTGCAATTTGATTTTTTTCTTTAGAATGCGTGAAAGTGGTTTTTAATTTTTTTTGTCCAAACACTATTTTTTATTTTTTATTTTTTCAAATTTCATTTTTTAAATAATGCGAATAACGAATATAGCTTGAGGCCTTTGAACTCTCGAAAATAAATGACACTTCGTTCTTATGTTAAGCAGCGATTCAATTAATTATTGTGATTGCCGTGATTGGTAAAAGCGGAATCTACAAAAAAAAAAGAACTTTGAAAAAAAAAAAAATTATTTTCCAGTGAGTCGTCACACATCAATTTACGACTGACCATTCTTCATTTATCTTTTTTGTTCTCTTTTCAATCGTGCAATGCGCCTGCGAAGGATTAGCGAGCTAGCTATCAGAGCGATGGATAACTAACAGAGTTAGATTCAAAGTTGAAATTACAAAAATTTGCGACAAAAAAAAAAAGTTCCGATAAAAATTTGCCACAGATAAAATTACGAAAAAAAAAATCTCGCTCGCGACAACCGAAACAATTTTCAGGATTCATACAAACATTGACGTCGTGCTTAACACGACGTGCTCGGATCAACACGGTTCAACAATATTTCTCTAATTTGTGATTTAAGGGGACATACCTAGCGAAAAATTGATTATTTTGTATTTTTTTTTGCATTTTCGAAAAGAACTATTTAAAAGTATTTCCTGAAAATCGCATTAAGGAATTTCAAAAATTTAGCTGAGTTATAGCTAATCGAGTAGCGCTGCTCCCGCCGAGCGTGGGTGTCTTATTTTTTTCTTTCGTTGATAAATAAATAAAATTCAGCTTTTTTTTCATGAAACCTGTAGTAATTACTCATGTGCGAAATATTTTGAGCTTTCATTCGAAAGAAAAAAGTTTAAATAGGTTCAAAATTGTAGTCCACAACTCATTTGCGCCACATGCGTATTTCTCGATGCCCTCGGCAGCGAAAATTTGGTCGAAACTGTACGCGGTTATCACTAGAGACGTTTTAAAATCGGTAGTCAAAATATCTCGAGGACCACTAGACCGATTTTGCTCAAGTTTGGAGAGCTTTTGTAAAAAAGTGTTTTCTTGAGAGTAAGCAAAGCTTTTTTGAAGAAAGAAATTGGGTTTTCGTTTCGTTGATATAAACCTAACGAGAAATGGGGTAAAAAACGTAAAAAAACGTTCAAATACCTGCCATTCGCAAAAAAAAATCCTTCCCTTACTCTCAAGATTAACTCTTCTAAAACGATATGCAATCACCTCTTTTGATTTCAGACCCTTATTTTGGGAAATATCGTGACTACCACCAAAAAAAAAAAAAGAAAAAAAATGCCGCCGGTCATTTTGTGATATTTTAACTTGAAAATTATATTGAAGCTTCTGCAATGAATGCACTAAACATAAAAAAAAAAAGAAATCGTCAATACCTTCATCCGTTTCGTCAGGAATAATTATCGAATTACAGGACCCTCACAGGGATATAGGTATGCCCCCTTAATTAAGGCCATATGCGAGATTACGTACAAAAAATGTTGTACCGCCTCTCGTGGGCAGTGATCTCGATAATCGTGTTTATCGATAAATTTGGATTCTTCTTTGTCTATCCCGTCGACGAGAGGAAAACGTTGACGGGCAACACAGCCTAGACAGAGAATGTTAACGATTATTTTATTTTATTTTTTCTTCATTTATTTATCCACTTTATTATTATTATTTTTTCCCAAAGACCACAACGACGAAGCCTCGTTCATCATCGAGACTCGAAGAAGAAGAAGACGATTTCTTCCCCCACTTCCGAATATCCGTGGGCTCGTGTCGTTGTTTCTTGTTCAAGAAAAAAAAAAGAACTTGTTTTATTTATTTCATTTATTTATTCCTTTAAATTTTTTTTCTTCGTTTTCATTCGCTTTTCTTATTCATCTTAATTTTTTTTTTAATTCTCTATTTTTGTGTTTTATTCAATTTAACGTTTATTCAAGCCAACGCGCCGTGGAGATACGTTATAATAACACAGCTAGCGTCTATTTCGTTTAAATAATCGAAGCACGTGTAGTGATCGTTGATCGTTGATCGATCGACCCATAACTGCAGTTGTGTTCCGATGCATTCGAAGAGAGGCCCCAGGATTCGAGAACATTGTTTCATCGACGTTTCGCGTCATCGTATCAACATCAAAATTACGTATTTGGTGAAATTCAATTGCATCGACATATGCATCGAAGGTCCAAGACAGAGAAATAGGCAATTCGTTCAATCAGCATGTATTTGAAATACTTTAATGACTGAATTATCTCGAATATCAACGCCCATCGAATAGCAAAATTTTAATTTCAATCAATAATTCATTTAACATATTTTAATAATTTAGAGAAATGTGGGTGCTGATAGATAATTCATCATAGTCATTTGTTTGAAAATTTGTATTTTCAATACAATTTCATTGAACGAATGCCCATTCACGGTCCAAGGTTCTCCACAGCAGTGTTCTATAGTCAAATGTGAAGTTTAAATAGTTCAAACGCAAAATGGGTCGATTAATTTTTGTTTGCTTCTTTTTTGGCTTGACAATCTTGTGACGAGAAGGACAATCGTGTCGAGTGAATAATTTTAGTATGAGATAACGCAGACTCTCTGAAGAAATAACAAGAGCAACTACTTTTTTTCGATGCTACAAACACAAAAATTAATCTATCTGCGAAATTTTATTTTAGTTCATTTATTTATTTATTTATTTAAAAATTCAACTTTCTCTCTTTTGACTGAAACGCAGAGCTGTAGCTCACTGCCTCATCGAAGAATATTATTTCATGAAATTATTTCCAACGATTTCAATCATCAAAATCAAATGCTCATCAGTTAAAGTGAAAACCAAAGAAAACAGTGAAATATCATTTTTCATATCTTCGGATAACTCTGCAATTGATGATACCAATAACAATTCTTCGCCACGGATCCTCACGAGTCAACTTCGCCTCTCCCCCCCCCCCCCCTTCTGCCCCCATTCCAATACGAATAAAACACGCAACATTATTATAACTCTAATCCTAAAGAAAAAATGGCATTCAGTATTTTTATTTTCTCTCACAGGATTATCATCATTCGATTTGTTTATTTTTTTTTTCATTTCCATTCTTCTTTTTTCTTCATTATTATAAAAAAAATATAAAATTTCGACTACTCAATACAAACGTTCGGTAATCGTGTCTCTTTGTACTATTCCGAATGCCATTTTTTATCGTATTTTACATCGTCTGTCGTTTTCGTTTTCTTTTTTTTTTAATTCCGTTTGTCAATTATGTAATTAGTTTGACGTTTGTGTGTGTGTGTGTGTTATTTTTTAAAACTTTTTTTTCGTTTTTATTTTTTTCATCTCAGTTTTATTTTATTTTAATTTTTTTTTCCTATTGGGTCTGGCGCACCGGATTAAGCTCCACGAAGGGCCAAACCCCGTGGAAAATTGTCCTAACTAAAATATAATATTACATTTGTTCGGAATTTTGTAATAACTGTATATATATATATTTATGTATATATATACGTCTACGTTCTAGTGGTCGATAGCCACTTGATATAGCCAATGCACGTCTCTCGCGACAACCACAAATTCAAATCAAACTTTTTCGCGATCCCGATACGTCTTATAGGTTCTCGAATCGTCCAGATGCTTCGAAGTTTGAAAAAAAAAAAGAAAAAGAAAAAAAAAGGTTCCACATCCGGTCAAATGCCAGATAATAATCGGTGGAAGAGTTTCTTGCCGAAGCTGCGAGGTTTATTTATTCATTTATTTAATTCATTCATTTGTTAATTGATTAATTATTTATTATTTTCATTATTTTTTTTTTCACACTTCTTTACAAGACCTTGTTTCGCTGCTCCGAACCGACTCGTCCACCGACTACGTGATTGTCGCGAGTTCGGTTCACAAAGGGCTTATATACTTACCTGAGTCGGGTATTAGCTTTACCCGCCGATTTATTTTCATTTTTTTCTCTCTCTCTTTCTCTCCCCCGTTTCTCATCTCATTCTTCTCGTCACCTTTCCACAATTCGTTTCGTCTCCACGTTTCTCACGTTCGGGCCCAAAAAAAAAACAAATAATAATAATAAAAAACATAATAATATTGCATTTTGCTTCGGTCACAGCTCCGAGGTTTCTTTTTTGTTGTATTGTTTCGTTTTTCCTTTCAAAAGCACGGCTAAAAAAAAATAAGTGAAGCACAAAAAAATCTTTAAGAAAAAAATAAAAAGTAAAATAAATTTTTTTTTTTACGATGGGATGCACCGCGATTATCACGCATGGCCCACCTTGCCCTCGTTCCCTCTTCGCCCATTTCCCCGTCGGTGTTCATTTTTTTTTCTTTTCGGTTTTTTTTTTTGTTTTTTTTTGTATCTTTTAAATCCGTTTACTATTGTATATTATTTAAATAATTAATAATTTACAGTTCTCTTGCGTTATCGAACACAAGCGTGATCGTACTCGAGCACAGTTCATTTTTTTTGTTGTTGGTTGTTGTTGTTTTTTTTTTTTCATCTCTTCATTTTTTATTGTTTTCATGGGTTTTTTCCCCTTTCCATTTTCCATTGATTATTTTTTTAGCCGGCTGTTGCGTTTCGTTTGTGTTTTTCCCCCCTTCGCCTTCTTCGTCTTTATTCGTTTTTTTTTTTAATTTTAAATTTTTATTTTTTGCGGTGTCTCATTGATTTTTTTAAACCAGCGTCGTCCACGCGTTCAACTATATTACACAAATGCTAGGCATTGGATTGAGCACCAGCACCATCACCACCACCAACCACTGTTTGTCGTTTATCGTCTTGTCGTTATCGTCGGTAACGTCGGTCGCGTCTAATAATGTACGTTTTCTTTCTTTTTTAATTTTTCAAGGTCTTCCTTTTTCATTTTTTTTTTTCATTCTTTTCCCCTCATACCTATCAAATGTCTGGCACTTTACTCTCGACTCTAGTAAATATTCCGGTATATCGGTTATCCGTCCGCCACCCGCTCGCGTAATTGATACGCGAGCTCAGAAAAAAAAATTTACATTAAAAAAAAAAAATAATGGAAAAAAAATTAAATTAAAAAAAAAAACGTGCACGCGCACACGATCGAACGGTTCGAAAACGACGCGTCTTCGGAGTGTCCGTGCTCTCGGGCACGCGCAACGTCTATCGCTGGGGCATTCTTCGGACGGCTTTCTTGAACTTTCTCGCGGTGGCGGGCTGCTGCGGTGTCGCGCTGAAAAAAAAGATTTTTAGAGTCAAAATATCGATAAAAATAAAGTTGAGTTATAAACGATAATTATTCAATATTGCCGATTCTCATAAGTTTTTTTTTCTGTCGTAGAACACGAATTCGAGTTCGGAAATAGTACATTGGCTACATTTTTCGAGAGGAACAGAGTCAAAAGAAAAAAAATCTTGACCATCTTTGAGGACCTGTAGAAAAATGCACAGTGGTTGACGAATCGACGAAGCGAACTTTTGATCTTTACTCACTTGAAAGCTGTCGGTGCGGAGCCTCCGGTAAAATTGAACGTCGGCCGTGTGTTGGGATCGAAGGCGATGCTGGGAGAGGCCGAAGGCGCGTTGAAGTTGAAGCCGGTGGACGGTGCATTGGCTGGCTGCGACTTTGAACATGAATCAATTTAAACAATTGAGAAAATTGACATTCCAATGTGTGAACTATATTACGACTCAGTTATCTGAGTCAATCTTAATCGCCACGGTATTCACTAGAAGTAGAATAAAATGTTGACGAATCGTACTTTAAAATAGTGTATCACACAATTTCAATTATGTGATGATTAATCTTAATCGCCATAATATTTTATCAATAAAATTAAATTGAATTTTGACGACTCGTAGATAACATTTTGTGACACAAAATTTTGATTCTGTGGTCAAATACTTTTAATCGTCATAATTTTGGATAAAATAAAACAATTTGATGTCATTAAGTTGACATTTTTCACCACCTAATTTTCATTACGTAATTAATAATTTTGACCCCCACAATATTCATCACAAAATCTACGAGAATTTCGTCCTCACTCCCCTCAAATTTCTGCCAAACAGCTGAAACGATGCCAAACTATTTTTTTTTTTTTGTTTTTTTTGGGGGTTCTGCATCTCCAAATGGAAAAACACGGAACCCTCGTAAGATCACTCGTCATATTGATGAAGGTATTCTAAAAAAAAAATCTGCAAAATTTGCTCGACTCCTATAGAGCTCGTGTGCCATCGGCTCAGCGAGTGTGTCAACGTCGTCAGAGAGAAACCACTAACTCAACTGGTCACCCGATGAGACAAGCGCCGTATTTCGCTGTTCCTTCTATCCAAATATTTTCATACCTCCATTACATAAGTTTCATTCAATCAACAACAAAAATATATACTCAATTTCTTCAAAGCTTCAAAGAAGAAACTGTAATCTACTTTTTTTAAATTTCTGCCAATAGTTTGCAGCTAAACAAAAAAAAAATAAAAAATAAAATAAAAAAACTATGCGCACATGCGTTTCTCTCATACGGTCACCAATTTAGGATTAAAAATCCAATATCCACGATCATCGACATATACATAATTGCGATCAATCAGCATTAACTTAGAAAGAAAGAGGCTTAGAGCCACTCTAGTCTCCTCTCTTTCTATTGCAAATTCACTTTTTCTCGCCACATTACCAATCCACATCTATACGTCGATGATCCACACTAACATTCCCACCAAATCACAATTCTCCAACAATAAAATCTCACCATTCCTCCGCCGAAGCTGAAAACTCCAGCCGCAGGTGCGGCAGCCGCACCTCCGAAATTGAAACCCGTCGATGCGGTCTGTTGCTGCGTCGGTTGTGGCTGACCTATGCTCGGAGCCGTTTGCTGAGCCCCGAACATGTTCGCAACGCCTCCTGCCGTGGCTTGACCGAAGCTCGGTGGATCCTGTTTGACAGGAGCGTTGAAAGTGAACGGTGAACCCGTCGCGTTATTGTTGACCGGATTATTCGCTCCGAACATTCCTCCGGTCATCGAAGCCCCGGAACCGAAACCCTCGCCACCGGATTGCAATCCCACAACGGGTGCAGCAGCAGCCGTGGCAGCAGCGCCTCCACCGAACGAGAACAAACTCTTCGAAGCCGCACCCGCGTTACCGGAATTTCCGGTGAAATTGAAACCTCCGGTCGCAGCGGTCGACGACGCAGCTGCAGCAGACGCAGCCGCAGGTTGCGAAGCACTCGCACCGAAGGTGAAGAGTCCGGTAGTCGCGTTGTTCGACGTTGCCGGTGATTTAGCAGCCGCAAATATGTTATTCGCGTCAACGTTCGCCGTAGCAGCAGCTGGACCGCTGTTCGGGGTTCCGAAATTCGTCATCGGACCGCCACCGAAAACTCCGCCACCGGAATTGTTACCGAAAACCGGTGGCAAAGACGTTGTCGATCTGACCGGAGCTCCGAAACTCGTCGTCGACGAGTTGAACATCGTCGAGCTCGACGATTTGTCCGTTCCACCGAAACCCGTTGGCAATTTGTTTTCCGTTGTGCCGAACATCGATGTTGTTTTTTTGTCCGGCCCGGAGAAACCCGACGATGCATTGTTGTTGTCGCTGTTGTTGCTGGCGAGAACGTCGAAGAACGATTTTTTTTCTACATTACCGAAAATCGTGGAATTCGATTTGTTCGCGTCCGTTTGAATTTCGGATTGTTGGGACGTCGTTGATGGGGTCGAAGTCACGCCGAAGCTCGTTGCGGAATCGACGGTTTTCGCGGAGGTCATTGAGAAGGTCGTGGCTGCGGGTGGAACGGTTGTTTGACCGAAACAAGATGGCGACGTGGTTTCCGAAGTTGTTTTGGGTTTTGTGTCGGCGAATCCGAACGTCACGCGATTTTGGGTGGGAATGGTCGATGATGGGGTTTGGGTCGATGGATTCGGGGCGGTGAACGTTGTGGACGTCGACGACGATTGTTCGCTCGTGGCTGTGGCAGATTTTGACCAGGAAACCGTGCTCTTCGAGGTGTCCTTGGAGTCGCTCGGCTTGGACGATGACAAATCGTTCGACGTTATGCCAAAAGTCATTTTTGGCCCGGATTTTTCGACATCCGTCTCGCGAACTTCCGTCTTCGTTGCGCCAAACGCAAAACACGGTTTTCCATTGGATTCCACGTTGCCAAACGTTTTTTTATCATCCGTGTCTTTGGGTTTTTCGTCAATCGTTTTCGGCAATCCGAACGAAAACGTCGGAGCAATTTTTCCATCATTATTTTCAGTGATTGAGGATTTGGCGTTTGCGTTATTATCGAATTTGAAACCCGTATTATTATCGTCGTCCGCACTTTTCGGTGCGGCAAAAACAAAGGGCGTGGATTTCGTCGCGTTTTCCACGGTTTTCGCGATGGGTTCCGTGGTTTTTGGCACGCCGAACGTGAAAGTTTTGGTTGTGGATTCGTTATCGGTTTTCGTGGTTTTCACGCCGAATGTGAAACCGTTTGAGTTGGTCGGTTTGTCGGACGCGTTTGTTTTCTGGTTGGGTATGCCAAAAGTGATGTTCGGCAATTTTGCGGTCGTGCCGAAGGAAAATGTGGTGGACGATGATTTTGCGGTTGCACCGGGTTTTAGACCACCGCAAGCCACGCATTCCGTGACGTCGGATTTGTTCTGAACCATGCAGGACTCGCAGGACCACGTACCTTCGGGTTTTTTGAACTGATCGCCCCATCCGGACGTGTAAACAATTTTTTCCGTTGATTTAGTCGTTTCCTCGATCGTTTTCGTCGTCGTTCCGGGTTTCGGATTCGCGCAACACACACACTTGTCGGCCGTTTCGTTGTTTCTCACCATGCACGAATCACATTCCCACGATGTTGCCGAGGGTTTGAATTTGTTAGCCATATCGAAAGAATTCGCGGATTCGACGATCGTCGACGATTTATTTTCGGTAGTTTCGATTTTCGACGTTGTCGTTGTTTTGTTCGGACTTATTTTCAACGAGCTCGGTTTAGCGGCTTTGCAACAAGGACAAGTTATCACCGAGCTTGGATTTCTCAACATACAACCGGGACATTCCCACGAACCTTCCGCAGGTTTGAATTTTTCCATCAATGACGAATTTTTCGTGATCGTTGTCGTGGTGGTGATCAACGAATTCGCGGATGTTGTTTTCTCATCGTTTTTCGGTGTTCTACAGGACACACAAGTGACTTCGTTGGCCGAATTTTTCACGAGACACGACAAACATTTCCATTGTTCGTTGTTGATTTTGAATTTTCCATCAAAACCATCCGAAGCGCGTTCCGGTTGTTTCATCGTACCCGAAACATTCGCGGATGTTGTTTTTTCGTCTATCGTCGCGGTTGGTCTCGATGCTTTGCAAGCTACGCAAATTTTTTTATTCTCATCATTTTTAATGTAACAATCGTTGCATTCCCAAATGTCGGACGTGGGTTTGTCATTGGTATCGGTGAATTCGAAGCCACGATCGTTACCGCAAATTTTCTTGCCGAGAATGTCCATTACACTACCGGTTTTCAATTCCGACGTTTTATTCGCGTTGGTCTTTGTTTTGACTTTCAAACGCGGTGCGGTCGACGAACTCGTCCAAGCGAAATTCGTTCCCGCGGCCATCGAAACCGCGGAAACTTCGTTGGATTTGTAATTCGATTTTACGCTCATGGTTTTTGGACTTCTGTTGTTATCTTTGCCGTAAGTTGGATTCAAAGGTTTGCTGAAACTAAAATTGTTTATCGACGTGAGATTCCACGCGGCTTCGTGAATTTTTATGGGACTGGCGAATTTGAAAACGTCACTGTTGTCGGAAAATCTGGATTCCAAATTTTCGATGGCCGACGCGGTTGGATAATTTGGCAACGGATCGAAATGCGGCAATGATGTTATCGGCAATTCTATGAGTGGCAAATTAACGTTCCACGGTGCTTCGTTGTTGACGGATGATGAATTGTCCTTCAATTTCGTTCGAAGTTTGCCGTGGAATTTCGGATTGTCGTCGTGTTTGATGGGTAAATGATATTGGTCGATGGGTCGAACGTTGTTGGCGAAGGTCGTCGAAGCGACGGGCGGACCGCTCATCGCTGAGACGATTTTTCGCGCGGCCATCGTCGTGTCTTGGAGCTTTTGACGTCGGCGCAGTTTTAGTATGTCCGGCACCGTGGGCACGGAAAGTTCTCGCGTCAGATGACGAAGACCCACGCGCGATGTTGCACCGTGAAACGATTCGTCCCGCATTCTTTTGCGTCCACTAGCTGTTGCTGTCGTCGTCGTCGTCGTCGTCGTTGTTGTTGACATCAATGGAATTTTTTTAGCGTCGGTTATCGGCGATGAAAAATATTCCATTGCCTCGAGTATTCTTTTGGCCGTTTGGCTCATGCCCGACGAATCTATGGATTCGGCGTTCGTGGGTTTCACTTGAACGCTCGTGCGACGTGGGATTTTCAATTGATAATCGCTGTTGAAGAGAGAACGATTGGGTTTGTAATGACTCAGTGCGTTTGCACCGCCGAACGTGACGTTTCCGGTGTAGAACGGCGATGACAATGACGACGAACGATCGAAGGTGTTGTTGCTCATCATCGATGCGTTGAAACTCGGTCGACGACTGCTCAACGATTCACGGCTGCCACTCTCGAGAAATAGTGAACGCGGCGATTGCAGATGATTCGCTGTTGACAGATGGGTAAATATTTTTTTTTTTACCTTCGTTAATAATTACGTTGGGTGGAACTTACATTGGATGTCACAAGTTTTTTTTTATCAGTTCAATTTTTTTACCGTGATTAAGATAATTTGTTTAATTTTTAATGTTTATTTTTTTTTTTAATATTAAATATCATACTTGGAAAAAAAAAATTTTGTTTGCGTCAAGATTGCGTAAAAAATGGCAGATTGGAATATTTAATTGAATAAATTCGCAACTGGTCACTGAAGTCCATTTCTTTTTAAACGCAAAGAAGCTTCATTTTTACGGAGAGTGCCTGCGCCCCCATTTTTTGTTCTTCTTTTTTTTATTTTTAATTAAACCGGAATAATAATATTATATAATTTGGGACTGCATGCTCGACGAGTACAATAAGAAATTTTCGATCTGTCGTTTAAAACTGATAATCGAAAAAACAAAGCGAACTATTAAAAATTGTAAAAGTCCTTACTGAAAGATAATTTATCGTCAATCATTCTCTTTCTGCCCGCCAAATTTGTGTTGTAACCCGAACTGGTCGGTGCCTCCTGTCGATTTGTCTGTGGAATGAGGGAACTGCAACCGCTTGTGCTCTCGCTGGATTCCGAATTGTCATCCGCGCCGTTGCTCGTCCGATTGTTTTGCGCCCGATTGTTTTGCGACGGAAGCAACGAATTCAATTCCGATCTTTGGGAATTCGAATTTCTGGAGTTTGCGGTTACAGCGGGCGTGGACGAAACGAATCTTCGTACGCCGCTGGGCCCAGCCGCAGAAGGTTCGAGAAAATCTTCTCCCTGAAATTTAATTTTCACCATTTGTATATTCACGACAAACAGAAACATTCTATTCGTTTTGCAACTGTAGATTTTTTTTTCCCCCGCTTTCCACAACTTCTCACGAGAGGAAATATCAGATCTGACGATAATTAATTTCACTCGGTCTTTTTGAGCATTGGAATTATTATCAGCCACCCAAGTAAAATCTTTTTCAATCCAACACAAGTTTCGCTGAAGTTACTATTAATTTTCTTGATCTCTAATTCCTCTAAATAACTTTAATGCGAAGGTATAACCTCAATACAAATTCCATTGCACGTCACAAATAACAAAACAATTTGTCATTCACACCACTGTGACTCATAGAAAGACGAACGCCAGTTTCGCATACTTCAAACAGCGAATACAAAACATAAAAAAAAACTTCATCCACAGTCCCCCGCCCATTCCCCGAATAATCTCAAGCCAAGTGTCTCACGGTATCATTGGCGTGCGAGAATTGATCCTTCCTCGAACCGTTATCGTCCGACGATTCCCCGCCTCTACCGTGAATGGAAAACGTGCCAGGAGGATGCATAACGTCCATTCGAATCCTCGGTCGTTTGTTCGCAGGTGGTTGTACTTCCTCCTCGCCGTTCTCCCCATTCTCATTGTCCACCTCTCCGTTGTCATCCGAAGTGTTGAACCACTTGCTTATCCACGACCGTTGCGGCATCAAATCTCCGACTTTGTTAGCCATTTTTTTCACGAACGACTGGAAAAACAACAAAACGTCAAGAGCGTGACACAAACAAACATCTCAGACGCTTCCGCATGATTCCGACTCCGCGCCGCGAATCGATTGCGAAAGTACGATCAACGCCGAGCGGCAGTAAGGGTGAATCGCTGGGAATCGAGTAGAACATGAAATTTGTGAAAAAATCTGATTGGCAGAAGCAAGACAGGTGCGATGCGAGCTCCACGAGTGTCTTAATCGAGGTAAACGAGGTATCGACTTGATGGGCCGTCGTTATATTACCGAGTTACATCTATTTCGGGAAAATCGGGCGCCCGGCCGCCGGCGCGCGTGCGCGTACGCTCACGCGCGTGTCCGTGACGAACCGTCGAGAAAAGAAGATACGCGAATAACGAGGTCGAAACAAAACGTGAAACGGCGAGCGAGGGTGTAAGATCGCGACGACGAATCGTTCGCGGGGGGGGCGAGAACGGAGGGGCGGGGGAGGGGAGGTTAGGATGCGCGAGCGAGAAAGAAGACACACGTCGAACACTCGATCGCGGGAGGTCGTCGTCGTGTATCTTACGTCCAAATGCCCGTGACAAAACTACTCACGTTGTTTGCGTCGTAGGGCTTCCCGCCGTACGACCGTCGTCCCAACGAATTGTTACCCCGTTTTGCCATTGTCCCACACGCACTTTTCACGTTGTTGTTGTGTTCGTTTTTTTTTTTTTTTTGTCTTCGAACGATTAGGTGATAACGGTTCGACTCGCTCGTAGCATCACCAATTTTTATCTCACCCGTGTACTATTGCCGAACAGTGAGAACTCTCGTCGCACACCACACGTAGGCGAAGGACGACCCCGAGCGAGACCACGAGAGAAAATATGGCCGACTATCGCGGTAACGAGACGCGCGTTAACGCCGCCGCGGCGCCACCTCTCACCACTCACGAGAGTGCGACGACTACGTCTCTGTCTCTCTCTCTCTCTCTGCTCGATGTTTCATTCCAAGTTCAAACGCTCAGTGTGAGTCGTGTGAGTTTGGGATCAGTCGTTGCTTGTAACATAATACCTATGCCAATATCATATATTCGTAAATGGATTTTCACACGGTAAGTCTCTCAGAGTCTTTTGTCCCGGAGTACGCAAATAAAAACGACATCAAATCGAATCCAATATCTGTCTCTGTCTCTCGCGGACCCTATCGCATCGATACACCGGTGTTTCTCGACAACGCTATTGTCACGGCGTGATTTTTCTTTTTTTTTCTTTACGTTTTTCTTTTTTGCTATTCTCATTACGATTTTTTCAATTGTTGCATTTGGGTATTGTAGCGGGACTGGACTTCGATTGGATTGTCATCAGTTTGTTATGGATATGAATTTAGGCGGGAAGTCTTTGCAATGCGAATTTTTGCTGACGCGTCGGTATTGCAGGAATTTACGGTGACCCGCGGGGAGGAATACGCGATCAACGGTTTGATTTACAATCGTCGATGATTCGCTCGAAAGTTCGAACGATGACTGGGCATTCCGCGAAACCTTCGCCGGCGTCTTGTGGAAGTTCGAGATACCGGGGCTCGGTCATTATACTGGTAAGATGAGCCATGACGTTTTTTCTTATTGGACTGTACGTAAGGCGATCGAAAAATTGTTAGATTTTATGTATAGTTAGGTGAAACATATGTAAATGCAAACGAGATATCGAATAATGTAGTGGATGAAGGTCAATCTAAAGAAAATAAATTATTTCGATCAATTGTTGCGTATTCGAATGGGAAAGTAGAGCTGTTTGACTATAGGTGGAGACACCTGCGGCGACTGCTCGAGTCACAGTTCCGGCCGAGTCAAATCTGTGAATTGGGGCGATGTGCTTACACATGTCGTTTGTTTGTCTCTTAGTCTCCTTCGCCATTGCCACAAGTGCGAGGGAGATAGCCGACAGAACAAAATCGTTTTTCGACCATAACTTTTTTTCTATGGGTCCGATCGGAATGATTGAGGTTGCTCCGTGTTCAGCGGAACAAATCCTATCCAAAACACCCCCTACAACGTTCGCGAATTTTGTCGCAAACATCAATCTTGGCCGAGAACAATGGTTTACAGTTTTGCGTTACCGACCGAGCGGCTGCACAACGCAACGTTTTAATTCCTTGTCAACCGGAGCTCGGATGTGAATTTATTCGGTCGGTATTGAAAAGGTAAAGAATATTCTCCACATTGCTCCGTCTCTTTGTCTCGCCCTTGCGTGTGGCGATTTGAGAGAGACAGAAATAATTCGTCACCGATAATCGTCGAGCTAGACAAGGTGCAACGTAATTCGAATTTTTTTTTCGCGCTCTTCACCACTAACATCACGAATTTTGTTTTCCTGGCACGCGCGTCCACAATAATTCGCCGTCTAAGCGAGGAGGGTTGCGCCACAATCAAGGTGTCGATGGAAATCAGACGAACGATTATCATTGCACTGACTGTTGCATTATTTCACGGTTAAACGACAATGCATCTCTCCCACGCATCATTATATTCCAAACAATAGATCGTACAATTGTAATAGAGGGCTGCTCGTGACCTACTCGTTGCATTATTACCCATTGCCATTGTTAACCGCGATAATCACGTTCGTTTCAATCTTCGATGTAATTTCCTTGGTTAACTATTTTTATCCAGAAGTTTCTTTTTTTTCAAGTCAAATTTTTATTTAAGTTAAAAAATTTTTTTCCAACTCGATTGAATACAAACTTCTAAACCACATTACAACCTGTCGAAAGTTATGGACCGCCATTTTTTTAAATTTGCGCAGCCACGAAATTTCTATATATTCATATAAAAATTGTAAGAATTGAATTAAATACAAAATTCAATTGAATTCAAATGTTTGTCGATAGTATTGACGAAAATTCATGCAAGACATTTTTTTTTCTTCACGGTTTTTTTTTCTCACGATTTCGGCCTGTCTTCCGTGACGTGAAATGTGAAAGAAAACAAAAATGCTCTTTTTTCACGAAAACAAATTTTTATCACAATAGAATCTACGAAGCGTCTCAGCTTAATACGGAATTTCCGTGATTTCGGTTATATATATATATATATATATATATATATATATATATATATATATATATATATATATATACATATTTTTATTTCTTTTATTAAATTCGTTGCAATTTACATATCTCACAACTATCGCGCCGGTGAAAGCGAGAACGTGTAGATTCAGAAAGATAATGGGTTTGCGCGGGAGAATAAGCGGGACAATCGTGGGAGATTAAACGAAGATCCGTAACGGAAAGTTGCTTTTGTAAAAAAAAAATGTTTTGAGGTACCTTCGTTTATCCGATTCCGGTCTTCATTCCGGCTTCGTTCGTGCGTAGATAGTTTTGTGTTCCACGTCTATTTCATATCGTGTCATTGCCAAGACTTTCACACGAGGAAACTTTGTGGATGAGCTACATTCCACGGTGGGGTTTGCATCTCGTTTCGATCGATTTAACGCTTATCGGTTAATTTAACAAAGTGAAACCAATATACGACTCTCCTATCGACATTGATCGAACCACTCGGCGTCTTTTTTTCGTGCAAATTCTCGTGTCGGATCGAATGGCCCAAATCATTAATCTTTCACATCGTCCATTCTCTTAATATTGTTTTATTTATTATTTGATTTGTATTTTGTTTCATTGATTCCCTGGAGGGCCACAAGAATACCTTTGTCTCTTTCTCTTCCAACTCCATACAGACCATCAAGTTACTTGAGAATCGAATTTGAGTTGCCATTATACAATTATTCCTATCGTTGTATCGTGATATCGATTCGACGCTGCCTAAAATTTCTTCAAAGTTATTATCATTTTTATAACAAATACATTCCAGAAATTTTGTATTTAAAAATTTTATCATAAAGTAGAAACCCTGAGCTTCATTCATACATTTTCCCAGATTTTTAGGATGATATTTTCTATTTTTTTGAAGCCTTGGGTCGATTCGACACCACGATCTCCTTATAAAGCTGAGTCACCTGAAATATTGGAATTTTTTTTTCGTTAAATGATCAATCCAAATTCCAAATCGATGTCGACCTTATAAAATACCTATACTCAGCTATCATTTAAAATTTTTCATACCCATATAAAGCATCTCAACTCTGTGAGATTTATCACAAAATTTTTCGTTGTCGTGGCTTTCGGATCATACGAATCAACGGATTTTCAATTCTGACGTCTCATTTTCTTCGTAACAGACTAGGTTCTTGGATAAGTGTGGGAATTAGGGATGGGATGCGAAATGAATGTACGGTAACCTAGTATTCGACTGTTTACCGAAAAATTACAGAAAACTTATTTTTTATTCACGTTATAGACCGACACAATGTCCAGAGAGCGTGGAAAAAAAAACCCACACATCAATTCTTTCACTATCATTCCACACACTCGTAAAACTTTTCCAATCCGTCATATCGACGTGCGTTCGGGCGTCGATGTCGGATCCTCGCGAAAAATTCGGAGACGCGAATTACGATCGTTCTCGGTTATTCGCTTCGCTTGGACGGTTATTGACCGGAGAAAGCCGCGATCGTGGCGAATCTTGGAACAGTCCCGGATGAATTCCACTTAGCTATTCGCACAATTTCTCCGGCTTCGAATCCGCCCCCTCCCCCCGTCCATCCCCCACCGCATTGAGACACCGCAAATATATTTTTTCATCATTTTTTAAATAAATTTATTCGAAAATATTGTCACTGCTGACTACCAGATGTAATTATTGACACTGTGACTCTACTCTAAGTGTCACAATTTTACTTAAAATTGAATCCCTGACTAAAGTATGCTGCGAAAACATATTTTAAAGTTATTTAAATGTTAGTTTTTAATTTCAAATAATAAAAAGAAATCTTGTATAATATAATAATAATATAAATATTGATAATAATAATTTTATGTAAAGATCAAATATAATATTAGTAACCATGATGATTATTATTGTTATTATTCGAAAATTCTATAGCAGAATGTAGCTATAAAATATTCTTTATGACCATTAATGTTAACTCGTAAATTCAACAATTTTACATGATATAAGAAAACCAACTGAATCATGCTCGGTAAAAATATTTTACAGCTATATTTTAGCATAGAATATTTCATAATAATAATAGTTATTATTATTATTATATAAATTATTATATTATAAAATATTTCAGAGTTACATTTTAGTATGGAATCTTGAACGATAAAAGTAACCATAATAATAATAATAATAATCTGATGCGTAACTTACTTTCCAAATGATTCACCTTCTTCCTCTTTTCTCTCGGTCGAGATTTTCGAGCTTCGGCATCATTCGTGCCCGATTAAGATTCGCCGATACGGCGCAATCGTTTTCAAAGTCTTCCACACACCGGCCAAAGATGTTGACGAACCCGGTATTAATACAATCAACAATCCTCATCGACTGATTCATCGACGCGCATAAGTCGGCGGACATTGTTACCCGGGACTTAGCGGAATAACCAAATAAAATAATAACGAAGTGGGCGGGACTGTATAATTTACGGATGTCGTTGCTCACTCGTCCCGAGCGACCTGTATCTTTTTTTTGTACCGTTAATTTTGCAAATCGTCGTATCACCGAAGCCTAAAATTGGGCAAGAATTTTTTCGACGCTTCGGCTGTGCGCGGCATTGACCGGACTCACGCAATAAAAATTATACACTCGCACACATGGACAGAAACAGGAATGTCGGACTTATGGTACACATATATATATATATATATTAGGGTGGACCTTAATGGGGGTGTTGACGAATTTCGACAAGTGCACCCCCCAGATAGGTTCGAAATAAATAAATAAAAATATGTGCGAAACCCCAGCACTGTAGTCCAATGAGAAGACGTGGCTGTAAGCTCGTTTTGTTTTCCATTTGAATAACATGGGATTTTCAGACTAATTCAGTAATTATTTTTTCGAGTTGTCCCTAAGCACGCGAAAAATTCTTTATTCACATAAATCTATCGTTAATGGGTATCACTACTCGTACATTTTTTTACAAGACGTCACCTGTATATATTATCGATAACGGCGAACCGATGAACGATGATAACAACTCATAAACGATTTCAACACAAATTGAAATTTATTTGTGTTTATGTCTTGTAAAAAAATGTACGAGTAGTTATACCCATTAACAATAGATTTATGTGAATGAAGAATTTTTTGCGTGCTTAGAGACAACTCGAAAAAATAATTACTGAATTAGTCTGAGAATCCCATGTTATTCAAATATGAAACAAAACGAGCTTACAGCAACGGCTTCTCATTGGACTACAGTACTGGGGGTTCGCACATATTTTTATTTATTTATTTCGAACCTATCTAGGGGGTGCACTTGTCAAAATTCGTTAACACCCCCATTGAGGTCCACCCAAATATATATATACATATATCTATATATGTGAACACCTTTTTAATGACGAACCGTTATTTAATCGTCAAATTCTATATTTATATTCAATCGGCAATTTTGCGATCGTGACGGTCACTTCCAATAGGAACGTAAGACCTACATGCAAGCTCGGTTGGAAACGTTGACCTGGAAATCTTCGGGAACGTATCGCACGACCGTACACGCGAATGAATACAATACGTGTCGTATTTGTCACCTATGCGACAATCGATCGAATCTGTCCACAAATTTCTGACGCTCAGTTCAATCGTAGATGAGAAAAAAAAACAAAATTTAATTATTATTTCACGCAATTATTTTTAACTGCACCCAATTTAATTTAATTCAAACTATTTTTTTTTATATTCCGTCATTCTATTGCGCGTTAAAAAAAAATGGTGACCATTGGATGAAAGTGCCGATGGTAATTCTGCAGTATAAAGAAGTTATTACCGAAAAAAAAACAAAAAAATGAATACTGTTGTCGGAAAATTCGTAAACCGTAGGAAAACAATTGTTTAAGCAACATTTTTTTCCTTCAACCATTTGATTCTTCAACTTAAGGAAAAAATGTGCGTCTACTGACAGAATAATAACAAAAAATTCGTAAATAATGAAATTTGGGGGAAAACAAATCAACTCAATGATAATGATAATATTAATAATAAGGGAGCATCCCATTTCTTTAACAACGATCGATACATATTTGTATAACATAGAAATAATGGTAAAAACAATTCTATATTATTCTTCGATCTCAAAATAATGTAGCACATTTCGAGATCAGAGAAAAAAATGGAATTTTGTGAAATGTTCGTTGATAAATGTTCTTGAAAAATATATATTTTTTTTTTTCGTAAAATTTTCATTCACGCGGAATTTTCAGAATCAACGAGACAACAATCTTCGGAATTCACACGACGAATCTAACGGTTTAATCTGAAATCTTATGATTAACGTGTGGGATCGACTCTGTCGGAGATCGTGCGTATTATTACACATCGCCTTTCGCTAATGAAATATTTTTCAATCTCGTTTCACATCTTGAAATGGAAATTTCGCGCTATCGCGGAAACGCATTCACCATGCTGAAAGTAACGGACCCGACGATACAACCATTTTCAACGAACGATCAACGTACATTTTATTTTTTCAAATAAATCAATAAAAAAACCCGAAAAAAACGGAATTACAGATTTTTTGTTTTGCAAATCGTCGTCATCTCGATCGTTTTCGAGATAAATCTCACGGTGAATCACAGGCGACAATGACGACAATGCCTGAGAGTCCGGACTCTCCTGGGCGATAAATTTATTGATTCGCGTTGTACTTCCCGGATTTGAAAGTTTCCCGGGCAACGAACGAACAAGTACCACAAACGAATGTCGTCTTATTATCGTCCACCCTATCTTCAGACATGTGTATAATTGTACACATGTGAGTGTATGTGCGTGTATCTGTATTCTTTACAGAAAGAAGTGCATAGAATCAAACACAAACGTATATCTACGTAAATCAACCGTTAGATTCGTGTTTCGTCAAAATTAGGGAGATGAACATTTTTCAAAGTCCCATAACTTTTTTTTCGGTTTCACTACAAACGAAAACTCGTTCACTACAAACCTTTTCACACCCAAATCTTGAAGAATGACGAAAAAAAAAAATCATTTTTTTACCAAAAAAAAAAAAAAATTTTTTTCAACGAAAAAAAAAATTTCTTGTCATAATCATTTTATTGATAACAATTACAAAAATTATTACTTATAAGACGTAACCGTAAACGTATACTTTAATCGTGAATGTGCGTTTTTTAAATATTTCATTGGTCACCGGAAAAAATGAATGAACTAATTAATATTATTTGTAGTGGGTTAGACTGATCGACAGCGAGCGGACAGCGCTCGACGCAATGGCTGAGCAGGTGCCGTCGATCATCGATTTACAATCGACCAAACGTGCCGCCGTTCATAGTAGCGACGATGCTCTTTCATCGCGCTACAGCCGCAGCGAGAGTTCGTATATAACAATGGCCAACTGAACTTCTACATCTCACCCCTGATTGGTACTTATCTTGCATTTTCTAAGCCTCATATCTCTAAAACTAAGCGCTATTGGAAAAAACGGAGGATGAACGTATTTCTCAGAATTCCACGTGGAATCCGGTGGTATATCCCACGTGCGCGAATTGTGGGACACCCTGTATATCAGCAATGACGCGCTTGCGTTCGATACGTGACGGCAAAGAGAAAGCTGATGCGCGGGAAACGTCTCCTCGTTGCCGGTGCTACACGACGAAGAGGCCCATGGTCTCGAGTCTTCGAGAACGCTCGGTACCTAGACGACTCTCGTTCACGTCGACTCGGTAGAATCCTCCGACTGCCTTTTTTAAAAATACAAATGTATATATATATACTTATATATATGGGGAGGGACGTCCCAAATCACTGGATTGAAACACTTTATCCCCCGATGTGGACGTTGATTTTTTTTGTTGTATCTTTTGGATCCTACGACCTCACTAATTTTTTTTTTTAGATTTGTTACACCCCACTCCTCTTTTTCTATTAAGGGGACTGAGTCACCTAAAAAATTCGAAAATTGAATTTTTTTTTTCGTGATGCGGCCGATCCAAATTGAAAATCGATTTTACCCTTACGAAGTACGTATACTTAGCTATCATTTCAAATTTTTCCATAGCCGTATGAGTTATCTAAATGCTGTGAGATTTTTCACAAAATTTTTCAATTGTCGCAACTTTTTCAATTTGGATCGGCCGTGTCACGGAAAAAAAAATTTAATTTTCGAATTTTTTAGGTGACTCAGTCCCCTTAAGGTAACTCCTATTTTGCCCATTTTTAACCCTCTGATGGGTCACTGGTGACCCAGGTGTTCAGACCATCAGACGTCTAATTGGATGCAATTTTTTTTTCCAGAAAATTTTTTCATAAAATTCGAGTGGGTATCATGTATAGGTGTATATATATTTCTTTCTCGCGATTCCTGGCAGAAGACCGGACTCCGCGGGTATGCGGAGAGGGGCCGGGGGGGGGGGGTAGACAGTTTGCTGCAGTCTGAATTTCTCTTGAAGTTCTCGAAGCCATCACCGCCTAGACCGCACATTTTCACTGCTTCGGTAGTTTTGTTTCATTGATCCTCCATCTCCGTAACGCACACAAACTGTCATCCCCCCGCCCTCTGCTCCCCCCCCCCCTCCGTCGCTCTCGTATCCCACTATCGCCGTTTCGATGAGGGGATCTTTCTTGTTTCTCGGTGCCCCGCCACGGAAAAAAAAATTGCTTAATTCGTTTCTCAGAACATAAAAAAAAAATATTATTTACGACGACTCGCTTTGAGCGGTATTACCGACTCAAACTCGCTCGTCAAACGACGACTATCAACTATCGGCCGTGCCGTCGACTGGAAAATTGCAACGATTCCGGAAACGTTACACGTTTTCTTCGTTTTTAAATGGAAATATGAAAGAAAATTAACGGAAAACGACAGTACGTCGTTGATTACTTTTTTCTTTTTTTATCGGGTTCCCAATTTTATTTATCGATAATTCGTTTGATTAGAAAATGTGATTTATTGTTGTTACATTTTTTCAAATTTTATTTTATTATTATTATTATTATTATTATTATTATTATTATTATTATTATTATTATTATTATTATTATTATTTCATAATTTGTTTATTTAAACTGGAATTCCTACTAAAAATGGAGATTAATCCATGAGCGATGAGAATCTCGTAATGGATTTTCATTAAATCGTCAAGAACGTCATAACGAAAAATAAAAATTTCTTTCTTTCAGATGAAACAAAATGAAATTAAAAAAAAAATTATGATCGCATGTTAGCCGTGGGCAGTCAAACGATCGAGTGGCTAGCCATGTTGGCAAGTGTGATTCGTACCCACAGTTGGAAGTCAAATTCGGTCAAACGAGGGATATCGTGTCGCCAACGTGCGCTGTCTAAACAATGAGCCAATAAAGGGGGAGAGGGGGAACTCTGGGGTCGCCAATGAGCGTACATCGAGTGATACCGTGACGGTGACTCGAGTATCATTGATGGGACGATAACGACGGGGAGCCCATTCCGGGTCAAGCGACCGCTCCGAAGCATCGACCAGTCCGAGAGCCGAGAGTGTGAGCTAAGCTGATACACGTTCGTCGCCTTCTCGTCCAGGTCGAAGCGATAACGGACTGACCCGTTGTGGTAGTCCGCGTTTCTTCCATTTGGTCTCAGAACAGAGGTTAAACCAGTCGTTGAACCATCTTTCAGCCTGAAACGTTAGGTTCTTCATCGACAAGGTGCAGAAATATCATGTCAAACAGATATATCGGGGATTCTACAAATCGGAGATTTTGGAGTCATTTTGGGGAATGTCGTGGAAGCTATGTGACGGTCTGAAATTTTTTAATCGTGATCTTGATGTCAACTTGTTTAACCCGTTGCGATCACTTGGGGTCCACTGGACTCCGGGCCAACTTCGTGGCCAGTATGCAATAAATATATATATTTTTTTAACATTATTTTGTCCATTTTAACGTACCGATTCCATTTTTCGACATCGACCAAAAGTCTTGAGTTCAAACTTCAAAATAAATATACTTTTTTCAAAGTCCATAAAAGCTCTATTTTTTTCTTAAAAATATAACATCTTAAGAGTAAAACGGTTTAAGATTTTCAACCATATGGCAAAAATACAGATATATAGATATAGACTATTTGTTCGATATAAAGAACATCTAACAATAATTCCAAAAATGTATTTAGTTTATATATGAACTGTATATGGGATTGGGCATATATGTATAGACTATATTTAATCTATATATATATATATAAACAACATACCAATATGCACAATCCCATATATAGTCTATACATAATTTTTCACTCGAGAGTTCAGAAATCGTTATTTCAATAAAAACTGGATTTCACCCTTTACCGATTTTCAAAAAAAAATGTAATCATAGTCTAATTTAATCATAATCTAATTAATAAACTACTATTTCTTTATAAATAATGAAAAAATAGTAGTTTATCAAGTCCTTCATCTATCCAAGAAGCCAGAACAACATGTAAAACTCCCCAACGCCATTGACAACTTTTTTCGTACGTTTTCCAACATGGATCCAACAAGGTGGCTCTTGATCTACGCCTGGTAACGATTTAAAAAAATGATTTCGCTACTTTTAGGACCCTAACGTGTGTTCCGTTAGAATTTTGAGAATATCTCGAATTAATTGAGTAAGCGCGTTCGAAATTGACTGTACGGGCAGAGATATCCACGCCCACGTGGACTCGCTCCGGAACCGGAGAAAGAGAGTCTCCGAGCGGTGTGTGTCATCATCGTCGTGTGTCTTGGTACGGTCGACTGTGTGCCTACACACACACACACATGAGATACCTATACGTAAAACACTCACACACGTTACACGTTGGTCGTTCGGCGTATGAGCACAGGTCGCCCATACGCATTATACTCACTACCACGGGGGCCTTGGTATGTGGGTCAGGAAACCAACGCTCCGTTCCGAGCGTCGTCCGTGTATCGCCTGGAAACGAGTAGGGCACCGGTGTGTCGACTCCGCGACTCCATGAAAAAATTCCGTCTTCCGAATTTTTTTCCAATTCTTCGTCCTCGAAACGTTTGTTCGATTTTGCTTCCTCCTCGCTTTCTTCCTTCATTCGCCATTTTCAAAGTTACTGTCGGACAATTTGCAACGTCACCGAGTCTCCTCGTAAAAATGTCGTCTTCCGAATTATTCAATTCTTCTTCATTGAAACTTTTGTTTCATTTCGTTTCCTTCAACTTCCCTTCTTCATCCGCCATTTTAAAAATTATTATCGAACAATTTCCAACGTCACAGAGTCTCCTCGTGAAAAATTCCGTCATTGAAATTATTCAATTCTTCTTTTCCGAAACATTTGTTCGATTTTGCTTCGCCTAATTTTTTTCGTTAATACGCCATTATCAAATTTATTATCGAACAATTCGCGACAATTTAACGTGTGTTCTGTCAAACCGCAACGGAGACTCGTCGACACACGAGAGCTTGAGATCTTTGAAGCATCATCATCGTATGTGCACCGGCCACATAATAAATTCTCCCGATAGACCGCACATCCGCAATTACACACGACCACAGCCACTCGGTCGACAGCAACAACGTGCGAAATAATCACGACGTGACACCGGAAAAAAATGTTTCGTAACCACTTATGTCGATTTACATGCGGTGAATGAGAAATTAATTCATACGGCGACGTTTCTTCGTTATATGGAAAATCATTGGGCGTGCATTTTATTTAACTAAGCGAGATGTTGACTGATACAAATTGACTGGAACAAACTTGTGGAATTAAAAAAAAAAAATTGTTCAAAGAAGAGATTTTTCAAAATCTCGTTGAAAATTATCGACGTTAGGTGCATAATCCATCGCCACCGCAAAATCCATTATAATTTCATTGTCCATCACCAACCAATTTTCACGATTACAATCATCAACCACATTCTCATGTTTTTTCAACAAAAAAAATTACTTTCCCCGGTGGTGATCAAAGATTGTGCTCTAATTGACACCGTTCAGTGCCCAACGAGTCGTTTCAAAATAGTCGAGTGCGTTTTGTAAACATGGGTCGCGAGTGCCTTGCCCAAACCGTTTCTCCCACTAATTATCTTTACGTTTTTTTATATTTGTTCATATGATTATGATTTTTTTCAAACGAATGATTATTTCAGCAATATAACTTCAAATTTCTAGAGCACACTCTAGACCATCATTTTAAGCCCTTATGTGCTTTCCTAGACGCGATTAAAAAAATGACGCATATATTTGCACATAAAAATTATAAATATTAACAAATGCCAGAGATATTACATAATAAAGCAATAATGTATTTTTTTGCGCATGCGTTAATGGCGGAAATTAACGGCATCGATGTGGGTGTCTGAAAAAAATGAACTTATTCATAATTGCACAATGAATGTATCTTCAGTGTGAACCAACAATATTATGAAAAAAAAAGATATTATCATAATAAAAATTCCAAATTTAAACTCTTTCCACTCAATTTTCCGTCGGTATTTCATTGTTTATATTTTGTTTCGTGTCATTGAAATTCTTGTCTGTGTGGTTCACACGATAAGTGATGATACTGAGAATATGTTGTAAAAATTTCAAAGCAATCTGAACCTTCGTTCAAAAGTTCGAACTTTCACAAGGTTCAAAAGAGTGAATGATTTCAACAATTTTTGGACTTTTTCAGTTCTTTAAAGCTCAAAATATTCTTAACCGTTCAGGACAATAGATTCAAAAAATAAACAAAGAAAAAAACGTCAAAATCTCTAAATTTTTCTCATAAATAAGGCCTCGAACAGACTAAAATGATTATCCGAACGATTGGTCGAGACCATCGGTACGATTCGAAGGATTGTCGTGGTCGAGAAAATTGAAGAGCCATCGGGGATATCGGAGGAGTGGTCGGAAAAGCTATCACGACGTAACTTGTCCTGAATACCGAAGGCCTCAACTTGCTCTGTCGCTGCCGCCTCGTAGAGGTTGTTAACGGTGGACGACGACGCTTCACGTATGTGTGTCTGTGTTCATGTGCGTTTACAAGCAGTCGCTGAAGACACGATAGACACCGAAGAATCAACTTGTTGGCTCGCAACCGCTATACGCCAGTCGGGTTCTCCCATTCGTCCTTTAAACCCTCTTCGTTGCACCGATGACGATGGCTATGGTGGTGCGGCCACAGACGCAGCCACACACAGACAGACACATAGACACGCAAACAGGTGGGGGACCGCCAGACCCATAACACCTGGACGACTTCCTGTTGAAACTCAACCACCTCACCGGCGCTCTCGGTCTCGGTCCTCCGCAGTCTTCACGAAGGTGCCAACCGGCGCGCACAACTCCTCTATAACTCTCGACAACGGAATTACGCGTTCGCGCTTGTCAATCTTAATCTTAATAACCCAAAAAAAAAAGAAATTAAATATTAAGCAAACGAAAAAATTATATTTTATTTTTATTTTTTAATTATTTTTTTTTACATCACGACGAGGATCGATATTTTTTCGGTCATGCCTCATTCGGGAGGCAATCGGTGATTCGGATTTTTTTCTCTTATCTGGTTCGTTTGACGTTATTTATTTATTTATTTATTTATTTATTTTGATTTATCGTTGAGGGTTCGAAGAGGGAGAGTATTGCCGGATATTAAGTATAGATATAATTTTTTTTTAGTGCGGGTTAATTGTGAGACAATTCCGTGGAGGATACAGTTGAGGAGGGGACGGTTTGTAACGACGTAGAACGCGGAACCGGAAGTGCGATATGGAACGTACGAGACGACTTCCAGCCCGGCGGCTGATTGTATTGACGCTGATGGCGATACTCGCTGTGCAAGGTGCGTGGGCGATGACTATATCGATTAAATCGAGATGAAACGTGATGACAAAAAAAAAAGAAAAGAAAAAAAAAGAAACAAAACAACCGAAAAGAAACATTAATCAATATTATTTATAATCATTGAAACCGTTATTAATCAAAAAAGAACCAAAGAAAAAGGACGTATCGACAATAATTGTATTGTTTAATCGATAATATCGCGATACAACGGTTGTCAAGTGAAAATAAGAAAAGTTTTTTTTTTGTCTTTCGTTCTTGCGTTCGAGGCGTTAAATAAATTGTTTTTGCGTCCGAAGCGTTAAGAAATCGTTTTTGCGTCCGACGTGTTGAAAAACTTGTTTTTGCGTTCGAGGCGTTGAAAAAATTGTTTTTGCGTCCGGCGCGTTGAAAAAATTGTTTTTGCATCCGAGGCGTTAAAAATTGTTTTTTGCGTCCGAGACGTTGAAAGAATTGTTTTTGCGTCCGAGTGGCCGTATAATTCTGCGTGAGTGAATTTACTGCACTCGTGCGATTTATTCCGCTCGGGAATCACCGTTCTACCGATGAACTCGGCAACGCGCCGGACGATGCGCGCCTTCTGTGCGCTCTCGAGCCGCGCGATAAGAAGGCTCTCCGGCGCGTTTGCACGTACGCACGCGCTCTCATGCGCTTCCTGTGTGTAAAACTCGCGGTGTATTAGTGTAATACAAGCATTATTTTTCCACGGTGCGAGCGTTGCGGATTTATCCCGCAAAACGAATTCCTTCGGCCGCGAGCCTCGAGAAACGATGTATACCTATATACCAACGTTGGTTATGCGCGTCTGCCCAAGCGTCCAAGTCTCCGCCAGCGTACGAACACTTATGTTCATAATTTTACGTCCTTTCTTCTTCGATTTTCACGTATTATCTCTTTTTTCATCTCGCTCATGATGGATTCGAATGTGGTCTTTGATCATTATGCCGAGGAATGTTTCGGATTTGAGTCGTGTTGCTTCAACGAAATTATTGGAGAATTACATCGAAGCTCGTAAATACGTTTGCACAGCTTTGAGGCGGCTCTCGATAATGGGGGCGTTTTTTTTGCATATGGTCGTTTCATGGTCGTAAATTTATCCGCAAGTTTTTAACGACACTGATTGTTGCTGTTGATATTTTTGTTTTGTTTTTTGTTCTAAATATTTTTCTTTTGCTTCCTTATAGAAAAAACTGATTTGGAAAAAAATGTCCCGATGTGTGTGTGTGTGTGTTTATGTCATGGGCATTTTAAAATTCAATCGTTTATGACTCGAAAACGGTTTTAGCTACAGCTGCCAAATTTGCAGACATGTGTAGCTCTATAATCCCTTTATTGACTATGATTTTCGTTACGATTGAAGCTGCGGCTCGGATTTTATGTCGTTTTCAAATTTCCTAAAAAAAGGACGTTATCACTTTGGCGATCGCAAATGTTGAGATATTCGTTTAAATAGTTCTTGAGAAAGAGATTTGGGCCCATGGTTGGTTCGTATTGCATTGGGGCCGAATCCATCGAAAAGTTTTGATTTTGTGATATTTTGAATATTTCGAAAAATTAAATTTATCAATATTAATCCCGTCAACCTTGACCAATTGAGCTCCAACTCGCAAAAAGTAGAGAACATCATTGAGTCGTGATATGCATCAAATTTGGCGATGATCGCTTAAGGGGTTTGGATTTGACAGAAATTGAAGTTTGTCAATTTTGAGCCTCTGTCGATTTAAAGATCCTTATCGTCATCGTCTATTAAGTGTTTTCTTGTTTTTTTTTATCAAATAATCGAATGTTTTTACGTTGTCTTTGTGCAACCTCATTTTAGTTATCGCTCGTTTCATTAACATGACACCATTTTCTTCTTCTAAATGTCGAATATATATACATATTTTAATATCTTGGCTCAAGGGAAAAGTAGTTTTATTTAATATTTTTTATGAAAACAGTAATATAGCAAAAATATTAATTAAAAAAAAATTATTAATATATTAACATTATTTTTATAATAAAATAATTATAAAAATATTAATATAAGACGAATTATTCATCATATCCGTTTTTTTCAATTTTTTATATCGCCATCATTGGCGATATTATAGATCCCCTTTAATATAATTTCGTTGTAATCTATATCTATTGTCTCATGGCCACAAAGGTTTTCAATATTCAAGGTCAAAATGGCAAATCGAAGCTCATCAAAAGATCAAGATCACAGGAATATTTTTCACTACGAAAAAATTATTTTTCCGTAGCAAATTGTCACCGTTCACGTAAAATAAGATGGAAAAATTGAATTTTCAAATTGAAAATAAAACAAAGAAAAACAAAAACGAAAAAAAAAATTAATGAAGTCGTTGATAAAACAATTGGTATCGGAGAATAAAAGCAACCCTCGGGGCGTCGTAACGAAACGAGGACGAGCGATGCACCGAGTTTCGCGTCGATCTTCGACCCACTGACCGGCAAAAATGCTGCAACAACCACGGCCGGTTTAACCGTGGCCGTAAACCCGACGAGAAACTCGCAGAACGAGTGGTGATTACCGTGCGAGCCCAACGAAAACGTCATGCGCATAAATACATACATCGAGAACGACGCAGGAGCTTCGGTTCTTCTTCGTCGTACATTTTACGCAAAAATCCTTTGAAAAATGCAATAAAGTCCTTATTTAATGGACGCAAAAATGCTCGGTCAAGCGTTTCGCGTCGATTATGACATAACCTCTTCCTCACCTGTATTCTCGATTAACATGCAAAAAAAAAATATATATATATATATATATATATATCCCCATCAATCATGTCATTTATTTGATATTCAATACCACTTGCATAATTACTACCCTCCAGTTTAATTTTCTCTCCAAATGGATTAATCATTTATTTGTAGCACATGTTACTGTCATTTGACGCAGCATTTGTGTGTCAACGAAATAGCACCTTAAAGGATGTATGACACATGTATCAAAGTATCGAGAAAATTCTGAAATTTTTTACAGTCCGTAACTTTTATAATTTCGAAACAACATGAAAAATTTTAAAACGATTGTCCGTCCCGTTTGAAAGTTACAACGGTATAAAATTTTACATGTGTTTTCATGAGAAATGAGGCCATTGAGTCTATGATCGACGATAAACGCATAGAACTATCATTAAAAAATTGGGAAAAAATTCAATGTGTAGAATAAAGATTGATAAATGTCCACAAAAAAATGTAGATCGATCGTATTTCTGGTTGTCGAAAAATGCACGCAAAAGTATAGAAAATTCGCTCACTCTAAAGATTTTCGGATACAAGATGAAACATGATAGAAGATGTAATAACGTACGATATTTGACGATATTTGATGATTATGACTTTCTCTAGCATTCACAAAGCAGTTAAAATCGAGATTTATCAGATTGACGTATTTTTTTCTGGGATTGTGGGTGTCATACATCCTTAAGGTGTTGGTCACACACGCGCTCGATGCATCGTGTGGCGCTTGTTGCGTCTTATCGCTGAAGACAGAACTCACGGGGCCCCGTTTAATTAATCCACCTTCGAATTCCCACGATTACGCGAAGTAACGGGAATCAAAATAGAATGCGAAGCACGACGCGAAACGTTTGCGTACTCTTGATGAGCCATTTTCACGTAGAATCTTGATCGTCTTTTCTCTATCCAGACTTTGCATCTTTCAATCTCCATGTGTTTGTCCGATGAACTATAGCTATAGCTCTCCGTTGTCGGCCATCTTGTCAGGAAATATGTGGTACGAGACAAATTGGCAAAAAAAAAAAAAAAAAAAAAAAAAAAAAATGATTGTCTAACGTTAACGATTCGACTGTCGTGACACAGAGAGAAATGGCCCACTCGTGACTTTTCAACGATCATGTTCACCAGCTGTTCGCCGCTTGCCAAGAACATAAATGTTCCGTTAAACGTGCGAATCGAGTGTGAAAACGTCGTGACGGTGCGTGTCTCGCGTTCATGACATAAAGATTGTTTTTTTTTTAAATTTGTTTCTTTTTTTCGCCATGAAATATATAAATTTTGGGGATGACGCGATGACGCAATTTGCATCGATGTGGAATAATGAGATTCGACATGATCTTGACCACCGAGGGTTTGGAAAGATGGTCCATCGATTCGAGCAAAACTATTTTCCACCATCGAGATATCACGACTACGGAAATATCCAAATTACTGACTTTTTTGTCAATATCTGAGAGAATTATGGCAGAATATTGTTTTTTTCTCATTTATTCAATTTATCGCTAATTGTATCACGAAAAAAAATACGGCGGTATCAAAAATCTTGTTTGGCTGGATTCCTTAAGTAAATTATTGAAAAGTAACGATGAATACTGACCGAAGTGACTTTGTTCACGTGTCCCTTACCAACTTTGATTGACATGGAAAATGATTTTTTTTTATCCGCAAAACTAAATTCAATCGAAAGATTTATATAGAAAATTTCTAATTTTTCACTTGGAACATTTTGCGAGGGTGAAAAATGTACATTGCCCTCTTTGTCACCCGTTCATTCGTCTCAACTTCGACGGTTGTGATGGCTCGGTCAGCCGAGTGATGAAACCGCTCCTGAAGATAGCGACGATCAGCAAACGATTAACGAGGGAGATTAATGACCTCGGGGCTTGGGAAGTTAGCTTTCTCCCACGACACATGCAATCACGTTTTTACGTGACGTTGGATCCCATGCACACAATGTGCACACGATGAAAAACAATGAAAAAACAAGTTGATAATGTTGATTATAAAATAAACGCTTGTATATAAATAATAATAATAATAATAATAATGATAATAATAATAATTATCATTTCAAGTGACCTCAATAGTATTCATTGCACTTACTTTCCATCCCCGAAATTTTTCGCTTACCGGGGAAAAAAATTGTAACTGAAAGAGAAAAGAAAAAAAAATTGTCACCCGTTAATCAAATTCAAAATTCAATTCGTGAAAGCGGAACTTCAAAATATTGTCCGATTGTGATCAAAGTTTGACAGATGTCTCTGCTGATAGTATCTAATTCAAATGTCTGGAACTTTGACTTTTTTTCTACACACCCTTGTACACACACACACACATACACACACAGACATATATATATATATATACACACACACGTGCACGACCGTGATAAAACGACCGTAAAATCTAGGGGTATGATATTCGGGTGACTCGGTGTGTATTGACACGCCGTAGTGACCACTGACCCACATGTGAGACCCGGTTTATCTATCCGCAAGGACAAACGTACGTAGAACCAAGTATAACGAAACACTTTTACCCCCCAAAAACTGGCGTGTGCGCGCTCGTCGCCCCCGTGTGCGCACGCCCTAGTCCAATTACAGTTACACTTTCACATCGAGTGAAAAGCCCACGATCGTGGGAACGAAAACGATAACCAACGACTAACGGAACGTCCCGGTTACCAGACCGTCGGAGTCTTTCTCTCTCTCTCTCTCTCTCTCTCTCTCTCTCTCTCTCTCTCTCTCTCTCTCTCTTTCTCTTTCTCTCTCTCTCTTGCGTCCTCGTCGTCGCCTCAACAATCTACCGATGGCAATTCCACTGTGTTTCCTCTCTCGTATTCGCCGGTCGATGTATATAGCTCGTCGTTCGATCGATCGATCTTCGTCGACCGAACGATCCACGTGGCTGATCGCGGTAATGGCACTTGTCCGCGAACGTATCTCTCGTCTTCGTCGTCGTCGCCGAGAACCCGAGCCCCGATGGCAACCTACATTCCATCGGCATCCGGAAACAGCGACTAATCGTCGATCGAACATTTTTTTTTTCAATATCGACGACCTTGAAATTATTTTACGAACAAAAAAAAATCTATTTTCGACGGACCACTTTTTTTTCTCTTCATTATTGTAGGTTGACGTCACGTGTAAACTGTTTCAATGATTTCTGGGGGCAGGAGAGGGGAGGGGATCTGAAAATTGTAAAAGATGTTCATTGTTCTTTTTAAAATTGTTTTTTGCTTCCTCATAGAGGAAGCTTCGTTGTGGTGGAAATTTTTTTCTCTCGAGATCTTCATGCCAACGTATTTAGAATGTTCCAAAACGTCGAGAGAACGCATTTGGAGAATATGCCCGGATTTGAGTGTGTGTAATGACCTCCCAAAATTCAAACGTCTATAACTCGAGAACCGTTTTAGTTACAGCCCCCAGATTTTGCAGTCATGTGCTGTTCTATAATGTCTTCATCGACTACAATTTAAATATCAAAATAAGACGAATATTTAAATATCAAAATAAGCTGCAAGTTGAAACCTGCAATTTTCAACTTGTTTTTTGAAAATATTGTGTATTAAATTTGCAAATCCTCCAGGATTTCTCGTACGGTGCTCCAAGGTCGTTGAACAAAGCCTTTAGAATATTTATACTCTCTTGGATGATATATCGAGGGCACGTTTGAGAATACATGTAGTGAATAAAAAAAAAATAATTAACCTATAGTTAGCTTAATCGATTGTTCAATGAAAACAAGAAACTAGATGATCCGAGTTACGCCCAAGAGCAAAACGAGCATCTGATATTGCTGCTGCACTTGTCGCTGCTGGAATGCATTCGCTTATGCGAATACTTGTTTTGCAATGGCGATCCGGTGGCTTGTACGTTGTCATTTTGTATCAGGTCTACTCGAGCTTCTCATTTCAACCGCGCCTTGTGGTACGCCCATTTTCCATGGTGCGCCATTTATCAACCGTTATTCCGCAAAGAAACAAATCGAACATGTTGTCCGAGCTCAACGGATAATTAATTTGGTTGATAGTCGTTAATTATTCATAACGAAGCACAGTTGCGCAATCAATTTTCTCGTAAAATCATCATTAATGTAGTTTTTCTTTCTTCTTTTTTTTTTCTTTACCTTCGTCAAGGTCAATGTTTCGACATAATTGGGCGACTGAAACTCGGGGGGTTCGAAATTTTCTAAAATATCGTTAATTTGCATGATTATATGGATTTGCTGGGATAATTAATTTGGTTGGTTGGTTTATAAGCAGAAACGAGTAATAATCATTCGCGAGTTATGACGCGTTAACGTTTCGGGGGAGGGAGAGGGGGGGGGGCTCAATGACCTCGGTATTAGGAAGAATCGACTCTCAACAGCTCATTAATTGGCATCTCTCCGTCCAATTGGTTGAAGATGAGAAATTAGATTGTCCATTTTCTCCTTCGTTTTACGTTCGTGCAATCCTATAGTGGACTCGGTCGAAGAGAGCCATTGTAATTGAAAATAAACTTAAGCCGATACAAATTGAATTTCGTTGCAACAAAAATTTTGATACTCTGAGACTTTTATCACGAACACGTTGATTCAACCATTTTGTTTCGTTTGTGGCAATAACGCTATGAGATATTTTTCAGCGTTTACCAATTTTCACGAAAACCCATCACGCAAAAATGCCAAAAGCGCTAATGCAAAACTTCCACTCATTTAATTTCTAATTCACATACAACAAAAAAAGCATACAACATATAAATTGCAAATTAAAACACTGGTATTCCACAATTTTATTTTTCCAATCGTTGCGGAGGGTCATTGGTAGTCCAAGTTAAAATTTCCGACCTTTTACTCGCGAACCGTCCACCGCCATCTTGAATTCAGTAGAAATTGATTATCATTAAATAACTCGCTCATTTTCAACTTTTGACTAATAACGAACATGACAAAAGTTGTCCCAAATTCAATTCTCTACAACTTTACTCCCAACAAATGCTTTCCCTACGATTGATATTTTTCAATTTAAATCGACAAGTAGGTGTAAAACTTCAAATTGGAAAAAATGAAAATGTTGAATACTTTTTTTTTTGTATTTCAAATGAACATTCCGACTACCTGTCGCTGCCGCACACGGACTCGAGTGTGTGTGTGTGTGTGTACGATCATGAGTGAGTCGCTGTTTGCGCGTGGTTGGTTTTACACGCGCGGCAGATGCGAGACGCCCGAAGGCGTCCAAGCGGGGTAACACAGATGCTTGACGTCGTTATATTATTCTCATGTCCCACGTTGAATTCGATCCACCGGCGTGAATAACGTGGACTCGCGCGTTGGGACATAACCCAACGGGCGATAAACCTCACCCATGGGGACTGGGCAATGGTAAATGCGCGGTGTAGTTCTTCTTCAATGGCGTTTCATCACAAACCGATATACACGAGTCTCGAAACTCACTCTTATGCCCAATGCGTTCCAAGCACGGTTGGGAATCCCACTCGAATGCCACAGCCACGAGAAGTAGCACACGCTTCGAGTCACGAGTCACTGACTTCACCTATTGGAGAATCAAGGACAAGGCGACTCTCTGTTGTCTGTTGACTCGTTACCAATGGTTCTCTCGTGCCCCCCCAACACGAAAACATATCAGCCTCTCTCATCCTCAACAAACGATTCACCGCAGTTTATTTTCATTGTTCTTTCACTTCATTCATTCGTCATTCAAACACGATGCACATCATCATCGACAATCGATGGCCCAAACGACGTTGTTGAACAATTGACATGTCGCAGGATTGAGGTCATGATTATCATTTTCGAAGTCTTTGATGAGCTTTTGGAGCGACAGCACCCGGAATTGTAAATAGGGTGAAATCGAGTGAGTTGGTACAAGTTTTTTTTTTCAAATGGCCACGGTAATTATATGAAATTGAATTTAATCAAAATGAGTAATCAAAGTCTTCGTACAAATCTTGCAGGATCGATTAGTTCATTTAGTTTCATGAAAAATATTGCTGACAAGCTTGTGATTTCGGTTTTGTAGAAAAGTGTGAAATCGAGGTCGATTCGGATTTTCCGGGAGAGATGGCACATCTTTATAAATTTTCACAAAACCAATTTACTTTTATTTCAATTAATTGAAATCCGAACTTTATTGCACAAAACAAATTTATTTATTTGCTTAGGACTCAAATTCAATAAGTATGCCCGTTAAACTTTCTTTCAAATACCAAAAATTCCAGATCCCATTGCTTCTTCTATTCAATCCACTGCAGATGCTTCATATGGCTATGAAAAAAAAATTGAAACGATAGCCGAGTAGATATAGGTATATCATAAGAGTAAAGTCGATTTTTAATTTTAATCGATCATGTGACGAGAAAAAACAAAAAATTTTCCAATTTTTAGGTAACTCAGCCACCTTGAAAAAAAATTATTTTCGAAGTAAATGAATGTCAAAGTGAAGGTGAATAACTTCTGGTTTCCCGATGCCACTCGGTACAAAGTTTTAACGAAATCTTGGCAAACAGTAGCAACAAATTTTTTTTTTTTTACTTATATCGCGTCATGCATGACAAAACACAATTTTACCCCAGAACTCATGACTGGGGTCCGAACGCACCCCACGCGAATTAATAAAAAATGAGATTTTTGCTGATTTGTTTAGTTTTTAAGTCTTCAAATGGGTTTTTCACCAACTCAAAATGTTGATGAAATGACATTTCTCTTAGACGTGAAAAAATTAAGAAAACCATGTATGCGTTGTTTTCTTTGGTATTATCATATATGAGAATGCGAATCGTGATAGAATAATGAAAACCATGTACAAGAAAGTCTGCTTATCATCAATTTAATATCAATATCAAGAAATTAAAAGGGTATATGTGCCATCCCTGTGTGCAAACTCATCCGGTTTTGTCCTACGCACACATAGGTCAAACACACGCATGCGTGTGGAATAGGAGAAAATTTCGCAGGATCAACGTTTCCGTTAGCCATCGCGATCTTGCGACAGCGCCACTGCGACGCGCATTCACACTGCGCTGACCCGCCGCGTTTGTTTGCGTTATTTCTCGCGAGCTTCCGGTAATCGAGAATCATGAATCTTCACTTGGGTGACGGGCATGTGGCGTGCGAGTGAAAAAAAAAATAATATCGCAATGTTGCGCATCGTCGTGTATCCTCGTTGAGAAATAGGATAGACGTTAATAACGATACGTGTTGCACGAATATCGAATTGCAATGAGAGAGTCAACGTGAGATATTCGTAAAGCGATCCATAACGATTGCGAGAAGACGAACGGAAGGATTGGAAGACGATGCAGCGGTTCTCGTTGGTCGTTGCCATCAGTTCACACTTGATGGCAACGACCAAGCTCATCTGTGCAAAACTCGAGCAGGGGAAAGCTCTCCGAGTTGGAATTTCCAAGCCTATTTTCACCCTGGTGACTACCAAAAATGTATCTCAATCTTTTTTTTCTGAAGAATCAGTGAAGAGTGTCGAAAGTATCGTGCATTAGATTTATAGACGAATTATACTCTGCTTTCGTTTTCCAAATGTCAGAAAGTCAATAATCAGAGTGTAGGTAGGGTCATGCAGGTTGACTGAGACCTTGAGACAATGGATTGCCTTCTGATATGGTAATTTTGGATTATTGAGGCTCTCAGCCTCTGATTCTCAGAATGATTCAATATTATGTAAAGATTTTAAAAAATCTGGACCAAACTGCAGACCTCCATCATTAACCCGTGTCATCAAGCAATTAAAATCTCCAATTTGAAAAACATTACATTTTTTTCGATTATCTGAATTTAATTTTGTTTTGAAGTTTTTTTTTGTTTCGGTTTGAAATTATGACGACTCATTAACAGAAGACGTGGGGATTCAAATTAAGGGAAACATACATCTAAACGTTTCTAGTTTATATCGAAATTAGAAGTAGTAGTACCAGCAGCTCAATCGGGATGTAAATTTGACCTTGGAAAAATGTACTTTGGGAGTTTTCTTTCCATAATCGTTTAATCGAAAAATATCGGAAATCGAAAAAATCGAAAAATCATTTCATCGAATAATCGTAGACAAAAATTATAATCACTAAAGTTGTAGGCAATTGAATTTTCTACAACTAGTGTTATGTGCATTTTCATTAAAAACTCCAAAATGAGTGAGTTATTAGACCAAAACTAATTCCTCTCAAATTCAAGATGGCGGTCGAGGCACTGGATTTAGACTGCCAATTACCAGCCGCCCTAACGATAAAAAAAAAACAATAATGCCCCAACTTAATTTTTTTAAAGTCGGCCCTCGAGACTGGGCGCTCGCTCACAATCAGTCGCGCATCGAAGTCTTTCGTGCGAGAGTCTCGCTCCCTCAGCCCGCGCATTGAAATCTCTCGTATACATATATATAAGAAGCGCGCACAAGTCACAGCGGGCACTCTCGGCAAAGGCCGATGCTCGATGAGGCAACGTCCCGTTTTCCAGCTGAAGATCCGAATACGTCCGTTAGCCGTTGAGCGCGCGCACGAACATACATGGCAATTATGATTATGCGCGTTCGAGCCATTGAGCCACCACAGACCCGGGAATAGAAATTATCGTTGTGGGCAGCGTTTATTTCAATACTCCACGGGACAAACGTTGATTCACGATAACGACGTTTTTTTTCCGTTTTTTTTCTTTCTCAACTTTATCTCCATTGAAATCGGCAGTTGAATATGGGACGCGTGGCGCCATTGTATTTTTTAAATATATATATATATATATATATATATATATATATATATATATATATATACGCATCGTGACCGCTTTGCCCAACGTTTCGCACCGAGAAGAATTCAAATGAAATATTTATTGCAATGGAAATTCACTTTGCCTTTCTTGAATTGTATACCGAGTGGTTTCGTTTGCAGCACGAGCGCTGGGGAAAATGAGATAAACTATCTCGATAGCCCATCCATGCCGTATCGAGATGGTTTCCTTTTTTTTTTTTTTTAAGTTTGTTTTTTTGCTTTCATAAGCACGTAAGATTAGGCGCGATTATGGTTCGATCCTTCTTGCGAAGTATTTCAATAAAAATTTTGAATATCGTGCTGAGAGATGTGACTAGACTAGCGTGGCTTATGAAAAGAAATCGAAATACTTATCAGATTAAATAACTACGAGTAATTATTCCAGATGTGGGAGGCATTATTTATGAAAAAAAATTTGAAATTTACGAATAAGATTTCATTTGAAATGCATTTTATTTTGAATTAAAACAAACGATGATGACCATAAAAATCGATTAATTCGACGTAGTATATTTTATTATCGATTATTTTTCTATAAACAATGACGTGCAATCGAATTTGTTAATTGTTGCAAATGTAAAGATGTATACGAGATGTACAATCACATCCAAATTCTAATCTGAGAAATCTCGGAATGTGAAAAATTATTTTTTTTCTTCTTTTATTATTATTTTTAAATAATTTTATGTCGATTAAATTTTGCTCAATGAACCCATCAACAGTTGATGAAACGAATTACAATCAACGATTTCATTTTTAACCCTTCGAGGTCACACTTTCTGGAAATAACGCGCTGGTCACATGGCGTCAAAATGACCCCAGCCATGTTCAAACCATTGCCGCGTTAACAATATCGTTCTGAGCGACAGACAAAAATTCAGGATATCAGTTCGAACACTTTGAAATGAGGATGTCATGGAATATTTTTTCCAACAAGTTTTTAATTAGCGAGAAAAAATCATCAAGCGGTCAATGCGTGAAAACTCTAAATTTCGGCTCAAAAAATCATACATACCTTTACAATTTTTAATTTTATAACTTTGAGTATTAAAAATATATATATATTAATTTTAGTATTAAAAAAAAAAATTGTTTCGCTTGAAGTTGCGCTTGGGGTCACTTTGACCCCCACTAACCTCGAAGGGTTAATAAAATACTTCAAATGATCGCCACGAACATATTGTGACTCACTACAACTCAAACATCGTTGTTTGCTCGATAATAAAAATAATAACGATGTGTGAAATAATGTTAATGATTGCAGAGACCGTCGGAGCAGGAGGATGCGGTTATCCGGGTGCACCGGCTCACAGTAGCGTGCGTTTCACCGGAGGCGGTGTGGAGGACGTGGTGGACGAGGAAGAAGCGTTGCTCAAGGAAACGAGTCTGCCGGTCGGCACGGTAGCCACTTATTCGTGCGAGCGTGGTTTCGAGCTGCTCGGACCGGCGAGACGTCAGTGCCAGGCGGAAGGAACCTGGTCACCCGAGGGTGTGCCCTTCTGCGGTAAATTATATTTTTCCATCGCACATTAATTAACAACAGCCTTGATAACGGCATCATTCGCGTGTACGGTTATCCGTTTATCATCATTATCCGTCAATGGAAATTCCAACGGAAATATCGACGAATAATGACACCGTGCATATATAAACGTGTATTTGAATTTTCCGGTCGAGCGAAATAGCTTAATCCCTGAAGTCACTTCTTCGTTCGCGGAAAAATAACGTATCTTGTAAATATATGAACGTTTAAGACGAGAGAGATCACCGGGAGAGGACGATACGGCTTGAGCACCGGGATTCGAGAGAACCGCGCGCCTGCGCAAAGTGAACGATAGTCTCTCGAGATGCGAGGCGAGCCCTCGGGGCAATCTTGCGCACGGCCGGTGTGTGCTTTCGAGCAACAGGTTCAGATTTAACGGTGCACTGCCCCCACCATGTTCTCACAACACGTTTCAACCTTCTCCAACCAGCTCGGTCAAGGACACCTGAAATCGGGTCGCATTCCCTGCCGCCCCTCCCTCCCTCGTCACCCCGAAATAAATTCTTCATCGCTTCGACGGTTTTTTGGACGACGAAAAAGTCGTTCTCGGACCGATCGTTGATTGGAACCACGAGTTGCCGGTCGTTCACCAACGAGATGGAAATAATTTTATGTTTTTATGATTTTATATTAGCTTTATTATGATTTTTTTTTATTTTTATTTCCTATGAGTCGGAAAAATAGTACAAAATTTGGTTAATGGTTTTTCGTTGACTATTAATGTGCTTGATAAAAAGAAAAAAATTTTCTTTTTATGTATAGTTTGATGAAGATTTAATGCGAGATACTTGGGCTGAGAAAGAATCGAATTCTTCTTTCAGGTCGCTTTCCCTCGAAATAAATTCTTCATCGCTTCGACGCTTTTCCGACGACGAAAAAGTTGTTCTCGGGACGTTCGTTATTTGGAACCGAATTGTCGAACGTTCCTAACTAGATAGAAATAATTTTACTTTTTAATTTTTTTACATCAGCGTTATTATGATTTTTTTTAATTCGAATGAAGTGACAAAATGATGCATAATTAGGTTATTGTTTTTTCATTCACGATTAATATGCTCAAATATTTTTTAAATATAATTTTCAAATATAATTTTATAAACACATGATGCGAGACACTTGGGCCGAGAAAAATCAAATTTTTCTTGAGATAAAAACGCTTTTGCAGTGACCGTAGCGATTAATTTTTAGGCGAGTAAACATTTGTTTAGCGAAAATGGGTTTAAGGGAGGTTAGTTGAAAAAAGTCGTTGTTTTATATGTGTCAAAGATTTTATTTTGCATATTAAAAATTACATTTTGGTTATCATAAAAATGTGTACTTGTAGAAAAAGGTTCAAGAGATGATCAGAACTTTGTTAACATCATTTTATTGATTAAAAAAAATTTCGTTGCAATTCAAAGTTGCAGGGATGAATTTTATTCAGCGTGACTAAACCGTAATTTTACTGAAGTGCGACTGAAGAAGACTATTTGACTCTTCAAGTATTCAACATATCGAACTGCTCTTCGTTGGTTATCGTCGAATTGGTACAGAACGTTGGTGTGGTATCTCTGGAATTTTCATCTGACCTCGCAGGAAACATGATTTTCTGTTTTTTCCAAACGACCGCACCGATCCAATTTCTTTTAAACCTTCGACAACCCACCCTTTAAAAAAAAAAGGACTGACCCTCCCTCTTTTTCGAACGAGAGCTTCGACCGTGACCATTATGACGAAAAAAATGTTGGTCCAATATTTTGTTACCGACTAAGTCGCGTCACACGACACTTCGTATAATTTGGAAACCATTTGGAAACAAAAAGGCTCGAAGAGGTCAAGAATTTTTCGGTTGATTATCGAAAGAAAGAGAGAAGAGGGATAAGCGACTTAAGTGTTAGAAATAACAGATTCAAGGACGGTTGATGGCTGTCGGAGAAACGATATCGTTTCGAGGATCGTGGAAGTTGAGCCGTTCGTTGAATAATATATACCGGAGTGGCTTGTGGAGGCAAACCTGTTCCTCTTCCGCGGGTCAGGACCGAACCTCGTACCTGAAAGAAGTGGGTCAACGTGGATTTAACGCGCCACCAGCATCGTCGACAACAGCAGGTCGTCACAACACGACATCGTCGGCTGACGGACCAAGAGTTTCCGGTCAAACGCGACTCGACTCACAAAACTATGAAGAATAGATATATACAAAAGGCGACTAAACCAACGTTATTAAATTTCTACTCGGATCTCAATAGAATAAAGATTTTTCAAGAATTTAGCAATATTAATGATAATACGGTCGTCCTTAGAGAAACATCAAAAGAACGAAAATGAACTACTTCGACTAAGAGCAAAATTGTAACTAACGTAGTTGAAATCCGAGCTCATTCTCTGTCGAAAGTACAGCGGTACAGAAACTTCCCAAGTGCAGCGTTTGCATTCGTGCAACAAAAGATGACCCCTGGGTAATGCGTCGACCGATGCACATAACTTCGTAATCAGCAATGAAAGTGAACAATCGTTTTACAACGATTCGCACAATCGTAAAGCCAATTTACCAAACGATGAATATTTTCGAGTCAAAGTTTTCATGTGTGAGTGGCAGTAGTCATGTGGTTCGAAATTTTTGCAACTCCTGATAGGGGTGAGTCACGAGGTACAATTGTTTCGAGCGTACGTCTTACGATTTTATCGATGAATCATTGTTTTCCAGGGGTAGTGATAATTCAAAATCACAAACGATCATGTTCGATGAAATTGCAATTATGTTCATTCGTGTTTGAAGAAAACAATCTGGCAATGCCAACGATATCAACGTAATAAGCAGACGTCTTTTATCGCACGTATGCGAGCGGCCCCCAAGAAGTTCTGACGAACTAACCATTTGCTCTCGACAAAAATCTTCCCACTTACAGTGAAGTACGTACACAGGCAGTTTGGTCTCCGTCTGTCGATCCTCCATGCACAAAAACCCACGCTGATGGTGTCATCCTCTTCGACTCCACGAAAAAACCCAAACGGACAATCATTGCGGTTTCATTAGTGCACATGCAATCGACAGAAACAACCAGAGCACGCAAAATGGTCGTTGAAAATTCTTCCGCAATTTATCCCGCAACCGTCAACTCCTGGAAACTGTCGCCACGTGCACGCAACTCTCAAACAAATTGCGAAAATAAAAGAAAAGAGAACGAAAAATACATTTCGACAAGCAGTATAGGATGCAAGAAAAACTGTTCCAGGAAAATTGTTCCTCTTTCTATTTATTATCCACTTGGCAATCATGTTGTTAGTCAAGCCGCGAGCGTTGCACAGTCAACTGGTTGTCGTTGTGAAAACTGTTATGTTCATACACGCGAAGATGAAAGAAAAAAATGTGAGGAAAAATAAGAAAAAACGATTAGTTCAACTCTTCCTGTAACGGTGCCCGGATGTGAGTCACGTGTATATACATATACGTTATTCTTGGACATGCCTAACAATTCGGTCACAGTTTGAAGACATTTTTTTTCGTCCGCTCATTTCCGAGGTTTCGGGCTCCATGAGTCACTTTGACGACAGACCGAGAAACGTTTTCATAGTTCCACAGCTATTGAAGTTGTTTGTAAAAAGATGTCGAAAAACTTACTCGCGTTTACCGTGGCGCATGAAAAATGTTACAAAATGTTCTTTTGGTAGAAAGCCGAGTGTTTAACGAAAAATTTTCAACGTTCGTGTTCTTTATTGTTATTTATTCTTACACCGTCCAGTGAATTTTAAGATTTCACCGGACTCTCCATTTTTTCCATAATGCCGCCAAAAACAATGAAAATGGTCGGCTGACGATGAAAAATTATTCGGAGTTTTTTTTTTCAATTTCAAAAAAGTACGATTTATGGATTCAGGATGAAAAAAAAACAAATATTATATAATTTAATAAATTTGACCGAGAATTAATTATTATGAAAAATAATGAAAATAGATATTCAAAAAAAAAAAGTTCGTAACGATATGATTGGACCGATCGTCGATGGTGTTGACTCTGAGACGCAATAAAAGAAATGTCGTACGAGGCCACCGGAAGCGAGGACGGGTACGTTAGCGTCGACCGAGTTTAGAAAAATGGAACAACGGACCGGGTGAAACTTGTTTGCGACGCTTCGCAGATCGAGATAGCTACTTCGCTTGTGTCTTACTTTTGCGGTGACGACGAACGACAATTTATCGCCCCCTCTTGTCTCACACGTGTGGGACAAGAGTGTAAGTAAAAGATGTGCGAAAGATTACGCATTATTATTTTTTCTTTTCTTTTTCTTTTTTTTTTAATTTACACGTGTTCGACGTTATAGCGTTTGCGAAGCTGGTCGTTGCTCATTCCGAAATATTTTGAGTTTAGTGAGTTTTAGTTGATCAGTTGTTCAGTTGGAATTTGTTAGTCGGCGGAACGGATGTGCAATTACGATTGAGCTAAATATGTTCGTGACTCGTTTCTGAAATATTTTGAGTTTTGTTAGTATTGGTCTTGGTAGTTGGTCAGTTGGTCAGTTGGACTTTGTTAGTTGGAGGAACAGGTGTGTAATTACAATTAAGTTAGTCGTGCTAAAGACGGTCGTTGCTCGTTTCCGAAATATTTTGAGTTTAGTTGGTTTTAGTTGGTCAATTGGTCAGTTGGCATTTGTTAGCCGGAGGAACGGGTTTGTAATTACAATTGAGTTAGTCGTGCCAAAAATAATCGTGGCTCGTTTCCGAAATAATTTGATTTTAGTTAGTTTTAGTTGGTCAATTGGTCAGTTGGCATTTGTTAGCCGGAGGAACGGGTGTGTAATTACAACGAAGTTAGTCGTGCTAAAGAGCACATCGTCATTTGTATGCTCGTATAGGCGCGGCCCGACCTCCGGGTCCTTTCCTCGAACACGCTTGCCACACTGACACGGATGTCAGCATTAGCTTCGTGTATTTGCATCTTTATTTGTATTCGACACACAAATGTGTATTCGAATGTCTTGGAACAATTTAACGCACAAAAAAAAAACTTTGTCTCAACTAAATCTCTTGAAAACAAAGATGGGCATTATTTTCTTTGCAAGTGGATACGTGTGTCGACTAGTGACAATTTACTATGGCCCAAGATTCACGGAAATGATTTGTTGATCGATGTGTGTTGAAATGATTCATCTTTCCTTTACCAATGTGACAAAACAGTGTGAAATGCAATTCAAACAAATGCTTCTATTGATTTTATTCAATAGAAAGTTCGAATATCTTTTTAAGTATTAGTGTATATGTGTATTAGTATTTATGTGAAATAAATGTATGAAACTAATACATTTTCTGAGGAATGAACGGATCTTGCAACCTTGCACGAGCTCATCCTTCTGACACTTGGTCCACGAGTGAAAGCCCAATTATGATAGTTTTATCGCAAATCACGTTGATCAAATTAACGTTCGAAGATAATAATCGAAAAACGAAATCACCACACGTTGCTTCCTCAATGCTTTTACCACGATTCTTCAACGAGGAAGAGAATATTGATCGACTCGCTTTCTAACATGGAGAGTCGATTCAGCGACTAATGGAAAATAATTCGAAAGCAAAACCCGTGTATTTATTTTTTTTCCACAAAATACTGTAATAAATCGAATTTAGAAAAAAAAATGAATTCCGTTATTCTCGCATTTATTTTAATGTAAAGAAAATTTTCTCGCAGTTTTATTACCCAAAATTGGAAGAAACTTAGTCGCATACAATTTCACAAAATATCACAATTATCAATTTTATGGTTCACTTTATTAACGATAGTTACATTTTTTATCATTTCGATATTTAAAAAATGTTCTCAATATTTTTCTACGTAAAATTATAATAAATATAGATGATGAATGACAAAATATTACAATTATTGTCAGATTGTGCATTATCAACGATAGTTGAATCAAATCAATTTTACGATTGATCGTGATTTATTTATTTTTTACGAGTTCTTCATTGCGTGAAAAATTCTCGGTAGCCACGGTTGCTTTCGCAGACAAAGCCATTTGCGGGGCCGATAAAAATTCTCACGTTACGGTACAGTTAAACTACCGCAATACGCACCTCTGAGCCGACGTGCGAGTCGCGAAGATTGCTCGCGTGCTGTGCACCTATATCGTCGATGCACTTGCACTTGACTCTCTCAAGAAATTTTCGCACTATCGTGTCATTATCAATCTTCGGCCGTTGGCTATTCGTTTGTTCAAATAAATTTATCAATTTTCTAAAAATATGATTGTTCGTTTTTTTGTCACAACAGTTTTGAACGTTGCCGGAGGTAAGGCTCCGATGCAATCGAGCAGCGCCGAGGGTGGAATTCCTCAACGCGCGGTTGACGGAAGCAGCGGACAAATCTACACGTCGCAAACTTGCACGCTCACGAGAAAAGAGCTCAGACCCTGGTGGTACGTGAATCTTCTCGAACCGTACATGGTCCAACTGGTGCGTCTTGACTTTGGAAAACCTTGCTGCGGTATGGATAAAATATGAAAATTTATTTATGATTTATTGTGATTTGTTTTGGACGTTTTTTATTTTTATTTTTCACGAAAGCTTTGGACGAAGTGCGAACAAGTTTTCTTTTGGATACATTCTTGAGACATTTTATTTTCAATTCTTGGTTCGAGTCCGAGAGAGTACTGCATTACCAATGTTATTGAATAACCAAATTTTTCTCTTATCTTTTCGTTTATTTGTTTTGTGAAATAATTTATATTGATTATACATCGTTTAACCTTTTAAGAGTTGATGGAGCAAAGCAAAATGAACGATTTTATTTTTAATTAAATCGTGATTATTTATTATTATTATTATTATTATTATTATTATTATTATTATTATTATTATTATTATTATTATTATTATTATTATTATTATTATTATTATTATTATTATTATTATTATTATTATTATTATTATTATTATTATTATTATTATTATTATTATTATTATTATTATTATTATTATTATTATTATTATTATTATTATTATTATTATCATTCTGATTGATCGACAAAAGTTTTTTCAAATAACTTTAACATTTTTTACACTCTTCTGAAATTGGTCGGGCGAGAGTTTCGAACCGACAATATATTTTTGATAAATTTTATTTTTTATCTTATTTTATTGTTCAATGTTAAATTAATCAAAAAACTTGAATTCTCGTCAGATCTGATTTTCTCTGGTGATCTCCGAAAAAATTTGATTAGCTTCAGGACTGAATGTTATTCTATACTTTTACAAAGTTGCAGTTGAATCGATCAAAGTTAAACGAGAGTTTTAATGATTAATTTGATTTTTCGACAAATTTTCGTTAATTAAAGAAAAAAAGAAAAACAAAACGATTGAATCGATACAGGATGAATAAAATTTGAAGACCGAACAAAAATTTCTTTAAAAATGTATTACTCGATGAAAAAAGAAAGAAGATAAACAAATGAATACAATATTCATAAAAAATCGATAAACAAAAATTAAATTTCTAACAATTTTATTATATTGTTATAGTAAAATTGAAACAAAATTAATGAAACGTGAGATTATAAAAAAAAACAAAAAAATTATAAAACGTAGCACAATACAACAATTCAGACGCTACGGAGTTAGAATGAATTCGGGGGCACTTTCATCGAGCGTTTAGAGATCCTGGATGAAATCGACATCGTGCCGGCCGATAATTTCATTCGCCGGGCTGTAAAATGGTCGAGTGACCGTTATGGCCGTGCCAAACCCGGTCGAGCGACCTGAATCCTTTCGAAGCGTTTAGCCAGATTTGTCTGGTATTTTTTTTTTTTTTTTTTTTTTCGCACAGCCGACTTTCCACGATCAAACGAATCCGATCGAGAATTCGCGCAGTCCGGACACACCGCGAAACAGCGATGGCCGACCGGAATGGGCGAGACCGAACGAGCCGTGAAATCTTGTAACGAAAGGCGCAATTGTTTGATCGTCCCCGCTCGAAACCGCCTCATCTCCCGCATCGGCGACGCCCGAACAACCGTCACAAACGTGCGCAACATGTATTTTAGAAACTCTTCGGTATCGCTTGCGAGAGACCGAGAGCGAGCGGTTTTGCACTTTCGATTGTTAGAAATCGTCGGGAGGGAAAATTTCGCGCCCGCAGGTACGGAACAACGATTGTGCATCATCGCATGCCAAGTGTTATCGAAGGAAGTTGTATCCACCACTCACTCACTCTCCCTCATACTCACACACACACAGAGATACGAACGCGTGTGCGTTAAAACGAAAAGCGGAAGTGATATTGACGACATTGTTTCGCAAACCGGTTCAACATGGAGATTATGCAGTGAAGACACATGATGAGACCGAACTAACGTTGTTGAAATCCGAGCTTATTCTCCGTCGAAAGAACAGCGGTACAGGAACTTCCGAAGTGCAGCGTTTGCATTCGCGCAACAAAAGATGGCCGCTGGGTAATGCGTCAACCGATGCGCATAACTTCGTAATCAGCAATGGAAGTGAACAATTGTTTTACAACGATTCGCACAATCGTAAAGCCATTTACCAAACGATGAATATTTTCGAGTCAAAGTTTTCATGTGTTAGTGGAAGTAGTCATGTGGTTTGAAATTTTTGCAACTCCTGATAGGGGTGAGTCACGAGGTACAATTGTTTCGAGCGTACGTCTTACGATTTTATCGATGAATCATTGTTTTCCAGGGGTTGTGATAATTCAAAATCACAAACGATCGTGTTCGATGAAATTGCAATTATGTTCATAAGTGTTTGAAGAAAACAATATGGCAATGCCAACGATATAAACGTAATAAGCAGACGTCTTTTATCGCACGTATGCGAGCGGCCCCCAAGAAGTTCTGATAAACCAACCCATGAGCTTTCGACAAAGATGTGCCCACTTTCAGTGAAGTACGTACATAGGCAGTTTGGTCACCTCATTTATATCCTCTGTGATGGACACTCTGACACATTACCCCGACGCTTCAAACCATTTTTTGTAAAGTTAATTACTAAAAATCTATATGACCTGGACTTTCGTTAGTTTTCCGGTTAAACTTCAAGTAAATCATTACAATTCCTGATTATTCCAAAATTTTAGGACCATTAGTTTCGGAAATCAGTAGAGAGGGGCGAATGCTGTGTTTTCACATATTTTCTAGAACATCTCTTTAAATATGCTGTCTAAAATTATGAGAAAAATATTTTTGTACTTCACATAACAAGCCCTTTCAAACGATACCCCACATGATACATGAAATTAAATTTTGTTTTCCCGAGTACCTCATTTGCCTCTTCTTCGAGTCTCACATGAACATGTTTAATTGTCAACTAGTACAAAATATGTCGATTAACGAGACGTAGCGCTATTCGAAATTTCAAATTTCCACGTCATATGGTTACAAACAGACGGACGGACGGACAGACGTGCGAGTAATTTCATAAGGATTTCTTTTTTCTATCCTTTAGAAGTGCAAGACTCTAAAAACAACACTTTTGCAGATAACGATCCCGAAGCTAAATGAAATAACGCCAAACGTTCATCACGTGACTGAATGAATGATAAATCATAATTAACAATCCACATTGTCAGTGTTAAATCGTTCGTAATCGAGATCCGAGACTTTGGTTCGTTCCGCCATTGCTCGGTACACATCCAACCGTGTAACGATTGTCGCTGGTACGCGATGCGTATAAAGAGATTCAACAATCATCAGATGCAGGCTAAGGGTGCGCAAGCGAGACAGCAATGACGCGCCAAAGTTAACCCCGAACTAACTAATTTCGTTCACGGTCCGTTGTGTGTGTGTGTGTGTGTGTGTGTGTGTGTGTGTGTGTGTGTTTGTGTGCCACTGACGATCCAATTGGATTCACTTCGCAATACGCCTCGCGATCACGATTAAAGTGAAGAAAGAATAAAAAAAAAGGTCATCCATGTCACTGCGACACACAAATACATCGGAAATAAATAATAATACGTTATTAACGTTAAACAATAATAATTTTTACATGGTTTATCGAAACGGTGCTCGAGGTATAAGAGAACGACGATGATAATGGCGGACGGGTAAACCGGCTGTCTAGTCGGGTAACCAACTGTAACGAGGCGAACACGAAGAATCGTGAAAATGCGCAATGTGACTGGCTTCGAGACACGGTCACAGCTCAAATGTTTACTGGGTCATAAGCGGCGACTCGCAACTACAAAACTTTGCGATATGTATGAACCAAGAACATTATATACCGTCCATTAGTGTATTTTATCTCGTTTTCAAACGTTTTGCTGTGGACCGCGTGTTCCGGTTATTTTCTGAACTTTTTAGAGACAATATTTCGAGAACACAAGTGAAAGCTCACCCACAACTTGAATATATATATATATATATATATATGTGTGTGTGTGTAGGTACTGTGTCGACTCTTCGACCGTGTTACCGTTCCGAATTATACGTCTTGGGCACGTCCGGTTCCGCCGTAGCAAAATTATTTAAACTTCGGATACTTACTTCTCTAAGCTGACGTCTGTTCTTTATTATTAGATGACCATTATATGTTTTAACGGGATATTTATAGTTCGGAGAAAGCGTAAAAAAGCAGGCCAGTTGGGTATTCTTTTTTTTTCAAATATATTTTTCTATTCGAATGACAAGCTGAGAAAATGGTGATGAAATAAATAGTCGCAGTTTGGAATGTCACGAGCTGTTTCGACATCGGTTTGGATTTTTGTGGATATTGTGATGAATCGACGGTTCGCCATTCTCAAACAATTTGCAACGTCGAATTCATAAGTTATTTTAAAAAAACTATATACATCGATCAAATTTTTTTTATCGTTTAGTTATCAAAATATGATTAATCGATAATTCTAATGTTTTGAGCGACCGTCGTGAAATTTTTTTCGACTATGTACATTAAAAACGACGACGATGAAACAGGTTGCCTTGGAAAAATATTTAAAAAATAAATTTAACAGAAAATTTGAAAAAAATATATTTGCTGGAATTTTCTAAAAATATGTTAAATGCAACTTTTTTTTCAAATCGTTTCAATTAGTGAAATAATCTTTTTATTCGTGATTTTTCGCAGGTGAAGGACTGCCGGGAACGATAATCGTTCGTGTGGGAAACAATCGTCCGGATCTCGGAACAAATCCGATATGCAATCGTTTCACCGGTCCCCTCGAGGAGGGTCAACCGTTGTTTTTGCCGTGCAATCCGCCGATGCCGGGTGCCTTCGTATCGGTTCATCTCGAGGCTGCGACCCAAACCGCCACACCGGTGCAACTGTCGCTGTGCGAGGCTTTCGTTTACACCGATCAGGCTCTGCCCATCGAGAGATGTCCGCAATTTCGCGATCAACCGCCCGGTTCGACCGCCACTTACAATGGAAAATGTTACATATTCTACAATCGTCAGCCCATGGCTTTCAGAGACGCTCTGTCGTTCTGTCGCTCGAGAGGTGGCACTCTCGTCGACGAGAGCAATCCGGCACTTCAAGGTTTCATATCCTGGGAATTGTGGCGAAGACACAGGTGCGTTTATTTTTTTCATTTATTTATTTTTATTTTATCAGTTGTGAAATTTAAAATTTTTTAAATTTGTAAACTTTTTTTAGTTTGCGAATATTGTTTCAGCTTGTGAATATTTTTGTGAGGTCGAATAATATTGGAATATTGTTTTTTTTTCTGCTGCTCAACTTTTGCCCGTTCTCGAAATTACAATTTTGAGAAAATTTCACTGATAAATAAAATTTAAAAAGACCTGAAAATATTGAACAAATCAATTTGGCAATCGAGCGGTTAAGTATTGTTTTTTTCTTTCTATCGTCGATGCAGGAGCGATACTTCGAGTCAGTACTGGATGGGAGCGGTGAGGGATCAGAAGGACAGAACGGTGTGGAGATGGACCGGTAGCGGTGACGAAGTTTCCGTGTCGTTTTGGAGCCTTCCTCAAGGAACGGAAGAGGATTGCGCTCGGTACGACGGAAGTCGCGGATGGCTGTGGTCCGACACACCGTGCACCGCACGACTCAACTATATATGCCAACACCGTGAGTTTTTTTTTGACGTCTTGAAACTCATTGCAGTCGTAAAAGTACAATATTATTTGAATATGGAATTATTCGAATGCTACGTACTTTAACGTCGTTGCTTCCAATTATTGTAATAATACTTATTATAATATTGGAATTTCACGAAAAAATTTTTTTTTATATATTTCTATACTATATATATCTCGTAGTCCAGATATAATGATAATTCTTACTATAATATTATTATCATTATTATTGTGACTGGACTACAAGATAATAGTCTAGAAATATACAATGATATTCTCGAATCATTTGTGAAATTCCAATATTATTGTTATCGTCATTACTTTTTTTTAAATTATCTCCAAACTATAAGATTATAGCTCAGAAGTATATAACCGTATTTTGCAACATCATTTTTCATATTTTAACAATATGGTGATTATTATTATTATCAATTCCAGGTTATGACGTTATAGTCTAAAAATATATAATAATATTTTTCACTCCTAATATTATTTATCATAAATCCAAAACCTTTTTTGTCAAATTTTATAATTTCAACAAACAAGTACGTAAAAAACGACATAAGAATAAAATATACAAACACGATGTTTCCCGGATTAAAAAAATCATTTGATTTAATTGGCATTCAAATGAATTCAATTGAATATGAATTTTGAAAAAAAAAAGAAAACAGACAAACACGATTATTCAACAACCGAATAAAAATCGTTCTTTTTTTTTTCCAGAACCGCGAGCTTGCGGAAGGCCCGAACAACCGCCAAATTCGACGATGACGATTGAAAATACATCGGAACAAAGTTCGGGAAGCAATTACGAGGTCGGTGCATCGGTCGAATACAGTTGCAACGCCGGAAATTTACTTATCGGACCGTCCACCCGTACCTGTCTCGATACCGGTTTTTACAACGAATTTCCGCCGGTTTGCAAGTCCATAGAGTGCGGATATCCGGCTAACATAAAACACGGCGAATACACGCTCATCAATAATACGGTGAGCTATCTGAGTCAGGTGTTGTACTCGTGCGAAGACGGTTACGAGATGACCGGTCGGGCACGTTTGACTTGCGACATAGACGAACGTTGGAACGGTCCGCCACCACGTTGCGAACCCATACGTTGCGACGCACCGACACAAGTTGCTCACAGCACGATACAACTCGACGAGATCGACGTTGAAGTGCAAAATGTCGCAACAACGACCAATCGCAGCCTGCTCGTCGGCAGTATCGTCACTTACACGTGCGATCGTGGATATCGGCTGAACGGTCATCGACAAATCTTGTGTTTGCCCACGGGATTGTACGATCATGCCGCACCAACGTGTTCAGGTAAGAATTATCGCTGAACAATGATCAATGGTAATTTTTTCATTTGACAATCATTTTGCGAAAACGAAAAAAAAAGGGAACGACATTTTTTAAGGCATTCGGATGTCTAAAATGGTTGTTTGACTAACTTTTTTTTAACCCCTTGGGGTTACTTGGGGTCCACTGGACCCCAGGCCAACTTTACGGCCGTTATGCAATGAAAATACCATTTTTTAATATTATTTTGTCCGTTTGAACGTACCGCTTCCATTTTTCGACATCGACCAAAAGTCTTGAGTCCAAAATTCAAAATAAATATAATAAATATACTTTTTTCAAAGTTCATAAAAGCTCGTATTTTTATCTCAAAAATATAGTATCTCAAGAGTGAAACGACGTAGGATTTTTTACCATATGGCAAAAATCAAAATTTTCACGAATTTTTTTGTAAAGAAAGTCAGATTTCGTGAATTTTTTTTTCTCATCGTGTTTCGACCGCTCTAAAATCTACTTTTTAAGATCAAACACTTTACTCACTTACTTACATTGTCATAAGTTTAACATTTAATTGAGCGAATATCAAAATATTATCGCAAACATTTTTCCGTCAATTGATATCAAAATTTGTCTGTCTGAATTTTTCTTTATTTCAACGATGTCTTTCTTGACTTTTACATTTTAACGATGTTGCATCTTTGAAAAATGCAACATCGTTAAAATATCGTTAAAACAAAAAAAAAAAAAAGACCTACCAAACACAAATAATCTTCCAACATTAGTTCATAAAAATTCAACACAATATCGCCAAATTGATTTTTCCTAATCGCATCGACGTTAAAATTAATTTTCTGCAGAAGAACCACGCACGACTCCGACCGTTCCATCGAGAGTAACCGTGAGACCACCGAGCACCCGAGGACGTCCATTTTTGCCACCGCGAATTCGTACGACAAGTTCGACGACGCCATCGACGATCGCAACTTCGACGTCACCGACGATCGCGGTCACGTCGACGAAACCAACGCGAAAAACTTCGTTGGCGCCCGAACTCCCGGCCGTGGTTCGCGAAACAGTTTCGAATCGTCGTCCGGCGATCGGGCTGGCGAAGAATCCACCGTCGCCGTCGATTCTCACCGAGGACACGAACGGGCTCGATCATCCTCAAGACAACGAGATATCCGGCAGCGGCGTGGACAACGCCCAGGCGAAGATCGGTTCGGCCGTGTCCGAACCGTCCGGACCTTTCAACGTCGATCGTTCGGACGGTCCGACGCATCAGGCCAGACTAGGCACGACCGCCATTGCCATTCTCGGAGCTCTTATTGGATTCGTCGTTATCGCAGCTGCCGCCACGACCGTCGTCATGTTCATACACAGGTAACCCATCAAAACTGAACGAATAATTTTTTTCCATTATTTATTATTTTTTAAATTTGTTTTTCATTTTTTTTACCGTGGATGAAATTTTTAACTCTATCAGTGTATCGCTGTTTTTTGCACCACTTGAGTGCATCGTGGTGTCGAATCGACCCCAAGGCTTTGAAAAAATGGAAAATGTCGTTCTTGAAATCAAGGAAAATTCTTTAAGGGGTCTGAGTGACCTACAAAATTAGAAAACTGTTTTTTTTCGCGACATGATCAATTACCTATTTTACCTATCAATTAATTTACCTATCAATTAAGATACCTTTATGAAATACCTATATTCAGCTGTCGTTTCAATTTTTTTCATAGCCTTATGAAGCATCTGAACGCTGTAAGATTTATTACAAAATTTTTCACTACAATTTTTCCAATTAAAAAATCCAAATTTTGAAGTGACTCAGCCCTATCAATGAATCTCAGGGTTTATACTTTACAAAGAAATTTTCAAATATGCAGTTTTCGAAATTTATTCATAATAAAAATAACAATGAACAAATGAACTCCTGGGAAATGCGGAAAGTTTGAAAAATTTTGCGTGGATCGAATCGACACCACGATGCACCGATAGGGTAAATTTTGGGTACCATAACAGCATCTTGTTGACCGGTCGTTTGCGTGTTCATCTTTGAATTTTCTAACAATAGTTGTTTGCAATAACGATGTACTATATTGTATAGATAATCGAAACGTCTGGGACATTCAAATGACCCTTTGAATTTCTGGTTGTACCTTTCACACGTCGATTATACTTACGATACTTGTATATCGTACTTGATACGTACGATTACCTTTTTTGCTCGATCTTCGTTAAACTGTGAAGAACAAAACAAATATGTTTGAGCAGGTTTTTGAGATGTCGCATTTGACACACGAATGTGAAAAACGGTGATTATGAAAATATATGCATGATGGCTTAGGTCGGAAGATACGAAAAGAGTGTCGAAAGTTTTCGGGCGCAGCATGTCGGAAGGAACTTGAGAATGACTTGCCTGTAAAATAATAAAATACCATACATTTGTTTAGAAGTTCATGAAAATTTGAATCTCATCAGATACTTATTTTTTTTTTTTCATTTGTTTTCTTCGTCTAAGAAATGTTGAGACCGAATTAGTTAAATTGAATTTGTCCCTGTGGTTTAGTGAAAGATATTTTTTAATCTCTAAATTTTACATTCTACCGGATAATAATTTTTTAATGACTGAATCGTTGGGAGAATATTTATTAGCGTTTGAAATCAGAAAGTCAAAGGGTTTGAGGGTTGTCTTTCGATTAGTGCCTTAACGACTATACATCTGCCTCCTTATTATCCTACTAGTCGTGCTACTATTGCTACTACTACTCCATCCGGTAATACCTTAAGGGGGTACTCTGTGTAGATTGCCGGAAACACAGGTGAATTCTGGGAATTATAATCTCAAAAACTATTGGTCCGATTAAATTCAATTCGGGATGGCTGAAGACTGCCTTCGATCAGTCCTACTTTTCCCAATTCTAACTTTTTCCATTCCCACTTTGCCCAGTTCTACTTTCCCCAGTCTTAGTTTTTTCAGTTTAACTCATCGTTGATTGGTTGGTTGGTTCATTTACTTGAGCCAGCACCAAATAAATCAACCAACCAACCAACGGCGAATTTTACTGGGAAAAGTAGGACTTGGGAAACGTAGGACTGGGAAATGCAGAACTGGGGATGGTAGAACTGATCTAAGACGGACTTCAACCATCCCCAAGTGGAAAAATTATATATAATCTATATATAAACAACATATGGAATTGGGCATACATAGTTTATACATAGATTATACATAGACTATATATAGTCTATATATAATCTATACATAAACTATGCACAATTCCATATATAGATTATATATAATTTTTTTACTTGGGTCCCCTTGAATTCAATCGGACGAATACATTTTTGAGATGATAATTCCCAAGATTCGCCTATTTATCCGGTAATCCACCCAGATGTGACGTAGCCCCCGGTTAACCGTGGTGTAAACTAACCGTGAGTCTAAAATGTGTGTGTACGGCATGGTCAGCGGCAGCGGCAGCGTACGAGGAAGACGTCGCAGGGGGCTAGGCGGGGTTGGTGCGCTGGGGGGTGGCGGTAACGGTGGCCTCGGAAGAACCGAACCTGGAATGCCGTCGCGCTGGTACACGCTTCTAGCGCTTCCGTTCCCCGACCAGCACCTTGGGCGTCGCGACCTCACGGCTCGCCGCGGCAGCGACAATCCGTACTCGTTCACCCTATCGGCCGCTCATCGAGCCGGTTACTTTTCCAATCCTTCCCTCTAATGTCGCCACTTTCGCCATCGTTCGACGTATAATCACCGACCACCCCCCGCAAACCCCCTTGACCCCCCTTATCCAGCCAACCTCGACGTCGGTCCATCGTCCATCGGCGTGCCCGTTCGTCAGGGTGACGGATCACCCACAGTCAAGGTAAAAACTCGATGACGCTCGACGACAAGGACACGATCAAGACTTGGCATCGCACTGGCCGACAATTATCCCGATGTCGGTTATCCGGTCCTTCACCCTCCGAATGCACATTTCGAATACCAATTATCGTAATGGAACAATTTGAATCAACTGGAGCCGCGAGGACACGAAATCATTGCACGCTTATCCTTCCTTTAATTTCCATCTTGCTTAGGTGATGGTCGTTGACGTTGTTGTTGTGGTTTTCTTTCTTTTTGTTTTCTTTTGTTTTGTTCTTGTTTTTTTTTTATTCTTGATGCATTGACTATGTTCGTTGTCTGTGGAGTGTTATTTTTAGGTTTGGTGGAAGCGAGAGATGGTCAATCGTTGTTCAATCATCAAAACGCAATTGCTCATTTTGATTATTGAAATTTGGTGGTGAATTTTGTAGCGATCGAGATCCAGAAATATTTGGAGACTCGGTTGGAGATGGTTTGACGAGTTTGTGCAATTTCGTTTTATTCGATTGAATATCTGAAACATTGGCGAAGCTCCATTATTATTGAAATTATTTTCATGTGATCGAAATTTGGAAATTATGTGTAATACAAAATACCAACCAAGCTTCATCTTTCACCCAATTTTTTTTCTACTTGCAACACAAAAAAAAGATATGTGTTAAGTGTAAAAAAAAAAAGAAAAGTGATTAGTTCCAAACGAAGAATCACAGTTGGTACAATCACGTAAATCCATTCACCTCCAATCGATCGATTGAATAAAAATTTGAACAAAATTTAAACAGCTTGTTTGTTCGTTGTTTTTTGTTTTCAATTTTCTTATTTTTGCCAAATTTCGTCTGTCGAATTTAGAAATCGTGAGAGAGGCACGAAACACTTTCGTCACCGTGCATCGCCGGATTGCAACACAGTGGCCAGTTTCGACAGCGGTTCGTCGGAAAGTCGGGGAGGATTGAACCGATATTATCGTCAAGCTTGGGAAAATCTTCACGAGACGACCGGTGCCAAAACTAATCACGCGCCACTACGTCGCAAGGAAACTCTGGATGAACCGGGTTATCGCGACAATTATCGGGGCGGTAACGAGGTCGATAGGGACGCGACTTCCGAGCTTGCGATAAACGAAACCGCAGCTTATCCACCGAGCGCCAAACACGCGAGCGTTAACGACAAGAAACGTCATCATCATCATCATCACCATCATCATCATGGAAATTCCACTCCTGAATGGAGACAGTCGCAATCGCACAACAGATATTGAAACTGAATTTTTATCAACGACTGTTTCACATGAGAACGAGACACACAGACGAAACTTTTCCATCGTTCTTCACACTTTTTTTTTCCTTCGACGCGTGATTTTGTCGCGTGTCTCACTCACGATAATTCGAAGCTTCGTGGACTGCATTTGAGCGGTTAATTTGTTTTCGTTTTTTTTTCTTGAGAATCGTTTTTGGAAAGTTTTTTTTCTGTTAGGAACTTTTGCTGATTAGTCGGCAGTAACGAGAAGGTTTTTTATTGCAATGCCAACTGTCTTTATTTTATTGATTTTTTATTTGAGAAAATTTTAAAATCGTTTGTGGCCCATTTGTTTCATGAAGTGCAACACATCTTTCGATGCAACATTTTTGTTTTTCGAGAAAAATTTTTTTTCGAGAAAAAATGATACCGTTTGAGATCAATTTATTGCACATTTATTTCCAGCGAATTTGTAGGACATGATTTTTGCATATTCTGTGTTTTTTTTTTTGTCAAGATTAATTTGCACGAAGAATCCAATTTTTTTCTCGAATAGTTTCATTTTTTCGTTCTATTCGTTGCATCCACGTCTGTTCAATCAACGAACCCTCGTAATGTTGCACAATGAGAATCAATTTAATTGTACGAATTTTTCGTGATCAAACTTTCTGACAAAAAAAAGCGTTAACGCTGTAGAATTGAACAACTATGTTCTCGAGGAAGAACGAAAAAAAAAAAACAAGAATGTTAATTTTGAAGATATACATTTGTCGACCATGTTGTCAAAGTATTTCGAAAAAGCGGTATATCAAATCACTATTGGAACCCCATCGCCATGGTTCACACTTCAAAAAATATCAAACCCAAAAAAATGCGAATTCTCGTGAAAATGGTTTCAATCGATTTTCAAACTGCGTTTGTGAGAACGTAATTTTAAAAAAAATCAACGAAGTTTGATGGAACTCACGACTGGGGTCCGAACGGACCCCACGCGAAATTTGAAAAAATGATCTTATGTTGATCTGTTCCGTTTTTCAATCTTCGAATGGGTTTTCAAATGGATTTCGATCAAGAAAATCGTGGGGTGCGTTTGGACCCCAGTCATGCGCTTGAAGGTAGAATAAAGTCGCGAGTTGCAAGATTAAAATGATCGGTTGTTCGTGAATTCAAGAAACATTGTAGGTAAAGGTCGTGAATTGCGAAACATTTCGTTTTATCCGTCGGCCCGTCATCACGTTTGTGTAAATATCTGTACTAATTAGTGGTTTAAGGGTTCGGAGGCTCTTTGAAGTTCGTGACTTCGTCGCTAATGGGCGAACGGGGCTCACGCGGGTCGGAGAACATGCCAAAAAGCAGAAACATTAATATATATATACATACGGATACATATATATATATTATAAAATCTATTATAAAAAATATCTATCCAATATCTTATCGATATACGCGTTACACGGATTAAGTGTCGCGAGTTAAATATCATACGTCAGCAACGAATCGGAGTCTTGGGCTCTGCGAATTGATTTTTCCATTTTCGCGATTGGAATCGTGAAAAATTGAAAAAAAGAAAAAAAAATCGTCGGACGACATTTATTTGTCTGTTATTTCGCGAACGTTTAGTGAAGGGGAGGGGAGGGAGGGGGGAGGGTCGGATGATGATGCACAATTATTAATTCGATCGAGCATTCGCGATGGGCTCCTTGGCCTCGCCTTGAGAGGAGTTAACGGATCATCTTTTTATTTATGTTATTATTTTTATTTTTACTTTTTTTTTTTTGCTGCGATTTTGCTTATCGCGGATGATCGAAGAGCGACGAAAACAATGAGATCTATCGACTTAAGGGTAGGCCGACGTTGACCATTCGACGATACATCGTTTTATTGTTATTAATTTTAAGCGTACGAATCGACTGAAGAAAAAAATTATTTGTTTTTTTTTAACAAAATAAAAAATAAATAAAAAAATCTATATATATATATATATATATTGAAAAAAAAATTGGAAGAATAAAAAATAAATTACACTGACACGAGCGATATTGGTAAGACGATAGTTTGTCATTGATAATTATGAGAGACTCGATCCCCTTTCGGTTATTCGTGAGTAGTGCCATTGCGGGCAATAATCGTAGATTTAACGTGAACGCGAGGGCAGAGCACGAGGAGGGGACGACTTCTGACGTCGTGATTTTGCAAATACGAGGGAGGGGATAGGCTCTTGTGTTCGGTCGCTTACGAAGCGTTATTATTAATTTTACGTTGTAATGTCATTGGACTCGTTCACCAAACTGTACGTACTTAGTGTTAATTGCAAAAATATTGAAATAATCATATTTATGTGAAGAATAAACGTAAAATTGTATTATTAAACCGAGATTCATTTATTTTTGTCATACATTTTTTAATACATTTTTTTCGGCTCTTTTGAGTACAATTCCATGCCACGATATGGAGAGCCCATGTTGATTAAGTAGTAATTGGAAATTTCATCGAATTATCACATTTTTTTGGGGTTTATCAGCCTTTGTTAATCTTTATCGATAGGGTATAACAAAAAAATCAAAAGAAAGAAGAAAAAAACAACAACTTCACTCCTTCAACCATTGTCCTATAAGGTCTCCGATTTTCTTCCGAGCTTCGACCAATTGTGGCGGATCGGACTTCGACGGGGGATACATGTTGGCGCAGTGAGCTGTACCTGTTGGAAAAGAAAAAAAAACACAAACAATAAGACAAATTCGAATTAGTCGAGGAAACATGAAATTCGGTATGATAAAAATGAAATAATAATAATAATAATAATCCATTAGAATTCAAATTGCTTTGCAGACAAAATTGGACACGACATTGATTGTATTGAAGCACAGATCGATTGGAAAATCAAATATTTTTCACATGTTTCGTGCACATAGAAAAGGTGATGAACATTAGTTCAATGAAAATGTATTTAAAATTTTTTACTAAATGATCGTCGATCACAGGACCTCTTTAAATATTTGAATGCATTGTGAAATAATAATTCTTATATTATTATTCGATAATATTATGAGAGGAATATTTATATAACGATGATAAAATGATGATAATTGAATAAATGATGTTATTACAGATATGGGACAATATCAACCATCGCACGATAGTTAATCATAATTATTTGTTTAAGCCCTGAAGTACACACTGAATTAATTTGGACCCATAACTCGACTTTGATCGAAATAGATTTTTTTTTGCAGAATTTTCAATGGTCAGAGTTGTTTTGAGGCGGTTCTTTTGACGGAGTCGTTTTGACGAAGTTTTTTAGACATTACTCCTCCCCCTAATACGAACCATTTATGTAAATTGCCGGAGCATTGGGATTTGTCGATTCGGTAATTCCGAGGGCGTGCCAGGGATCGATCGATCCGTGAACGTACACGACGTTCGTCACTTCGATGTGTTTCTCCCCGTAAATCGTGTTGGTACGTTTGACCCCGCGATCGAGCAGATGAACACCGTATCTCGGACCAAAAATGTCGATGCACTGTTGAGAAAAGAATTCAACCGGAAACGTTTCACTGAACAAATTCGGTCTGGCCGTCGATGTTTGAAAGAATCCAAATTCCGTGCACGTTTGATACATCCATTGTCGACCTGTAAATTCCAAATAAAAATTACAATTTCATCAATTTTCTCATAATTTACATTTTCGTAAATCTCGAAGTTACGGTTTTCTTTTCTATCTCTGTCAAGGTTTTTGAATCCGCGATAACGTACCTCCTTCGGACACTTCACTCGCCCAAGTTACGTTTCTAATTTCATCGATCATTTTGCTGTATCTGTAATCGAGACACTTCTCTTTATTGGCGTCGAGAAGCATGCCGTTTATGATACCGAGTCTCTCCACGGGAACGCCTTTTTTCTCGTCAACGAGTATGTCGCAAATTTTGTCGATCGTTAATGCGGCGGTCGTTGAATTACGATTGTCCTTGTTGTACTGAATTATTTCCGCAAAATTTCCGGCTAGTGTCTCGTACAAATTGGCAACGTCTTTGGGCTTCGTGGCCGCCGGATCCAGCGGATCGCAGAGCCTAAGGCAATCCATAAAAGATATAAATAAATAAATAGATAAATAAATAAATAGAAGTTAATTTCCAAGTTTTGTAACAATCATTAATGGATACAGTCAAGCGACACCTTTTCAAAGAAAAAAATTTCAAAAAGATTTTAAAAAATACTTTGTAGAATTAAAAAAAAAACGAAGAAATTTTTATAAAAGTTTCGAGTCTTGCATACCTGAATGTTTTTGTGAGTCCCTGCTGGCCGATACGATGACGCAACATTATATGCATTTGATGATTCGCAGCTTCCACAGCATCGACGCAAGCCTTGGAATGTTCACGCAGAGAATTTTCGACAACCACGTAATATTCTGCGGATATATGAATCATTATTCGGCATCGGCCGAATGAGGGAGTTGGGAGGAATAGCGTTTATTCACATCAGCATTTAAATTATATTTCGTAGATTTTTGATAATGAACGAATATTTTTGTAAAAGATAAATGAAACCAAATCTTTTTATTTGTAAATTAAATGATTATTCATCCGACTTACGTTGGAAATCAATCTGAGCGAGAAGCGGCCCACTGGCAGACATAGACCCGTGAACAAGATGGGGATACTTCATCCTGAGCCAAGCAGCCAACGATCCGGGATAGGAACCACCAAAAGCGATCCACTTAGTGCCGGCTGGCAACTTCGATTCCTCGTTCATGGCTTCGATGAAAACAGCCAGGTCCGCAAGTGCCTGCTCGGACGACAGATAAACGAGATTCTTCACACTCAGATCCCTGAAATTTCAACAAAATTGTCAAACAAACTTCATTCGATCCATCGAAGAATATAAATTTCTTTAGGTGTCAAATATTCTCACTGAGTCGGATGGCTCTTTCCGTAGAATCGATGTTCCAACTGGAAACACAGAGCTCCGTACTGTTTGGCATAGTTTATCCACTGGCCTTCCACCATCCACTTGGCTCTGGCCTCTCCCTCTCCGCCGATCGTCAGAAAAACTGGTCCACCTGGTTTCCAGTAATCGCGATTGACCCAGTAACGCTGAAATAAATTCACATTGGTTTTTCATAAGCAGGTTAGCAACTATTTTGATTTTACTCATTTTTTTCGTGTAGTTGATAAAAGACAAATAATTGTGTTATTTGTGAATTGTGTTATTGTATGAATGTGAGAGTTTATACGTAATACAAAAAAGCATAATCCATTAAAACAGGTTCTTTGTCTCAACTGCTTAATCACCTGTTTCCAAGTGCGAGGATCCGTCGGATTGAAATGATCCAGAGTCTGTTCGAACCATTGATCCTGCGGTAATTCATAATCCTGCGACAAGAACGGCACGCCTAGATTGCCGTACTTGCTTCTGCCTCTGGCGAACCTACGCCACGCAGCCGTGTGAACAGCAAATGCGACGAGGACCGCCAGGAGCACCAGGACGATCTTCATTGTGAAGCTTCCTTGGAAAACAGCTCGTGCAACTTCTGTGAGCAAACAAAGATCGTTGGCTGAGCCAGATAATCCAGACGCAAGTGATATTACTTGTTGCGACCTATAGTCGAGAGCTTGTCGGTTCTCCCTCGCATTGTTTGTTTTTTTGTAGCTCGATGCTACAAGACCTAAGAGGTCAGAGGGGGGTCATTGTTTGATTGTGTATCAGACGTTAGACTGGAAAACGCAGAAGTTGATATTACTGAATTTAGAGCAGAGGGAAATTTTATTGGAGTATTAATAGACGTCGTTATCAACAATGATAACCTAGAAAAAAAAAGCTCGATGCAATGAGAAGCACGAGATATGTGATTAAATGGTAATATGTTTATTCGGGTATGGTATGAATAACGTACCCTAACAGCGTAGAATCTTGTATTGTGATTTTGTTATCACGCGACGCCGTTTATGCCGCTCGGAAGCTTCGAATTAGTCGAGAAGAGTAGAAGACCGCTGAGGGGGCGGAGCCTAGAAAAAAAAATGAATGTGCATTTCCAACTGGTGTGAACATTGCTGCGAAAGATCAACGCCGAATAATAGCAAAATTTGTCCTGAAAATACGAAAACAGTTTGGTTCCCAAATTTTGTCGGTGACGGCGCTAGTGCTCGAGGGACACGCGGTTCACCGCAAGAAGGTTGTCTGGAAAAACTCCACCTCTGGAAAATGTTTTGTCCCGTTAAGAAATAAAAAAGTTGCAGGAAAACAACGCTAACTACTCGGTTTGGCCAGTGATATCACTGTTTTTGATGATTCTAGAGGTTTTTAGAAATAGATGAAGAAATTTAAATGTCCATTTCGTATTTTTTGACGTAAGCACGGGTTTTTATGTATTGAAAAGCGGGCTTCTGATTGGCTCATTCACTGACGAACAGAGCCATCTACCGTGACACAGTGTGAGTGCACGGCGAATTATTTACCATTCTTTTATTTAGTAAAATTGTAAATTACCCATTCAAGGGCATACATTAAGGAATAATTTGTCAGTTTAAATTCAGTGATTGTCCAATTTTGATCATATGAACAATATAGTCTTCGGAACAAAGTTAATCCTCTCGGTCATCTGACCGGTTACATTACCGCGTCTCGTTACTTCGTTGCTTCGGCGTTTCGGGTAAAATTACATAGTCTATGCCCGGTGTCCGGAATAACCTTTTCCACATTAAATTCGTTGGAGACGGTATGTGTTTGGTGATGAATCCATTATTTACAACGGAATCTTAACTCAATTTAAACTCAAAATCAAAGAAATCGATAGACAGTTAAACGAAGAATCTTTGCGACATAATATTTACGATCGATTATCAAAAGTTATGAGAATAATGTAGTTCTGAGCAACGACAGTTGTGACTGGGCCATCCGCGAGCCATTCGTTCGGTTATTCACACAACTCATTTACCAACAGTGCTCATATCACGTGGTGTTTTTTTTTGCAGTTGTAACATCTCCAATTGTGAACCATGTCGATCCGACCGGTTTACAGGCCGACGATCATCAAGAAGAGAACAAAGAAGTTCATCAGGCATCAAAGTGATCGCTATGACAAGCTCAAGGTATGTATCTAACCTCACATTTTGTACCACAGGTGCTACATCGAGTAAACAGATCGGCCGACTCTCTACCATCCGGAACTGGCTGGTAGCGAATCAGCCGATTTAAACACATTCAGCTGGATTATTTTGTGGTTTTTTTGAGACCCAAGTCACACATTTCAGTCGAGCTTGTGCATCGTACAAATTTCACATTTAACCTATAACAACCAACATCCAACTCGTATGTCGGTTGTATGGATTTAGATGTGTTTATAGTCCAGTGCTATGCGTTTCGACAAATAGTTTAACGGAGCAGTGGTAAACAGAGCTTCTAACGGAATGGGTGTGTGATTTTTTTAATCTGGATTCGATGTTCACAATCAGTCTATCCAACTCGTTAATTTTCCATTTTCAAATCCGCTTATTTTCCAATTCAAAAACCGTTCTTAAAAAAATTGATGGAGCGATATCGATGCAGAGTATTTCTACTCTGCAGGATCTAAATTATTGAAAACAATATAGAGTAATATTGTTTCAAGCATCTGCAAAGTCTACGAACAAATTTATTTATCATTAATCGAAGCTGCCACAATTTTATCTATTTTTTATTTGTCGAGCCCGAGCTAGCCTCGAGCTAGCATGGGTTGCTCAGAATTCATCACAGTTATGGAATTTTCTTCTTTCATATGTATTAGTGACTTGTCGAAAGTCACATCTTCATTGAAAGCCTAGCTCAAAAACATCTGCTGAAAGTAAATTTTCAAATAAACATACAGCTCTAATCTTGCAACGTTACCGGTGCTAAACTCTTAGGTTAGGATTACGATACGCTAGTACAATCGTCACAAGCAGTCTTGGATAGCTACGTATGAATACTCACCCAAGTTCTATGAAATATAGGCCAATCAAAATGGTTCCAAAAGCAAGAAAAATTAATAACAATTTTCTAATCGTTTAATTTCAGCGCAACTGGCGTAAGCCCAAGGGTATCGACAACAGAGTTCGTAGACGTTTCAAGGGCCAATACCTGATGCCCAACATCGGTTACGGTAGCAACAAGAAGACTCGTCATATGCTCCCAACCGGATTCCGAAAGGTCCTCGTCCACAACGTTAAGGAACTCGAAGTTTTGATGATGCAAAATCGCAAGTTCTGCGCGGAAATCGCTCATGCCGTGAGCAGCAAGAAGCGCAAAGCCATTGTTGAGCGTGCTCAACAGCTCTCGATCCGAGTGACGAACGCCAATGCTCGTCTTCGTTCCGAAGAGAACGAATAAACCATCTTTGTACTATAAATAAAATGAAAAAACGTAAAATTACATTGGTTATGAGCGATCACTGCTTTACCGACAACGAACCCCGTAAAAACGAAATTAATCAGATTCGAACGATCTTGCATGCGAAGGTATGCATTCGAATGTTCGGAATGATAATTATTATATCGGATATACGGAACCCTATCATGTCCGTGCCCAACCACGCTGTTTGATTAATTTTTCATACGATAGGTCATCCTTGACCAAGATCAATGGTTTACAGTTTTTGTTACCGACCGAGCCGTAGCACATTATTTTTAGCTTGAGGGGGGAAAAAAATCAGATTATGATTTGAAAATTCATATGCAGACTACCGCTATCATCTTTCATCTGAAAAATCTGTCTTCACGAAAGGTCTTGAATTATAGATTTTGTTACTGACCGAGTCTTATGACATCACCTTTAAGGTGTTTCTTTTTAGAGCAATTATCGAAATGTGAACATTACTTACAAATCTTCGAAAACGCCTCAAATAGCCAATTCCAGATATTCATTAACCAGCATTACAATTTTCATTCGAGCGAACGTCTGCAAAAGTCTTAGTCAGCCGTGGGTAAAATATTATTGAATAATAAAAAACCAAAAAAAGAAACCAGTCTTTCCATGACATAGAAAACCCAAAAATTAACTTTTAATAGAGTGCCTGCGTATCATTCGTGAAAAAAAATATAAGTACCGAGATAAAATCATTCGGTGAAGAAAAAAAAATATCACTAGAATTATTCAATAATTCTTTTGAGTCCACGATCTTAATCAATTTTCTTATTTCTTCCAAAGAAATGAAATTCACGAGTCGCTTAACGGCTCGGGGGGGTCCGCGAGGGGGTAGCCACCCCATTGCGTGTCAAGCGTTAGCTGACCCACGGCTAGAGATTATCGACCCTGCTTGACCGTCTTAGCTCGCCACTCCACATCGTCGTAATACACTTGGTCGCTAAATCTATGCGGACCCTGTTTTGCATATTTGCCCAACTACGCTTTCATCCAGGTCTACGATACAAACGTCCCTTCAAGGACTATTCCTCGACCATCCCAAAAAATTCCGTTTATCCTGATCTACAAAATTTTCAGTCAATCTCAATTTTGAAAAGAGATTCCAATGTTGTTCACGCTGCAACGAAATCATTCTTCCATTCGACGGGGACAACCTAAAGATGAAAGAATTACGATATTAATTGATTAATAAACGATAAATCACAATAATAATATTAACTAATTGATTGACAGCCGAAACGAGGGGAGAGTAAAAAAAAATCTCAGTTTGTAGAGAAGCCTAACTTTTATCGCACAGACACAAATATTCGTCAGTTGAATCGAATGATTGATAACATGGACCCGAATTTGCTACTATCAATTAAATCCAGATTTAGCCCTTAGTCCCCAACGGAGGACATTTTTATTTGTTTAAATGATTGTATTGCTTAAACAAATCATTCCTTCAGCGATCTAACGATTGATCCTTATCTAAAGATAATTGATAAGATTTCATGCATTTTTTACAATTTTTTAGAGCATTTTTAGAGTATTTTTAAAGGCGCTGGAACGTCAATGTCAAAATGACCCTCGCCGAAAAACGGGTCAGGGAATAAGGGATAATTATAAAGGTGCCGAATAACGAGTGAGGGACTGAGGGTTAATCATAATCGATCGACGATACGAGGCACTTTGAGCAAATTTTTTTTTTCCGAAAAATGTTTCCAATTTAAAGTCACAAACGAAATTTTCACGAACAGTCCCGTTTTTATTCCGCATCTCATTTATAAAAAAAATTTGACTATAGAAATATTTTTTAAAAAAGGAAGAATAAAAAAAACGAATAACCATGAAAGCCATCGTAGCGAAACCGCGTCATTCGAGATATTATCGGAGTCGCAATCGCATCCCAAAATCATTAGCACTTCCCATCACGCTACGTGACATTGTCGGTTACGATGCGAGCTATGTCGTTGAAAAAAAGAAGAAAAAAAAACGTCCAGTTAAATAAAAAATAAATAAATATGGAATTACAGGGACGAGGTGATGTGTAAAAATCGTGATACGTAAACTTTTGTGATACATAGAAAAGTAACGATGAGGCGGTACTCGATGGGCGTTTCGGAATTTAATGCCACACAGACCGAAAGGGGTTGGCGTATATGGCATTACGAAAATAACATCGAGGATATATTCTCACTGCATTCGACCACAAACGTATTTCCGTTTAACGTAATCTACAAGGTGGCGGCTATCGCGCCAGGTGCAACACTATTGATATGTAGAGCGGTACGAACACGGGTGAGCGAGTGGATGGGAAATATCTGCATAATACGCGTGTGTATGGAAGGACGTTGATGCTATAGACGACCATACATATATCCATAGTTGCTAACGATTCACATGTATATACGAAATATATTACTGACATATATTTGGGGAAAACTGTGACGAAGGAAACTTGCAGAATTTTTTTTTTTTCATTTTTAATTGAGATCCTTGCTCTAGACTTTGATGAGTTAAAAAGTTTGAATCGTGGCGAATTTTCTTTTTTTTTAATAACTATTATTGTATATTTTTAGAGGAACTATGTTGAATGGATCGGCCAGATTTTTTTTCTTAATTTTCTGAGATCCTTGAGCTAGACTTTGATGAGCTTAAAAGTTTGAATCGTGGCGAATTTCCTTTGTTTTCTATTACTATTATTGTATATTTTTAGAGAAACTATGTCGAGTGGATCGTGTAGATTTTTTTTTATTCTTTTCTGAGATCCTTCTCTGAGATCCTGAGATTTTTATTGCTCTGAACTTTGATGAGTGAAAATGTATAAATCGTGGCAAATTAGCTATACACGATTATATATATATATATGTGGGAAAACTGTGTCGAAGGAAACTTGGAGAATTTTTTTTTTCAATTCTTCACTGAGATACTTGCTCTAGACTTTGATGAGTTGAAAAGTTCGAATCGTGAACAATTTTTTTTATAACTATTATTATATTCTTATAGAACTACTATGTCGAATGAATCCAGTAGATTTTTTTCGATTTCCCACTGACAATGAGATCCTTGCTCTAGATTTTGATAAGTATGAATTTGTGAATCGTGAAAAATTACTATTATTATTTTTTATCTCATACTATTGATCTGAATATTTGTCAAAATTATTTCCAATGCACAATATGTGTGCGGCAGAAAAAAAATTCTCGCCAGATATATAACATGCCCACAGAAAATCGCTTCCTTACGATCGAAGACGAAAAAGCTCCATAATAAAAATTAAACGATTACAATCGATAACCATCATCAACAATTAAAAAAATAATTGCGACCCAAGAAAACCTTCAATCGCACAATATTATCAAACATACATTTGCCCTCGTGTCCGTTTAAAAGTCTCGGGTCGTTAGAATCGTAAATGAATAAAATAACGAAATAATCAAAACGATAATTACAGTCATTCTCCTTGTGAATTTACAATTGCAATCAAATTTCGCACAATATTTTCAAATTTAATGTGCCCTTGTGTCCGAGAAAAATTCATGGTTCCTTAGAATAATAAATTAATAAAATAACGAAATAATCGAAACGATGATAACAGATATTCTTCTTGTGAATTACAATTCAAATTGAGTCACGCGCAACATTTTCACTTGTTTCACATTTTCACACATTTTTAATGTGCCCTTGTATTCGTGTGAAATTCGTGACTCGTTGAAACCCTAAATAAATAAAATAACACAATAATTTACACGATGATTGCAGTTCTTCTTGTTGTCAATTGCAGTTTCACCCGATTTGAAACTTCACCTGTCACATTGTCGGTTGACATTTGAAATTGTATCAATTCGACGTAGTTTGACATACGAAAAACGTGAAACTTGTTAGGATAGTGTATCGGTCATTCTGCAAGAAGCTGTTGTTGGCGAACGCGTTATAGCTTCACAACGGGGGGGTCCGAGAAGCGCCAATGTGTAAATCCGCGCCTCCGACACCCCCGCATCGGTAGGTCCGAACTATAAGTCGTGGTCAGTGCTCGAACGTAGTCCGAGAAGCGCGGAACCACCTCGCTAACCGACGATATAATCTACGTGTTACAATCTTGCGAAAATTACACCAAGCTTTGTGCTTTTCTTCATCGATCCGTTTTCCACGAATAAAAACTCTCGAGTCCTACTTTGGTCTCATTAATTTTATTTTTTTTTTACTTTACCTGGAAAATAAAAAAAAAAACGAGTATCGTGAACTTTTCGGAATACTGAAAAATTTTTTTTTCAAAAACGATCGCACTTCGCCAAAGCTCAATACGAAATAAAAACGAGTATCGTTCAATCGCAATTTTTAAGTTTTTCGTGTCAAAAAAGTTTTCATTAAAATTAATTTGTCTTATTTAAATTTGAGATAAATTATTTGAAAAAATAAAATAAAATAAGATAACAATTTTTGAAGTGCTCAACGAATTTGGATGTTGATGATAATTATCATGTGCATCTGAACGTTTGCGAAACAAGTGCACGAAGTTTGTTTCGGAGACGAGTTTGTTTTTCTTTTTTTTTCTCGAAGTTTGAGCGAGTTTGTTGGATTGTGGGTAAGTCTATAGCTTAATTATACGGTTAATCGGGTAATCACGGTATGAAGCTCGTGCTTTACACAATAGGATTGACGAGTTTGCTGACTAGCTTATTATTTTTGTTGTTGTGCTCACATCAGTTTGTGTCGGTCTTTCATTTGTTAATTTGTTTACTTTTTTTCTTTTTTTTTATTTACGTAGCTTCGTGGTCGAGATTTTGTCGTTTGAGCGAGAGAATTCCTGCATTACCGATGTTTTCGAATCGAATTGATCATTTTTTATGAACCTGTGTAATTTTCTTCGTGATTTGGTTCTTGGTGCTCCATGAATTTTTGATGAATTAATTATCGAGCCAGGGGGGGAATGAATAAAAAAATATATATATGAGGCATCCTACTGAATTTTAGGCAACTCTGACCGTTGACTTCACAACTTTGGCTCACAATTTTTAACATGAATCTATGTCGAAAATAAAGGAACCCGTCTATGAGCCTTTTCCATTTTGAGCCCCTGCCATTGAGATAACAATTAAATGAAGTTTTTTAACTATCGATCATCTTTGGTCATTCTAATCGATATATCTCAACAACGGTTAGAGATAATTGAAAAAAAAACAACGGGTGTTTTCTCTTCATTTTTGCACGCGCTATACGATGAAAATATTTATGATTATGTCGCACCAATGCAATGATTATTTATTAACAATTGAATAGGTGAAAGTTCTATAAAACAAACAATACTTATTATATATTTTTTTAATATTGTTCCTCCAAATTTCTTGAACGAAAACGAAGATTTAAAGACCTCACAGAGCTTGGGCCGTCCCTTCGTTCCGAAGTTATAGCTTTTTTATCTCGAAGACAAATACGATCAATGTGTTGATCAAATTGATATATCTCATCGACAGTTGGTGATCGATCGGAAAAACACAAATGTTTTCTTTTGATTTTCGCTCTATGCGATGAGGACGTTCACGATTATGTCGCACCTGGGAAACAATTATTACTAACAATTGAATAATTACAAATTGCATTTTGAAAAACCAAACAATGCGACTCTTAGTTTTTCAATTTATTTTTCTATGAAAAATTTGAAACAAAATATTAAGAATTTGTTTTTTAGCGTGTGCTCCGAGTTGTGTAAATTTCATAAAAATCCCAGACGTCGATTTTAGATATTAACAAAATTATAACGAATCGATCGAACAGTCGAAACAAAAAATATGTCGAGACATTGTTTCTTGAAGAAAAAGAAAAAGAAAGTAATTTTATACATTCGCGATTTTTTTTTTTCGCGTCCATCAATTTTCCATTTCATCCTGTGGACATGTTTCACCGTGATGTACGACGCTCGTACGATGAATATGTATATATATTGTGTGTGGAACGACACTGTCCATGAGCGAGGACTGTATGGACAAGAAGTCGGCCAGGTGATGACATTAATTCATAACCCGAGGAAATGAAAAATAATGAAAAAAAAAAAATAAACCCACCTCGATCTATATCGATCGTTCGTACGTATATTTTGTCGCCTAACGACTGCATCGACATGTGACACGTAACCTACATACATTTTTTAATGCAATGTTAATAATGAAAATTCGATTATCCGAGGGCGAAGGAATTGAGAGGGGGGTGGTGGGCTGGGGGCGTACATAAAAGCGAAAGTTGCAAGAGTGTTAAAATTATAGTCCTAGGGCCGAGGAAGCGTAACGGTGTAGAATTCTCGTGTAAAATTGTACATCGTCTCATAGTCTCGTTGTTTTTTTATTATTATTATAGTCACGATTATTATTATTATTATTATTATTATTATTATTATTATTATTATTATTATTATTATTATTATTATTATTATTATTATTATCATTATTATTATTATTATTATTATTATTATTATTTTGAATTAAATATTTGACGATGTATGAAGTAGATCGTGTCGAGTGCATTTCACTTTGACGTTGTTTCGTCGTGGCTTCGTGATTGCTCTAACAACGACGAGAAACAAATTTCCATTTTATTGGTGAATCGTAAAACTCTGCAATCAGAGAATTGTCACAAAATGGAATACAAGACGGCCAATGAATTATTTTTTTTTAACTCACGTGGTCGAATAATAATCATTTTACTATTATAATAGTCACGATTATTGTTACTATTATTATTATTATTCTTATTTTTTCCAATTCACATTTAAGAACGAATCGAGTAGATTGTGTCGACTGCATTTGAATTTGTGATTGTTGTAACAACGATAAGAACAAAAGAATTTCATTTTATCGGTCAATTGTGCAATAAGCTTTGCAATGAGCAAGTTGCCCGAAAAAAAGCGATACCAGATGTTCTATGAATATTTCGTTGAACGCACGAGGGTGAAATAAACATTCGAGTGAACACGTTGTAAGCTGTTTTTTTTCTTTTTTTTTTAACGCAATGCATTACGGTTCAGTGATTTGGCCGAGCGCACTCAGGTGTGGTCTTTGTTGTGTTTTCCTGTGGCGAGTCCGGAAACGTCCGGAACGAGTCCCGGGCTCCACTCGACGTGGGGTTCACCAATGTTTTCACGTCCATGCGGATTTTTTTCGTTAATTTTCTTTTTTCTCTTCTTTCACAATTTTTTTTTCTCATTTCAACGATTATTTTGTAATTCTATTTTTTTATTCAAACTTTTTTTTTTACAGATATTGGAAATAGCCCGGGGAGGGAAAATGTGGTTTTCGACAATGGAGTGGCGGACGCTTTTCACGAGTTTTCTTCTTATCGGTAAGCTTGGTCGGAGTCGTGCGATACATTTTTTCAACAGTGATGAATTATTTTGAGACATCTGCTTTTCGTACTTTACAGTGAATTATTAATTTTTTTCATTTTTTCAAACGGTTTTCATAATTTTTCCGAACAATTCGAATGACGGTAGATCGTCGAGGGTGATTGTTTTGTGTTTATCATGATCAGAGTTATTGACATTTTTATTTCCATCGTTGAGCTTTGATTGTCTGTATACGGACCCTACATTGTATTTTCAGGGGTTCCGTAGAAGTCTAGGAACCCTTATTATTTCGGTCAGTCTGTCCGTCCGTCTGTCCGTATGTCACAGTCCTCCCATTCCCTCAATTGTGCAGACGTAGATCGATGACCCAGAAACAGAAATGATAACATCGAAAGAAAAAATGTTGATCCCCCTCCCACAGATTAAAAAGTGAACTCGAATTATTTTTTCACTCACCCCATCGCGTGAGGTGTCTTTTGAAAGGTCTCGTCAAATGCAATTTGAAATGTTCCGAGACCTTTTCATTTCAACCCTTCATTTAACATCATTTAACATCAACAACCCCCCCAACACTGTAGCAAAAATAGTTTACGCAAAATATGGAAATGAAAAAGTATTTCTTATCGCTTTTGTTTAGATTACATCTTTCGTCAATGGCTGCTGCAGAATGACTACGAAACCATATCATCTGCCCAACACGCTAATTTATAGATTCTTCGTATTCGAGATTTTTTTTCCCGATCATCTGAGTGACGAAATTAAAAAAAAATACCTTACCGAAAAAAAAATTTCAAACAAAAGATGAAAAATCGCACGATTTATACAGCGAATTACATACAGGGTGTCCATTTTGATTCCACCACCTTTAACATCTCGCGAATTTTTTATCACAGAAAGAAAAAATGTTATCGTCATGAATTGTTTGTCATCAGACGACAAGTACGGTTCCGTGCAATAATTTTTTTTGTCTAGCTCATGCTTTTTGAGATTTCAAGGCGACCAAATCCTTGGCCGACGAAAAATTGTTCTTCGTTACATTTCTTTGCATCTTATATGCAAGAATATTTGCATAAAATATGTGTGTCACCCGACTCGTTTCTATCCGTCGATGGAGACTCGAACTTCATTTACTTTTGCATCGCGACGTTTTAGCTACGACGAACAAGTACAAGTTTCTCACCGACCGTCTGAGTTCCATCAAAGTTTCAATGCCTCGAACGTTCGGTTAAAACCTTCCCCCACAGCGCTGAACAGCACCGTCCAACTAATGCCAAAACTATAGAGAAACGAAAAAAAAAAACAATTAAAATTAACCATTTTTTTCGGAAACTTTATAAAGGGAATATTTTTTCGTTGATTTGCAATGAGGAAGAAAAAACTTGGCCAAGTGCGAGGTTCGACTCACATTCGACACACTTCACAATTTTCTTAACCTTCTCATCTTTGTTTTCGAAACGGATGTGGCATACCAAAATTAAGAGAAGACGGACGAAATATCATTACTTCTTCTTGCGCGACTCTGTTTTTCGCTGGCCACCGCAAATAATAAAAAAAAAATTTGCAAAATTAATTTCCAGAAATCTATGAGACCTAGGACATTCGTTATAGTTGTCCGGCAAAGTTTCAAGCAAGGCTACATATTTCCTGATTTTTTAAAAATTTTAGGACCAGTAATTTCGGAAATAAGGAGGGAATTCTCTATTTTCGCATATTTTTCAGAATATCGTTTTGAATATGCTTTCCAAAATTATTAAAAAAATTGTTTTGTATTCCACATAACAAACCCTTTTAAATAATACCCCACATGATACATGAAATAAATTTTTTTTATTTTCGAGTACCACATTTGCCCCCCTCTTCAAGTCCCATATGAATATTTTGAAATGTTGACTGGTGCAAAGTTTGTAGGTCAGTGAGATGTATTACTATAACAAATTTCAAGTTTTTATGTCCCATGGTTTCTAGGATAATCGGGTGTGACAGTCAGACAGACCGACGGACGGACAGACAGACGCGCCAGTAATCATATAAAAGTTTCTTTTTTTTTCATTCGGAGATACGGAACCCCAGAAAATAAATTAATGTTCGATGTGCATGCAAAAGTATCGAAATAATTATAGAATTATAATTGTTTGCGATCAAATGATACGGTGATTGAATGGTCGATTAATTCAACGTGTTTGACAGGTTCATTGACGAGGGAGGCCGAGACACAGGCTCGCATCGGTCGGGTATCGCGATGTTCGCGGGACGATCATCAGAAATGCATCGCCCTTGCCGACCCCCTGCTGAAAGACCCTCATTTGATATTCCCGGATAATATGAAGGACATAGATATGGTTTGCCGGTAATGATGACCCGTTCGTGCATATCAATCATTAAATAACGTGAGATCGAACGACCTCAGATAGCGCCTGTACACTTAAAAAATAATAATATGGAGATCCTACAATATTATTCATAATTATAGACTCTCGAATTTACATTAGCTTCACTTTCTTTTTTTTCCACCCCCAAAGTCAGCCCTCTAGTGGCCAATTCGGTATTGAAATAGCACCTCGAATCTTTGATCATAGAAAATTTACAAGTAGAACATTTTATTATATATATATTTTTAATATATATACATTATTATAGTCTTCGTAATTGTGAATAATTATGTGTTTGACTTTTTTTTTCGTAGGACTTGGTCGAGTTTCGTCGATTGTATAAAAAAATACATCGACGGTTGTTTCTCAAAACAGCGACAGGAACAATTTAACACGGCGGTTGAGATGCCCATTGCATCGATCCATCAGATGTGTTCGGTCTCGACTTATCAGAGTGGTAATAAACGTATATCCGATAATATGAATTAATCACGATTGTGTCACGTAATAATTGATCCTGCACCATTGGTCGTACACGATCAATTGACAGGTTCAAATAAATGGATATTGTTGTCATTCGTTGGGTATTATTAATTAAATTTTTTTTTTCAACAATTTTTTTTTTTTTAATATCGATTCCTCTACACTTGTCATTATGATATAATTTTATTGAGACGCTCATATAGCTTCAGTCCAACAAATGTGTTGAATCTCGGGTCCATCAAAGTCGTAATAAACCCATTCGTGAAAATATTATAAATTAAAATTAATATCATTCGTTCGCTAGTATTATTTTTGCTTTTACAATTTTTTGGAAACGATTTGTTTTATTACACGTGTCAGTGGAAGGTAATTTAATTGACATGCCCATAGATACAGTCTATCAGATCAATCAGTTTTCATTTTTGACTCATCGGAGCAGTAATCAATCCATTAGATAAATTACCAAATATTGTAAATTAATTTCATTGTTTTTTTTTCACAACGATTGAAAAATATTTATTATTTCATATACGTCAGTAAATTGTAATTAATTGTTCAGAGTATCTGCAATACGCGTCGTGCTTAAAAACAACGGTGATAGAAGCCGAACATTGTGGCAATCAGTACGCGGCCCTAGTTGACGAGGTGTCAAAGGGCGAAATGGCGCGAACGAGTCTTTGCTGGTAAGCTCTAACAATAATTTATCAACTCAACGAGATCATAAAAAAAAAATTAAAATAAAATGGAATAAAATAGAAAAAACTTTTTTTTCGATTAAATAACGTTCATCACGGTTGGTTCGTTCATTGCAGCTCGCACTATCACTTCCGTTCGTGTGTGATACACGAGACGAAGAAGAAATGCGACGGAAGTCAATCGGGAGGCGCGGCTACGAGATTTTCGCGACAAGTTTTGGACAAAGCTCTGAGCTTTCTTCAAGATCAATGTCAAAATTACATGTGAGTCATCAAAAAATTATCCATTCTTTTTTGTTTATTTTTTTTTGTCATTACAATTTATCGGAGCGTCTGGAAATGATTGAAAATATTTTGCGGTTTTGTTTAAACGTTGACCGCAACATTTTTTTTTATTTGTTTCATAGACCGAATAACGCGGACTGTCCGAATTCGGTGACGGACTCGTCCGCGTTCACGGCTGTCAGTCCTCTAGAGGACTCTCTGGGAAGTCGACAGGATATCAAGGGACGACCTTACCTACGCACTGTATCGCCGGACAATTACGCCGGTCAGGCCAGCACTTTTCACGGTTCCAGCACAAACGCCGCTCAACCGTCAGCATTTAGAAGCAACGGTCGAGCTCTGTACACATTTCCAAGTAAATTATCATTTGTCTCGACAAACTTTTCTCTTCTTTTTCTCGTCTCGTTCATAATACTTCCGAATTTGATCGATAATATTAATTCTAATATAAATATTCAATTTCCATTAATAGTTGCATCGTGAGAAATCAATTTATAACACCAAAAAAAATTTCATATTCATAAAATTTCGAATTTGCTCGAAAATTTAAGAGAAAAAAAATTTTTAAATCGCTTGAAAGTTGCACTGCGAGAAACGCATCTACAAAAAAGATAGGTTTTCATACGTGGAAATAAAATTTAAAGTCAATTTACAAGAAAAAATTGTTGAATTATCTAAATTATAGATTGCTAAAAATGTAGACTTTCAGATCAAGAATTTTAAATCGTTCAATTTTAGTTTATTGAATTAATGCATTGCTAAAAAATTTTAGATTCTCAGAAATTTTAGATCGTCCAAAATTTTACATCGTGCAGATTCCTAGATCGTCCCAATTGAGGATTTAAAAAAAATTTTGATCATCCAATTTTAGATTATCCAAATTTCTGATTGCTCAAATTTTAGATTCTTTAAAAAAATGTTAATTGCCCAAATTTTAGATTTTAGACTATCTAAATTTTAGATTCTCTAAAAAAAATGCTAATTGTCCAAATTTTAGATTTTAGACTATCCAAATTTTAGATTCGCCAAAAAAATGTTAATTGTCCAAATTTTACATTTTCCGAAAAAATGTAAATGTCCCAATTTTGGATTCTCAAAAATATTAGATAGAAAAATATGTCGAGAATATACCATCGCCCAAATTCTAAATCGTAAAAAGTTTTAGATCGTCAGAACGAAGTAACGAAGGAATTAAATAAATAAAAAGACAACGAAAAAAACGCAACATAACATTACGATTCACGATCATAAAAATCGAATTAACCCGAAAATTTGAAGAAAAAAAAGAGAAACTCGCTCCAAAATTGCATCGCAAGGAAATGAAGAATCTTCCTTAAATTAATGTCGCACACTAAATGTTTTTTTTCTTTATAAATAGCATTTACGGAACCGGACACCGACGGTCCAGACAATCGTGCTGCCCCGACCGATCGTTCCACCGAAATCGAAGATCAAAAAAGCTCTACGACTCAGAAATCCGACCCGCAGTCCAAAGTCTCGACGGTGGTGACCGAAAAGGTCGAAGTTGAACCGACGACTCGAACGACCATTGAAGCACACGAGGAACCGGGTGAGTTGTGAAAAATTAATTCCTACACTTCAGAGTTTTATTTTTGTTCGCTTAGCCCGTGTGTAATAGCGGTGAAATAAAATTTTACAGCAATCGTGGTGACCCAGAGACCTTCCAACTACGGCCGGGGCATGTCATGGACGTCGCCAGCCGCGAAAACGTCGTCGGAAATTCCAGCATGGGCTACCAGCACCTGGTTGACTTCGTATCAGGTAATAATTCCAGCCAATGACAACTCAAATCCATATCTTAGGCTTGCCGATTGTGGCGACGATAGTCTTGACCTTTAATTTTCAAAAACTATCATATGAATTGAAAAATTATGAAATTACTTTTTTTTCATGATATAACTTTTGTGATGACATTTTCGACTCATCAGTTACGGGTACTTCGGAAACAGTCCTAATTAATGAACGAGCAATCTTTTAGTTTTAAATCTGGTATATTCAGTTGAAAAAAAAAATTGCGAAACCAAATTCTAATAGAATTCGACGGGTCGACAATTTTTTCGATAATAATAATTTTCGATAATAAATCTGATTGCCTGATTACATTTCAATGATAATTATCATCTACACTTGTTGTGTTTTGGATCCTTCATTCTTCGAGCTACAACGATAAACAATATAAATAAATTTTTTTCATAAGTGAATTTACAAATGATTCAACTCATCAATAAATCATTGATATTTTCCAACATTCTTTGGTCACTCTTCAGTAGAATTACGGTTTAGTCACATGGGTAAGATTCATCTCAGCAACTTTTAATTGCAATACAAATTTTGCAATCAACAAAATTATTTTTTTCAATTCCGAGCATATTTCAAACCTTTTTCTACAAGTACAATTTGTTTTAAGAAGTTTTATCAGGAAAATGGCCATAACATTTTTCATTTTTGAGATATTTGAAAAACACAAAGTTAACGTGATATATTTTAGGTAAAAAAACCGCTAGGGTAAAATTTACCCAGTGGGATTTAGAAGAGTTAATAAAGAGAAAAAAAAAGATAGTAAAAAAAGGTATTAGAGCAATGGTGAGCATTGATATAGCCTGTTTGCTGCACATTTTTCAAAGTTATTGTGTATTGTTTGATTCTACACAATAACGTTTGTGAATAGATTGCGTGAACTATCCGATTATTGTGTAATTATGTGTAATTCAATGTCGAGCATGTGTTTTCGATGGGACAACGTTGTTCCCGGTTGTGGACAAGTGTTAACAGGATACAAATCGGTTTGCAGGTTCCGGTAACCGAAGAGACCGTATTTCCGGCGGCAGGAAGCTACGGTGGCAACAGCATCGACGAGCCGAATCAGCAGGGATTGTCGAAAAACGGACAAGCTAGTTTAAAAACCTCATTCCTCCGTCTAACGTATTTGACGTATTTATCGTTGTTCTTCATCTTGTGGTGAAATTGTTTTTTTTTTTTTTTTTTTTCGTTTGCATTCCAAAGTCGACGCTCCTTTTTTGATTAATTCGAAAGGGAAGCATACGAGCAGTTTGATGATCAAGAGAGCCTTTTAATGTTAAAATGGATGTTTTCGATTAATTTTGAGTGGCAAAAATAAGGCTCTTTTTTTTTTTAACAAAACCGTGTGAGAGCCCTGTTGAGTGAGCACACATTTGAAGATCATCCGACCACATTATAAGCGTTATATTACCTTTGAGATTTGAAATACAATCATTTACAAAGAACGCTGAAATATTTATATTTTATGACGATGGAAAATGTACAGCGGAAACGGTCAATGGCAGGGAGTTGCACTTGTTGTTCCGGCTGCCTGGATAGGTGAGGGACTTGGTAAACCACTATCTCCCCGAAATTAGACTATGTACAATTTTTTTTTTGAAAATCGGTAAAGGATGGAATTCAATTTTTATTGTAACAACTTGTTAACTTCCTGTTTCCTACATAAAAATTGATGACAGTATGCAAATGGTTTTGGGTTCACCGAGTGGTCACACGTGTGCCCAGCATCACGACGAAATTTCATCTAAATTGAATCAACGGTTCTGGTTGCAGGAGCTTCCACCATTTTATGATACGTGAAAATAATACGTATTCGGAAAATTTACTTAGAAGTGTGAAATGCGTTCATCTCGCTTAAAATGCTCCAGATTCGTGAACTGTCCCTTCTGATTCAGACTCCTCTGCTTTTCTGACAATCTTCTCCAATCTCCATGATTTCTGGGAAACACTTTTCGCATGGGACCCAAATACACAACGTCAGTTGAACAAAAATTTTCAATATGCAATTGTGAGGAAAATCTGTGAACGCACCGATCCGAATTTTGGGATACGGTTTGCAGTATTCTGCTCGGAAAAGACTACACATTTTCAATATGCATAAACTAAATCTTTCTTTAGACCATTTTAACAATGATGTGGCCCCTCAAAAAATAAAAAATAAATAAAGTGGACGAGATCTAATTTTTCTAATTTTCCCCAAATAAAAATATCCAAAGATTACTTGTGACAAAATCTTTGTATGATTATTTATTTTTTGGTACTTGTTTTGCCAGAATTCTTTTGGGTTACATCAATTTTCCTGACCAACCGCAAAATGAAAAAAAAATGGCAAAAGTGAAAATATGATGAGTATTAAAAAAAAACTAATAATAATTGCACAAGCGTGTTGAAATAATAGACGAAAAATTTGATTTCGCCCAATACCGAATACAATGTCATCCAGACATTTGCGAATTCACATCGGCGATAATGTTTTCTTCGTAGTTGCTTGAAACACGAGAAGTACGTAATATCCGGTATAGATCTGCCATAACTGTTTAACAATAATAAGATTGTATATGAGTCGTTAAGCGCGTCGCTGTTAACAATATACCGAGCTCTCTGAGAGCATTGGCAAATGGAATTTCACAACATTATATTATTTCATTACTTTTTGTTTTTTAAATTTTTATTACGCTATTATATAACAAATAACAATGTTAATCACAAACGTTAAACTATAATAGGTGCTATCGTTAATCTATGGATTTTGTAATCCTGTCGTTATTTTTTTGTGATTTCAAGAGCTGAGATCGTCGACAGGGATGGACATTTGTGGAATGAGAATCGTATTTGAAATACAAGCAAGTTTGAAAAATCCACTTTTTTCAGTCAGCAACTGTAATTCAAAGAATACTATTTCCGTTGACACAAAAAGTGTATTGTGAAGGAAAAGAACATACTTTTCAAACAATACACATTTTAGGTGAGTTAGGTCCGTCGTTCTAGAGATCTCGAAAACGCTTCATTGGAAAAATGATTGGGTGTCATTTCTTTTTCTCAGCGACGCTAAATTAAGTCCATGTATCACCCTTTTTTTTATAAGGTTCTCGCAGAAAAGGAAAAAATTATAAACCAGTGTTGTTGAATATTAGAATGCACTGTTAAACAATTATTCGTGTGAATTGTTCGCAATTATTACAGAAACGCGACACTATTAGTTGTCAAATGCTAATTAATTAGAATTGTTCGCCGGAGAAAGTATTTCAAATACCATTTTCATTTTATAAATGCCCATCCCTGATCGGCGATCACAAGGTAATAATTTTCCGACGGGTCGACACCTTCGCAAGCTAAAGAACAATACCGCGATCGACTCGCCACGCGTTATACAGTTCCTCGCTCAAAGAGGGCTGTTGTTATCGGTAGCGAATGATATTACCGTAAAAAGAATTCGTTTGCCGCACTGTTAAGCAAGTACGAGGCCACCACGAACGAGTCCCTAATATTCGCGGATGTTGAATGTCATCGAGACATTGTATTATTTTATTCTGTAAAAATAATGGTTTCTCTTTTTTTTTTTTGTTTCTTGTTTTTTAATGGAAGATACTGCCTGTGTGTTTAGAATTAATGATATTTTTTTTATACTTTGCAAAATAAATACGTTCTCGAATATGTTTTTCATAGTCAGTCGAAAGATTTTTTGTTCTACTTGGGATTGGGATGGTCGAAAGTCTGGTGAAAGATTTTTTAAAATGTGGAAAACAAATGATAATAATTTCTTTTTGTCTTTTAAAAAATTGATTGCTACTGAAAATTTTCTTTTCTACGATTCGATGAATCGACGATGGTGTATGTGTATGTGTGTGTGTGTGTGGATATTTGGACGTTCCAATTTTCCTGTACGACATTTTTTTGCCATGTTCGATCAAAGCACCACGATTTTTATTTTTACCAGAAGTGACCATCAAAAGCTGAGCCTCATAATTCATAATTCTTCTCGACGAAAAGAAAATACCTCGTTGAACTCTAATCTTGTAGACAAAATTACCACGAACAGGATCACGAAAAGGTTAACTCGACATACTCACAAGCCTCTCGAATGAATTTAAAAACAAAAAAACAACAATAAAAATCATCCATTTGTTAATTGTATCAACTCGCTTGAAAAAAAAAAATAGCCGAATGGACACAGAGATTATTTGACACTCGAGCTATCAGTTTTCCATCACAAAAACGTTCTCCTTGATTCGCCATGAGATTAAAAATTCATATCTCGAGTGTCGAATGATCTTCGTGACGATGAAAATCCTGCTCAATCGACAACGTCGTTTCCCTCAATTACACATAGGGCGTTTTCGTCTTGATTGCAAAGTAGCACATTGTTTCAACGTTATTTATTTATTATTCTCTCAAATTTTTTGTCACAAAGTTGATAACACCAGTTTAGTACCTGTTTCACCAGACGTAACAGATCGACCCCTCTCCCATTAACTTATAATGATGTTAAGAAAAAAGAAATGCAATAAAAATAAAGAATCGTAAATACTCAATTTAAATACTTTCGTGCAATGAAAAACAAATTATGTTCTGGTCGGTCAATTTTTCACACTTCGGTGTGAAAAAAAAAACCCGTGAGTAACTAATTACAGGACTTTTATGTATGTATACAAATAAAATACATCGAATTCCTTAACGAGTTATTTCTATCAATGTGATTCTCTCTTTCGTTTTTCTTCTTTGACTAGGATTGCTCCTTAGTGAGGTTTATATTTATATATATCTATATATATATATATATAATATCTTACACTATATACTATCGTTTTGATAACTCCCCTCGATCTCTCTAAATCGGACAAACTCTCGTGTTTGTCATTATCCCGTCTCTCATCTCCATCAATGTGAACAACGTTATCAGTGTAAAATTTTTTTAACATCAGTACTATGTTATTATTTAACACGAGTCATGAACAACACGCACAGCTGCGTTATTTCTTCTTTCATTATCTTCTAACTTTTAGTATATACATATGTATACAATGGAGGGGGGGGGGAGATGGTGTATGCGTATGTCGTACCATAAATACATAACGTGTGACACGTGCCTACGTTCGATGAATATTTGTCATCGTCTTATTCGCTCGAAACTTTCGAAACAACGTCGAAAATTCGGAAGAAAAAACAAAAAAAAAAACGTTTGAAAAATTTTCCTCGAACGCGAAGCTAATAACGACGTGTAATGCTAATTATTATTATTATATTTTTGTTTACCGTAAAAAATTAGTTATTTTTTTTCCATCATCGTATGTTCAACGTCTCTAGTATTTTTTTCTTCTTCTTCTTTTAAGGTTATCAATACATTATTACATTTCACAACGCGTTTTGTACACAACGTGACTCGTCTCACGTTATTTCATTTTATTGTTTCTCGTTGATTCAGCTGGCTAAGAAAAATCAACGAAAACCGAACGGACGAGTTCGATGATGAAGAAAAGTTCGTGTGAGTGTGTGTGTGGAAAGAAATTGATGAATTTCAATGTTCTCTGTTTGTGATCCGTTGTACGATCCGCGAATACGCGTTTTCTCGGAGTTTGTGATGTCTCAGTCGTCCCACTCGTCGTCGTCGTCGCTCGTGCCGCTCGACGAGTCTTGACTGTCGTTGCCCAGAGCACGCGATCGTTCGGCCAGAGCTCGCGATAATGCACCGGCCAAACCTTGGGGTTCCATCGATACGTTGGGTTTCGTTTTCGTGGTCACGGGTTTCAACTCGATGCCCTGACGAATCTGATTGAGAAGATCGTTTCTCGTGTCCACAACGGGAACGGGCTTTGTCTCGGATTGATTGACTTTCTGCGGGGGTTCAAAGGAAAAAAAATTCATTGTTTAATGGAGAATTTAGCCACTTTTTTTGGATTTTGTGATATTTTACAATCGTTTTCCAAATTTTATAAAAAATAACACGGGACAATGAATGTAAAAAAAGTCAAGAGAAGTGATAACCGATTATCAGAGGTTTTTTAACGTGGAACACGAAAAAAAAACATTTTTTTATTCATTTTTTGAGGACTCGTAGAAAAATAACGCGAGCCAATGGAACCTTCTGAATGGGATAAAATGAAAGCTTAGAGCTTAATCTTTTAGTCTGTGAAGCGAAAAATATTAAGATCCATCCCAAAATTTATTTATTATTAAAGTTATTTGTCTGCAAATCCTCAAAACTGTCCAAAAAACGTTTTCTGAGGTCTTTCGACCGTGTTTTTCGAGAAAACTAGAGCCAATCTACTATTTTCGAAGCTAGATTCGTGAAATTTTGTTGGCCTGTGTAATACACATGTGCATCATGTCTGTCGTCGAAAACACGGAACGTCAAGGAATGATTTCACAATCATTTTGACAATGAAAATATTTTTAACATGATTATCAAAAATTATAAAATATTTGAAGTGGAAATAAGAAAAAATTTGTCGAAGTGTTTTTCGCACCTTGAGTGTGGTTCCACTTCTGATAGATTCCATGAGTTTTGGCCTGACGTCGACCGCGTCACCATTGTTGTTGTACGACGAGTCGGTGTTGGTAATTCCGGGTTCGTTGCTGCTGAAGTCCGGAAGTGGCGGTGGTGGCGGAGGTGGGACACTGCCGGTGAAATTCGAAGACGCGGACGAACTACCACGCGCGGGAGGTGGCGGCGGTGGTGGCGGGGGTGGCAATTGCGGTGCCGGTGAATTGTTGGAGGGCGGTGGAGGTCGCGAGGGAATGGTTCTGTGAACGGGCGGCGCGCTCGGAGGCGCGGGTGGCACGTTCGTTCGCAGTGGAGGCAGTGGCCTGGCGGTTCTCTGTTGATTCTGAAAGACACGAAAATCGATATCACTCGATTATCAATTGAATTATTTTGCGAGAAAAAAACTTTTAAAGAACTTGAAAAAAAAAAATTGGTCGCTTGAAAACACGGTTCGATATTGTTCCACGACAAGTTTGACTGATTATTTCTACAAAAGTTGCTTCTGGTATATTATGGTTCAATACAGTCTTTGAAATAAAATGGAATGCGTTGTTGAATAAAGTTTGATTACAGCGGAATTAAACCATCGATCTCGAATTAAGATTAGACACTCAGGTCTACGGGAATTTGTAACTGATTGCTGTATGGTGCTCCTAGGAAATTCATTCTAGAGTTTATTTATTTTATTTATTTTATTTATTTTATTTATTTTATTTATTTTATTTATTTTATTTATTTTATTTATTTTATTTATTTTATTTATTTTATTTATTTTATTTATTTTATTTATTTTATTTATTTTATTTATTTTATTTATTTTATTTATTTTATTATTGTTATCTGAAGATACTCTGATATATTCGAATTTTTAAAATGCTCATAAAAAAAATAATGCCTCTGTCAGTGTAGATTTAGATACGAATCCGATACGTAAAAAACAAAAATCAAAAAATCAATCATACGCTGTTCGATCCCGGGCTCGAGGTAACCGGTACAGTTCTCGCGGGAATCGGTGGCGGTACGTCCAATCCAGGTGGCAAAGGTGGCGGTACATTGCCACTTTGCGAATTCGGCGTCGGTATACATTCGTCCTTGACGGCTTTCATACCTCCGTGATTCTCGATAAAATTGTAAATGAAATTACGGGTCTCTTTGTCTCTGAGGGCTTCCGCTGACACACCGACTTTGTTGAAGAATTCGATGAGATGACTGTCGCAGGAATCCAACTCGATGCCCCTGGTGTTCGCGTTCCATCCCATATGCGCGAGATGTCTGTGTCAATAAAAAAAAAAAAAAAATATACATATACATATTTTTATATATGAGCCCAAACGCCACTTATTGGACAACTTTGGGCATCTTCTGATGAAGAAAAGCACTTGCCCAATGCTTTACATATATGCTAAATATGCTTTCTTGATCAAAAAGATGCGTACTAGAAAAAAAAAAAATTTTAATCTCCAAAAACTAAATGACGGAATTAATAAAAATAAAAATATATAAATTTTATGGGACGACGGAATTATTCCTTGCAAAGATGTTTGTAATGTCAAACCTAAAGTTGGAAGGTTGACCGATATCGGCAGCTGTTAATTTTCGCTTGGCCTCTTTTTTCCGATCCTTTTTGTTCATTTTGTACATGGAACTGCTGGACACGCTGCGATTGACGCCCACGCTGGATGGCGAACCGTTGATCATGTTGACGTTGGTGGCCGACGAGGTGAAACCGAAGGATGAAGATCCGCTTGGACTCTTGCGGGGCAACGTTACCATGCGATTTTGCGATTCCAACTCCATTCTTGTGTTTCTCTCCTGACGACGTTGTCGATTGGCATTGAGTTTGCCCAGAAGCGCGTTCCTAAACGTGAATGTTAGCGTGAATTATCAATTTTTTTTAACGGAATAAATAAATTTGAACAAGCGACAAATTTATTTTTCGGAAAAATTCACCTCAGAATAATCGCCTCAGTCTCGTCGGCAAAATTAAATGCGGTCATGCAGTCTTCTCCCTCGAAGGTATGAAAATACTGCATCGGAGCATTGTACTCCATCGAATTGTACACTTCGTGTTCCCACAACATTACGGACCTTTGTAAACAATATAATCTGAGAAAAAAGCTGCGTCTCGGATTGTCCCGTATCAATGCGATCACTCCTGTGCTCTTTTTGATCCAGTCTTTGTGCAAAGGCGGTTCCGTCAAGTACAACTGAATCACTCCGGCTGCCAGACACTGCGGATTTGATTATTAAATTGCAGATTAAAGATTAAGGTTACACGGAACATTGCTTGTGGAAATAATCTGCGTAAATCTTTCGTCGATAAAGGGTAATAACGATAGATATAGATGAACAAGTATACGGTAGGATGAAATCTTTCATAATAACAGCTACGGCATATCGCGGATCGACGATAAAGTCGAATATTATCTGGATGGGTTGTTTAATTATTATCGGATAACGCAATTTGATTATAGAAATGCTTCCGCCGTATCTTGCGTACGATATCGATAAGAATACGGATGATAATGCGTGATTGGATGGACGTGACAAAATGTAGGCTGAATGGAAATTATTATTGACTTCGAATACAAACAGTTATTCACTGTTGATTAAAAAATGTTATCGAACATATATTTATTTATTGAGATATTAGGCAATCTGATTTTATTAAGCGCTTAGTACTTATTGAAGAAATTGAACCTATTGAAGGAAAAATTGCCTTTCGGTGGCATTGACGAATGGATGATCTGCTTGAACTACAATGTTGAACTGCAATGGAAATCTCAGTTATTTGCATGAATACAAAACGATATTGAATGTAAATAACTGACCTAGCTTATAAGAGCTATACATAACAATCAAGGTAATAACATTCGCAACCTCGATCCCTGTGATTGTTCTCGAGTTCCATTGTATCTAAGTAACGACACACTTTGATTACACACGCTAAGCTCATCTGTTGTAAACACGATCGATCCTTATACATTCTTTCGATAATCTACTGTACATCTTAATTACATGCGAAGAAGGTGAAAAAACCATTTGCCGCAAAGTAAAATCTCTTGTCAAAAGGCTGGTCCTTCGTGACACATAATTAATGGCAAAACGAAAAAATCCATAAAGTGAACAAACAATAATCGCACGCTCTGTACACGGAAGAAGATTAGCAGAGTCTGCGCCGCTACTCAACATCAAAATTGCAACGAATATCAAACCTGACGCGCAACAAGATTACAAGGAGCACAGTCGACGCGTGAAAAAATAAGAGACTGCAAAACGCATATGGTCAAGTGCATTGCGTACGACGCTACAAGTTACGCACAACCTAAAAGCCGTCGCACAGCATCGACCAACACATCCATAACCGACAATCAAATTTGAATATCCTTCGACAAAATCATGCAAAAAGTAGTAAATCTGCATGGACATAATGCATCTAGGTCAACAATGCAACAACATTCATCAACTTTTGTTCTCACTCTCATTATACGACAATCAGATATTTCCACCAAAAAATTCGAAAAAATAATTTTCTCACCTGACAACGATTGCCAATGAGTTTGAAAATACTTTCATTCTCCTCGCGACTCAGAAGCAGAGAACCCCGATTTTCCTTGGCTCCCGTAGACTTCATTTTTCGTGAGAAAAATTTTGCAACTCGGAGGTTATGTTCATCGGGTTAGCCGTTCCGCAGTTGGATAATCCGTTCAACGCATCTCGTATCGACGGACGCACGAAGCTTGTGACTTGTCGTCCGGAGAAATATCGAGGGAAAAAAAAAACGGGACTATATGGCCGTGTATTACCGTAGCCAATTCGTTGTTTCAGTCATCCTTTTATCGTCAACGTTCGCGCACTTGTATCAGTGACATTTGTAATATCAGCAAACACCACCCACGAAGAATCGTCAGAGCAGGAAACTCGAATGACGGTTGATGACATTTCCGTGCATCCGGTTCAGTGGACCTTGTGTGGTTGGTGGTGCCATCATCCCCTCATAACCTCACTTATCAATATGACGTTCGGGCTCGACTTTTTTGGTCCTTCGTTCGTTCTCCACGAATTATTATTATTGTTGTTATTATTATCTTCGTTTTTCAGTAGTTCGATTACTCATGGTCGTTCGAACGTTGATCAACAATTCCAAATATAACCACAATTTTAGTCACCCAACGCTGGAACTATAATGCGGACTGATAGCTGAAAGATGAGGGCAAATTCTCATACGATGTTAATGGATGATCTACCGAATATCTATCGTTATCGAACGACAAGATTTCATTTGTGTCGATGTGATCGTACGTCAATACGAAGCATCAAGGGCACTGCTCATCGATGATAAATCCAATTTTGGGTATTTTATCTTGGAATATATTTTATCTTGTTCCACATCATACATAAGTCACACAATGTCACACAAAGTGGAGCGTTTGTGGGTGTGTGGTTTTTTTTTCTTCATTGATATGACACGTATCGGATATATGGGCCAATCAGTTCCCCGGGGCTATGGGAAATGCACCAATCGTCAATCAGATCGATTGGCATTCGATGTCCGATGTTGATCGGCAATGCCGATGTCGTAGGCTCCGATTGGACGTAATGGGGCTCCGTCGGTGCGCAGATTTCGGTTTACCATATATCGTATTTCTACCATTTTCTCTTTCTCTCTCTCTCTCTCTCTCCCTCTTTCTCTCTCTCTCTTCTGTTCCGATGCAATCGCAGATAGGCCACACCGCCGTAGCGATCGCTCAGTCGGTAAGCCGTTACCGACGACGATGAATTCTCTTTTTTTTTCGGAGTAACTTACGCTTTTGGGGTGAAGAATTCGAGTATCACTTGGTTCGTCTCTTGATTTCGTCATCACCTCAGATTTTCCTTTCGTACAACATTTTTTTCTATGCTGCCAATTGCTTATCGACACTTTTTCATTACCTAAGCGGTAGCGGGATATTCGAATTGCGACGACGAGAGACGCACCCATGTTTGTCTTCTCTTCATAGTGCATTTGTCGATAATAGTCATTTTGCAATCATTTTCCCGCCTTTTTCCTCAATCTGCATTACCGACTGAACCCCAAAACTCGCACGTCTCACGTCTGCACGTCTCACGTTGCGCACCATTCCGCACGATCGTACGTTTCACGCACGTGCACAATCGCAAATTGCGAATGTATAACCGTTGAATTTTCGTAAACAGCAGATACGAACATTCGTTAGAATTTAAAAAGTAATAATTGTTTGTTACGTCAGATTGAACAATTTCCCATATCACAGACAATTGCTTGACAATTTCTTCGGAGCAGGAATTTCGTTGCTACGTTTTTCTTTGTCTTACCGGCTTTGGAGCGTCTGACGTTCGTTTATAACCTCTTTTAACCACCCGACGCTGTACTGATATTTCTTTGTTGTCACGTTGATTTCAGATCACGACTCGGTTTATGTAAGCATATCGAAAACTATGACTCCAAGGAGACCTGTATCGTGTGGCCTGGACTTCAGCGCAGTGCCAGATTTGAATGAATGTTTATCGACGGCGTATATAACAAAGTAATTATTTTTCGATTCTCTGCTTATCTTTTTTTTTACATATTTTCTTGCATTTGACGTAGCTTGACAGGAAAAAGCAATCGGAGTGATTATTTGTTTTTATTTGTTCTATCTTTCTTTTTTATTCATGTGCTTGTCATTGAGACAGCTTGATGGAATCTAATGGGTTTTCAGGTATGACTTTATCTGCGCACCGCTGGTACATCCGCTGTTCAAGAGAGAATTCACGACGGGACCTGCGGTGAAACGATGCGGTCCGTTCACTCGACCCGACATGATACTCTGCAGTTCTGGTAATGTCTATTGATTGTAAAATATTAATTGCATCTCATTGAGATAAAATAATCAAGATTTGGAAAAGAAAACTGCCTTCTCTCGTTCTCTCTCTCTTTCTTGCATTAATAAAAAAATAGTATTATAAATATGTTTTATGAAAAATTGATGTGGATAAAAATGTTTGGAAAAATGAGATAATTTATCTTCAAGCGCTTCTTCTAGTAACTAAAAAAAAAATGTGCAATGTGTCAGTCATGTCAGTCAAATAACAATTCGATTTCCAATTTTTCAATAATGCGAGCTGCATGATTTTAAATTGAAAGCAGAACGAAAATTATCAGAATAATGGACAATAATTGCAATGTACTTGGGAAAATTCATGCGATGTCGGTTTTCATCCGCAGACTGGAACCATCTGGTTATTGGAAAATTGTCGCCTTACATAAACGTTGATTCTGAGAATCCATTGGTCAAGATAAACAGCGAGCAAACCCTGAATCAGGAAATCTCGCTGGCATCTCATCTGGGTCTACCAGGGATCATGTTCAAGCTGTCCGGTCCCATAGACGAAAATGCCAATCTAGCTCGAATGATTAATGAAAAATTGAGCACCTCAATGTTTCAGGTAAAATTCAAATGATTTGCCCAAATGTAAATAAAAAGCTGCAAATTGAAACTGGGAATTTGTTTCCTCCGAATCGCAAGCAGAGAACGAAGATTCTTCTCTGAGAAAGAGTTTTCATTTTTGTTTAAATTCTTCCTGATCGAGGAACTCAACTCGTTTCGATATTTTCACATCGACCAGTCTCTTCAATTTTCAAAAAAAAAATCAAATCACAACATATCTTCTACTATGAGAAAGAAAAATAATTTTTAAAACTTATATTCCTATTCTCATCAAAGATTTGGGTACAAGTTCCGATGGAGGATCCGGCAAAGAGGGCACTTTTTCACAGAGGTGTGGAGGACGCAACGGTTGAAAGTCCGTGGGAATGGTGGAATTCGTTCAGATCGCTATGCGATTACGATTCTAAATTGGGCGTCGCGTTGATCGTCAGTCACGATATTCCCGAACCCGAAGAATTGGATCGATGGCTCGGCGAACCCGTCAAGTGTCTCGTATTACCGACGACGATTTTCATCACTAACAAAAAAGGATATCCGGTTCTCACGAAGGCCCATCAAAATTTGTTGAGAAAATTCAGCGCTCTTGAGATACAGTTTATATTGACCGGTGCTAATCGTCACTTGAGTATGAGCTATTATCATCATTATTTGGACTATCTGTGGAAGGTATTTCTAATAATTTAATTTACGTATAACAATTATTTTTACACTTTTTTTCGCTGATTTTCGTGAGGCTGAAGTTGTAAAAACATGCAAATGCATCTTCGACACATTGAAAGCAACATCATGATGTTTGCGAATGAATCGTTTTACCGATTAAACAGCAGACATAAAAAAAAAATTTTTTACGATGCATAACGAAATTAAAAAGTATTATTGATCGTTCGAAAATTATTTTCAAAGGGTTCTCAGAACACCGGAACGGTTGAGATGTTTGCTCAAGGCTACGAAGATTATCTGCAATGTCCTCTGCAACCTCTAATGAACAATCTCGAGTCTCAGACTTACGAGATATTCGAGAAGGATCCGGTTAAATATACGGAGTATCAAAATGCTATACGCAAAGCGATCAGTCACATGAGCCACAAGGAACACGTCAGAGATCGTCCAATGTCGGTAACATCTCATATAAATTTAAATGTCGTTTTTATTGTTGTTTTTTTCAATTTTTCACTTTTATTTTTTGTGACACATGTGTTCATCATGTTTTACGTTCGGTTTACAGAATTGTGATGGTCGTGGGAGCCGGAAGAGGTCCGCTCGTTCGTGCTGCACTTACTGCTTCGAAATTAGCCAAAAAATCCATAAAAGTTTACGCCGTTGAAAAAAATCCAAATGCCGTTCTCACGTTAGTTTTTTTTAATCGATAAAATTTGTTCAAAATATCGAATTATCGCGAATAATTACATTTTGGAAATTTAGTTTGCAGGCATTGCAGGAGGAAATGTGGGGCGACAAGGTGACGGTCGTCTCGTGCGACATGAGAGAATGGGACGCGCCCGAAAAAGCTGATATTCTCGTTTCCGAATTGTTGGGTTCCTTCGGAGACAATGAATTGTCACCCGAGTGTCTCGATGGGGTTCAACGGTTTTTGAAAGGTGAATTGAAGAGAGAACAAACCGGTCAAGTGCGAGTACGACTCGTGCCCAGAGGAACCTACATAACATATTTTTTTCGTTGTGACAAACAGAATAAGAAAAATTTCGACTCACGCGACTTTTCTGTTTCTGGTCGACCGCAATTTGAAAATTAATTTGTAAAATTAATTTCTAGAAATCTATGAAACCTATCTAGGTCTTTCGCTATAATTTTCCATTGAAGTTCAAAGAAGGCGTTATATTTTCTAGATTTTTTGAAAATTAGTTAAAAATTATTAAACGTAAATTTTCAGACGATGGCGTGAGCATACCGAGTTCTTACACGTCTTACATAAGTCCCGTGCACTCGTCGAAGCTGTACAACGAGGTGAGGCAATTGTGCGAGGCACAAAAGGACAAGAGCCCACTGGCCCATTTCGAAACTCCGTACGTCGTTCATCTGCAGAACAAATACGTCATAGCCAAACCGGAGCCACTGTTCACTTTTAATCATCCCAATCGTGGTACGACAACTTCTCATCGATCCAGCCTAGCAAATTTTCTCGTTCCACATTTGTTTGTTTGTTTGCTTTTTTTCTGTTTCTTTTTTGATCAATTTTTTTTTTGTTGAAACAATTTTATTTTCAGACGACATTATCGATAATTCGAGATACAAGATCATAAAGTTCAGTGTCAAACAGAACTCGGTGCTTCACGGATTTTCCGGTTATTTCGATGCCGTGCTATTCGACAACATCACGCTGAGCATAGAACCGAACACTCACAGTCCAGGAATGTTCAGCTGGTTCCCCATATTTTTTCCTATCAAGGTTCGTCTAATTGGTCGCATGTTTTCTCAGAGATGGGACGAAAAATCAATTTGAATTAATTTCAAAGTCATTGGCTTATGTAAATGAGACAATAATAATTTGAATACACGACAGAGGTCCACAACGAGATTTGATTCGACGGTTTTAATGAAAATTGGCACGGAGCTGTGAATCCAAGACACTTTTTCTAACTTGTCTTTTTTCTCATTTTTATTTAAAAAATTGCAGGAACCGATTCAATTGAAAGCTGGGGACGAACTCGTAGTTCACTTCTGGAGACGTTGCAGCCCAAAGAAAGTTTGGTACGAATGGTCCATAAGCAAACCCGTTCCCGGAATGATTCACAATCCGAACGGACGAGCCTACACCATCGGACTGTGATTTTCCAAAACTGTTTGTTTTTTTAGAACTTGTTTTTTTTTTATACACCGCTGATTAATCGCGCACTTTCCGTAACTCCGCAGTATTAATCAATTCTCAGTGTCTTGACTCAACGTTGAAATGTTTACATCGAAGAAGAAAGGAATAATAAAAAAAAAAAAAAAGAAAAGAAAAGAGAACAAAACGTGATCGACAAATATGTCGATTATATTGCACATAATAATAAAAAAATGAATATCAGGCCATTACGAAATGTAGAATAAAATAATTTTTTGATACACGTAGTGGCGTTTAATGGCGTGGGTGAGGGTGAGGAAGAGTCTCCCGGAAGGTCATCGACGAGCGGCTATTCCGTTGATCAACGATTTTTCTGGTCCCAGACGGTCACGTTCGCTTCGACGTCTCGTTCGCACATTCTGTTACGCTCCGGGGTCGTCGGAGTTTTTTTTTTACAATTGCGATAAGGACGAATTACGTATTATCTCTTTCGTAACGATATATATATATATATACATAAATCTGACCTCGTTTGACTTCACGTGGCCCGTAACGAAGAATTGCGATCTGAATTACATCGCAAGCTTGAGATTTATATTAAAAATTGACGAAAAAAAAAGCGAAGAACATAAAAAAATTACCCGTGATAATTACCCATTTTATAAAATAATACAAATGACATTTCAATCGATCAATCGATACGTATTAATTTCCCAAGGTCAAGATCTTTTTCGTTTCGTATTTGGTTCTTTAAATGTTTTTTTTTATAATTTTGATGCAAACGAATAATCCAGACGAACATTCAGCAAGTCAATGAAATTTTATAAATGTTACGAATTCTACAAATTTGTAAAATAAAAATCATTGATTGAATCAATAAATAACAATGCTGAGCATAAAACGAAGGGTTAACATTTTTTAGTCAAATAATATGTCTCGAAATTGGAAGAAACGGATCAAATTTTTTTTTTTAATAAAATAATTCGGAGCTGGCATCGATATTATTAAATTAATTAATTGATAACAGAAAATTTCCTATAACTTTTTTGTTGTTACATTTTTTCAAATCAATACTTATAGTTATAACTCAAAAGTTATAACTTTTTTTTTATAAAAAATTATTTGTAACAATGTTCGTGGATGAAGTTGGTAGAAGCGTCGAACGAAATTTGCATGGTTTTAAACAACTATGAGCTTTTAAGTTGGGTGCGTTTATCGATTGTTCGAACGATAAGAGAGGTCTCGATGACGACAGATCGCGCGAGTGAGTCGAAGGGGTCTGGAAGCAGGCAGGGTCGCTCGTCCCATGCAACATCGAAGCTTCACGCTTTGCATCATTCGTTTGGCTCACGGCGCCGTGTGCGTACCCCGCGATTAACCAAAAATAACGTGGATTCGCAACTACGGCGAATCGTTGAAACACGCGACTCCACGAATCGCCTATTTATTATTTATCATTATTCCAAACAATTTAACGTAGAATAATGGCACGATTGGTGACACAAGTCGTGCGTACGACGTTCGCGAGTTTGTCCAAACCCGAAGTCTCGAAAGCTGTTCTCGGTAGCGTTGGACATGTGAGATCTTCGGTTTTCCGAGTTCGATCGATCTCGACTACACACGCCGCCAGAGCGGCCGGTAAGTTGTGATTTTACTTACCGGCGGATCATTCGTTTCGTTCGTATTGCCGTTAGAGCTCAGTTTCATCGTGCTCGGTCGGTAAGAAAAACTGTAAACCATTGTTCTCGGCTGTGATTGAAAATTCGAAAACAATACGAGAACGATTGACTGCAGATTTCAATTCCGCTGTCGAGCGTTCTCGTGTTTTTTCCGAAGCGTCAGCGATGGCGGAGAACAATACGATGGGGTAGTTCGGGTGCCTGTCGCGCCAATGGAAATTAGTGGGAGACGAACAAAGTGCGAAACATCGTTGTTAAACATGCCGATATATCATACTGACCGGCTATTCGACGCTCAGCCGGTAACGAAAACTGTAAACAATTATTTCGAGGTGCGATGGATATTTCTGCATGACATAAAAGTCTCTGAATTTCGATAATTCATAGATCGATGACGCCGGACTGCTCTCTTAGATAAAAACGATGGGTTAACCTGAAAAAAATGTAAAGTCAGTTATTACCGACTGAGTATGTTTCACCTCGCGCTCTCATTACCCATGCACATTAATTTTCAGAACGATGGTACACCGAAAAGCACGAGTGGATTCAAATCGATGGAAAAATCGGCACCGTAGGCATCTCGGATTACGCTCAAGACGCTTTGGGTGACGTAGTTTTCGCTCAACTCCCGGACGTCGGATCTACGATCAAAAAGGATGGTACGTCCCCACGGAAACAAGTATTTTTTTATTTTCATTGACGATTTTCAAATTTTCAAATTTAGTCTAGTCTTAGTTTTTTCTTTCATCGTAATAATGGAAATTGTACGATTAAAAAATATTTTTCTTATTTTAGATTTTCAATAATATTTGTAGAATTTTTTTTGTTGTCTTTTAAAACGAAATTTCGATCGTTCATTATTCATTTATGTAATAACGAAAATTGTACAATGAAAAATATTTTTCTTATTTCAGATGTTCAATAATATTTGTATAAAAAATAAGTTTCAGAAACAAAACTTTGATTATGGATCGTTTTGATTGATTTATTATTATTTGGTTTTTTGTTTCACGACAATCAGAGGAATGCGGCGCTTTGGAGTCGGTAAAAGCGGCGTCTGAGGTGATAAGTCCGGTGAGCGGAAAAGTCGTTGAATCGAACGAGGCTGTGGAAAAAAAGCCGGGTTTGATAAACACGTCGTGTTACGAGGACGGCTGGTTATTCAAAGTCGAACTCGTCAATCCCGATGAGATAGAGACGTTAATGAATGAAAAATCTTACACGGAGTTCCTGAAGTCCGATCCGCACTAGTCAAACCAAACCGAATTTAGACATTACCAACATTCGGCCGAGACACACGACACTACGTTTTTAGAGATCCACAAAATGATAATGCCACCATTTTTTTTTACAAAAATTGTAGACGCACATCGCAATTTTGTTCGCGGGTAAATAATGTCGAAAGTGCGTTTACGAGGTCAATGCATACGCACGACAGTCATCGATATCACGTTCATTATTTTTACAATTCTTTTTGTTTTTTTCATTTTTTTTTCATGCACTTCAGTAGTCACACGTAGTTTAATAATTTTCGCGTATAATCGACGCTTTTGTTTATGTGCCGTTTGTTTTTTTCAAATTCTTTTCAAATATCTCAGACGAGGAATGAGATTGCGACTGAAGCATCACATGGCAAACACTTGAGAGACGAAATAATTCGACGATGCCAGAATGAAGTTTGACGAACAAATCGTCGCGTATGTTTATAATAAAGATTATATATTTACAATCAATGAACGAATGTGTTTTTTGATTCGGTTATTTTTTTCCCTTTCCCACGTTTTTCTACATAATTTACAACTTTGGCCCAGCCCTCTGCGACAGCAGTGTCGTTGAAAATTCATCAAATTTCTCGCAAACTCGCTGCTTCGATCGAACAAATCGTTGTTGAATAAATAACGATTTTCCAATCGTTATCACGTCGAATTTTGATTTTTTCAATTATCTCTTTGTTCTTGAAATTACACAATATTTTTTTTTTCTTCTTTTTTTTCTGTCAATTATAATTGTCAGCTGTACATGAAATATTTCACACAATGTACAATAAACACACCGTATATATATATATATATATATTGGTTTTTTTTTTCATACTCGCTATTGGTTTACAATTTGTCGAGATGAAAACAGTTTCGTAAACGGAGTCGATCGGACGATTGATTCTGTCGGGACAAACGTTTTTTCGTGATCACCTGGAGATTTTTGTTATTATTTTCGATCATTCGTTCGGAGATTTTGGTAATGGCTCGTAGATGCGATCGATCGTCCGTTGACGAAAAATCACAACGATTCAATCCTTAGCTGGCACATGGAGGTCGAAAAGCCAGAGCCAAGAGGCAAAATCAACCCTTATTCAATACATTTATTTTTCATTTCTCCGAATAAATACATTTTTTCCAACATCCACGATCAGGCTATTTTTTTCTGAAAGTAGAGTATTTCGAGAGTATCCACTTCAATTTTTAGATTAAAATAATGAAAATAAAGGAAGTTTCGATTTTTTTGGTGAAAATCGTCAATTTTGCTTTTTTTTTCACCGTCAACATTTTTTTCTTCCGGGTGATGATTGAATTTAAACCAAATAACGTATGCCACCCTTTGAAGAGAGTATCAAAGAATATATGAGAATTTTTCCAAGTAAAAAAAATCAATTTGTTACTCCCAGCAAGAACTTTTGTGTCTTAGGGTCGAAAAGACCCCTGTATGCCAGCTGTGTTATACGCCGACAAGTGTGCCAGCCAAGGGTTAAAAAAAACAAATAGACGTCATCAGATCGGTCATGTTTTTTATAAGCGTCGCAACAATGTTACATCGCTAATAGACAGAAACCGCAATTATTCGCAATTAACAAAATGGTGTCATAAAAAAACAATATATTTTTGAAAAAGTGTAATTGAAGAAAAAAGAAATTTGTTAAACAAACCGGGTCCGTCTGTTGTCTCAAAACCGTTTTTTTCGTGACTATAAAAAAAAAAAAGAGTTCGTTATTTTTTAAAAATTAAATTGAAATAGAATAATTTTTAATTAATAAATGAATGAAAGAACGAAAATAAGAAAAATAAATAAACAAATCCCATCGACTCTGAAAGAGTTGCTATCCTGGTAATCTGGCTCTCGTCTGAGGTATGGCGGTTGCTAAAAGATGAAAATGTATTCAAAACTCAATACGGTCGTCGAGAAATCGATGCGAACGATGATGGGCTGAGAATTGGGGCTCGCGAGAATTTTTACTGCGATGATAATGAATGATACACGTGATACACGTGGACGAACCGAACGATTTGTCAATTTGGAAAACACGTCGTCGATTATCTTTTTCGACCTATTTTTTTTTCTTCTTCTTCTCATTATATTTCTTCCGAAATGTACGAAGTGCAGAATGATCCACGATCTCACCGAGGCGTAAAATCACTTGTTCCAAGCACATAATCACGACTGAATTAAAAAAAAAAAAATCCGAAAAGTATCTCAAAAATGTTGAAGCTACATTATTTCATTAGCTCACGAATTTTCACGACTTACGCCCGTGATATAGTCATCGTAATCGTAAAAGGAGCTTTGTAATTCTTAAATCGCAAGACATTCAGGTACATTGCCGTTGCGCGCACGTGAGAATCGTTGTAATTTTATTTTTATATTAATTTTTTTTTTTTCAAATAATTTCCTGGACCTCAAAAATGATTTCATAGCGCGTACGTGTGTGTTGATTTTTCGACGTTACGAGAGCGGAACGATCGTCATTGCGACTTGGCCAACTAACAGTAATTCATCACGATGAAAATTTTCTCGCTCGTTCTCTCTCGCTCCGCGGCAGGCGCCGATAGCGTTATCTCTCTCGCACTCATGGGCCTTAGATTTTTTTCGTTTATGGCTCACACGATAAAAATCGATTGCTTCAGAGACCGCAGACGTGTCGCATGCGCTCGTTCGTCGCTGCTCCGTCGACACGAGACTTTCACAGCACTGAGAAAGGTTTTTTAATAATTTTTTTTTCTCGATTAACGACTAAACGATAATAATTAATTATCATCTATTAGTGAAAAATAATCAAATTCATTTTATCATCTCTGCTATCTTATCATTTAGTAAATATACCTCATTATATTTAACAATTGCAATAAGACAATGATGCATCTTATTCGTAATTTAATGGTAATAATAATAATAATAATAATATTAATATAATAATAATAATAATATTAATAATAATAATAATAATAATAATATATTATAGCTAGACAATGTAGGACCACATAAACCTTGCTCCAATGATTCTTTTTATTTCTTTCTTAAACATAAAGTTGTTTTTTTTTTTCGTTTTTAATTATGGTACAATATACAGTAGTAAAATATTTTCGCAATTCGTGGTTATTTCGATTTTAGTGTCCGCCACCTATTATTAAAAAAGAAAAAAGGAAAAGAATAAAGAAATAAAGAAACGATAAATAATAATATAGAAGAAAAGAAGAGAGAAAAGGAGAGGAGAGAAAGAGAGAGAGAGTAGAAACAGAAAGGGAGTGAGAGACGGAGAAACAAATTGAACAAGATTGTCTAAAAATTAGTAAAGAGCGATTTAAGTAGCTAATGATTTTTCGTTTTGTTTGTTTGTTTTTGTTTTTTTGTTTGTTTGTTTTTTTTTTCATCTTCTCTTTCATTAAGCAACAGAAATATATTTTTTGTTTATTTCAATTAAACTATACACGAAATATCGTAATTACATATTTAACATGATTTCATCCTCTGTGTAATCTATACAACGTAAATTGGAATGTGTTAAACTAATATTTACAGTAATAGTAGCCCTGCTGGTTGTGCAAGTGTGAGAAAATGCAGATTTATTGTTTGTCTGTTTTTTTTTTTTTGTTTTTTTTCTTTTTCGTCATAGGAAGTTCTAAGGATGCCCAGGTGGACCGTGCGACCGGGCGTCTCGGCTCTTTCCTTGTTTCTTTTTTTTCCATTTCATTTTTCAGATTTTTCAAAAAAAAAAAAAAACGAATTTTTCCTCTAGCTACGTTCGAAACTTGTCGAACGTCGCCAAGGATCCAATCGCCATCGTTCGATTATATTTCCCGTAACACATGCAAATTTTCGTTGTCGCTCAGAGTATGCCCATTGAATCCCTCGCAAGTAGCCACGTAATAGCCCGCTCGAAGAGCTCGGATCTTTGCCGTTCTCCTTTATTTTTTTCTTTTTTTTTTCGTTTAATAAGAGAAAGAAAAAAAAAGTGGAAAAAAAATGATAATAATAATAATTAAGAAAAACCAACAACAACAACAAGAACAACAACACCCGTAATCCAGGAAATATTTGATTTCAGTGAGAGCAAGGCTTCAGTGGGGGGGGGGCTTACGCTTAAAAATAATCGCCTCTATTTATTAGAAAAATAGCTTTTTACTTATTTAGACAAAAGTTGCCTGCCCTTTGACCAATAATTTTCTTTTTCTTCTTTATTCTTTTAATTAATTAATTAGTTATTATTAATTTTTTTTTATTTTTCATTATTTTTTTATTTATTTATTTATTTATTCTTCATTTGTTTTTGTTTGTTATGTCTGTTTCAAACCACCCTTTGTACTGTTTTCAAGGCATCTCGCTTACTGTTTTCCCTGCGGTTTGTGTGTATGAGTGTGTCTCTGTGTGTGTGTGTCATTTTTTTTTGTTTTTTTTTTTTCGTTTTTAAATAATTTTTCTTTATCAGCACCCGTCGCTATACGTGACGACGTTACGTCGAGAGTAGGCAAAACGCGGGCGGGCGCGCGCACGCGCACGCGGTGCTCCTTCATTCATCCCGTGGATACATCTCTAAAACTTCAACATCAAATATAGAAAATATATGTCGTTATGTTTATATAATTAGATACACGTTTTTTTTTTGTTTTCCTCATCTTTTGCTTCATCATTTTCTTTCATTTATCATACACAGACTATGTATATATGTAAAGTATCCTATACTTGATTTGTTTGTTTGTGATTTGTTTTATTTTTATATTTTTCTTTCTTTCTCTTTCGTTCTTTCATTGCGGAAATATTTTTAATCGCGAATCATCGAAACACAGAGACAATAAAAATTAATTTATTTCTTCTTCGTTTTTTTTTCTCCTTTCGCTTCGTTTGAATAAATTTTTGCACAGTGTCTCGGTGTCTGTATACATGTGTATATGTTTGTGTGTGTGTGTATTTGTGTATTTTTGTTGTGTGATAATCTGATTCTTTGTGTGTGAAAGAGAGTTGTGGAGCCTTCGCTGCGCGTCAAACTTGGTCCTTGATTACCTAAGCGGCTCCTTCGAACTCTCTATCATCATTTAGGTACGACTTTTGAGGTACGACGATATTTTACCGTCTATCCATCTTTCCTTCGGGTGGTGGGTGAGGGAACGGGGGTAAAGGGTTAAACTACCGGGACTTACGAATTAAGAGGACCACGACCACACCAGAGTCTCATCTTTCCGGGCGGGGAGGGAGGGGGGAGGGAAAAGGAGGGACGAGGGGGGGTGTGTATGTCCAACGTATGACCGATTCCCACGGTCAACGAGTGCGCACGCTCCGCGCGGTCTCATTCACACAACGCGCCCGGCGTTTGAAATACGAAAAAAAAAAAATAATAACGAGGGGGAAAAAAAATGATAAACACGAACATTTCACCCGAAGGCCGAGGCCGTCCGATCGACTCCGGCGTAGCCGTAGCCGTAGCCAAATAACGACAAACACGTTGTCGTCACGTTGCTATGATTAATGATAAAATTTACATTTCGATAGTTTCATTTTCTCTTCGCGTGTAACATCTCCATTAGAAGCGTCTGCGTCGGCGCACCACCGTTGCAATGTTTCTGGTAAAGATGATCCTCACCCCGGCTCGCGACCACGTGAATTTCCGGTAATACTGCTAACAGCTTGTTGAACTTATCCTGCGTTCGAAATAAAAAAAAATAAAAAATTAGAAATTTAGAAAATATTGAAAAAAGAAAGGGAAAAAACCGTAAAAAAATATTTAATATATTGGTTCGGAGTTTCTGTTTTACCGACCAACGGTAATGAACATTTTTCACTGAAGAACGTGGAAATTTGCTTTTTTTTTCATTGTAATGATTTTTCTTATTTATTTGACTCTGATGACTATTGGATTTTTTTTCTTACCGGTATGGATGGATAACACGTCAGGGTGTAATCCAGAAGCGCCTGCTGAACCTGCTCGTGACCCTCCTGGACGTGTTTCTTGTTCACCAGACCACGTACGTCTGTTCGGAAAAAATTGCAAAAGGTTCGATCAGTTTCGAAACTTTTCACGTGCGGAATTATCGTTTAAGATGCGATGGAATTCACAGTTTTTCTTGAAATACTTCAACGAATAAAAATATGTTCATTCGTTATTTTTGCAAATATTTGCAATTATCATTATTATTATTATTATGACGTTTATTCATCTTTTATTGATAGATTTATTCAATGAAAATGTATTTAAAATGATTTTACGACTAAGTAATCATGAATCATAAAACTTGTTGAATATTATAGATCACCGTAGAATATTAAATAATTTTTATTATTCGTAACTATCACAGAATTGTGACGATATTAATTGTCCCATAATAGTTGATCACGATTATTTTGCTTCGAAAAGTACTTCAAAATTAATTTTCATGAAATCTACGACCCATCCAAAATCGTGTTCAATGACGTGAAACAAATAATTAACACTAAAAAAAATTACATGCAAACAACGTGAATTCCATCGACTCAACAGTTACATTGGATCAACGAACTAACCGTGATTGAGCAGCATCAAAAATTTAACGCATATGTAATCGGAAAGATCGAATTTTAGTTCCTGAAGTTTGGTGGAGAGATCGTTGAATAGATCAGCGAGGGCAGGTACACCGAGTAGGCCGAGACACAGGAGATCAAACTTTTGGCCGTTGTGAAGTGTCGTCTCGTCCGGCAAATTGTTGTGTAACCTCTGGTGAAGATGATCGAGCACCAGCATGTCCGACCATGAGTGTTGCAGAAGCTTCATTTGGTCGTCAACCTGGCGAAATAACGAAGCAAATTCATTATTTTATTTTATTTCATTTTACTCAATTTAATTTAATTCAATTTAATTTAATTTTTTTAATAATTAATTATCATGGAGGGGGGAAAAATGAGAATCATTATAAAAAAAAAGAAAACGCGTGTCGTAATCGGTTGATCGAACGATTGTTTCAACATTTGCGAAGATAACGATAAATAAAATTTCGATAAAATCCATCGCTAAGAGCGATTGAATATTCAACGTGAAAACGATTGCGAATTATATACCGTGCCCCTGCCCCTTCTCTCGCCCCCCTCCCCCTCTACCCTCCGCCCTCCCTTCACCCGCCCTCCGTCGCACTTTAGGCCGGCTACGGTAACCTAGAAACGTATCTTGTTGTGACCTAGATATGAGGCGATGCTTGAAATCATTCAGAGATTGTGCAACCCAGCCGCAACGGTTGCTGCTGCTGCTGCTGCTGCTGCTGCTGTTGCTGCGGTGGTTACCTCATGTCCCTGCTGCTCGAGCAGTCACTACCAGCAACATTATAGCATCGACACTGGCAAGCCTGGCAATGGCCAAGTCAACCGAGCAAAAGCCAATTCCTTAACGAGAATAATACTCGTGCGAAACTAATTATGTTTCTTTGCATTTATTTATTTTATTTTATTTTGTGTGTTTTTTTTTAATTTTCCCTTTTATTTGTATTGGAAAAATTTTGCAAACTCGATCAGGTCAATTCGAGTCAACTTTCAAAAATTCGTTTGTCAATTATTTTATCGCAGTTGATTCGCCAATTTTCGATTAGCATTTATAAAAGACGATTGGAAAAAAACTTTAAGAATTTTCTTTTTTCTTTTTTTAAATATATTTTTTACTTTTTGAATTCTCTTTTGCAAATGGATTGACAGCAGCAGATTCGTTGGTTCGAAAATTTACGAAACATCATAATATTCATTGGGAAACCAACTCTAAGAGCACATAATTCACTTTTATTTGGCGATGATAAATCGTATACCACAAATCAAACGTCACATCTGGTTCCCATTTATTGATTCGATTCAATCGATTAATGTTTTTTTCGGTACCACGAATGGGAGAAAAAAAACATCGGCTGTATAATCACGATTTGTTCAACAACGTTCGTGAGAAAAAATAGAATTTCGATAAAAACTCGTTGGGAAACAAAAACGAAATGAAATGAAACAAAATAAACTAAGAAATTTAAAAATAGAAACGAATAAAGTTATAATTCCCAGATCGAACCGACGCCATTATCACGAATTAATCAAGTACAGTTAGTTAATAATTCTACTAAAGTGTGACTAAACGAAGGCTTGAAAAAGCACACACGCGCGCAAAAAAAAATAATTATAACCCTTAAACGGGTCACCTGTGCCTTTCCCAAATGGTACGTCCTCCACCTTTCTATTTGTTTATTTGATTATATTGTTTAAACAAATGATCGAATCAGCAATATAACGATTGATCCTCGTACTAGGATAGTTGAAGAGATTTTATGAATTTTGCAGAATTTTTTACAGCAATTTACAGCAAGTTTCAAAGCACCAGAAACAAGTGACCCATTTTGTTACCTTTCAAAGGTGCCGATAATGATGTTACCATTTAAGGGATAATAATAATGACGATAATAATAATAATAATAATAATAATAATAATAATAATAATAATAATAATAATAATAATAATAATACTAATAATAATAATAATAATAACAATAATAATAATAATAAAATCACAAACCTTGAGATCCTTGAAGAAAACGGAATTTCTCGCCCAATCGACTTGCGAGAAGAGATTCTGATCAAGCACTTTGCACATAAGTTCGAACAAGTCAACTTCACACTGATTGTACGTTTGATTTTGCAACAAACCGAACAACGAGGCTTGCCACTCGCGATCGTCCACGCTCTGGACAAAGTCTCTTATCATCGGACTAGTTTTTAGGGTTGCGTTGGACGGGGCGGGCGGTCCGGTGGCTGGATGACCGCCCTGACCGGATTGTTCGCCAAAGTTGAAGGCCTTGGGACTGGAGGTGGTTGAATTTGCCGCCCATAATTTCCCGTCCAAACTGGGATTCGGATTGTAAAGATGATTGCCACCGGTTATCGCGGGTTGCGACGACGGTGCGATGAGCTGATGTTGTCCGGCTCCGCCACCGCCGCCACCCCCGCCGCCGCCGCTGCCGCCGCCTCCGGGTTGCGTCGTGACGAGACCGGCCGCCACCGCGGCCGGGGATGGACTCGAATCCGGCGACGATGTCAGACTCGAAACCTGAGGTATCTGGATTTCTTGTTTGATGTGAAGAAACGGCGTGACCGCCGACGAATAACTCGACGGATCGCCGAGACTGCCGCGTATCGTTTGTATCGCCAATTGTCGTTGTCGCAAAATTTGCAACTTTCTCGCTCTGTCTCTCTTGTACATCGGACCGAATTTGTTTCTTCCGCCTCGCATTCTGTCCGCTCGTACAGCTGTAACACATTTCGAAATGATTCACGTTATTAAAAACATATTTGACAAGATTATATTTATTTATTTACTTATTTGTTCATTTATTTATGTATTTATTTTGTGAATAAATGATTTTATGGTTATAAACAATAATTGAAGAAACGATTGGATCAACATCTGAATATAATGATCATGTGAAATGTGAATTATGAATTGTTTCATATATAATAGATGATATAATATAAATATTGAATTATCTTATATCGTTTTATATTGAATTATGTATATCGTTAAAAATATATGATTTTATTTTACAGCAAAATTGTCACTGAATGAAATCATTACTGAATGAAATATTTTCAGAAAAAAATATATTTATTATGAAATATGATAGAATATTAATTAATAGGATATCAATTATAAATTATATTATATCATATTATACTACATTGTTTATAATTAAAAATATGTCAAGTACATTTGGCACAAACAATCTCCCAGCATTCGTGAATGAAATATCGAGAGAAAAAAAGCCTTTTGAAATCCAATATACTCGAACATCCGTTTCTTATTGCGAATTTGTGATTGTGCGAATCACGGAGAAAGACAGAGACACGGAGATGGATAGCGAGAGAAAGAGAAAGATGGAGAACGAACGAGACTGCCGAGCTAAATAAATTACTTGGCATTTTAATCCAATCGAGTTAAGCCGTCCGTGGCATACACTCGACAGTCCTCCCCTCCCCCCCACCCGCCCCGACGCGCCTCCCACCACCCTCCAACCCGTTGTACTTTATATCGTGGTAAATGGGAAAATTATTCGAATAATCGTGGGGGCCAAAGCGGTAAACCGAGTCTTCGAAGCTGCGAGAGTAAAATATATATATCCCCACACACACACACACACACAATATTTATACATACACGTATATATATATATATATATATTCAAGCTGTGCGCCCGCTTGTCCTCGAACTAAATTCTCCGCGAGCGATGTGAGAGAGAGAGAAAGAGAGAGAAAAAAAAAAGAGAGAGAGAGAGCTCGTGCAATACATTGTAATTTCGATAGAGCCTTCAGACACACAGACTCGCGGCAACACACAACACACAGCCTTGATGAAGTTTCTAAGGCCGCGTGAGCACTGTTTCGTGTTCGAACGTCGAAGGATACGTCGGGTTTTCTCCTCGCACACCGCGAAGGCGGAAGCCTCGGGTAATCACACGGAAGTTGTAACGAAGGTTCCCACTCGGCTATCCCGTAACCCCCCTGCCCCTCCCCCTCTTCCCGCTTCGTTCAACCGCGGCATTCGGGATAACAATTGGTTCTCTCGCTTCCAACCCCGCTCGGACATCGCTCTTCCATTCCCCTGTCAACCCCATTGCGACAATAATCGCAAACCGCGATTAATGGCGCACGTGCAAACCGCGTAATTGCCGTAAGGTTTTTTTACATTTTTATTTATTGTTTTTTTTTATTTCCCCCTTCGCCCAATTTGATTCTTGTTTCGATTAAAATTTTTGTAGCGACTCGGTCGAGGGAAAAAAATTCGTCGACGGATTATCGAGGAGGGTGTCGATTGATAGGGTTACGTGAGAGGGTTGGTTTAGGAAGGGGTAAGTACAAAAAATTATATATAGTCTATATAGAAACTATATTTAATTTTTATATAGTCTTATATCTAGAATATATTATATATATATCGAATCTATAGAATACATAGTCTATACGTACTGTATGCATAGACTATATATATGCATAGGTATAGTCTATGTATAGATTATATATGTTTTATTTTATATGTAGTTTATGTATAAGCTATGTATAAGTTTTTGACTTTGAGGGAATGAGAAAAGAAAACGTAGACCGGAGGGTTGGAAGCGACGGGGGATTGTGGGGGAGAATTTTTATCCGGATATGGCGTAAGGGTTTCGTTGCATGGGTCGAGACGCGAGTCCTTGAAGGAACTGGTCGATCTATAAATATATATATATTTTAATAAACGAGTTATGTGGGACGTTAAGTGTGTCAAGGCCCAGAGTCTCGTTCGTCCTCTCCGCCCGCTGGTTCGCCCCCTTTGGGGCGAGTAGCGAGGACGGGGTTCGGTCAGCCACGCGGCTATCGGACGTTCCAAGACCCAGCGGTGTGTCGCGTCTGAGCGCTGCGCTTGCGCTTCTTCCGCGTCTGACCGAATCCGCGGATCCTTCACTCGATCCCGACCTAGGAACTCTGTTTTAAAAAATTTTTTTTTTTAACGTTTGTCTGTTATCTCGCTTGGCGGTTAGTTCAAGATTTTGGTCTAAGTTTTTCGTTGTCTTTTGTGGTGTGATTTGGGGTTTCGAATCAGTTTGAAATCGATCGATGGGTCGGGGTAGTTTTTTACATTTTTTGCAGTCAGGGTGTAATTGAGGGGCTCTGACTTTAGAGCACGAGATGAACACATCTCACTCACTTTGACACGCCCACTCACTCTCGAATTTTAATATTTTGCATTTGTATGCCTATTTTTCATTCTCATTTTTGTATTCACATTTTTATTTTTATTAATCTTCTTCGAATTTGTTACTATTATTACTATTATTTTCATTACTGCAAAAACCATTCTTGTTCCTTGAGTTTCACAATTTTCCACATCAATTTTACATATATTTGCATTTCTGTCATTATTCTTATTTATTCCATTTGTGATTTTTAATTTTTAATAATTTAATTATTTATTGTTTCATACGAATTAGTAATGTAATGGATTTTCGCGAGATTCTCTCAGGGGGCTCCGGCCTCGGAGAACGATATAAGCACATTTCTATCTATCTATCTCTCTCTCTCTCTCTACGTTTTCAATAATTGTCTTCCACTCGCTAATTGTGTAATAGGATCTCGAATGTGGTTTTAACGCACGTGAATATTCGTTCGACAGCGCCACAAGCCGTGGCGATTTAGGTGGCAAGCACGTTCGCTATTGTTTTATCGTCGGGGGCGGGGAGGGGGGGGTCAGAGGAGAGGGATGAAGGGAAGGGGCGGGGCTATAAATATGTATAACAGAGAGCGAGTATAAAACGCAACTATGTCGAGGTCGCGAGCGGATCCTTCCGGTGTGTGACCAACGCACCACGAGGCGCGTGTCGTCGCTATGCACGAGCCTCCATTCTCGCCCCCTCCTCCCTCGTGACCCGACGCAATCACGTGTTTCGAAATATATGGCTATTTACTTTTTTTTTTCTTTATTTTAATTACTTTCGCAATCAAATTACCGCGAATTTACCGTCATTTGGTTATTTATTTATTTTCTTTCGTCTTCTCGTTTACGTTCCTCTGGATTGTTATTTGCGATGCATCATTCGCGATGCTGTTGGCAGCTACTCACGCGATCATTATGCACTTGAGTTTCGAAATATTCCGTCACGTTTGTTGTGAAAAAATAAAACAATTGAATTAATGAACAAGGAAATAAATTAAAAAACAAAAACCAAAAAGTGTCTGAAAAAGTGACTGTCGATACATTTTCGACAGATTTTGACGGCGGTACGTGAAAAATGCTCGAACCAAAATTCAACCGATCTTTCGCATCCAAATGAGTCTAGAAGAGTAACTCATTAACTTCTTGCAAATTTTTTCATACGTCGACGAAAAAAAAAATCACAAAAGTTTGATCTCTTCTCCAATGGAATTAAACAATCGGACTGACATTTGTTTGTTCTGGAATCAATGACCGACGGATTGTTCAATCATTCGCGCTATGGGAATTAATGACCCATCAAACTCTTTTTCCCCTCTTTTTTATAATTATTCAAAAATTACAAAAAAAAATCAATTTTTTTCTCAACGTAAACACAGACGAGTTTCAGCTGCAACTCGCGATTGATCCTGACATCGCCACCGCGAATTTTCCAACGTTGAATTACCCAATTGAAAACAACGAAAAAAAAGATAATGATAATAAAAAAAATCAACGGGCATGTGCAGCAGCACGTAGAATGAAAACAACAGTCGGGTCTGTCTGACCACAGACCGGCATAATCCACTGACTCAGCTGTGTAGCTTCGACAACCCAACGCGTTACCTACCATCGACGAGTGGGGAAAGAGAGACCTTGCCGCGTGGTGCATGCACACACACACACACCCAAACACACACATACACACACACATACACGATCCGCTACACCGTTCCCATTTAACGTTTATCTAGGATGAGTCAGTTTTGTTTGCACCGTACAGACCGGGCGCGAGCACCATCAACGTTACCCTTCACCCCCGCGGCTCTGTTGCCCCGCCGAATGGGCGCAATCGTGACGTTCGTTGCCGCGGCGAATAAAACCGCGTGAAAGAATAATAATGCATTTTACGGCGAACTGGGTGAGCCAAGGGTCGACAAAAAAAAGGAAAGAAAGAACAAGTCGCTTCTCGGTTCTAAAACAATTATAACCGCATTAAACAGAGTAGTACGAATCACGTTTCGCCCAGATGCAACGTTTTTTCGTTTTTGACAAAAAAAATGTGCTTCCTCTGGATTTTTTAGTAGTGAACGAAGATTCCTCTATGAGGAAGCTTTTTTTCTTTTTCAATTTATTGGATTCCTCATAGAGGAATCTACTACCTATGAAATGGAGGAAACAAATTACAAGTTTCAACTCGCGGCTTGTTTTGATATTTAAATAATCATCAGTGGGTGTATAAAGTTTCAATTGCTCCTTAGATTTAAACGTGTAAGCGGATTTTCATCTAATTCATAATAAATGTCATTTTTTGGAAAATCTGAAAAATCACAAAATTAAAAATTCTCGATGGATTTGGCCAAAATGCAATGTTGCAACCAACCTTGGGTACAAATCTATTCGTGAAGAACTATTTAGACGAATATAATAAAATCTACGATCATTATAGTGCAAACGTTGATTTTTTTGGTAATTTGAAAACGACGAAAAATCCGAGCCGTATCTTGAATCACGGTGAAAATTAGAGTCAATAAAGGAATTATAGAGCTGCACATGTCTGCAAGATTTGGGAACTGTAGCTAAAACCGTTCTCGAGTTATAAACGTTTTAATTTTGGAAGAATTACCCCCCCCCCCCAACACATCCGGACATTTTCTCCAAATGTGTTTTCTCGACGTTTTCGCATATTCTGAACATATTGATACGAAAATCTAAATTAAAAAAATGTCCCATAAAAAATATCTTCCTTTTCATTCAAACTCACGTACTCAACAGACAAGTACGGACAAAAATCCGAGTACCGAAATCATCAAAAACTCGCGGCGACCTCGAGGTCTCCGCTCTTTTTATTACTATTTCATTTTGGTTTTTTTTTCCCGCCCATTTATTTAATTCTTTCTTTTTTTTCGTGTCGCCAACGAGAGGCGGCTGGTAAACGCGGACCGCGTGTCTTTACGACTATTTATAGTGGGACAGTTAAACAGAGAGACAGAGATAAAATGTTGTAGAAGAAGGAGATAGAGCTTCGTGGATGCTGCAGCAAAACCTTTAACAGCAGCGTTGCCTATTTTCGAGCAAGCCGGTGTCGACGAAGCGCAACACACACGACGACCACGACGACGACGACGACGACGACGACAGCACACGGGCATCGTGCTCGCGGCGAGCTCGTTGAAAGTGAAAGGAGGTTGAATCGCACGCTCGCCCGTCCACTTCTGCCGTTTCCCCTGCCTCGCACCTCCTTCTCCCTCCCCTCCCTCCCCGCCCCGCGCTCTTTACGTCTCCACGCTCGGTGGTTCTGTTGCATGTGCGCTCGGTTCTTCGTCCCACACACACACACACACTGACACACACACACACATCTACCCCTCTCCCTCACCGCGGTCGTTTCAAGTTGCCTCGTTCGATTCTGTTACTAATCGTCTCTTTCCTTCGGTGTCTTTCTTGGTTTTTCATCGAAGAATGAAGAAGCACGCCTCGCCCTTCCCCCTGCCACCCGTCATCGCGTTACTGCACCCACACAGCAATATAAACGCGAGGAAGAGACGACGAAAGTGCGGAGATGGAGGGGGAGGAGAGGGGGAGCAGAGAGAGAGAGAGAGAGGGGTGCGTAAAAATTCCCGCACGGTAAACTTGACTCTCGGGCAACGAGGGATATCCCCTCGTTCTGTGTTCTCTTTTCCGTATGACGTGTGTGTGTGAGAGAGTGAGAAGCAAGGCTGTAGGTATGCTCTCGTGTACGTGTTTGAGGCTATATGTACATACACACACACACACATTGCACCTAACACGAGGCCAAGATTTGGATGAGCCGGTAAGTCACACACGTGGGTTGTTGATCCCCTGTCAATGCAATTGTGTGAATTTAACACTTGTAATTACTTGGCAGTCGAATTTTCATGAAGCTTTTTGAGAATTTTTTTTTTGTTTTCTTTTTGTGATTCGGTAATTTGACGTGAAAATTTATGGTGGCGATGATGAAAATAATTTTGAGATGCGACTGGGAACTCGTATGTGCACACACATGGGAATAATTTGTTGGGGCTTTTTTTTGAACCTCGAAAAAAAAAAATTACTTTTTTAAAAAATTTATATTTAAAAAAAAATTGTTTTCTTATGTTATTAATTTTTCATGGCGTGGACAATTTGATAACCCGTCGGTCATCAATTCTACGGGCTATTCGATGGAAACTCGATTTGTGGATGACGATGAAAATATTTTTAGAAACGAAAAAAAGAAGCCAGACACCGGTGCAAAAAAAAATGAAAATAAAAAAAAAAAATTGAAATTTAACATCGAGAAGATCGTGATGAAGAGCGTGGGCTGATTTATTTTCGCTTCTGTCAACATGTTGCAGCACGCATTGGGCTTTCAGTATCGCCGAGATAGCAAAGTGGGTCACGGGGTCAAGCGAATACCGAGGCACTCAAGCTCCCCGAGGCGGCCTTGCGGTTCCAGCTATACACATGGATATATAATATGTATATATATATATATATCGAGTGATATCAGTGATGTCATGACGGGGGATACCGCCGGCAAGATTACCGCCCATTTCAATTGTGCTTTCGAGCGCATACATTGTTGTCGATCGCAATTTCAGACTAATTTTTCAACGTGTATATATGTGTACGTGTGTGTATATATATATAGATATATATATATAGAGTTTGAAGCAAGATTATTTTTCATCTGCGAAAAAAAAAAATTATATGAAACATATTCGAACCGATTGAAGAGATATTTTTTTTGTTCCAATTGATCATCATTGTAATTAAATTTCGAGGAAAAAAAATTGACTTGTATTTTCACAAACGTTGTTGAAAAAAAGGAGCAAATAAACAAAATTTCTTTGAAACATTCCAAATTTACCAAAAGTCGAGGAATTAAAAAATGTTCAATTTCCCAAATTCAATCATCTTTAACGAATGATTTTCATGGAATAAACGACAATTCTCGATTTAACATGTACTTCGATGTTTGTAACAACCGAAAATAAATAAAATCAATAATACATGAAAAATCGATAAAATATACTTTCAAGAATGTAATAAATAAAATGATAAAACGGGTAATTCCAGAAATTTGCTGTGCCGCAGGGTCCGAGAATTTTCCATCGATTTCTGGAATACATCAGAAACGTTGTGAACGGAAAAAATCGTGAATTCCGCACGAAACTGTGTATCTGTGTGCAGCAACGGCAGCAGCAACTTCATGTTAGTCCTTCGCCCCCCGCCCCCCGCCATTTCGACCTTACCGCCGTTCTTAAGGGGTTACACCACCTTAAGATTCATAGAAAATCCATTTTTTTTCAACATTCAGCGTTCATACTTTTGAAAATATTTTGAGCTTGTAACCATATCAGAATTTTAAACTTTCTCGAAACTTCCTTTTTCCCCTCAAAATATTTTCAACCGATTTTGGTAACATTTTTTTATTGAATGCCGCATTCATTTTTCATGAATTTGTTGGATTCAAAATCTTGGTAAAAGTTTGATTATTTTTTTCAACCAGCTGTCATTTCTACAAAAATGATTTTTTTTCAAGTTTCTCTATGCCATCTATCTTCAAACGACGCCTTAAAAAGAAAAAAAATGCTATCATAACATTTTTTTATTTCGTTCGTTTAAATTTATTTACTCATAAAACTATAATGGCTTTGTGTAAAATAAAAATTATTCCATGAATACAAAACAAAAATTATTTTAAAGATTTTAATAACTCGGTAAAAAAAAATGTTATTTTTATACCACATTTTTCAAGGTGGTGTATACCCCTTTAACTTCTGAGCCGCGTCCCGCGCGAAAGACTGCACCTCGTGGTAAAAGTACTCTCGGTTTCTGGATCCGAGATGGGAGTCTCGTTGATGCTATTCACACGACGATCTTATGTCCCCCCCCTCCCCCTCTCCGACGTAAACCGCGAAGCGAGGACGAAAGTGGCGGGGAGAGCAAAATCGATAAATATATCCAGTCGCTCTGACCGAGAATCAATGGTCTCCCGGATAAAACGTGTCACGTGTCACAATCGACTATCCTCTGGAGAAGAATTTTTGATCGAAAACTTTTAATCCCACGTATCAAATAATCCAGAAAATTAATAAACGAATAAATCGATAAATGTTTTTGAAAAACTTGAACAGGGTCAATTATTCGTCCCCGTGCGGTTCTAGGCCTTCCAATAAAGGCTTTTTTACCTACAAACTCACTTCTATCCCATTTTCGTCTCATTAACAAAAAATAGCAATGATTGAAGAAAAGGAATTAAAATAAAATAATAATAACGAAATAATGTTAAACGAGCGCGTAGGTGGTTAAGCTCCGGGTCCCGTCTCTAACCCAACGTCTCGCGTGAGTTTAGCAACATCCGAGATACCCGACGAAGCCCGGACGCAATGCATCCGATGCAACGAGCACGAGTACAATGCTGGAGAAAAAAGAGAGAGAGGGAGGTCGGAGGGCGGCTGGCGTCGCGGCGTCCGTCGATGGTTATCTCTCTCTCTCTCTCTCACTCTCTGCTGCCTCTCTCACACTGCGCCCTCCTTTTCCTAAACGCGCGGTGTTCGTTGCCTATATACATAATCTACATAATACACTGGGGTGTCCCTTAATATGGTAATTATGAATTTTTAATTCTCTCAACTTTAAAAAATGATTCAATATGTAGAAAAAAAATGTGGACCAAATAGGGAACACCTCTATACACACAATTCCCAAACTATATCCCCAACTCTTCTGTCAGTAAGACGTAATCATTCCAAACCGAGAAAAAAAACCTTCGAAACCAAATAAAATTCGAAAGATCGAAAAATTGATTGTTTTTTCAAATGGAAAATTTCAATTGCACGGTGGCATGGGTTAATGATGTAGCAAAGGTCTGCAATTTGGTCGATATTTTCTTTTATACATACTTAATCATTCTAGAGGCTGGGGGGATTAAAAATTCAAAATGACCATATCGATCAAATTCAAATAATCGAAAAAATCCGATGTTATTCAAATAGGAAATTTTTATTGAACGGTGGCACGGGTCAATGATGTATCAGAGGTCTGCAATTTGGTTCACATTTTTAAAAATACATATTGAATTATTGTGGAGGTTAGGAGAATTGAAAATTCAAAATAACCATATTCAGAGACACCCTAATATACATGTAAACACACATACATGTGCTTCTATATATGCAACACGAATTAGGATCTGCGCCGAGAGTGGTTTGTGCCGGCTGGACACCGACGGCGTTGCTCTCCGCCAGCGCACGTGAGCCGCGCCGTGACTACTTAACCAATCGGCGGCCAAGTCCTCCGCACTTTGTACGCGATTTACTGGAGCGAATCATGCCGGTTGCCCGCGGCCAGTCGGATTGGCGCGCGCGCGCGTGTGTGCACCGCAATTCCGCGGCTTCTGCATCGTCGTTACGATCGTAAGCATCGCGACCACGAAGACGCAGCACCGCGCGGGACGGTGGCTACTTAACGTCCGCCAGCTTAACCCGTCCCAGTTCGGTTCATCCCAGTTTACCCCAGCGTAGAATTGAATACAGGGTGTGGTCCTTATTTCGGTTTTTAAGTGTATTTTGGCACTTTCAGAGGATGATACGGTTCGAAATAAATGTTAAACAAATATTCTCAAAATTTTAGGTCCTTATCTCAGTTCTTGACCTTGCCGCCAACCTCTCGAAGTTTGCCTTAAAGAAAAAGCATCGCTACCCACCTTCCAAATGATTCTAGACCGTGAAAAATCAATTTTCATATTTTTTCACGATTTTCAAATTCACCCTCTGCATTGCCTGAATTGATGTCAAAGTTTTTGAAATAATTTGTGTCATCTTTTCGAGTTTTATACAAAAACGGTGGCGAAAAAAAAATCGGAAAAAAATGAATATTATAAAAAACTATACCACAAAAAACCAAAAAAGCATAACCGCAAAATAAAAATAAAAATGATTTTAATTTGTTTTTCAGGAGCTGGCGGAAGTTAAGTAGCTACGATTCCAGCACCGCGAGATCCATCAACGTGAGAGGATGAACATCCGTGTGTGCACTCTCGCCGGCTGCAACTCGTTTGCTCGAATATCTCGCGATTTCGCGACTTGCGTTTCTCGGCCGACGATGATGCACGTGTCCCCCCTCCCCCCACCCCCACCAGTCAGTTCCTCGCACGTTTACCGTCTGATTGTGTCTCGCGACGATTCGAGCTCGTTGCACCGGTAGAATCCGGTCGAATTCACGAGACTGATGCTGCGCACCGACGCAAGAAATTATGCAACAAATGTCGTGGCAACGGAAATTGCTTATTACTATTATTATTATTATTATTATTATTATTATTAAATATATTTATTCATGTATCTATTTGATTTTTTTTAATTATCTTATTTGTATATCTGTTTAGAAAAAAATTAATTAATCAAAAATAATTAATTAAAAATCGTTCGTCCGATTTCTGTTATTCGATAAATTCAAAAGAAAGAAAAAAAAATATCATTGAACGCACCGTTTGAATTTTCGAAGAATATCCGGAATCATCATCATCATAATTATTATTATTATTAACATAATATTTCATTTTTTTTTTCTAGCGAGCAAAGCGAGAGTTTATTGCGAGATGATACATCCATTGCCTCATCAACGACGCGCACGAGTCTGTCCATTGGTCGATAGTCATCGCGACGGCAATTAGACGGATAATCCGCGGGCACATTCGCTGTACCATCGGCGATCGTCCGCCTCTACGTTCATTCAACGAAATCAATGGTGTTTGATATATAGAAAAAAGTTTTTTAAAAAATTCGATTAAAAAAAACGTAGAAAAAAGGCGCGCACGCGCGAACATTGTTGTGGGACGCAGATCGTGCAAAAGAATACACGTTGATAGGCGACGGGTGTTGGAGGGAGCAGCGCTACGTTGAACGTTAACGGAGGGAATTACACAATTTCGCGGCTCATAGTTGTAACCTTTCCACCTCCCCACCTCGGCCATCGTGCTTGTGGGCAAACCACGGCGGGGTCCTCTCGTGGCGTTATAATGCTGCCGTGCTGTTTCGAAGTGCCTCGGTGCGCCTGCGAAGGCGGGAGGGGGGGGGGGAAGGGTGGGGGGAAGGGGAGTCACTGAGGCTAAAGCCAGGCCCAGTCCAAGTCCTCGCCTTACGCTACATCTACCTCTTGCCATATATATTATATATATATATATATATGTACAAACACACACATATATTTAAATATATATATATATATATTTATATATATATATATATATATATATATACAAGGGTGGTCCTTATGGGGGTGTTGGCGAATTTCGACAAGTGCACCCCCCAGATAAGTTTGAAATAAATAAATTAAAACATGTGGAAAACCCCAGCACTGCAGTCCAAGGAGAAGACGTGTCTGTGAGCTCGGTTTGATTCCCATTTAAATAACATGGGATTTTCAGACTAATTTGGTGATTATTTTTTCGAGTTGTCTCCAGGCACGCAAAAAATTCTTTATTCACATAAATCTATTGTTAATGGGTGTAACTATTTGTAGATTTTTTTATGGACCACCCTAATATATACGGCATATTTGGAAAACGAATGTATTGATACGAAAAATATATATTTTCTTGAAATTTAACTTTGAAATTAGAAAAATTTTATTTTTCGATAAATATATATATTTTTTTTAAACTAATGTGTATAACTATAACTAATATACATGTAATTGAGAATTTACTTTTCTTCATTCTCGCTTTTAGACTCACTTGAACTAATTGGATCAGCTCGCTGACGTTGTTTGTTCGAAGTATCAGTGATATGTATGCATGCATATATATTTATATGTGTATATGTTTATATGCATATTGTTTTTTTTAGCAAACGACGCCAACAAGCTGATTCAATGAGTCGAATTAAGCGGATAAGGAAGAACGAAACAAACGAAATTCTCAACTGGTGTACCCAAAACATTTCCATGTAATTTGAAAAAATGTGTTTGGGCAACGTTCGAAGTTGCTCGTCCGGGAAAAAAGACCATTGCTATGAAAGTGAACGGTCGTCTCGTGTGTAGCGGTTAAACGATGATTGTAATTAAAAAAAAAAAACAAAAACATAGTTCAAAACAATTGGACAATGCGGATTCGCAATTTTCCTCGTTTTGCTTCGGCCTGAACTCACTCGAGTGGGTGAATCAGCTTGCTCGGGGCGGGAAGGAGCTCCGATCTTGCTTTCTTTCTCTCTCTCTCTCATTGTGTTTGAAACGCGCGCGGCTGTTGAACGCGCACGCGCACACTTGCGACATAAATACGATAATTATGAAATTCGTGAGTTTCTAAATCGCAGAGTTGTCTTGTGAGAAGTCTTTCGGATGTCTGTTTTGTGCTCCACCGAGTTTTTCACGACGATTAATTTTTTTAAAATTTCATTTCTTTGATATTAATATTATTATTGTTATTCTTTTTATTATTTGACCGTAGATGGCGCTTTGGTCTAATTCAATTCGTTAATATTTTGTTCGGTAATTAAAAAAATATCGAGACGAAACAATAAAAACGTAATTGTCTTTATCGACCGTCGGTAATCACATAATGAATGATAATCAGAATTATATAATTGTTACTAAATTTGGTATAGAAACTTTGTAAAAAAAAAAAATCATGAAATTATTTCAACGGAATTTCAATGAATAAACGTGTTTCTACATTATCATCAACGATTGATTAATTGAATAAATCATACACGATAATTGTAAAATACGGTTACATTATTCTATGAATAATTACGTTTAATCTCGTGTTAACGATTCAAAAGTTTGATGAAATTTTATTTTTCGAAACGAAATTGGTCGAAATTGTGAATTTACATTTCTCTTGCGCTGAAGTGAAACTCGCGGTTAAGTAAGGTTTTGGAAACGCTTAAACGGTTTGCGACATACACGCATCGTCGAAATCACACCGGTAAGTCATTTATTTTTAATTTTGCAATTTGTCGCAAAATAGATCACACGAAAGGCCGCACATAAAAATTAAAGAAATAGAAATAAAAAAAAAACGAAAATAAGGAACAATTAAAAGAAAAGAATCGCATTTTTAGAATTTTCAAATTTCATCTGTATTATTCTCGTCGGGTTACCTGAATTATGATAAATTATTATACTCTCAATAAATAAATAAAATAAATAAAATAAATAAAATAAATAAAATAAATAAAATAAATAAAATAAATAAAATAAATAAAATAAATAAAATAAATAAAATAAATAAAATAAATAAAATAAATAAAATAAATAAAATAAATAAAATAAATAAAATAAATAAAATAAATAAAATAAATAAAATAAATAAAATAAATAAAGGAATCGACCTTACACGTGATTCGGAATCATGTCAAGCCTTATCGATTGAGTTTTTCGCGTTGCTGCTACATCCAATAAGCAATGCTCGAATAATCATCGACGAGGGTGTGTGTGTGTTTTCTTTACGTTTCTCGGGGGAAGCTCGACTAGCCTGCTTGGAAACCTTGTCAGCGCGTGGCACGATACCTTCCCCCGCAGGGTTCTCCCCCGCCCCGCGACCCCGCGCATTTCCGAACACTCCCCCACAAGAAAAACGGTCGATTCCCCAGCCCCGGATCTACCTGCTTCACTCGTTTGCTCTCACTTTTACGGCCTACTACTTCCCCGCTCGGGTCACAAATTTTGTTTTTTTTTTTTGTTTTCGTACTCCCCGAAGAGACCTCCGAGTCTCCCCGTTTCAACAAAGTTACAACAATGTTCGAGGGGCAGGGTTGCATTGAATATTACCCCAAATCCTGTGACGACGCCACGTGATCTAAATTACGCTTTTGAGTGACAGTTATGACGAACAAAAATATTTAAATTACTGGAAATTATTCGAAACGTCTGCTGGTACTATATTAATTATGTAGTACCGCCGTAAAAGCTACACGTGGCGTGGTATATTCAAATTTTAATAACCGGAAATAGTTTGTTTTTTTTCCAACGTACTAACGAACTTTGAAATAAAATTAATAGTTGATTATTTTATTTCTAATATATTTACAATTTTTTTTTCCATTTCGATAAACAGCAAACAATTATGCAATGTATTATTAGAATCAAAAATTGAGTGGATGATTTTGATATGTCATTTCTAATATGTATATCACAATTTTTACAATTTTAATAACAGCAGAGAAATTTTTGAATGTGCCAACGAGCTTAATAAATAAAATTAATATTTTGCCGTTTGACTTTGAATATAATTAATTTTTTTTTAATTTCACAAGCACCAAACAATTATTTAATGAACCAACAGATATTGAAACAAAAATAATATTCCATTATTTTCATTCTAATTTATACCTACATATATCTATATATCTATATATGTATATTTATTTTTCTGTGGCACAAGACAAGAACGTTGCAAGACCATTGCAGATTCTAGACCGAAGAGTTCGACCGGTGCGGTGGTCTAATTTCTAGGCTAAGGTTCCCACGCGGTTAATGTCAAGGTCGATGCAGACGTGGTGGACGTTTATTGGAAGCCAGTGTGTCAGTGTCGGTCGCGAGGGGTTGCAACGGTTGCAGTGTATTATCTCCACCCGCGGTGGAAAACGAGAACAACAAAAAAAAAAGAAAAACAAACAAGAAGCATCGCTTAAATTCACGTATCCCATCAATCGCGGAAGCTCGTGTCGAATAATTTTCCTTCGAGTCCTTCGATTCCTTTCGACACGACCAAATTATAATTTCAATCAACATTGTCGAACAATTTAATACAATTGCATTCATTCCGAAGCCATCACAATCTAACAAATTGCAATGAATATCCAAAAAATATGGCGAAATAAAAAATATCCCGTTAAATGAAACTATAGTGATTTCAAATAACACCTTTTTACATTTTTCAATCGATCAACTGTATCGAAATGACATGTGGTTGAATATTTTTTTAACAAAGAATTGTCGATTCAGCTTCTGATGAGTGCCGAAAATCATGGGGAATATTTAGCTGAGCTAAGAATCTAGTTGAATGGATTCGGGCATGTTATTTACATGCCCCGATTGGCTCCTTACAGCCACATTCGATCCTTGGATGTGTTAGTGTTTTTTTGTGTGTGTGTGTGTGTGTGTGTGTGTGTGTGTGTGTGTGTGTGTGTGTGTGTGCGTGTGGGTTTCGAAAAGCCTCTGCGATCAGCCGCAATTATAAATTCAAGCACGTCGACTCGTTTCTGTGTACCTAACTACCGCCAAAATCGGCAAACGTCGATCAATCAAATGTACAAAACAAACATATACGATTATCCATTCCGACATTCAAACGGTACAAAGTTGCGACTACACGGGAACAAAAAAAAATTGTTAATAATTTATGAAAAAAAAAAAAAAAATAAGTAAGAAAAAAAGGATGCAAATTACCGGTTGGCGCTTGTAGCCGCGCGTGCGTCGATGACGATCGGTTGCTTCGTTTTTTTTTCTTTGTTTTGTTTTCTTCGTTTTTTTTTTTCGTTTCGTTTTTTCCATTATCGCTAAAATAACGAGGGTCGTTAGTACGCCCGCAATGCGTCAAGTTAAAACGATAACCACAGCTTTCCCCCCGCCCTCTTCTTTCTGATAGTTTTTTTTTTCATTGCGCAAAGATCGCACGATTCTAAATTCCGTCGTGCGTAGACGACGTCAGTGGGTCCGAGGACTCGTGCGAGTTAGCTCTGAACACACGTGCAAAAATTACGAGACAGCCGAGTTTTGAAATTGTACGACTCGTTTCGAACTTTTTTTTTTTTTTTTCCGTCGGTCGCACGTGCCGCGCGCACGCGCAGTCACGCTTCTTTCTAATTCGCGCATTTCGTTTGAAACGAAGGAAAATTCTTCGATCGAGCGCGTATACAAAGTTCGGATTTTTTCCTTTCCGTATGGGGTTGTTGTGGATGGTTCGGTTTGCGCGTGCGCCACGCCGCAGATCGTGGTTAAGGGGGGGGGGGGAGGTCCGCGATCTGCGGGTCTGTATCGCGCTTCGGGCGATCGGTATTTACGGATTTGACGATGACGCCCGAACGTCTCAAAACATTACCGAAGAGTATATATATATACACATATATATCAGTGTGTGTCGATGAAAAATAAAAAAAAGCACTTTAATCATTATAGCATCTTTTAAATTTGAATTTGTATATGCTATAAAAAATTAAGAAAAAATAATCTGTCAAGAATTGAGCCACATCCGACTATTTCAAGATGTTTCGAAATGATTAGTTAGGTTTTCGTATTTAATTAAATAGAAATAAGTCGATGATGTATATTATTATTTTTTTTTCCGTTTTTTGGCGACAAATTGAAATGGATTTCAGATTGATATAACATTTCGGAAATTGAAAGTAAGCGCAATTCAATAACAAATATGGAATAATGGAACTTTCTCGAAATGGGAAATGAATAATGTTTGTAGGAAAAAAAATCAAAAATAAGAAAAAAAAAAACATCGACTTATTTTTATGTTCTCTTGGCGGTGTAGTAACGATGCAAACACAATTTCGTCCGCGTACAAACGTTTTTTTTTCACGCGTCGGCCGATAATTAAATCGTCAAAGTCGCCAAACCGGTGTTAAATTAAAACCGCCGTGATTCGAATTTTTTTTTCTCTCTTTTTTTTCCCGCTATTTTCTTTGACGCAAGATATTTTCTTCTTTGCTCGTTCTTTTATCTTTCCGTCTCAGTTCGACTCGTGTGACTTGGGCATCGCGTTGAGATTTTTCTCATACCGAACGAATCCCTTCGTCAAACCTTCGTTGGTCCGTTAGATATCTTTCTTTCTCTCTCTGCCTCGCCAGAGAGCCGCATGTGGGGCACAGTTACTGCTTGTGTGTCTCTCGCGTTGCCTCTTTGGAAAGTTTTTCGCGTTGGGCAATCGAGAGACGCGCGTGCGCCACAACGAGGCTCTTACACGAGTGGTCACAACGTAATATATAATATATAATATATACACATATATATACATATATACATACACGCGCTCGCGTATCATACATTTGTGTGTGTCTATTGATACGTCGAACATTACACGTGGGGGACAAACGCGAGAACTAAGCAAGAGACCCGATGAAAGATCCAGGAAAAAACAAAAAAACCGATTTTTCAAATGAGCATTATCCTCATTTGGAAAATTGTCCATGAGTTGCTTGCCTATTCTCGCTCATCAGCTGACGCGAAAAAAAAAACAAATATACACATAAAAAAAAATAAAGCAAATAAAGTAGATAAAACAAAATGAATAAATTAGTTATAATTTTCAAAATTATTTCAATAATTTGATTATTTTTCATTTAATTCTTTTTTCCAAATTATTCTTCTAGTCACAAAAATGTGAAAACTTGATTTACTTAAAAAATCATATCGTTGCAGAGTTTTTCGCCGGTCTTGGATCAATTGTCTCGGCTTTAATTCGCATCAATCTACCGTCCGACCGATTTTTCAACAATAAAAAAAAAGGCATCGCACAGATTCGATTGTCACGTGTTCATTCGGCGGTCTAATTTTTTTGTTTTGTTTCTTTGTACGAGTCTCTGTCCGTCTCTCTTTCTCCCTCTGTGGCACACACGCGCACGCGCACACGAATAAACGTGAAAAGTGACGAAATGAAAAGTGAGAGTTCGTGAGTATTGTGGGGTTCGAGGCACGAGGACCGGACGCCGATTGACCGGATTATATAATCGCGATTGTGAGGTCTTCGATCCAAGTTCTCATGGGTTATTCGACGACGAACTACCACGAAATTACAGATGTACGAAATAAGTTACAAGCCCAAAGAAGACCGTGCCCCCCCCCCCCTACCCCGCCTCTTCCTTTCGGCCCCGCGGCGATAGAGCTTCACGGGGAGTCCGCGGTGGCATGGCAGGAAGTGACATCATCGCGGAACGACGACGGACCGATCGTCGTCGCGAGGCATGTACATGCTCGCTTCTGATTGGCGCCTAAAGGTTTTTTTTTTTACGTAAATACGTCTATAAATTTGGTCTTGTGTGAGCATACCGGATTAAAATGTAACGAAACCACATGTAACGAAATCATGGGATACAGTATTTCATGTTGCAGCACTAAAAATTATTGTTTTAGATAAAAATTTATTTTTTCAAAATACCAGGCGACGATATTTTTTAATTTTATTTTTAGCCAGATGTATCAGACTTTTGAACGCTTTTGAAAAAATAGAAAATGTCATCTTGGAAATGTGGGAAAATTCATGAATGAACATCGGGGTTTCTACTTTACGGTGAAATGTTGAAATATATAGTTTTCGGAATTTATTCGGTATAAAAATAACAATAAACAAATGAACTTCTGGAAAATGCGAGAACTTTTAAATTTTTGGCTGGATCGAATCGAGAAGAAAAAAAATGAAAAAAAACTACACTTCATTTTCATATATATATATATATACTAAATTCAGGAGATGCGATTTTACAATATTTAACAAATATGTGTTTGTTAAAAATTGTAAAATCGCATCGACTAAATTTTTCCGAGAGTTCAACGAAATATTTCGCAGTCAATTAATTTTCGAAAATTCATAATTCTTCGTCACGCGTCGTGATATATAAAAAGTTCGTTCAAGTTGGTTCGATCACGCATATTATCGTTATCGAGTAATAACGTTGATAATTAGCGTAATCGTCGGGGCCACGTTGTATTTTATATTTCGCGGAAACGCGGAGGCGCGAATCGGAAGGAAATCACGCGTATCCTGTCGCGCCGAGGCGACTACCATGATCGGTGGCCACCTTTTCTCGACAATGAAAAAAGACACACACACACACGCAGCGACATATGCATGTATAGTACACACCCGATCGGGCATCGCCGAACGAAACTCTGCAGCGTTTTTCGCAACGATAAGAGATAATACTATCAGTCACGCTTAAACCTCAATCCGGGGTTTGAATTATCATAATTATTGTTATTATTCATCATTTCATCGATTCATCTATTTATTTATCGATTCATTCATTTTGATTTAATTTATTGTAATTATCAAAAAAATCGTTGTGACTGATAAAATTGGGACGTATGAAAATAGGCGAAGTTTACCAAACGATAATGCATATTTATCTGTACACAAATTATCGATATAGATATACGATAAGAACTCAATCAATCAAGGTGAATGTCTGAATCGTCGAGTGCAAATTCGCAAATTAATTGTTATTATCTTTTTTTCCCCGATTCAAAATTTCAGTGACACATCGAAATCACATTAAAAATGATATTCATATAAAAATATAAATTCACGAAATCTATCTCACGAAATAAAATTCGCTCGTGACATCCACGATATTCAAAAACGTATTATCACGTGAAAAAAAAACAAATAAATAAAGTATCTTAATGATTCTCATTCAAAAAATCAATTCGAAACAATAGTGAAAAAAAAACTTCAAACTACTCCGAAAAAAATAATGAAAAAATCATTTCCACTCCGAAAAAAAAATCTCAACGACCGAAACATCCCCCGCGAGCAAAATAATTCGAAAAAGCTCCTCAAATGAATATAAAAAGAAAAAAACGAATAAATGATTGACACACGCAGAAACACCAAAAGAAAATGAAAAAATAATAATAATAAAAACACAACAAAGAAAGCAAGAAAAAAAATAATCAAATATCGCAAAAACACTAACCTTCAAGCTTCATCCCGACCTCGAGACACTTTTGAAACCGGCAAAACGGACACCTCTTTCTCTGGGTCTTGTCGATGTGGCACGAACGTTCGGCAACGCACGTGTAAACTTTTTTGTTCTGCACGGTGCGTTTGAAAAAACCTTTGCAAGATTCACAAGTGAGAAGACCGTAATGATAACCGGAAACTTTGTCACCGCAAACGGGACACAATTCTTCGATAACGTCCTTGGTATCGGGAAATTCAAGGGCCCCGGACACGCTGCCCGTGACAATGCCGACCTGACCGATTCCCGGATGGCAAACATTGGCGGCGATATTACCACCGCCACCGCTGCTGCCCACAGCGCCCGCGCCATTGTTGCTCGAACCGGGATTGTTTACGCCGGCGCCCGCGCCATTGTTGGTCCCGCTCACACCGTTGTTACCTCCACCGACCCCATTGCCCCCACCGTTCGTTCCACCGTTGTTGTTGTTGTTGTTGTTGCTGCTGTTGCTGTTGTTGTTGTTGTTGTTCGGACCCGTCGTCGGTAACGAGCCGGCGCCACCGGCGCCGTAAATCCCCGAAGTCGTTTCGAGATTGCCCGAAGTTCCACAACCGCCCCCTGTTGGCGAGAACAAACACGTGTACACTTTTTTGTTGCTGCACGGTGAATTGTTACGTTTGAAGAAACCCTTGCACGATTCGCACGTTAGCAAACCGTACTGATAACCCGACATTTTGTCACCGCACATCGGGCAACGTTCCTCCAACGCGATCGCGTCGAAAAACGCCGATTCGAAACCCAAAACGTTGTTGCTACCCGATTGCGATTGTTGCGACGATGTTGCACCGGTTTGTTGCTGATTATTGTTATTGTTATTGTTATTGTTCGTATTGTTGTTATTGTTGTTATTGTTTACGGTTGATTGCGAGTGTTGCTGACTCGATTGCTGTTGCAATGAATTTTGTTGGTGCGACGGATGCGGTTGACACATTGTCGTGGGTGGACTCTGTGCGCAACTCGCGTAAGGCGATGAATTGTACTGGGATTGTGATTGCTGGTGCTGTTGTTGCTGTTGTTGTTGTTGCTGTTGTTGCTGTTGTTGCTGTTGTTGGGCACCCGTGGGCCCGTGGGGACTGCCCTGTGGGCTGAGATGAAACGGCGACATGTTCAGGGACATCATACCCGAATGCTGCTCCATCTCAACTAACATATCACGCCTCTTTGTGAGGTACTTTTCGAACAGATATACGAAAATTTGCGACGCCCTTTGGGGATCATAGATTTGGATATTATGTGTTTTTTTTGTTCTCTTTCTTTTCCCTTTTTTTTTTAATTTCAGGGATATGTGTGTGTGTGTGTAGGATTTTTACTAATGTCTCTTTAGGGAGGGACGGGATGTTCGATGAGAAAATCTTCACTCGAACGATTTTTCACGAATCGTCTCTCTTTGTCTCTCTATCTTTCTCTCGCTTATGTTTTCGTCACTCGTGAGCTTTAATTCGATTGCTTTAACACTTGTTCGAACAAGTTTCGTGGGCCACCGCTCGCTCACTCCGTTCGTTACAATCGACGATGAAAAACACGTCAAGTCTCGTGTAAAAAAACGACAAGAAACAAAAAAAAAAGAACTAATAGAAAAAAAAACTTTAGAGTCGCGGATCTCGGTTCACCTCATCGACCATTTCACTACGCACGTTACGAGATCGTATCTCAACCACGTCCGAATCATTTCGTGTCTCGCACACTGTTTTTTTTTTTTTTTTCGGATGTGTTTGTTGGTTAACGTCGGATCAGCGCGCGCGTGTGTGTATGTATGTATGTGTGTGTGTGTGATCGACCAGTCAGTGAACCACGACGACGAAACTTGTTTTTCTTATTTTTCTCTCTTCACGTGTCTCTCTCTCTGTCTCTCTCACCGAGAAATAATTTCAACGGGATGAGAATATTGCGAGTTGAAAAAAAAAAAAAAACAACCAACCAACAACAACGAACCGAATAAACGATCGACGAAGGAATGGAGAAAAAAAAACAAATTAAATAATAATAATCAATCGAAACGCGTTCGATCGATCGATCATCCAATCAACTGAATTGTTTCACTATTCGTAATTATCCTTTCCTTCCATCCGCACTGTAATCCAATAAGAAGAGTCCGTTTTCACCACTTCGTGTGTGTGTGTGTGTGTCTGTACGCGATTATATATATATACATATATATATATTTATTTATACACACATATATATATGTGTGTGTGTGTGTGAGGTAATTAAGATCGAAGATCCGGGCCGATCGACACTCACACTGCACAACCAATGCACAACCGACGATTCTTCACAACGAACGAAGAGAAAAAAAAAACAAAAAAAAAAACAACACGTGAGGTAACGATAACAAAATTTCGTAAAATAAAAATGAATAAAAAAAAATAAATAAATCGCGTTTAACACGTGAAACAAAAGTACGTAAACGTAAAATCCAAATCGTTCTCGATCTTAATTCCGAAAACAAAAAAAAATAAAAAATAAATAAATAAAAAACTTGTCACACGAGTTTATTCGTTATTATTTCGATAAACGATCGCGAAATATATTTTATTTTTTCGTGTCTGTGTGTGTGTGTTTATTAATTGATGTTGATTAATACGAATTCCGAAATTCGTAAATTAGTATAAAATCCGATAACGGGAGCGCCCTCACGAAAGTGCGACCCGACAGCTCGGCAATCTGTGCGCGACTAGCTGTCTTCTCGCCTCGTTGCTCTCCTGAAGGGCCCGCCCTCCTCGGTCTCCCCCCTCCACGTGAACGCCCTGCTGCTGCTGCTGCTGCTGCTGCCGAACGGAGCAGCGGCGTGCGGCATCTATAGGTACCTCGCTCGAGGTGTGTGTGTGTGTGTGTACGTACGCGCGACACGGCACAACGTACACGCGTGTGTGTGTGTGTGTCAGTGGTGTAAGCCACTCCGCGCTCCTTGTTCCCGGCGTGGGAGCCCGCCACCGCGAGTTTCGTGCCGCACTGACCCACGCGCCTCCGTCCAAGCACAACCACCAAGCCGTCGAGCACTCGCCCGAAAAACCCCGGTCCTACACACCAAACCCCGAGTCCCCTCCCCCCTCCACTCCCCGAAAAAAAAGAACTTTTATCCTCCTCCGCGGCCTCTCCTACGTCCCCTCCCCTCCCCCTCCCCCGCCGCCCGGCGTATCCGCAGAACCGACAAAAAAAACCTGACACGGGATTGTCCCGTAACGACGAAACGCGCATGCGCGAGATCAACTCGCGGGTTTACGAATATACTCGACAAAAATACAAAATTCTATGTTAAAAAAAAAACAAAAAACTTTTGCGTGCGACACTTTATCCAAAACAACTTGCACTTTATTGTCTCTGTTCTTGTAATGAAACACGAAATATTTTCGTCACGACGTTGATACGTCAATAAGGTCGATCGATTTTATCGTATCTCGATCTCATTTTTTTTTTTTTTTTTCAATGATATTTCTCTTTCGGGTATATCCAAAATTATTTCGGTGAGGAATTGCGTCCGACGATGTGGGACAACGTAATCGGGATCTACTTTTGTGTGTGTCTATGTGCACGTAGGAGTTTCCGATACACGTATTATTATTGTTGTTATTTTTTATTTTCAACGGGTATAGAGGGTCTCCCGCGCGCGCGCGCGAACCGGTAGAGAGTGAACCACCAACACAGCGCACGGCATAAGTGAAAGTGATTCGGCAGGCAGCGGGAGCGCATGCCAGCGCGCGCGGCCAGGTGCCCGCCGGAGTGGAGGTGCCACCATGAGCGAGTTTCGAGGCACGGGGGAGGAGGAAAGGAGGAGGAGAAGAAGAAGGAGGAGGAGGAGGAGGAGGAGGGTGGTTGTGTAGTCTGTTGTGAGTGCGACAGAGAGAAAGAGAGAAAAAGAGCGAGAACGTGCAAATATATGTGTCTGTGAGTGCGACAGAGCGTGAGCGAAGAGCGAGAGGGACGGAGAAAAAACGAGGCGAGGGAGAGGGCCGAGGGAGGAGGAAGGAGAGGTAGAACGAGCGAGAGCCCACAGTCACCGCGGTTTCGCTCGGTGTAGGAGAGACGCGAGGCGCAGGGGAGGAGGAGGAGGGGGAGGGGGGAGGGGAGCGTGATGCGAAGGAGAGACGAGCGAAGCGCCATGCGCGGTTCGCCGTGCGCGCGAGAGAGAAGGAACTAGCTGTTCGACGAAGTACACGAGAACGCGGCGAAGAGGGCAACGACGGGCGTGAGGGGGGAGGGGGGGGTGAAGCGCGAATGCGCGCGGGCGGGGGGCGGGAGGAGGGGGGGGAGCGAGACGAGTTAAACAAGACGGCGCGGTGGGGATGACCTACTTGCGGAACCAGGTCTATGTCGGCCGCAGAAGTATTGTCCGACGGACTCTCCGTGTCGAGAGAGCTTCGCGCGAGCTCAGCGGAGTCGTAATCCCGATGTTACGTCCAGCACCGGAGAACCCTCTGCCGCACGTGCTGACGCTCTCCATACTCTACTCTCTCGTCCTCGTCAAACGTTCTATCGTTATTACTTTTTTTATTTTTTAATTTTGTTTTTTTTTTTTGGTTCTTTGTCTGTATCGGGCGGTTTCTTTTTTGGGGCTTGGGGAGGGGGTTCTATGTGTTTCTCATAACCTCACCTCCTCTCAAGCTCTCACTTTTTGGCTGTGCGAAGAATATCGTATAGGAGATTAATTCATCAAATCTTTTCGCTATTATAAATAAATAAATAAACGTACATCGAATTATTTGGTTGTTCGTGTTGCTCACTCGAGCGAACAAGAAACGAATCCACACGCAAACACAGACAGAAACGAGAGTCCGGCGTTAACCATCTGGTCGCAGTTAGGATTCGTAATCGATATCGGGGGGGGTTGGTCGATTGTTGTTCGCGTTACGACGGGGCTCGATAATGAGCGTCGGAGAGGAATTTTCATTGATTTTATTTTTGGCCCCGGAGCTTATACAACACCTTATACGCGTGTATTTGGGGAGACGGGGGGGGGGAGGACAAGAACGAGGAGGTGAAGGAGGGGTGGGGGGTAGGGAATGAGTAAAAAAAAATTTGGGGCCGGAGAAGCGAAAGTGCGGGAGACTCGGAGAGTCGGATATATATTTCGTTGGTCGAGGTGGGTGGGTTTCTCTCGTGCGAGCCGACGCCTGTGTAGCCGACGGCTCTCCAAAACCTCTAAGTAGGTCGTCCCTTTTTTCGGTCAGACAGAATCGCGCGGAGAGGAATCACGAGAGCGCCCCTCTCGCCGCGACCCCTCGGGCCGACCGCCCGGCCGCCCCGAGCGAAACACGCCCGCGCTTTTTTATTATGAAAATTCTTCTCGCACGTCGTTCGCCCGCTGTAACAAAACAATCGATCTTTCGCCGACTGATCCTGAAACATGTTTTTTTTTTTTTGGTTTTTTTAATTGTTTTTTTTTTCGCTCCGCCGATTCGCTCATCCGTCTCGTTAATCATTTCGCACGAAATAAGAAAGACAACGGGAAAAAATTAATGCACACGTGAAAATAAAATTTATCGTTCGCTTTGTGTCCGATGGTTGGATCGATGAATTTTATTGCAACGTTGATTGTGAGGTTATGTGGCTCATCCGTTGTTTTTTTTTTTCATATTGTGAATTTGGTTAATATTGCAATTGAGACTGAAACAATGTAGAGGTGTATAATAATTAAACCAATGTGTGAAGAGTAGATAAAATTTCATAATGATGGGTAAAATTGCATTCGTCGTACAGTTTCTTTCTTCGGGAGAAAACTCTCGCTTTCAAAAGATCAAACGAGTCAACGAGTCATCGTCATCACTCACGACTTCGACGTTGCGTTTTTCATCTTGCGACTGGAAATTACAAACGTGATACCGAGTAATACGAGTACGAAACGAGAGAGACAGAGATAGGTAGATAGATAGATAGATAGATATATAGATGGACAGATAGATAGAGAGATCGAGAGACAGAGAGTGAAAAAGAAAGAGAGGGAGATACACAGATAGATAGATAGATAGAGAGCGAGAGAGAGAGAGATTTAGAGAAAAAAAGAGAGAGTACGATATAGAGAAAAAGAAAGAGAGAAAGAGAGAGCTAGATAAATAGAGAGAAACATATAGAGAAAAAGAGAGAAAGACATAGAGAAAAAGAAAGAGAGAAACATCGGTAGAAAGAGAGAGCCAGATAGATAGAGAGCGAGAGACAGAGAGAGAGAGAGAGAGAGAGAGAGAGAGAGTGACAGACCGAGAGAAAGAAAAAGAGCGAGAACCGAGTATCGAGAAGTCGCAGGGGGGGCCTGGCCGAGTAACGTCGGTGCCGACCGATCCGCGAGTCATGCAGCAGCAGCAGCAACAGCAGCATCATCAGAAGAAACGATGCAACGGAGAGGTAGAGAGGCCGTGGCTGGGTCAACAGTAACGCCGTTGGCACTCCCCGACAAACCCCGTTCACGACAACCGACGATTCCCGCCGCTAACATCTTTTTCCGTCTCTCGAAATCTTTTTTTTCTTCTTCTTCTTTTTCGTCTTCTTATTCGTTTTTGAACATTTTTTTTTGTGTCTTTCCTCGTCTCGTCCATAAAAGCGGTCCTCGTCATCAGCGCTGTCGCCGGGTTATTCGCGCGGCCGTATCGCCAACTAAACGGATGAGCGAGGAAGAGAGAGAGAGAGAGAGAGCGCGCACCATTTTGTTGTGAGTGGATGCGCGCGCGGCCGAGTGCCCGACGCTGCCGCTCGGCGGCTCGGCGGCTCGACGGCGGTGACTGGGGCCGTGGTGGGGAGACCCACTGACCCAGTTCGCTGAGAACATGACGCAGCCGCTCTCGCGACTCGCTCCTTCTCATTACGTCACTCCGTCTTGCTCTCTCGCGTGCGCGCTCTTTCTCTCTCTCTCTTTCTCACTCTTGAGCTACTCGCCACTCTCTCTTTTTCTCACTTCGTCCGTCTCTATCTTGCACCCTCCCCGTCGCCCCCCGCCGCCCTCTTCCCGACCGTACCCTTAACCAACGATCGTTATAGTCTCTATGGACTATAACGATAATTTTTCTGTTTTTTTCTTTGTTTTTTTTTTTTTTTTATTTTTCCGACAAAACTTCTGTTTCTTCATATATACAACGACACTTTGTCTCATCTACCACTCTCACTCGCTCATTAACTCGTTATGGCGTCTTTACTTACATACGTTTACGCACCGTTTCGTTGATACTGCTTGTTGCGTTAATGGTTTTTAAAAAATTTTCGTTTTGTTTTGTTTTTTTTTGGGATATCGATATCTTTATCTGTATGGGTGTTGTATTAGTAACGGAGTTACTGTCTCGTTATTTTTTTTTTTTTTGTAGGTTATGTTCGTGTTAGTGTTTGGGAGCGTATTTACACGCGATGTATTGGTTGGTCATGCGTGCATTCGCGTAGTCGGTCGCTCGATCATCACCGAACGGGTATTGCCGGCTTTATAAGTATAAATATATATATATACACATGTATAATGTATGTATATACATATATATAAACGTATAATTACACTGATGGTAAGCGACAATGGGTGTAGTATGCAAACGCACACCGAGTTACTCTCGATTGATTCGATGAATGCACGCGCGACAAATTGTCATTGCAATAACGTGTTAGGCCTCGGCGTCTGTATTATATATGCATCGCGTTGTGACGTTACCGACCGAATCTGTGACGACGTGTCTTGTCATCATCGTCGTCGTCGTCGTCGTGAAACGAGGAACGAAGTTTTTGAGTAGCTATTTCTAGAATCATCGTGTCGATGTTTGAACAATTAACGTTGCAACGAATAATCAACGATCGAATTATTGACACTATCGATTGCACGGATTTTCAAATTATTGTCAAATTTATAAACTTTTCTCAAATTTATAAGTTTTTTTTATTTTATTTTATTTTATTGGAAATTTTGGTGATTTTGTTTAATTCTTAGATATATTATTTTCGAAGATGATACAGAAACAAATTGCTTTGTCGAAATTATAATTTAATTTGAATTGAAAAACGTTTTACAATTCTTTGAACGAAGCTTAAGAGTTCGTAACGAGCAAAATCTCATTATAAATAGTGCAATAAATATTATATCAATTTTTTATTAACAATCAAAATAATAAAATAATGAACATTAAAAAAGCAAATCAATGATATCGGGTTAATAATTTGTTGCGTTAATTACAACATGAAATTAATGATTAACGTGAGTTAACGTAAAAATCGATTGAGTCATAAATTTGTCGAGTTACTACAGACCTGATTAATTCACAGTCTTATTTAAAAAAACGTATCAATCAATTTATAATTGTGCGCACATCCTCGAGCGTTTGAGCCGGATTTTTTTTTTGGAACACACTCAAACGATTACGCACGACCGGATGGGCATCGTATATTAGAAACTTTCTCCACGTGCTATCATCCGCTTCCGTTCATAATTGTTTCGAATTTTTTTCTCTTCTTTTTTTTTCAAATCTCGGTCGAGTTGGCTTCGTCACTAATATCCAAAACTTGGAAATAGGTTGCAACACGGTTGTGGTCCGCATCACACACACACACACACACACACACACCTCATATCTGACATCCGCTTATCCCCCTCCCTCCCCCACCCTGCCAAACATTTTGTGATTTTAATCTGGCTCACTATTAGTTATCTTCACTCTTTATAGCTCAACTTTCCCAAGTCTCTTTCTCTCTCGCTCTGTCACTTTCTCCCTCTTTCTGTCCTGCTCGACTGTGGTCCTCCTATCGACACACGGAGACAAAGGCGCTATGACCAACGATGACGTCCTGTAATAGCTCTCTCTGTCTCTCTTTCCAATAGCCGGCCTGATTGGTCGAAAAAACATTCCTAACAAATTAGCACAAAAACGTCGCCGAAAAATAAAAAGTTGAATCAATATAAGCTTTTTGCAAATTCTGTTAAATTGCCAGCTGCAATAAAAATAATTCGGAGATTTAGATTATTCCAAAAATTATACAATTTGGATAAAAAATTTTTTTTTAACTTATGGGGCTTCGAAAAATTGAAGATTTGAAACTTCGAGACGCAAATGTATAGAAACCCAAGGGGCAATGATGTTAAAACATATGAATACAACCCAATTGAAACAATAATTATAAAAATTTGGGGAAAAAAACACCAATGAGCCAGCTACTACTTAGAACGAGATAGAGATAGGGACCAATTTTGTCTCCAGCGTTAGCAGTCCCCCTATCTCCATGTCGATGAGTCCTCGTGTGTCCAATCCATTCGCGCGCAATATATCTATTTGTTTATACACGTTGCGCGTGGGAGGGAGGGGGGGGGGAGGGACACACCGTTGAAATACAGTTTCAAGTGGTCGACCAAGCAGGTCAGGAAACGATCGTTAAACACGAATGGAGCGAGGCTGGGAAAATGAATATTAAATTAATGAAATAACAAACAAACGTTATCTCGAATGTGGGGTTAGAAAAAAAAAGTATAATACATGTTGGGTCGTATGATCGATAAACTTCCGACCCTTGAAAACCGTCACGCACTGAAATGTGGCCAGGTATTTAGGTTTCGAACGAGCTGTAGATAATCACATAAATGAACAAATAAATTATCAATCGAATGAATAAAGAAACTCATAAAATCAAAATCATTCCACAATATCTCTCAATTCTTATTTTTATTTTTTTTGTTAAACTTTCGAACGAATATCGAATATCATTGTCAACCTGTTAACAAAAGTTCGGTTCACGAACAATGTATTGTCATGGTACCTGTTGTACGATCATGTGAGTATCATTGTTGTAGTGAATTAGCATGTACCCATATACATATATATTCGTAGCAAAAGGGAAATCCTGTTTAACGCCCTGTGGGTCGAAGAGGGAGGGGAGGGAGGGGGGAAGGGATTGTGCTGCTGTCTGTCGCTGCACCTGAGCACACGGCACGTTAGATCTTGCTTTTGTCCGCGACGAAGGGAAGAAGGGGGGAGGGGGGTGCACCGGCTTGAGTGGGCGTTTGTTCGTGCACAGTGCGTTATAGACAAATCGGTTTTTCGTCCATAACCCGATCGCTGTTTTTTTTCTTCTTTTTCTTTTTTTTTTTCCAATCTCGGCTCTCGAACCTTACATCGGCCTATTCTGCATCCGGAGTTTTCTTTTGTGCATCAGAGACAACCAGAGGGATCAAAGAGAGAGAGAGAAAGAGAGAGAGAAAGAGTGAGAGTAAGAGAGAGACCTAAAGAGCCAAAGAAAAAAAAAAGAGAGATGGAACATTATTTCAACGACGAATTTTCTCCCGGTCAATCTCTCTTTTTCATCCTCTCGCGTCTTGACAAATTTCATCGTCCGTGATTCGTCACGAAATTACAACGACGCGATGGGCGTTCGCGGGTTTTACAATAGACGTCCCGGCGCATCGAACGGAAAGATCAAAACGAGAGTGAAAAGAACGACGCGAAACGCGCCGGATGCTCTCATGAAAAAAAAAAAAGATATATACATACATATATACATATATATAATAATGAATAAAAAAAATAATAATGAAAAATGAACGAAAGGATGTGAAGCAAATGAGAGCAAAAGCAAGGAAATTCTCAACGACCCGGAATATCATTATTTTCTTGAGGATTGCACAATCGAGAGGATGTTGGGTATCATTCGTGAAAGATATTGGCCGGGATGAGGACGAAGGGACGAGGAAGGGTTCGTTTTCGTATACAAAAATTGCGCCACGAGATGCAACGAAAAAGTTTGTTTCGTTACGGGGGAGGTGGGGGAGGGATGCGGGAGAGGAGCGGTGCGAGACAGAAACCGGCCGAACGAAAGGGAAACGCGTGGCGGCGAGAGCAGCTACGGTCGCGCGGAGCGCGGTGCGCGCGCACCCAGCGTCTGCGCGCGCGCCCGGCAATATACAACCGAGTCGCGCTCTCCGGGAACGAGACGAGAGGAGGATGTGGCCCCGGCGCACGAACGAGAGTGAAAGCCAACGGTGACCTAGAAACTCGAAACTGCCGAAAACGAGGCCCGAAAGAGTTATAACGTTACGGTACGACGAGTCGCCGTCGCCGCCACCGCCACCGCGCGCAGCTGTGTTAAAAACGTTATCGAATTGTTTATCATATACGCTCGAAGGGGGTCACAACTCTTTTGTCGCGTCTAATGCTGCTGCTGCCGATGCTGCTGCTGCTGATGCCTCGCGGATTTCCATGTTTTATAAATAAAACTCACGTTTTGGGAATCGTTACACGATGAAATGGACGCTAGCTGTTTGAATTATTTTTATTTTATTTGAATTCATTTTCAGGTGTTTAAAGTGCAGGAGACGATAAAATGTATGATATTTTGAATAATTAACGAGAAACCGTTTAGAGCTTTTTTATTTATATACTAAAGATTTTTTTATTTCAATTGTGAATTTTTGTTGTTGTTACATAAGTATATTATGATTGGAAATTTTGACTTTGGACGTGGGCCAATGGAAGATGGTTGTCTCATTGATTGTTTATTTTTTTTTTTTTTTGAAGACTCGATTCGAAAATGCTGTTAAAGATTGAGATGTCGATGATCAATTTTTTGTCTACAAATTATTGATTCAAAATGTTCGCTTTTGATAGAACATGATTAGTATAATATTTTACAACATTGATCACGTTGTGAAGAAACAACAAAATCTTTTCATGAGAAAATCTAATTCAAACTTTGATTAATAAATTTTGTGGTTTATAAAATGCAAAATTTTGTTTCTATCACGACAAGATTGAGCATTTCAATTTTTTTAACGCAATTTACTTCATGTTGATGAAAGAAAACTGGAATGTTTCAACATTAATGTGGATTCAATCAGGTGCGAATTATGTTGTAATTAGGAATAAAAAAAAATAAAAAATAAATCAATGAGAGAACCAAATATTTTGGAAAAAAAGTAGTTGCGTTAAAAAAAACATTTTTTTCAAATCGATTCGTTTACTCGTTAATGGTTAAAAATTCGTTTGTGCGTTCAGTTGAAAAAATAAAATTTTATGCGAACGATGGAGGAATGATCATTATTATTATTATTTTTATTGCACATTGCGAGCTGCATGATGCACATTAAATACTGCACGAGCAGAGACACGCATTGAATTAATGGCGTGTATGGTAAATCGTCGTGCCCAACATGTGTACCTACACAAAATTCGCACGGTCGAGTTGGTAGTAATTCTGTGATGGGGCCTCGATGGGAGAGTATGAGATAAAATCTCATTGGCTATGTCGCTCGTTAATTCTCACCAGCTTGGCCACTTTCGTTCTCGCCTCGATCGTCTCGACCTATTCGACTACATTCAATTTTTTCCAACTTTTTAACGAATTTTTTGTTTATTATTTTTTTTTCGTAAATCTCCATACTCATTCATCTTTATAACAGTCAACAGACACGGTTGATTAATTTCAACATCCATAAACCAAATATAATACCCAAAATACTGAATAAATAGGTACTTCACAAAATGCCTTAATCATCATTATTCCCCTCAGTTCGAATGTACGAAAAAAAATGTGTTTCGTTGAAATTTATAGATTGAAATAAAAATGATTTACATACTTACTCAAATGATTTACTGATTTAAAAATTATGTACATTGCAGTATTATGAAATTATTTTTTTTTTTTTCAATTAATTCGTTCAAATTGCCGTTAAATTTATTTTCCATTTCAATGCAACGCAAAATTAGTCGATTAGCTGTTTTTGTTGAAGAGTATCATTATTATTATAATCGTTGAAATTTCGATTTGCGTGCCATTTGCGTTCCATCGAATAAACGAAAGAAAAACTTTTTTTTTCGTTTACGATTAATGCGATTCGATATTTAAAATATTTGCAACGACATTAAAATTTCGAATTTTTTTTTTTTGAATTTCCCACGTTTCATTCTTTCGATGGATTTCGTTTTTTTTTCCTTACAAATTATTACATATTTTATTCCAAAATCTTGAATTTTCGTATTATTATTATTATTATTATTATTATTATTATTATTATTTTCAAATTTCCCACGTTTCATTCTTTAGATGGATTTCGGTTTTTTTATTCTTACAAATTATTTCACATATTATTCCAAAATCTTGAATTTTCATATCTTCATTATTATTATTATTATAATTTTTTTTTTTTTTTCAATTTCCCCCTCGGACCCCCGGCAAAGTATCGCGCGGGTTTCGTAGTCGCGGCGTCGTCGTAGCCGTTGTTGCTACTGAGCGAATAAGTGTGCCAAGGCTCGAGAGCGTGCCCCACTCTCGGCGTGTTGCACGGCGACCGGCTCCGCAATCGAGTTCCCCGATTTTTTTTTCTTCTTGGGTTTTTTTTTTTTTTTTTTTTCATTTTTTTTTTAAACCCGAAACTAAAAGTAAAATCTAACTCATTGTGGAGCGTATTCGTGCGGCTGTGCGTTACACGATAGACACGCGCGTGTGTGCGTTGTCAAGCGGCGTAACCGTGTTATATATATATATGTATATGATTTCCGTCCGAACCGGCTCTCCAACCGAATTCGCGACGATTATTCGATCTCTCTTTCTCACTCTCTCGAGTGTTTTTGCGGCACGTATGGTTAAGCCGCAAAAAGTAGAAAAGTCACCCCTCCCCCCTTCCCCCCCCCCCCGTTTGCCCCCGCATCCCGGCGACATAATAATAAACGATGTTTCAATGCGCGAAACGTTTGGCGTATTTCGCAACGCACTTGTAAAAGACTCTCTCGATTCGTTCGACTCTCTAATTCGCAATAACGAAACCCGAACGTGAGACAGAACGGACAGACTTTCGGCACTGTTGAATAATAATTTCACGGTGCTAGTCCTCGATTTTCGTTTATTCTCGCAATCGTCCGGACGGTTGTCGATGTGTTTTTTTTTCTAATCTTTTTTTTTTCTTTTTTTTCGTTTCATTATCGAGTCGATCGTGGATATTTCGATTTGCGTACATCGAGAATTATAAGAGAAATGGAAAGGAATATTCTTCTGTTGGTGATTAATGCAATTTGATATTTGAAATATTTTTCGTGTGTATCGGCACTTAAAAATTTGAAGAAAAAAAGAGACTTTCCACGTTATTATTCGTTCGATGGAGTTTGTTGGTTTTTTTCGATGCAGAGCCACAATTATTACCATTGAACACAAACACAAATTATTTCCATTTTATTAAAAAAATATTTAGCATTTTTCCATGAATTTTTTAATTTTCCAAACGAAATAGAATTTCGACCGTAAAATAATATGGTATTTTTTTCTTTTTCTTGTCGTCGGTACTCATTATCGATTTGATGATCGACCGTTTTCATTGAATGCAAAAAACAAATTATTACCATTTTGTTCCAAATTTTTTGATTTTTATAAATATTTTTTTGTTCTTGTGGTGAAACAATTTTTCAATATTTTTCTTCGTTTGTCGTTGGTACTCGTTATCGCTTTATCACCGATTGTCTCCATCAAATTCTAAAACGAATCACTTATATTATATTACACGATTATATTACAAAGAAAAACTTTTTTTCTCAATTTTTCTAAAAAAAAATGTTGTTGCTAACGACCTTAAAAAAAATTCGTCGTTAATATAATTCTGTGACAATTCTTTTCTCGCTATTTTAATAAAATTGGATTAATTCAATTATATAAAAAAAACTTTACCATTTTTCTACAATTTGTTTTTTCTTGATTCTAATAAATAAACAAAATATTCGTCGGTGATATAATTTGGTGATAATGTTTTGTTTCTTTTGCTGTTCGTTGGTTCGCCGTGGAGCAAGGTCACGTGCGTATCATCAGCCACGTGATAGGTGTACGGAAAGTCGGAGAGTTTGGCGGGTTTCGCGAAACGCGACAAAGCGCGTGCGTTCCTCGCGACGAGCGACCGCGAGAGGAGTGCACAGCCGATTCGCGCGCATCGTTTTGCAGCCCAGTTCGCACGTCCTTGACACGGTTACCCACATGGGGTACCCACGGCGAGGTATATATCTCGCGACGGGGGCTACGAGAGAGTGAGAGAGAGAGTGTGTGTGTGAGAAAGAGCGAGAGAGAGAGAGAGAGAGAGAGAGAAAGAGTCCCTCATGGCTCTTCTGTTGCGCTGCCGCGTTCGAGCACGACACGGAGATGCACAAAAGTGCAGGTGCATTTTTTTACACACATGTAACACACACACACATACGCTTACCTGCGGTACATGCACGAAGGGAACTCCGCGTGTCCGATGCACGCACCGCAGACTCGCTAATTGCACGAATATCTACGTGGCTGGCGATGACTCATACGCCCCACACTTATCGCGTGCTTCTCAATCTAATTCTGATCGGCTGACTCATAATCTCGATTTATATGCGTGGAAATACCATTTTTGACAAAAGAAAATCTTACGGGGGGCAAATTTATCACGACACGAGTTGCGCGATTTTTTCCACAGATTCGCGTGGCGATATGTAAAAATGGTGAGAACCTTTAATACGGAGAATTCAATTCCGTGTACAATTGTTCTCATCTTTTTTTATTTTATTATTTCTCATAATTCATCTGCAGATGTTTTTTTTTTTTTTTGCATGTCTGCATATTTCATGAGATATTCCTAAAAAAGTGCAATTTTGTCTATAGAATGTATTTTGATCATGACTCGGCTCCCGTTTTTTACAATCATTTTTTTAAATATAAATTTTAATGTTCTCGGTTTCTTTTATCGAAAAAAAAATTTTCTACAGGCGGACGCGGGAGACTTCATTTTGAACGACCATAATATATGAATATATATTAGAGTGATCTTTCCAGTAGTCCTGATCAGTTAAAATCGATTTTTTAAGGTAAATACTTAAGTTCGGAGATTGAAATTGAGTGCAATGCATAATATATTACATGTTTTTTTTAAATGACAAATAATTTATTTGATAAGCAATTTATTTATCATTTCGTAGTTGGCGAGATTTCGAGTTAAATTTTAGATACCGGCGGAATTTAATATAAGGCTCGAGGCAAAAACTGGGACGCTGTTTGCAACCATCTCAATTGTGTCAAATGATTGTTTTATAATTCTTCGAATATGAATTTATTTATTTCTCTGAATTAACTTACTTCTTCACGTTTTCATTGGTTCGTTTGCAACAAATGTACGGCGAAAAAAAATAATAATAGCAAGCTGGGCAATCATATATCACATATTTGATTATCTCCATATTGAACATAATTTGAAGAACGAATTTCATTCATCCATAATTTATTGTTGTCGCGAGCTTTTCGTTTTTTTTTTCGTATCTACGTTATTTGAGACGAAAATCACGTGAAGTTGTTTGTCTCGTTGGAATAAAAAAAAAAACATGGCCGATCGAATGAATTTATCACTGGGACGCGAAAGATCGAGGTCGAAAAGCGCGAAGTTCTTGAACTGAGTGACACTTGTAACATTTTTCACTTTAACCCTCGTCCTCGTGACCGTAACGAGCAAGTAGCAGCAGCAGTAGCAGCAGCAGCATTCAGGGTCGCACCCCGTGAGCGCGCGTGGGTGTTGGAATTAAAATCTCGCCCGTTCATCTTACCTCGATCGGTGAGCCTTTTTTTTTGTCTCGAACGTGGGAGGACAGTCGGAGGAAAATGAACACCGAAAATATAATTCTTCTCGGCGTCGTCGTCGCCCTTAACACATGTATACTTCCATACATATATATATATATATATATATATATATATATATATATACATATATTTAGGGCGACGATGTCTTGATTTTTCAGGTATATAGATATATATTTATACGGGTCGCGATTTTCCATATTCTCTCGTATTTTTTTCGTCCCAATTAATAGCTAGACAAATATCTCCAAGGTAAGACACTATATATAATAAATATATAATTATTATATAAAATATATATATATAGTATAAAATAAATATAATCACTTAAAATTTGATATTTGTTTTTTTTTTCTAATAAATTAAAAATATAAAATTAAATATCAGCTCAATCGTAAAAATGATCAATATAGTATATTATGACACTAGTACGAAAAATGTTTTTCTGACGAGTGTGAGTTTGCAGAACGAGCCGAAGGCGAGTATTGCAATCACACGAGTCCAGAAAACGTTTTTCGTACGAGTGTCGTACGAATTTTTATGTTACTAGGTCCGTAAGACCGCACTTTTACGGACAGCGTGACATAAAATTATTTTCTAGTCATGCAGGGTTCTCCACGCAACTTATATAATTTGACATAAGTATGTAACTTGACTATAACTCGATATTACGCGAAGAAATACAGATCAGTACTTTTTTACTCCAAATTTCTTTCACAATTCCGTTTTCAAAAATGTAACATTCCATTTACAAAAACGACGTTGACCTTGATATCTTCTAAACAGCACCACCAATAAACGAAAATTATGCATTACATAACGCATCCTTGAAAGTTGTACAAATTTTATACACAACATTATTTCATACAATGCATAATTTAAAAGTTACACAGGTGTGCAAATTGCGTGGACCACCTTGTATATAGATATATAAGTTCAGCTGATAATCAATTATATATTTTTAATTCAACTTGAAAAAATATGTATACGATTAAAATTTAATTTTAATCAATAAAGATCCTAACTCGAAAATTTTTTATCGAAGAATACGATGATCAAAAAAATAACCAAATAAATGATAATGCAACGAAAGAACAGTAACGATGTTATCAATCACTTGGATTCGTGATCAAACCGATCGATTGAATGAGACGATGATAAAATTTACGTTTGCCACGTGTAAACTGCGATACGAAAGAATATAGACACCCCCCCCCCCCCCACCCCCCTCGCACTGTTGCAGCGGTGGGCAATATTTGCGACTTGCACGTGGAAAAGCGCAACGGCGTCTCCACGAGGATTCGGTGAAGGTAGTAGCCGTGATAAACCGATTGCTTCTGCCATTGTCCGTGACTGTTTACAATGTCCGACGATATAAATCCTGCAAATAGGTAGCAAACAGCAGCGTGTCCGAGATAATAAAGTTCTCTCTCATTCTTCGTCCATTTTTTTCTCTCCCCCTGGCACTCGTGGCCTCATGCCTCAAAAACGATTTTACGGATACGCGGCGTAAGGGTCTCTGTCTTTCACGATTTTATGCCGCTCTTTTGGAAAACTCAACGCGAGTACAACGGCAACAACAACAACAACGGCGCGCGGGGGGATCGTGCCTAATCCAATGACGAAGAACGGATGCGAAGAGATATGGTCATCGGTGTTTGTAAAATTTCGAGAAGCCACGGTTAGAAAAAAAAATAAAAATAAAGTGAAGAAATACGAAAAGTGTAGAAGAGCGAGAGAGATGGAAAATACGAGAAATACGAAAAAGTGTGAAAGAGCAAGAGAGAAAGAAAATACGACAAATACTAAAAGTGTAAAAGAGAGAGAAAGACAGAAAATACGAGAAATATGAAAAGTGTAAAAGAGCGAAAGAAACAGAAAATACGACAAATACTAAAATTGTGAAAGAGCAAAAGAAAATACGAGAAATACAAAAAGTGTAAAAGAGTGAGAGAGACAGAAAATACGACAAATACCAAAATTGTAAAAGAGCGAAAAAGACAAAAAATACGAGAAATGTAAAAGAGCGAGAGAGAGAGAGAGAGAGTTGGAGAAAAGCAGAAGCAATAAGATAAAGAAATTTCGTTGGTGTCTACGGTGTTAGTGGGGTACGTGGGTCGAATTGCACCGGGGGCAGTGGGTCACTGGGAAAAACTACGGTTGTCATGAATTGCACGCAATAATTCGTTCCGAGTGTGCCCTCGCGCCCCGAGGGATGACCGCCGGTGCGTCAGTCTCGACCCTCTTCCCCCCCTTCTCCCCGCAGTAAACGTTCGCATTCGACGTGCGACTCTCAATTTTCGTTTCAACTCAACAACGTCGAACCCGACTTGCATCGCACGACCATCGTTCTTCTCCCTCAAAATATTTACATCAAGGAAGAAAAAAAAAAGGAAAAAAAAAAGAGAAGAAGCAACGGCAACACGACCGCGCAATCGCACCCTCATATTCGACGACAATAGGACCGCCTGTTGACCGACCCACACGACTGTCACGAACAACCCTCAACCCCCCCTTGCCACCCCCGCCCGGACGACTGTGCTCAACGAATCCCTCGGCTAATTGCCCAGTTATAATATTTATTATGATGCTGTTTTACTATTCACCAATCGATGGGGGGCTGTCGTTTATTCATCGGTTTTGAGGTGTCTCGATAGGATTTGAACGACGAATTGATTATTTGATATTATACGAAATATATTCGGATATCAAATGTTTGGTATTGTTGCTGTTGTGGTTATGGTTAATGTTATAAGATATTATTGGATTGTTATCATGATTCGAAAAATATGGATTGCATAGTCATGGATGTTAAAACTATTGCGGATGCTACTAGGACCCCAAAAAATAGTGAGATGATGACATATGAGATGGTATCTTCACAGACGTAAAATATTTTGCGACAATAAGAATACAAAAATGATTCGAAGAACCTTGATATAGAAAAGACATGTCCAAAGATTAATGTAAAAATGTGAAACTGAAACTGTACAAATTCTAAAGCCCATGGGGCAAGAATGGCTATTTCATTAATAAAAAAAAAATACAAAAATGGTTCGGAAAAAAAAAATTCTCTGAGGATCGCAACAATAACGTTTTTTATTATTTTATTATTATTATTATTATTATATTTTTCTCACAATTTCATTCGAATTTTCTTCTCCCTTCGAAAAAAATATTTACAACCCTTCGCGATGTGCCACAGACATTTATGTATCTCTCCCCACGAAAAAAAAAAAAAAAAAAAAAAAAAAAAACAGGCGTGAGTCTAAAAAGCCGTCGACGAATACACCCAAGTTGATCAAATACAATTTAATATCCAATGTAATCACCGAAAAAAAGAATTGAAAAAAAAAAAAAATAATAATAATAAAAACAACGAAAATAATGACGACAAAGTGTAAAGTCGGTGTAGTGGCAAAGAATCAAAGATAATTTATCTCGTGATAAAATTTTAGCGACGGAGGTTCGTGAATGAGAAACGAACGGAGTGAAAGCCTTTCCCACCGTGCTTTGTGCGTGAGCTATCTCGCTCTCTCTCTCTCGGAACGTCGGGTAGGTCTCGTCGTCGGCGTCCCCCCCTCCCCGCCCGTCAAGCCGGTTAGTGTGCCAGCAGCCAGTACGTTCCCGCTTATCTCTATTTACTCTCTCTCTCTCTATCTTCGTATCACTTTCGCTCTCTCGCTCGTCCTGACAGACCGGGCGAGCAAAAGTGGCTCGCCCAGCTTTTACTTTCTTCGGAACGTTGTTACGCTTCGATTGGCCGATTGGCCGACTGGCGTTTGCACCGGCTTGACGCCGCGCGGCCCCGCTTTCGTTGGCAATGGTACTAGTTACGTTCGTTACGTTATTACGCTCGGGCTCGGCGGTTACGGGGGCCTCGCGAGAGAGCGCAGGGATGAGTAGCAGTTCACGACGGCTTATTACGATGGCGTAGCCTCCCCCCTCCTCCTCCCCTCCTCCCGCGACTTTCCACCATCGCGGCCACGCGCAACTATCTCTCGTAACGCTCGGCTCAGACGCACACGCAATCATCTTACGACTCTCACTCTCGTTTTATCTCTGACTCTCTCTCTCTCTCTCTCTATCTGAAAACTCTCTCCTCACTTGCACTTTCGTACCAACGACTGTTCTCTCCATTTTCTTCGTAGTCCAGGCGAAAAGTCCAAAGATAACGTTTTTTTGTCGAGGCAATGAGAGGGGTCCTATCCCATAGATTTCGACCTTGCGAACACGAATATCGAGGTTTTAAAGTTTTTTTCCTATGGGGTTTTCGAGCATCCCCTTTTTAAGGGTTGAAATCGCGATTACTCGAGAACGGTTGCATGTATGAAAAAAATGTTCAAACAAAAGTTGTAGAGAAAAAAAAACCATGACATTTTTGTTTGAACTTTTTTTTCGTAAAATCATTAGGTGAGTCAGGAGACGCCACTGAAATTAAAAACCCCACGTGCAGATGGCCGTGGTGGAGGGGATACCCCTCACGCGCTCACGGTATAGCTCGAAGTGGTGTGCGTACGCTCACGTACACGGAAGATTGGGTTCATACGCATGTGGTAGTAAGAGACGCGCTCGAGCGTGACGGATAGCTTGAGTCGGTGTGCGTACGTTCACGTACACGGGAAGGCCGGCGGGATACGATGTGGTAGTAGAAAGTAAACATCTCGACGTCGAAGAGAAACGAAATTCGTTCGGTCCGAGTTTTTCGCTTTCTGCCCATCATGAGCGAACGGCGCGATTATTTGAATATAGCTCACGAAAATTTAAATGTTATGGACATTTATTAATTAATTACATCGGATACTTTTTTGTATTATCTTCTTACCTTTTGATATTATTTTTTTAATTTAATTTTTTTAACCTTTTTATATTATTTTTTTAAACGTTTTAAATTTCGTGCATAATTTTTTAATCGAACTTTTTACTCAGTACAAATTCACATAGAATGTTTATTTATAAGTCATAATAGTTGTATTGACGATGAATTTTTTTTTTAAATTACATGTGTAGTATAAATGTGCGTTATTTTGTATTTAATTTTTAAAAAGTTCAATTTTATATACAATCAAAGCAATTTTTTTTTCAAAGTCAGCGACTGTCATACGCAATCTGCCTTGTCGGTGCGGCAAAATATATTTATACATTTATACAAAATTATATATATATATATATATATATATATATATATATATATATATATATATATATATATATATCATTTTGTATGTCTTATTATTAGCTTGGAGAACACTAGTATAAGCTTTTCAGTATACTATGGCGATTAATTGGAAAAAATTCGCGAACATAGAATGTCATAGTGAAATATTGAAAAATAGTTGCAAGTGCCGGGACTCGAGGTAAATGTGTAAATACTCACTGTTTCCATTCTTCATCCATAAATATATTTTTATATCTTAGTATCCAATTGTTAATACTAGATTCCCAAAACACGCCTATTTGACAAGTCTTATGTCGATCATAAGTCAACCAGATTGGTCGGAAGTAATAGTCACGGCTTTCGGAATTTTTCTCATGAAATCCGCGACTCGTGGGATTGACGGATCTCGTAAGCTAAATATTCAATTCAAATTTCGCGGCTTAACTCCGCACACCGCCTGGCGGTAGGAGCCGGCTCCAACATTCCATCATCAATCTGGCAACACTGTATAGAGCCTGCTCCAAAACTCCATTCTTAATCTGGCAACAGTGTATACAGAACCGTCAGTTAGGTTTCGAAGGCCTTACTTTTTACATCGATCGAAGACAAGTGAGCAAGTGAGATATAAGTGAGACCAAGAAACAATCAGGCGAAGTGCATAAGTGAGCGAAGATTTTCTACATCCGATGAAAACCTTTGTAAGTATAAAAAAATTTTCTTCTTTAACTAAATGAGTTGCGCCGACCACGGCTAACTTTCGGTCGGTGCTCCAAGTTTGAAAAATGGAATGTTCTAAACGGTCAGTTTTCGGAGTGCGCTTCTGTTAACACGGAGAACTACTGCTCGGTCGGTAACAGAAAACTGTACTCTATTTTTAAGGGCCCTAGTTGCTGTGTCGAATAAAACACGATATTACAATACTCCGAAATTCTGAGCCGCAGCATTGTGATATCGTATTTTATTCGACAGAACAATTTGAGCGACAAAAAATATTCCGGCGTGATTGTAGCCAGCTCTCTCGCACTCGCCGATGTAGTCCTCCACCTTAACACAAGGCAGAACATTTCGGCGCAAGAGAGAGGACGCTATCGGTGCTCGCGGTGGAGCGAGAGAGACCGAGCGACAAACGTACTGCCTCCCGTTAAGACGAGGCAAAACTTTCGTCGTTCGGTCTCTCTCGCTCCGCCGCGAGCCTCTATAGCGCCATCTCTCTCGGACCTTCCATCGCGCCCAAACGTTTTGCCTCGTCTTAAGACGGCGGAGGACATTTTCCCGCCAATTCTCTCGCTGCGCAGCGAGCGCCAATAGCGTTGTCTCTGTCGCACTCGTTGATGGTTATGGCCTCAACGTACGAACAAACAAGACCGATAGAACATCCAACCGACAATATTCAACTGACGATTGATGATTTGCCACCCCTAAATACCTTTATCACCCCTGAGTGCAATATATCGTATTACGTTCCCTCAAATAAGCTCAGAAAAATCGGTACTGCGATAACGGTTTTCGTATCAACAACTATAATTAAAAACGTAAAAAATATTTTTAATACCAAAGAATACCACCTACTGAATTTATATTTTCTGATTGGATGCAATGGAAACAGATGGGTTGGTGTGACATTTAGGAATCTTATCGTAAGTGTCTGTAGCCGTCACGTGGCCTTGCGGTGGGTTTTTTCGTGTCGCAGCGTATACAGCGCTTGTGAAAATTCAAATACGAACACGACTTTTTCATGAATTTCCACGAGCCTCGTATTTTCCAATGCTGCTGCACGTCGTCTCCGGCTTTTTTGGACAATACACGTCGAAAGAATTTTCTTGGTGGCGAAGATATTCCGGGGATGGGCGCGGGGTAATTCCCGCTTTGCTCGGGACATTTTTCCGAGCGGTCGGCGCGACACAGGTCTAGACACTGCCCCGATTTTATTAGGGGTCAGATTCTCCACAATAAGTGCCAGGTAGTCACCCTGCGCGCATTACCTGTCGCTCATTGGCGGTTTACTGCGGCATCGATAGCCGTCGATTACCTTTCCAGTCAAGCCCTGGGTTTTTCCATTGCTTGCTCCATTTTTCATTCTTCTCGAGCCACCACAGAGGAGTCATTTTTTCCTGACAGCTTTCCGTTCGATCAGTTCAGTGGAAACTTTCGGGCGACACGCACGTCCGAGCTGCTCAAAAGGAACCCTGAATTTTACATCGCGCTATCACGATCGATCGAAATTATAACGAGTTTTCAATTGAAAATCGCGTCGAGATAACTAAACGGGTAGCAGATGACGATCTGCTCCGTGCAGTCGAAGAATTTGATATCTTATTGCCAAACCAACAAGGGATCGTGAGTCGTTGTGATAAAGTGTCGGAATCGATAGTGAGTATATTGCTGGCTAAAACAGAAAATATAAATTTATAATGTGATCGTTCTGTTGAATTAGAAAATTTAAAAAAAATTCTAATTATTGTTGTCGATAAATAAAATCATCGCAGTACCCATTTTTCTTTACTTTAAAGAAACGTAATACCATATATTGCACTTAGTTTTGATCCCCAAATATTTGATCTCCATGGGTTTTTTTTTCGTTTTTGACCGCTCTATACAATGAAAACATTCACGAATATGTTGCAAAAATTCAACAATTATTTGTAAACAATTCAAAATTAAAAGTCAAATAAGACAAAAAGTCTACCATTCATTATTAAAACTATTTTTTTTAAACTCCTTCAACGAAAACGAAAGTGTTGAGACCTGAAACTACTTAGGCCAACGTTTCGGTCGGAAGTTATATTTCTTTAACATGTTCAGCGGTTAAACAAATCGATGTATGAGGCAAGCCATGTAACTTCAGCCAGTAAAGAAAATTCCGCAAATAATTTTGAAAAACATTCTAAGTGAATTTAAATACGAAATTTTTAATTTTGAAAAAACATTCCAAGTGAATTTGAATACGAAATTTTTAATTTTGAAAAACATTCTAACTAAATTTGAATGCGAAATTTTCAATTTTGAAAAACATTCTAACTAAATTTGAATGCGAAATTTTCAATTTTGAAAAACATTCGAAGTGAATTTGAATACGAAATTTTTAATTTTGAAAAACATTCTAACTGAATTTGAATACAAAATTTTTAATTATGAAAAACATTCTAAGTGAATTTGAATACGAAATTTTTAATTTTGAAGAACATTCTAACTAAATTTGAATGCGAAATTTTCAATTTTGAAAAACATTCTAAGTGAATTTGAATAGGAAATTTTTGATTTCGAAAAACATTCTAACTGAATTTGAATACAAAATGTTTAATTTTGAAAAACATTCTAAGTGAATTTGAATACGAAATTTTTAATTTTGAAGAACATTCTAACTCAATTTGAATACGAAATTTTTAATTTTGAAAAACATTCTAAGTGAATTTGAATACGAAATTTTTTATTTTGAAAAACATTCTAAGTGAATTTGAATACGAAATGTTGAATACGAAAAACGAATTTGTGGTATTTTTTGCATTATGGGATTTCTAAACACCGTGAAGTAATAGCTACTTAAAATTTTTTTTTAATCGATATTCGATTGAAAAGTGAGTAGCACTCGCTGTATGTTTAATAGGTTATTGAATACATGTATTGCAAGAACCTGGCAAACGTACAGCGAGTGCTCCACACTCTCCAATGAAATATTGATAAAAAAAATTTTAAATAGCTGTTACTTCACGGTGTTTAGAAATCCCATAATCCAAAAAATACTACAAATCCGTTTTCCGTATTCAAAATTCAGGGAATTTCATGAAAATACAATAACGAATGTCTTTATTTTAAGAAACAAAATATTTTTGCATATTTTGCGCTGAAACGGACGTTCGACTTGCTTCACAAAATCTAAATTCATTTTTTTAAAGGCCATAAAGAGACACACATTTTCGTTTTTTACAGATGTGAATGCGTAAAATCCTGCCAAAGATGCAGCCATTCGAAAGGAAAAATGTTAAAAAATGATAATCGACGAGAAAACCGTTAGAAATTTTTTCAAAAAATTTCGGCACTAGGTTAAATTTTTCAATAAAATAACTCGATTATTCTAAATTATTTGTGGAATTTTTTTTTACTGGCTGAAGTGATATGGATCGCCTCATATCTCAATCATGGTTACCAACAAATTAAAAAATAACATTCGTTTTCCTCTTGTTTATGTTTCACGCTCTATATGATGAAGGTACTCATGATTATGTTGCACCCATGTAACGGGTGGGTCTCGAAGCTTCGAATTTTAATGTTTCGAAAGCTCATAAAGTTCGAATTTTTTGAATTCGAATTTTAATTTATCGAAAAATCAAATCTCCGAATTTTTTCATTTCGACTGGTCGTGTAACAGAATTTGAAAAAATTCGAACGATCAAATGTCCGACCGGTCGATATATCGAAATCTCAACGATTCGAAAATAAATTTTTCGACTCACCAATGTTTCGAACGGGCAATCCTTCGACGGATCAAAAGTTCGAAACGTATATATAGGTATAGTGGCGTAGCACCTCGTTCAACCGCTTGAAGATTGCAGCTCTTGCAATCTTTACTCCACTATACCTATATATACGTTTCGAACTGTTGGTCCGTCGAAACATTGAATCGTCGAAACATTGGTGAGTCGAATCCGTGACCCGTCGTAAAATTGCGCTTTTGATACATTGCATTTCGAATTTTTTTTTTCGAAACTCTGACCGTTCGAATCTTTGTTCATTCGGATCCATGGACTTTCGATACCGTGATCGGTCCAAACATTTAAATTCGAATGAAAAAAAATCGAAACTTTGGACCTTCGAAACATGGAAATTCGAAACTTCGAGACCCACCCCATGTAACAATTATTTATTACAAATTCAAAATTACAAGTTGAATAAAACAAATAATGTACCCTTAATTCTTAACATTGATTTTTTTATAAATTTCTTGAACAAACACAAAAATTTGGAGACCTTACAGAGCTTAGGCGGACGTTTTGTTCGGAAGTTATCGTTCTTTTTTTTCTCATGAAGAACGAGTCCAATGTAAAAAACGTTCTTCACGAAAAAAAGAACGATAACTTCCAAACGAAACGTCCGCCTAAGCTCTGTGAGGTCTCCAAATTTTTGTGTTTGTTCAAGAAATTTATAAAAAAATTAATGTTAAGAATTAAGGGTACATTATTTGTTTTAATCAACTTGTAATTTTGAATTTGTAATAAATAATTGTTACATCGGTGCAACATAATCATGAGTACCTTTATCATATGGAGCGTGCATAAACAAGAGGAAAATGGATGTTATTTTTTGATTCGTCGGTAACCATGGTTTAGATATATCGATTTGTTTAACCGTGAACATGTTAAAAAAATATAACTTCCGAAGCATCGGCCCAAGTAGTTTAAGGTCTCAACGTTTCTGTTTTCGTTCAAGGAATTAAAAAAAAAATTTCAACAATGAAGGGTACACTTTTTGTCTTATTTCACTTTTAATTTTGAATTGTTTATAAATAATTGTTTCATTTTTGCAACATATTCGCCAATGTTTTCATTGTACAGAGCGGTCAAACACGAAAAAAACACATGGTTTCTCAAGTTATCACTAACCGTTGCTGAGATATGTCGATTTGAATGACGAAGTATGGTTTATAGTTCGAAAAACTTTATTTAAGTGTATCTCAAAACCGGGGGCTCAAAACGAAAAACGGTGAAATACGGATCTCTTTATTTTCGACAAGTATTAATGCAAGAAATTGTGGGACAAAAATTTCAACCAACTGTTCGAAGTTGTAAAAGTTGTCGAAATCTAGTCGCACGTTCAACTAAGCATGAAAAAAAAATAGAAATTGATTAATTGTCAATAATACTTTGACTATTATTTATATCGCTGCGGCTTACCCTCTTCTCGTCTAATGATCGATGTTTTTTTTCTAGCTATGAAAATGGATAGTTCACCGACCCAATCACCTCAGCCGTGTCCCCTTTGTGGCCATCTGCTGTGTGATGGTGGACAACCGGTCACCATCGTAAAGACGAAGGGTCTAAAGACCCTAATTGAAAAAAGTAAAACATACAATGACGCTAAATGGGAACAATGGCAGAATGTGTCTCAATTGACCTGTCACAAAATCTGTCAAACAAAGTACATAAAAGCGCCGATACGTGATACGTCATTATCTGCAACCGTCACCTGCGAGCCATCGCCTGCACCTTCGACGTCGAATACACACGGGGATGCATTTGATTTCAAAAAAGGATGTTATTACTGTGGACTTCTCTGCGATATCGTGCGGCATCGAAAATTATCGAGAAAGGTAACGGATCCGTTACTCATGGATCGCGTAATTAATACGGCAAAACATCTGGACAATTCAAAAGGCGCAAAAATCCTGGAACGGTTAAATGGAATTGACTGCTTGGTGGAAGAAGAAGCGCGATACCACATACAATGCGCGTATGACTTTTTTGATAACGCGAAATCGAAACGTATTGTATCGTCGCGACCAACTTCCATCAAGCAATCTTTCGAAGCGGTTTGCGATTATATCGAAACCAGCGGAAAATTTGAGTTTTCTATGAATGAATTGCAAGACCAGTGCAAGCAATACCCGTTGTCAACCGAACTTATGTACAAAAAGTTGACAAAAGAGTATGGGACTGATATTTTCATTCAATGTGTACAAGGTAAGCCAGGAATTGTCTATTACAAACATTTCGATGTTGGTGACTTGTACCGAAAATTCTACAGTGGAGAAAATCTTGAACAACCGGAAAAGCAAGCAATTTTTAAGCTTGCAGCTGATTTACTCAGGAACGATATTAAAGACCGCGAGTACAAATTCGATGCTTATCCACCAACAACCGAGTTTCTCAACAACGTTGACGACGACATCCCCGAAACTTTGCAAAATTTTCTTCGGCTATTGCTCGCGGATAATGACTCAGAAGCGTCTAACGTACACAGGAGAAAAACTTGCCTTGCGCATTCAATAATAAAATGCATCAGAGGTTCCGCGTTTTTGTCAACGCTACAACTTGGCGTGGGGTCATATATCTACAAAAAGACGGGCTCAAGGCAGATCGTGGATCTTTTGAATAAAATCGGTGTCTGCGCTTCATACCATCATTTAGTGCAGTTCGAAAACTCCGTTGTAATGCATCCTCCGAGAATGACTATCGAAAAGGGAGTTCACGTTCAGCATGTGTTCGATAATACTGACCACAACGTGAGCACATTGGATGGTCGTGAAACATTTCATTGCCTGGGTGGCATAGCCGTTTATACTCCCGAGAGTGAGGTTACTCACGAAGGACATTCGATGAGGATTACAGAACGTAGCACTGCGACATCTGCAGCTGTTGCCAACAAAAGCAGCATCAAAGTCGTTCCATACTCGTATGAAAATGCTAAGGGATTGGAAGCAGTTCAGTTTATCGATACAAACAGACTCGACTTGTTGTCTCCGTCACTTTTGCCGCCATCTTACTCCGTCTACTTGTGGGCTAAGGCGTTCAGTATTCCAAATATACCCAGCTGGTCGGGATTTATGGAGGTTATGTCGAGTAACGAAATTCCTCTGATGTCACGTGTTGTATGTCTCCCGTTCATTAATGAACCACCTTCGAAGCCAACGACGTTGAACACGGCTCTCCATTACGCGCAAGCCGAAGCTCACAGATTGGGTCAAAAGACGTGCTTCGTTACATTCGACCAGCCGCTCTATCAAAAAGCTCGCGCAATCGTCGCTGAATCGCAAGAGAATGGACAGTTAAATAATGTCGTCGTGAGACTTGGAGGATTCCATTTGCTAATGTCATATCTTGGAGCTGTGGGGTTTGTAATGGGTGGCAGTGGACTTGATAGCCTGTGGTCGGTCGTTTATGCGCCAGCATCCGTGAATCAAATGCTCAATGGGCATGCGTACTCGAGAGCCATGCGAGCACACATCTTGACCTTCACCGCACTCGGTATCATGATTAGCGAATCTATTGAAAGTGACAATAGTAAAAATTACGGAACCTTCCTGTCATCGTTTCTAGACAAATGGCAAGACGAAAACCACGAACCTCCAACAATTGGCGAATGCAGATCAAGCGCGGACATTGCTGCGATGACAGAGGAATTTCTCGCACAAATCGAGATTTTAAAAAATAATGGACCAACCGCACAATTATGGCTGCAATACTTCCAATTCATTGTGATTGCATTGCAATTCGTCGAGGCTGAGCGGTTGGGGAATTGGAAATTACATCTCCAAATGGTCCGAGAAATGCTGCCTGTCTTTCATGCAGCCGGTCACTTGCCCTATGCAAAAAGCGCACAGTTGTATTTACAAGACATGGTTCAATTAGAAACGGAGCTCGTAGATGACCCTGGATATGATTTGTTTTCAAAAGAAGGTTACTTTACAGTTAGAAGATCTGATAAGACTTGGGCAGGAGTTTGGAGTGACATGACGATTGAGCAAACTTTGAACCGATACTTTGGAACCGATCTTAAGCACGGGAGAGGAGTCACGCCAGGAGTAGTTGCTCGGTACCTGTTATCAATGCCTGCGGTGTTCAGCGTAATGGCATCTGTAGAAGAGTACTTTCAAATGACAACGACATCTAGTGAACAACACAAGGACCTTGGTACATCTCGATTGCAAAGAGATGATGCTGATTTGGCGAAGTTTTTGTTTTGGTTAAAAAAACATGCACCGCTAGATCGCCGCCCGAATTTGGTTTCCTTGTCGACGGGAATAATCGGTGGGTCCGACATTAATTGTCATAAAGCTATCGAGAGAGGACGAGAACTGATGCAAACAATGGTGGGACAGACGGCCAAAAATATCTCACTTTCCATGGCAAACAGAGTTAAGACCTTAGAATCGGCGCGGAGTGGCGTACACTTAGGCGGGACGTCGCGTATGACTCTCAACTCAGCTCAGTTATACCATCGCATTTCGGTAGTTTTTAAAAACAACGAAGAAAAAAGAAAAAAGGCCTTCGAGTATGAGCTGTCACCTTACCCCTTGGCTTTATTTGATGAGAAAGGTTTCATGAGGAAGACTCAAAAATCCGAGCTATACAAAATTTTGAAGCCTTACAAGTTGCCGAACAGCTTCAAGAGTCTCAACGAATTTTTGACCCAATTTGTCTTTATAGTTGATGGTGGGTTCTTGTTACACCGTGTAACCTGGCCTCATGGAGCAACTTACAGAGACATTTTTGAAAAATATCGTCTGCACATTGTGCAGAATTTTCGAGGCAGCGCGTACGTTGTATTCGACGGATACGTGAACGAGTTCATCGGGATTAAATCATATGAACGATATCGCCGCGGCGAAAAAAATGTTGCAGCCGACGTTGAAATTTCTCTAGACGCTCTCGTTACAATATCACAGCAAATTTTTTTGTCAAATATAGCCAACAAGGTCAAATTCGTACAGCTTTTATCGGAGTACCTGAAAAATGGTGGAATTCAAGTCGCAGTAGCTAATGAGGACGCCGATGCTGAAATCGTGAGGACGGCTTTCAAGGTTAATACATTACTTCCCACGAGCCCAGTTGCAATAGTAGGCAATGACATCGATTTGTTGGTGCTTTTGATTGGCTTGAGCAATGAGAGACAGCGCATATATTATTATAAAGTGGTTCCTGCGGCGAAAAAAACGGAACTATATTTATCATCGGATCATAATGACTTGAGAGAATTCATCTTATTTGCGCATGCATTCGTTGGATGTGATTCGACCTGTGCTCTACATTCGAAAGGCAAAAAAACAATCATCAAACTTTTGGAGCAGAACGAAAGCTTGCGGGAAAGATGTAAAGTGTTCTACGACCCTCACAGTTCAACAGACACGATATTCACCGTTGCACAGGAGTTCATTTCCCACTTATATGGATTCGCAAATGAAGAAATGACAATTGGAGCCGCTCGATATCGAAAATACGAAGCTTCGGCAGCTTCCGATACGGCAACGCGTCTCAGTTCGCTGCCACCGACTACAGGCGCATTGAAAGAGCACGCCAAACGCGTCTTCCTTCAAATTCAAACGTGGCTCGGCAATCGATTGAATCCACAAGAATGGGGATGGAAGAGGTCGGGATCTGTTCTCTTGCCGATAATGACCGAGCAAAATGTAGCACCTGAGGAACTTTTGAATATGGTAAGAGTTTTTTTGCAAAAGTACGATTATTCTTTTTCGCAAATCTTACGATGAAATTTCTTTCTTTGGCCATTGGTCATGGCACAATCAAGAGAAATGTCGCAAAAAAAATTTGAAAAAAATGGTCCGTTTCTCAAAGTTGTTACTGGGCTTAAAACATTTTTTTCTGACTCAATCAATAACGGAGTCATTCAGCCTAATTCTTTGCCTTCGATTCGATATTTTTTTCTCTACGACAATTTTTCGCTGAGATATCAGCCGGTGAATAAAGAAACTTTTTTTCGTTTGATCATCGATATCTCATGATTATTCAGATATAAACAAAAATTTCTCGATATTTCTTATTTGACATTGAACACTCAAGATGTTTTTTGATATAAAAAAAAAAAAAAAATTTCGCAATAAATCTTGTGTTCAATGCCAAATAAGAAATATCGAGAAATTTTTGTTTATATCTGAATAATCATGAAATATCGATGATCAAACGACAAAAAGTTTCTTCATTCACCGGCCGATATATCAGCGAAAAATTGTCGTACAGAGAAAAAAAATCAAATCGAAGGTAAAGAATTAGGCTGAATGACTCCGTTATTGACTGAGTCAGAAAAAAATGTTTTAAGCCCGGTAACAACTTTGAAAAACGGAAAATTTTTTTCAAATTTTTTTTTGCGACATTTCTCTTGATTGTGCAAAGACCAATGGCCAAAGAAAGAAATTGTAACGCTTCTTTAATTTTTTTTTATACATGTATACATGTTTTATTTTTTCTGTCTGTACAGGTTTACTGTGGCTGCACAACGAACTGCGCGACTGCGCGCTGCAGCTGCAAAAAAGCGAACATGGCATGTACGTCACTTTGTAAGAATTGCAACGGCATTGGCTGCCAAAACGCAAGATCGGTCGAGGTGGACCGGATCCTTGAAGAAGAATACGATACGAGCAATGACGAAGGCGACGACGGAAACGAAGTCGAAGAAGAAAGTAGTTAATTTTTTTGCTTCCTCATAGAGGAAGTTTTGTTTTCGTGAAATTTTTTTTTTAGAGATGTTCAAAACGTGTTTAGTATGTCTCAAAACGCCTAAAAAACACATTTATAAAAAATGTCCGGATGTATGTGTGTGTGTGTGTGTGTGTGTGTGTGTGTGTGTGTGTGTGTGTGTGTGTGTGTGTGTGTGTGTGTGTGTAGCAGGTATGGGCAACCATTCAATGAAAATGTATTTTAAATACTTTTTTAAATAAATTACTATGATTAATTGTTATGCAAAAATCAATGTTTTCACAATTATGAAATAATTATGATCAATTTACGTGAATTATGATTTTACAATGAATTTAAGTATTTAATAAATCTGATAAAAATCGTTATCATTTGGTCCGAAAAGTATTTGAAATACATTTTCATTGAATGAATGCCCATCCCTGGTGTGTAGTAATGGTAGTTGACCGCTCTGTACTTGAGAACGGCTCGAAATATCAAGCTGAAATTTGTCACACATGTAAAGGGTTCGAACAAATAATATAAAAAGATTAATGTAAGAAGATAATACAAAAAAGTATCCGATGTAATTAATTAATAAATGTCCATAACATTTAAATTTTCGTGAGCTATATTCAAATAATCGCGCCGTTCGCTCATGATGGGCAGAAAGCGAAAAACTCGGACCGAACGAATTTCGTTTCTCTTCGACGTCGAGATGTTTACTTTCTACTACCACATCGTATCCCGCCGGCCTTCCCGTGTACGTGAACGTACGCACACCGACTCAAGCTATCCGTCACGCTCGAGCGCGTCTCTTACTACCACATGCGTATGAACCCAATCTTCCGTGTACGTGAGCGTACGCACACCACTTCGAGCTATACCGTGAGCGCGTGAGGGGTATCCCCTCCACCACGGCCATCTGCACGTGGGGTTTTTAATTTCAGTGGCGTCTCCTGACTCACCTAATGATTTTACGAAAAAAAAGTTCAAACAAAAATGTCATGGTTTTTTTTTCTCTACAACTTTTGTTTGAACATTTTTTTCATACATGCAACCGTTCTCGAGTAATCGCGATTTCAACCCTTAAAAAGGGGATGCTCGAAAACCCCATAGGAAAAAAACTTTAAAACCTCGATATTCGTGTTCGCAAGGTCGAAATCTATGGGATAGGACCCCTCTCATTGCCTCGACAAAAAAACGTTATCTTTGGACTTTTCGCCTGGACTATCGACACACACACGAGCAATGAATGATCCGCAGTCGTGTCAAATGTCACGTAGATCGATCGTTCCTTTTTCATTGTATTCAGAATTTTTTTTTTTTTTTGGTTTTCTATCCTTTTTTTTATTTATGTTTTTTTTGTCTTTTTTTATTATTTAATCAATCGAACATTCTTTCAAATCAAGATTTCGATAATTATGCAGCATCATGGGTTTTCCGAATTTTACAGTTTTTTTTTTAATTTTCGTTTTCGATGATGATTGGTCGGTGCCCTTCATCTCTCTTTTTTTTACATTTTATTTCACTTTTTTTTTAACCGACTGCACATTATTTTCTCATAAATGATTCGATCAGGAATTAGGTGCTTGTTTTAGACTGACAACATTTTGACTTCTTTCCCTCTTTATGTGCGATCGTCTAGTTGTTTTCGTTTGTTTGTTTTTTTTTGTTATCAATCAAGCATTGTTTTGCAATAAATTCATCGTTGAATTATTCGATAAAAAATCGTTCGTTTTTCACTGTCGCAATTTTGGTTTCTTCGTTTTGTTTCGTTTTCGATCCTCGATTTTTTTTCTATTTGTCAAAATTTTTCGGTTTTTTCTCTGAAATGTCGATGATAATTTTGGGATTACAGTTGGGATGTCGACGTTGTCTCTGATGGAAATACGGAACGACGGAAAATTTAGTTTCATTTTACTATTTTTATATATCTCCTATTGTTTTCTGTTTCCTTCCCAAGTATATTTTGAAATCATCATTGTTACTTTACGCTCGTCGGTGAACAATCGAATGGCGTGACCTCACGGCGTTACAAATTTTCTCAGGATTCAATTAATTCCAATCGAATCATCGACAAAGGGCCGAGAAACTGTGCCAAACAGCTAAGGGCCGTTCGTAATGCACAGGTGAAAAATAATACCAACAAAAAAAACCAACGATAAACAACGAATGGTTGCACAGATGTAGTCGCCGTAGTAGTAGTAGTAATAGTAATAGTGGTTGCATCGCTCGTGGATCCGGGTCAAGTTGAAGAGTTCGCGGGAGTCGAGGAAGGACGATCGGCCGAGACGAGGTCAGAGAGGCGCGCGCGCAGCGAGGCTTTATTTTTAGCACAAGAGAAAAACCAAGAGAGAGAGGGAGAGTGAGATGGATAGATATAAAACGAGATACAGAGAAAGAGAGAGAGAGAGAGAGAGAGAGAGAGAGAGAGAGAGAGAGAGAGAGAGAGAGAGACAGAGGGAACAAGGGGGAGGGGGCGAGAGAAAACGAGCCCTGCAAGAGTAACGCAGTTACTTATCACCGAGCCAAACGCTTTGCTCATATTGCCATTATCAGCACTGTCACACGCTACCGTACTTAAAGTTTGTTCGACGAAAAAAAAATTGAAAAAAAAAGAAAAAAATTCAATTTGAAAAAAAAAAAATTCTAAAAAGATAACCGAAGAATGTGCTATGAAATAATTCGTCGTTCTTGCTCATTGCTTAATATTTCATGATGTTAATTACATGATGAGTAATTCGAAGAAAGGGGAGAAGGAATTTAAAAAAATGGTGTATGTGTTTGTATATATGTAATATACATAGTTTTTTCAAAAATATTTATTTCTATGTATTGATAGAAATAAATATAAAATTCTATATATTATCAATATTATATCATTATCAATATTAATATTACATTTAAATGAATTAACTATCAAAATACTTTTAAACTATATGTATATTTATATATATACATATAGTTTAAAAGTATTTCAACTCTCATTTTTTCAACTCTCAATCTATTGCAGTTCCAGAGATACAATAACAATGTTACGAACGTTCCACACCCCATTCTAACCCCTTAGGGTTTGATTTTCAAAAAAATCCATTATTAGTGCACCTCTACACCCTCTGAGGAACATCTATTCCCAATTTAATTTTTTTTATCTTTGATGGTTTGGGCTGTGCGTTGTCTGTCAGTCAGTCAGTTAGTCAGTCACGCAACAGTTATATATACATATATATAGATAGATAAATAGATGCATAGATTATGTTTCTATAAATAATTTATTCTCTAAAATATAAAAATAAATGAATATTAAAATAAATAATTTTTTTCGAAATGTAAACATAACATATGCATTTATTATATACAGGGAGAGTAAGTTAGGCACTCACGCACGTACTTGCGCGAGTCCTCACGGGTAATCCACCCCCCACCTCGAAGAAATAAAAAAAACCTCCACGGAGAGTGACTCTCGTCGGTGCGCCGGTATAATCATATGGTTCATAAAAGCTTTATCAGACGCGTGATAACGGGCTATATATGTGAGCGCGCGCGCGCGCGCTCGCGAGCGGGAGATAAGGTATGTAGGTCAGTTTGATACGAGTGACCTGATTCTTCGGGGCTGGCGCGCCACCGCCGACCACTCCCACCTCGAGCGAGTCTGCGCATGCGCGCGCGCGCGCGCTCATGACCAACGCCAGCGTTTCGCGTTTCTATGGACGATGCGCTCAACAGCCACGAGCGCCAGCTGCCGCAGCTGCTGCACCACATAGACCATCCCAACATCAACGCCAAGTACTTTCGATTTTTAAGAAAATTATTTTTTTTATCGAATCCACGGTATTTACGTGGATTACGATATTTAGGTGCGCACACGTTTATCGAGGACAAACGAGAGAGACAAAACAATACAATGAAAATATTGAATTTATGAGAATGAATGGGAGTGAATTTAAGGATGTATGACAGGTACAAACCTTGCCAAAAGTATGGAAATCTGAGAAATCTCGATTATAACTGCTTTGTGAAAGCTAATGGAAGGAATAGTCATCGAATATCGTCAAATATATGTTATTTGACATATATCTTGTATCATGTTTTTTATTTACCTTTTAAAAGGATGTATGACAGGTACAATCGTAGCCAAAAGTACGCCAATTAAAAAAATCTCGATTATCACTACTCTGTGAATGCTAGAGAAATTCGCAATCATAAAATATCGTCAAATAGTTTCGATTTATCTTAATTCATCGATTTATCTTTAGTTATCGATTTATCTTTAGGAAAAGACAAGTCCACAATTGTTTTGGTGGATAATTTTTTTTGTCTTCGGCATATCCGGAAATTTCCTTTACTTACAATATTGTGAATTTTGTATGTTGAAATTAAACAAAGAAAAATAAAAAGATCGTTCATGGCCAATCCATCTGACCGACGAAATAATCGCTACGGCCAAAGCAAATTACACATAATAATCATAATAATAATAATAATTATTATTATTATTATAACACCAAATCGTCGAAAAAATTTCGAACGAATCGTCTGCGCTCGTTTGCGAGTGGCTAAATCGATCGATATTCGTTTTTACCGTCCGCGCAATTTTTCTTCAACGCACGCCCATAAATATATATATATATTTATGAATTAATGCATGTGTTACGACTCACGTCGCTTGTGAGACTCGCAAAACGTTTTTTTTTTACCGCACTTACGTAATTCGACAGTCAAGTGCACTCTCATTTATTACAACGATTGGGTGATCCCGTGCGAGACAGAACGATGCGTTCGGACAGGTGAAATGTTTGCAAAGTCCGATAAGACCGAGTTGCGCGGTTCGAAGGGACAAAGGAGGAAGGGGGGGGGCGGAGTTCATCGAGCAGCAACGTCTCGTCGCGTCCACGTTGACCGTGTTATTCGATTGACCGTCTTATTATACCGGAAGACGTTTCGGCTCGTGCGTGTAAATTATGAAAAAAAAAAAAAAAAAACAAAAAACCGATAGCCATGAGAGATTCGCTGGAATTGATAACAAATTTTATATCAGTCCTGTCGAGTGTACGCAACGCGTTTTCAACGACTCGCCACTTTCGAAACGGTCGAGCGATGCGATCGATAACGATGGGTTTGCGAATTGCGCAAGGTCAAGAGACCGCGACCAAAACGATTTTAATCTCTCGAAAAAAATTCGATCGATCGACGAGCAAACTCTTTTTAAAAAATTTTTTTTTCTTTCGCCGAACTTTGTCGAATTTCGTCGAATTTAATCAATGACTCGGTATGATTGTGTTTCGTTTCGAGCAATCAATTAAGACGAGATCGTGTTGAACATTTTTTTTCTTCTTTGCAATCCGTGATGAGATTTCGTGAAGACGACGACGAAAAAAAATTACATTTGTTGACATTAAATTGAATGTAGGTCATGAAAATGTTATCTGAATGATAAAATCAGATACGATCGTTTAACGTAAAAAAAATCACCTTTAATTGTATTTCAAAATCGCTTATGGAAATTCATTCGAATTATGTGAGGAAAAAATTTTGAGAAAATATCTAAAAAAATCTATTTTATGCATTTTGCAAAAAAAAAAAGAAAAAAGTTTACTAAATTAAAATTCATTAAAAATTCTTTTGTTCTCGGAAGCAAAATGTCGTTCTCTCAATAATTCGCTGTTTTACAAGGAATTTCCAACCAACAGACTGCTAATACGTCAAACGTGCTAAAAAAATCTTTAGAAACTAACAAATAACAATTTTACTGTCGTTTCGCAAATATCGTTATCATTAATATTATTACAACTGTTACATCTATAACCTCGAAGTTAATTCGTATCCCACATAAACAATAATTTCATTCCGACATACCAAAAATAAATAAATAAATAAATAAATAAATAAATAAATTTTTTAAAATTCTTTTACACAAAAATTGAGAATCAACTTAATATTCTCAATAATATTCCAAGAAGATGATAAAGAAATTCTTCGACAAACACAAAACAAGATGTTGGGACTGGATAAAAGCGTCGCTAACGCGAACATTCGACGAATTAATAAATTCAACCCCTCTCACTCTCCGTCGGTTGTTCGGTCTCTCTCTCGCCACGCGTTTTACTCGGTCGTCTACGCTGTGCACCATTGACCCATTTACCCGGTGCACTTGAGCCAGTGAGCGTACCCCACCAGCGCCGCTCGACAGTAGACTACGGCATCGGGCGCGAGGCGCGAGGCGCGAGCGCGCGCGCGAGCGTCGTGGGCTCTATATCACGACTCGGATGCACACCGCAGGGCCTCGTCTACGAGTGCATATAACCGAGTTTGCCGTGGCGCACTCGCGTGGCGCTCTCACGATAACCCGTTGGAGTTTATTCCAGGCGTCTGGACGTCTTGCGAATGCATGGCTATAGGGCGTCGTGATCGATCGCCGATGCATCGCATTTGCATCGGTAATGGATCCCAGACCCGGGTACGGGATGGAGCCACGCGTGACACACACACCGACACACACACACACACACACGAAGACACACGAGCATCGTGTACGGAACAAGCCCAGCAGGGTTTGCACCTGGCCATGCAATTTCCACACGTCCTACACGTACTAGGCGAACATCCATGATCCGTGACAGAAAAAGAGAGAGAGAGAAAGACAGAGATAGATCGTTTCATATCGTAATATGCTTATGTAAAAAAAAATAAATATAAAAAAAATATGCGAAAAAAATTGTATCGATTAGCGAGAAAACTGAATAAATTGAGGACTATACTTGAAATTAATTGCTAGGCTGAAGGGGGCTGAGTCATCTGAAAAATTGGAATTTTTTTTTTGTCGTGACATGCTAAATCCAAATTCAAAATCGATTTTACCCTTACGAAATACCTATACTCGGTTATCATTTCAACATTTTTCATAGCCATATGAAGCATCTGAACGCTGTAAGATTTATTAAAAGCTGCGACGAAACCTATACGACGAGCGAAAAATTTTGCGATACATTTTACAGCGTTCGAATGTTTCATATGGCCATCAAAAAAATCGAAATGATAGATGAGCATAGGGATTTTGTGACCGTAAAATCGATTTTAAATTTGGATTACCATGTCACGAAAAAAAAAAAAAATTCCCAATTTTTTAGGACACTCAGTTAAATTAGTTTAGTTTTGTTTTTTTTTTTCTGAATAATGTAAAGGTATGCGGAAATGCAATTTCCACAGGTCCTCTACACTTACGAGGCGAACATCCATGATCCGGAACAGAAAACGAGAAAGAGAGAGAGAGACAGAAAAAGAGATAGAGAGAGACAGATAGACTAATCCATACTGTTGTAAAATGAATTTGTACAATTACCATGCAAGCTCACGAGAAAGAAAAAAAAACTGAAAGGAAGTTACGGTGATGTGCTAAATCGTTCCGGATTGCTGTGAGTGCGAGAGAGACAGCCCAATGAGCGATCGCTGTGGAGCGACAGAGAACGAGCTAAAACCCGTATAGCCGGGCATCGTCTTAAATAAAACGGAAATGAAAGAAAGCCGGGGGCAATTGTAACTCGTGGGCACTGCGTTAGATAATAATAGATGGTAGATTTTTATATATAACATGTTTATGTGTGTGTGTGTGTTTGTGTGTTAGGGTTTAATATAGTGTTTGATGGTAGAAGCGAACGTAGCGGAATATATAGCTCGAACCCGTGCGCGCGCTTGCGCGTCTCGTGAGACGGTTCTCATTGACCCAGTTACCCGGTACACTTGACCGCACTCTCCGCGCGTATCCGTGCTGTGCTGCATCCCGCACCCCACTCCGCGGCCACCCTCGCGGGCGAGAAGTTGCATACGTCGCATGCCTAGACCAGCGCGCTAGGCAGCGGCTACGTGGCCGAGCCACCACCACCGGCGTCCAAACACGGATAGTCGCTCCCCCCCACCCCCTCGGCTGTTACACTCCCCGCGGGATTCGTCACTCGCGAATAATCCGGACCGGCGACCATCATCAGGATTTTGAGAAAAAAGTTTTTTTCAAATTATGATTATAATTACTATAATTATGATATTATTGTATCGATTAACAATTTTTTTTTTAAATAACAAACACTGATGAAAACAAACACAGATATAATATCAAAGTTATACAAATACAATCTACAATATATGTACTAGTTCCAAACCTAACACCAAATTAATATTTTTTTTAAATATGTAAAGTACGAATAATCTGAGATTAATTCTAATAACAAAATGTAAAAATTTATTTAACAGAAACTGAATGAGAATTATTCTGAAGAGGCTCCAAAATCTAGGAGCGAAACGTCGAAAGAAATAAAAATACTGTGGTCGTCCTTCGCCAATGCTCAAATTCACCCATATAATTATGATAATTATGATACAACCCGAGGATCCTACTGTGGGCTTTCCCAAACCTTAGATTAAACGACAAATGGCTTGTGCAAATATTTTTGTATCAATTGAATCGCATAATCGACAAGAGAGAATTGATACTCTGTTTAAGGGGGCTGACACCTAAAACATTGGATTTTTTTTTCGTGACATGATCGATCTAAATTTGAAATCGATTTTACCCTTATAAATGACCTATACTCAGCTATTATTTCGAATTTTTTCTTAGCCATATGAAGCATCTGAATACTGCAGGATTTATCACAACATTTTTCACTTGTCGTAGCTTTTAGGCCATACGACTCAACGGATTTTCAATTCTGACGTCTCATTTTCTTCGTAACGGAGCTCATTCTCAGATGAGCGTAAGGATTTTTTTTCTACGCTCCCTGGACATTGTTGCACCCTATAATGTGAATCAAAAACAAGTTTTCTGTAATTTTTTGGGTAAATCGTTCAATAATAGGTTATCATCAATCCATTTCACCTCGCATCCCAAATTTCCACCCTCATCCGCGAATGTAGTCTGTTACGAAGAAGAATGAGACGTCAGAATAAAAAATCCGTTGAGTCGTATGGTCCAAAAGCTGCGCCAAGTAAAAAAATTTAGTGATAAATCTTACAGCCTTCAGATGCTTCATATGGCTATTAAAAAAATTCTAAATGCTACTTGAGTATAGGTATTCCATAAGGGTAACATCGATTTTTAATTTGGATTGATCATGTCACGAAAATAAAAAAATTTGTTGCGAATCGCCAAAATGGTTCACATTGTGAGGACCCTCGGAATAAACGAAGACCCGTTGAACAATGGTGAGCGAGTGCGATTGCTTCGAAGATGGGGGCAAGGGCAAGGGGCTGAGGGCCGGAGAGGACAGGGGGAGGAAAGGGAAAGGGGGAAGGAAGGCGGGAAGAGTGATGACCATCCTGTCGGTACCGAAAGACAGCGAAATGATGACCCAATTAGCCCTCTTCGTTCCACGCTCACAAATGACCCGAGAGAGCGCAAGAAGAGGAAGAATAAATTATCATTACACGTAAATGGCTTGTCCGTCGGGATGGAGTTTCGCAAGACGTTTCGTTTCCACTTACTCTGGGTAATATATATATATATATATATATATATTTATATATATATATATATACGTTTACACCGGAGTGTGGTACGTAAAATGTTGAGATTCCGTGGCAAACCGTCGGCAGCGACCGTACGGTTACTAGACTGCAGTTCCGGCGGTGCGTCGTATCACCCCCTCCCCCCTCCCCCTCCCTCTTCCCTTCTTCTCATGCCCCTCACCAACGGAGCGTAATGTACTCGTGATTATTCTTCCCGGTACTTGTTTTATTATTTTTTTTTTTCGTGCGAATGCTTGCCACCAAAGCCGTGAAATTTAAACGCGCGAACGAGCTTCGAATTTACACAGGTCGAGGGAGACATGGATTTTTTGTTTTAAGAACACAAGCGTTCGTGTAATTGTAGGCATGAGTGATTATGAGATCTCTGGATATCAATTCCCGTTTCATTCTTCTTTTCTTTTTCGTTAGTTTATGTTTCGATGATGAATTTAATTGATATGGACAAATTTAATAAACTGAGAGAGAAGGAATCTTTTGTTCAATTATTTGGAGATGTATTATTGTTATCTTTTTTTTTTTAATTTTTTTTTTACGCAACATTTTGTGAGTTTTGTGAGAAAATTTTACCGATTATCGACGAAATTGAACGAATGTTAATGAAATTAATTGCTCAAATTAATATTGTCATTATTATTTGAATTGCTAAAATCATTGTTGTTATTATTATCGATATTATTATTATTATTAATTTCATCTTTTAATTGTTAAGATTATTTCTTATTCTTACTTAATCAAAATTATTCGGTAAAATAGTCCTTTTTTTTCGTCTCGTTATTTGATTTACGTGTGTCAAGTTATGAGATGCAGAGTTGAGTGCCTTTGACGATACGACAAATGATCGAAACAAGAGACGAATGGAAAAAAAAATAAAGAAGAGAAATTCTGATTTTTTTGATAATCCAAATATTATTTCTGACCATAATTTAATCGTCGAAATATTAATCGACGTCTGGTGGGAAGTTTTGCGTTGTTGTTCTTGTTCGACCGATGAATGAGCTCGGTTGTGTGTCGAACGGTTAGGAGAGGAAGGCCGAAGTGGGGGAGGGGGAAGCATTGATTCGATAATTTCTTTGGACTGGAGGACAAGTGGTCGTACACCGGAAGCGCGGAAGACGCACGGACAACTCTTTCTGTCAAGCCGTATCATCATCGTCATCGTCGCGGGCAATATCCGCGTCTTTCCGCTGTGCCACACACCCGCGGCGACGAACGACGAGGAGTCTCTCAAAAGAATCCGGGCCGTGTGAGTCACACACGCGGACTCGACGAGTTCCTAGTGGTCCTCCCCCGTCCATTGTTTCGCACTTTGTTGCAACCACAAAGACGTTTTTTTTTTTTTTTTTTTTTTTTTTTTTTTTTTTTTTTTCATTTTTTCGACGTCTTCGAGAATAATAAAATTCACGATGAAAAGAAATGACAAGTCCGAAATAATTTCACGAAAGTTTCTTATTTTCTTTCCCTCCTTTTGTTTTTTATTGTCTTCAAAGTTTTTTTATGCGATGAAAAAGAAAATGCAAGACCGAAGTCCGTTTCGTTGAAAAAAAATTCAACGGAATGGACTGTTTGTTGAAAATGCAACTTTCATGCGCGCGAAAGGAATTGACAAAAAAAAGTGGAATCTCAATTGTGGTACGTCAGAGTGGAGACATATATGTGTATACGAAAAAAATTGCATCTATATTTAATTACAAAAAAAAAAATTCAATAGCAGAATTAATATTTCAAATTGTATGTAGTTATATACACAATTACACAATTTAGTAAAAATATTATTTTTGCTATGAAATTTTATTTTTCTGGCAATTCAAATAAAATTCTAAAGATAAATGAATTATATGTAGTAGAAAATAAATGTTATTTGTACGTAATTACAAAGAGAAAAGAAAATTTTGTAGTCAAAGTAATAATCCAACTGAATTGTGTATAACTATATCTATATGGTATTCATTTATCTTCGAATATCCACCAAAATATTATTTTTGCTAGAAATATATTTTTTTTGTAATTTGAACGAAATTTCGAAATCAAATGAATTATATATGTGTGTAAATAGTTATATACAAATTAGTTAAAATATCATTTTTGCTATAAAATTATGTTGTTTTTTTTTCGGTCATTATAGACAGACGATATTTTTCAGTCGTACCGTTGAGAACATTTTCTATAACTTAACATTGATTGTAAAAAAAAAATTGAAAAAAAAAATCATTCAAGCACGAAATGAGAGTGTCCGTATTACTGTACATAGGTGTTTATCGAGTAACGTTTGTCGCGTCGTTAGGTCGTTGATTGAGTGTCGAGGTAGGTAAAACACGACGAGAGAACCCTCACGCAGACCTCGTCGAATACTCGTGAGGTGGACAAAAATGTAATTACCTCGTTGCGCTTGACGATTAGATAATAATCGCGTTTTATCCTCGTCATATTTATCACCGAGGCCCTCCTATTTTTTTTTTTTTTTTTGTCAATCCTATCAACGCGGTGAGCGGAGACGACGACGAGAACTCGTAGAAATCTGTGTCTAATCTACTGGCTACCGTGTGATTAATGTGACGTTTATGTATTGTTGAATACCGAGGGAGGCGACGTCACACGACGACTGGTAAACGAGCTGCTGCTGCAACAGCAGCAATGGACTCGGACAATTCACTCGGCCAACATGCAATTCAACCGTTAATTTTTCAAGCTCACCCGGTTCTTCAATCAAACATTTCTCTATTATAATTTACGAAAATATATAGACGAGGCAGAAGTGACAAAAAAAAATCAACTTCAAAGACATTCGATAAAACAGTTTTTTTTCAATCGTCCTACGAAAAATACAACATTTTTATATTTTTTCTTTGATTATTCATTTCACGATTTTTTTTTGTTTTTGATAATTTTCTCCTTTTTTCAAGATTGCCTGGCATTACAATAAAATTAAATAAATGAATAAGCGAATAAATATCAAATGCGAAGATTTTTCGAAATTAACTCGAAATCCATTGATCCAGAGTGTGCCAATCAGGATTGTCAATCAAATTTCTTTCGGGACCTAGGACCTCACTAATTTTTTTTTATATATTTTTTAGACCCCCTCTTTTTGCATTTTTTCTAGACCCCTCCCTCGCCCCTCCCCCTTTACGTTTTTCATCAAGAGGTAACTCCTATTTCGACCGTTTTTAATTGGATGACATTTTTTTCCCAGATACTTGATCGAAATTGAGAAATTTTTTTCATAAAATTGGAGTCTGTACCGTGTTCCTGATATATATATTCAATTTTTTTTAAATTCGAGTTTTTCCGAAATTTCAATATAAGACAATGATTTCCTATGTAAAAAAAAAAAAGAAAATGAAATCTAACTCGCAAAAAAATCAATGTTCCGTTTATTTTCGATAGAAAATCGATTTTGCTTCCTCATAGAGGAAGCTTTGTTTACGTGAAAATTTCCTTCCCAGATTTTCATAAAATCGTGTTCAGAATGTCCCGAAAGATCTAAAAATCACATTTTTTAAATTATTTTTCATGTTTTTTCGATTATTTTTCATGAAAGAAAAATAATAATAATTGATTTTTCATCGTTGAAAATGACTAAACGACGAGAGAGTAATTTGGTTCAGGCAAAGATAAATAATGAGCAGGAGTGGTAGAGTGCAGTAGGGTTGGAGCGGACGAGTCAGACAAGTCACAGTCGGGCGGCATGCATGCGAGTAGAGCGCGCGCAGTCCGTGTTGCACCGGCGAACCGCCGCAGCCTTGAGCCTATTCCACGCACGAAAGCCCCCAGCGCACGCCTCGCTGCACGCTGCACCGCGCGCTCCACGCTCCACGCTGCTGTCCCGCGACGCAGCGGATCGCTTCGCGCGTTCGAGTATTGCTCTCCCCCGCCGCCGCAAAACACAGACTGCTCGCCTCCATTCAGTCAGACACGAATAACGAGAAAAAAATGAAATCAAACAAAAAAAAAAAGACGACGACAAAATATTTCGCCGTCGATTTCTCGCGCCCGCACTTTTGATAAATTATCCGTCTATCTATTGCGTTCGGCCGTCAGAACCGTACAGGATGAAGAAAGTGAGACGCGGATAAATGCCAATGATTCATTTAATTTCACTGAACGTTGAAGCGAGCCCCAAATTTGAAAAATGTTCAATGTCAAATTCGCCTGGATGGATTTAGAGAAATCGAATGTTGACTCGTTGAGGTCACACCTCCAAATGATAACATATCGGTCACATGGGGTCCAGGGAATCCCACTCGCAAAAACCGAACCCATCTGCGTTCTTTTTAATGTACCGACTTAAATCTTACGCCAAATTTCAATTTAGAATGTTTTCTAAATAATCCAATAGTTGTTGTCTTCTTTTCGAGATTTCAAAGAAGTCAAAACACGATGAGAAAAAAAAATTCACGAAATCTGAGTTTTTTTACAAAAAAAAGAAATCGTGAAAAATGTAATTTTTGCCGTGTGGTAAAAAACTCACGCCGTTTCACTCCTGAGATAAATTATAATTTTGAGGAAAAAATATAGAGCTTTTATGGATTTTGAAAAAAGTATATTTATCTCGAAGTTCGTCGATACTGGTTTTTTTTATTCAAGCAACTTATACATAATATATAATATTTTGTTCAAAGCAACAAACTGGATTCACTTTGATTTCGTGAAAAAAAAAACGTGTTGTGAAGAAGTTGAATTTTAGACGATAATAAATTGCTATTGAATAATTTTCGAAACAATCAAATGATTGGCTGTATAGAAAAAAAGGATACCAAGAAGATCAGAAGGATGAAAAATACCCTTTTTTTGGAAAAAAGTTGCTCAATTAATTTTGAGATATATAGCTGTCAATCGTGCACGGTAATTTCAGAAGATAATAAATTGGTATAAAATATTTTTGAGCAAGCCGATGACCAGATGCATATTCAAACGAAAAAGATATATTTTTTAAGTGATGAAAGGATCATTTAGATAACAAAAACATAAAAAAGGGCCGAAAGGATCGGAAGTCTGTCGAGAGTACAGAGACGTTCGGTAATCGATCGAAAAAGTATGTTTCTCGTGGGAATTCCCAATCGATCGATATCATACGCTCATTTACGTCGATGGATATGTAAATGGCAATATTGCGGGTCGGTGCTTCGAACGTTTCGTTTATACATCTCGGTCTTTGTGAGGCGCATACATACGCATACATGCATTAATTAGCTCGTACCGTGTGGTGCATTACACGTGGACGAACAGTATCGGGGCGATGAATAGCGAACCGATGACTCGTGGAATCTCGATAAAAAACGTATGCTCTATAAATTCTTTAACACGACCGAACGACACTCTCTGTGCCTTCGTAGCTCTTGCACTACAATGACGACTATATTCTTTCAATATTTTTGCACTATAACCAACCTCCGAGCCACCCTTAACCACTTAAGTACCATCGAATTTGACAGATGAATTATTATTATTTTTTCCCAGTCAGATCCATTTTTTTTTCTTCAGTTTCGAAGTTAAATAAAATTTAATAAAAAAATGTTATTCCTTCGTATATATTTTTATTTTTCCGATCAGTTAGACGGGTTTGAACAGTCAAAGCGACGTTTTCCAGCCTCATCTCAGCCTTACGAAAATCGAAAATAGTATTCAAGAATTTCCCTAAATTTTATCAATACAAAAAAATTGCGATTAAAAGAAGAAATTTTTTTTTTTTCAAATTCTTGAAACTATTTCAGATCCACGACATCGTCTTCCAAACATCGAAATTTTTTCGACGCGATTTCGATATTTCGTTGAATCTATAATTGAATGAATAATTCATGCTCGGAATTATTTTATTATTTTCAACGTTTCAAGTCGACTCGAGTCCGAATTATTCTTCGTCGTGTCTTTAACGAGACGAAAAAAAAATCACGCGAATCGTATTAACACATTATCGGGCGAATGTTGAACACGTGACGCGATCGTCTAATACAGCTGAGACTTTAGAATAGAAAAAAAAAAAAAAACTATTAAAATATTCGGAATTTCGCAAAAAAGTAATCGCGCTCCATAAAATTTCTGTTTAATTCAATCCGTGAGAATCTGCAGCTCGAAACACGGGTTTTCTGATAGTTGCCAGCTCGTCGTGTGTGTGTGTAAGCTGCTGTTGGTCCGTCAGCTCGGTACACACAAGTTTGCCTCTTTGTGTGTGTGTGTGTTCGTATGTGAGTTCGCTCGCTCGCGCTAACGTTCGCGTCGATGTAAAAGTGGAATCTAGGCCGATATAAATAGGCTGAAGGCGGGGGAATATAACAGGTTGCCTTTGGCGTGTCTCACCGCAGCGGCGTGAAACTGTCGTGTAAATACGCGAAAATTTGCGTGGGCGACGTTAAAATCCGTGCGTCCCGCCCCACGAACCTCCACTATTTGCTCTGTTCTATTAGTTTTTTTTTTCTACCATCACTCGTGACAATAATTGCCGCTTCGACGACGATTTATCCGATATCCAATAACGCAAACGTTTCGTCAAAATTTGATCAAATCGCGATTTTTTCAAAATTAAGAAAATATATTTTTTGTTGTTTTATGATTTCTTTGATTTTCGAAATATTCTTTGAAACAACAGTTTCTCATCGACGATATTTTCACAGAATAATTTTAATATCCCGATATTTTCATGCGAATATCAACTTTGAAAAATTTTAATTTTAGAAGTTTGCGTTTTTTTTTTTATTTATTCACGATTATAATTCGAAAAGGGCGAAATATTCTTGTCTAAAACGATCGTTGAAAAATAAGAAACTGTACTATACTTTTTTTCACACTCCTTCGTGATAATAATTGTTCGTTACCGACAACATTATGCCGAGAATAATGTGAAAATTTCGATATTTCCATCCCCAATCGATTCGGAAGAATGAGAAATGTACGAAACAAAAAAATTATTCGATTCGACTGAATGAAATTAGACGAAAACCAAACATTGATATTGAATTTAATTCATCGTTCATGCAGGTCGATTTATTTTTTCTTGTAGCAGAGGACCGCTGTCTCTGGCAACCGAAAAATCGATTGTGCAGCACAAAGGCGTCGACGAGAAAAGACAAAGGGAACGGGCCCAGTATTGCGGAATAAAAAAAAATGGAAAAGAAAATAATAATAATAACAATAATAATAATTATAATTATAATAATAATAATGCCACGCGAGATAATCGAGCTTCTCTGGCTACCTTCGGTTTTTATTGCCTTCTCATGATTCCGCCGCATTGCCACAGCATCGCGAGAGCTTCGCGTGTGCGAGTGAGAGAGTGAAAGAGAGACAAAGAATCGAGGGAAAAAAAGAACACGTACGAAATAAAAAAGAAGGAGAGAGATAGAGCGAGGGAGAAGGATGGAAAGTAAAAAAAAATTGAAAGAAAAAAAAACCAGCGCACACAGTAAGATTTTTTTGCACAGGGCGTGAGACAAAGTACTTCTGCGCTGCGGTGTGTTACGCGTCGTTGCCCTTATTCGCCTCTGTGTCCACCTTATCGACACAACTCCAAAGTACCCGACACGAAAAATGAAAAAAAAAAAAATCAATGATATGACGAAATTTATTCTTCATAAAAAAATAGAAGAAATAATAATAAATCAATGAACAATTATTATTTCTCTCATTAAAGAAAAACACCATCCACAAAATGGATGTAAACAAAAATTCGTCGAAATTCTTTATAACTTCTGATTCACGGATTAGACGTTCAAACGTGCTAGCTAACGAAAATAAGACAATATAATAATAATAATAATAATAATAATAATAATGATAACTTAATGAGAAATAAACTACGACAATAATAATAATAATAATAATAATAATAATAATAATAATAATAATAATAATAATAATAATAATAATAATAATAGTAATAACCTAAAGAATTGAACAAATTAAATAAACTAAATAAATTTGATCAATTTGAATGTGATTTCGTAATTGAATTACAATTAGATCTTTTCGGACAAAACAAAATATCATTATTAGCTGAATGTCCAACAAGTCACAAAGCACGGCTGACAAGTACAATAATTCATTGTCATTGACACAAAAAAATTAAAAATTAAAAAATAAAAATTGAAAATTAAAAAATTGTACAAAAAGATAAAAAAAATTATTTGAAAAAAACAATAAATAAACAATTTGGAAGGAACCCCCTCCCCCTGCATTTGACAATTCTGGGGAAACTCGTTATGTCCTTTGATCTCGTGGGCCAAGCCGTAACATATAACTCAGGTTCACTGTGCATCGCAGCATCCACATGCTCGCCGTTTTCTCACACGCGGTTCCTATGTACCAAAACACGTCCAGTCCAGATGTGAACTGCCTGTCAGATATCTCGCGTCCCTCCCTGTTCCCGTTCTCTCACTCATTTCCATCGGCACGGCGCACCATCGACGAATAAAAAAACAAAAAATAAAAAAATAGTTATAAAAAAATAAATAAATAAAAAAACCCAACGATGCAAAACCCTCGATGCAGCTACACCCAGAGATAACTAACACCACCGACCAACCGTCTCGTGTAACGTGTGTTGTCACTGTCCCAATTCCATCAGCATTGTGTCACACCATTTCGATTTGTTCCGTCTCTATGTACGCCCGGCGTATCACGTATCTACCGGCACACATGTGGCACGCTGTGCCCCGTCTGGAGTACCTACGCGATAAGTCGAAAAAAAATTTAAACTGAAATAATCAAATTTTCAAAGATTCGGAGTATTTTCTTTTCGGAAAATTATTCGATTCTGTGACGAGTAATAGTGACACGCGGATTGTCATTTTATCTCGAAATTAGTGCGGTTCGATGTGTGTACGTGATTGAAATCACGAAATCGTTCGCGCATGAATCCATTGCAATGACCTCGCAATGAAATCGTGAGAAATCTCGAGAAAAAAAACTAAATATATATATATATAGATATATATGTACCAATTAGTCGTAGAATAATTTGTGTAATCGCTACGCAAAAATAGCGAAAATTCGTCAAACAATTAAAGAATTGATTCTGCACAATGAAATAATCAAAATCAAAATCTCACCGAATTTTTATATTAATATTAATTACCCTCATTCTCTACCGATTTTGTAATATTCGATTTCTCGATTTTTCAATTACGAAAAAAATCCATTGCCAATCAACGAGACAATATAACATTTCTCCAAATTTATCAGATTCAATTATTCAAACAAACCGGCAAAAAAATTCATTTATTTTTTTAATACTAATTTTTTTTCAAATAAATCGTGTATCAGATGGAAAGAGCAGTTCGAGATATGTATTTCTGTGAAAAAAAACTACTTAGTCATTTGTATTCTTTGGCTGGTACTTTCAGGTTTTGAGGAAAAAAAGAAAATGAAAAAAAATAAGACGGATCCAATAAGAGACATTGTCCTTAGATCTTGATCGAAATGTCATGATGCCGCCCTATATACACACACACACACACATGCATATAAAATCTATAAAGCCTATACTAATATATAAATGAAACTCTATACGTGTACTCCACGAAATATATATACACATATATACATATATATAATATATACACATACATACATATGCCCAGAGTACCTATATGTATCGACTGACAATGAGATCTCGGCCTCGCAGCCTCCTTCTTCCATTTGCTACACACACACACACACACACACACACATGAACAATAACAATATAGTCCGGCGCGAGAAGAAAAGTCCATTACAGGCTAATCTCCGGCTCGGTCTCACCTATCTCAACTGACCCATAACCGCGACGATATAGCCAACCCCCCTCTCCCTATATACATATATATATATATAATCTTATGTATATAACTAATTCTCGGGTCGGTTTCGTTGTAACGTGTTCGCGCATGCGTAATTACCCCGCGACAGTTACACATATCGTTCGTCGAGCTATTCGCACAAACGTACCGTACCGTTTTATTTATTTTTTTAATTTTTTTTTTCGCAACTGATCGCGTGTTCAAGAGTACGCGATAATCTTTATATAGGTGCGTGCTCGTGAACAAACTCCACCCTCGCTTGTATCAACGTATTCATGCACATTGACGCCACACACTATGCTCTCCCCGCGATGCTCGATTCGACGCGAGATATCGAACAGCGTGGAGTATATACATAGGTATTCACTCACGGGGATCAATGTTTTATCGATCCGTCCGTGATAATTGATGGGAAAATTATGTGGGAAGCTATAGAAGGCATTGAAGACTGTGATTGAGCGAATGGGTGACGAGCTCGCAACTCGAACCTCTCTCTTTGTCTCGGTCTTTCGCTTTATCTCTGTCTCACTCCTGCTCACTTTCGCTCTCTCCCTCTATCACTCTCTCTCTCTTTCTCTCTCTTTCTCGCTCTTTCTTTGTCTGACTATGGATCCAGCATCCTGCTTCTGCGATACGTTTAATAATTGAACGATAGAGATCGATGCTTTTGTCTCGTTGCCGTGATCTACGCAACTTATATATTATATATATATATTAGGGTGGACCTTAATGCGGGTGCTGATGAATTTCGACAAGTGCACCCCCCAGATAGGTTCGAAATAAATAAATAAAAATATGTGCGAAACCCCAGCACTGTGGTCCGATGAGAAGACGTAGCTGTAAGCTCGTTTTGTTTCCTATTTGAATAACATAGGATTTTCAGACTAATTCAGTAATTATTTTTTCGAGTTGTCTCTAGGCACGCAAAAAATTCTTTATTCACATAAATCTATTGGTTAATGGGTATAACTACTCGTACATTTTTTTTACAAGACCTCACCTGTATATTATCGATAACGGCGAACCGATGAACAATGATAACAACTGATAAACGATTTCAAAACAAATTGAAATTCATTTGTGTTTATGTCTTGTAAAAAAATGTACGAGTAGTTATACCCATTAACAGTAGATTTATGCAAATGAAGAATTTTTTGAGTGCTTAGGGACAACTCGAAAAAATAATTACCGAATTAGTCTGGAAATCCCATGTTATTCTAATGGGAAACAAAACGAGTTTACAGCCACGTCTTTGAATTGGACTACAGTGCTCGGGTTTTGCATGTATTTTTATTTATTCATTTCGAACCTATCTGGGGGGTGCACTTGTCGAAATTCGTCGACACCTCCATTAAGTTCCACTCTAATATATATCCTTCCGTCTCTATCTCTCTCGCTCTTTTAGTCTATATAACGCTTTTTTCATCTCGCTCACTCTGGTGCTACACGTTGGAACATTCTATCGCAAATGCATTTAGACACACATGCGTGTGCAAGTATTGCGAGAAGTGGATTTTCTCGATCGCGAGAAAGAGAAAGAGAAAGATAGAGAGAGAGAGGGATGGAGTGATGGCGAGAATGAGAGAGTGAGATGGGGAAGGAGCAAGAACGGGCGCATAGGTCGTTCCGTGTGTGAACTCCGCGTAGCCGTCACGCCTTGCTAAGCAGAGAGCGCCCTCCTTGATCCAAATTCCAAGCTCTCTCGCGCATGGGGTTGGAGGCTAAGCTCTCTTTTCTCCCGATTTACAATCTCATTATTTATCGTCTGGATATTTATTTATTTTATTTTTTTCAAAGTCATATCGTGGAATAACTTTAGCGAATATCCGTTACTTTGAAATTTATTCGAAAAAATTATTGACCGTTAGATCTTTGAATTGAATCGTGACGATGACAAATGGGGGTGGGGGGCAGGGGTGAGTCAGTACATTTTCATACGACACGTACTAATTAATGGAAATTTTTTAAAATTGACAAATTTAATTTTTTTGTTGGTTTGAGAAATTTGTTTTGAATATATTTTTTTAAATTTTAATTTTAATCCATTTCTTTTTTGGAGATCATTAGTTTTCCTTGGACTCAGATTATTTACCTCCTTCCCTCCCAGGCAAACTATCAAAGTATCGATAGCTACGTTAACTTTTTTTTCGTTTTTTTTTTGTCAATCGATGTGGCACACGTTTCGTACTACGTCTCTGCAAACGACGTGATTTTTCTGTCCGTCAATGGCGCAACGATTATTGGGTTTTTTTTATTCAGCTGCACCGAAGGACAGTGAAATCTTAATGTCGAACAATCGTAAAATCATTTTCCGTTCTTCGGTTTGGAGGTTATATATAAATAAATCGAAAGAAAATTTTTTTTAAAATGCATTCAACAGATTTCCTTTTTTCAATATATCTTAAACAATTGTCAACAATCCCAATGTTATCTGAAAGAGTTTTTTTTTTTTTTCGAAAAAATAACTGACAATTATTTTGATTTCTTAATAATTTATTATAAAGATCAATTTTATTTTTAATAATTCAATATGAAAGTTATGAAAAATGTCTTATTTTTGTATTTTTATTTTTGTTGGGTGAGTGAAGGGCACACACGGTGAGCACTCTCACGTAATTTCTTCATCCGGATTTTCGGACTTGCGCAAACACACTCGGGAGATTAGCGGTGGCAAAGAAATGTTTCGAGATAGACATTGGGAGCGTGGCGGTGAGCAGTAGAAGCGGCGCGCGACAGGAACAGCACGAGCAACACCATCAACGATTTCACGCAAGGCCCTCCTCCAGCCCCGCATTTTGCGTAACTCACTGGCGACAGCCGGGCGAATTGTGACCGAGCATCGAACGAAGCCCGAACACGGAGTCCCATGGAGTTATTTTTATATTCACTAAATACGTAAACTATTTTTGCTACAACGTTAGTTATAATCTGATCAAATGTACTAATTAAAAGCTACATTCTGAATTTTTTTACGATTCTTTGGGGTTCCGTGGAAATTTAGGAAACCATTATGGTTTCGCCAATTCCGTCCGTCTGTCTGTCCGTCCGTCCGCCAAGCTGTCCGTCAGTCTGTCTGTATGTCAAAGTCCTCCCATTCTTTCAGTTATGTACTGATTAAGGTGAAATTTGGCACACAGACGTAGATCGGTGACCTTAAAAGGAGAATTTATATTTTTGAAAAAAAAAAAAAAATTCTTCCAAAATTAAAATTTTGAAAAAAATTTATTTTTTCCAAACATCAATAACTATTACAGAATGCCTACGAGACCCTACCATGTGCCTGCCCAACACGCTCTTGACCAATTTTTTTGAATTGATAGTTTAGAAATTAGAGGGAGGGGGGACAATCTAAAGACGTCTTTAAAGGCGAATATCTCGTGACTGAAGAGTTTAAATGAAAAGTTCTCCGAACTAATTAGTTCTAAATTCTAAATAGTATTTGAGAAGACCTATTAAAAGACAGCTCACTCTATGGGGTGGGCAAAAAAAAAATGGCGAATTTACTTTTTAATCTGTGGGAGGGGGGTAAACATTTTCCTTTCTTCTTAATGTTATCATTTCCGTGTTTGGGTAATCGAGCTTTGTCTGTGTACCAAAATTTCATCTTAATCGGTACATTAATGAGATAATGGGAGAATATAGCGATTGAATATAGTCCCGCCAGCAGGTAAAATATTTGTCATAAAAATATATGTTATAAATAATTCGTCAATTTGACTAATGTTAGCAATTGGTATAATCCAATTTACAATAATCCAAAAATCTCATGTACGTACGTAATCCAAAAATCTTTGTTTCCCACATTTTTCAATAATGAGAACAAAACAAAAGAAGGAAACAAAAATGTACACGAATCTCTTTCTTATTGTCTGAGTTAGAGATCGATGCGTGTGAATAAGTTTCTCGAGTGATTAAAATGAAATAAAAAATGAAAGACTAAAGAACAGTGTTGGGGTAATCAATTACCCCTGTGTACCGTTAACGAATGAGTCGAGGATGTGTACCGGTCCAGGATTCGTCTAAAAAATGTATTGCAGTAATTTAGGGTGAGTTATCGTGATGAAAAAGGAATGTCTCAGGTAGAGGTAAGACGAATAAAATAATCGCAAGACACTCGACGGACGTTTATTTCGGCGTGTTTCGTTCAGTTTTCGTATAGGCTTCACGGACGTTTGGTCTGTCCCTGCCCGCGATGCTATATAAAATAATTCTCCGGTAGGATAACTGCCGGTGTGCGCGTGGTATCGGCTGTGGCTATATAGTCCAGGCGAAAAGTCCAAAGATAACGTTTTTTTGTCGAGGCAATGAGAGGGGTCCTATCCCATAGATTTCGACCTTGCGAACACGAATATCGAGGTTTTAAAGTTTTTTTCCTATGGGGTTTTCGAGCATCCCCTTTTTAAGGGTTGAAATCGCGATTACTCGAGAACGGTTGCATGTATGAAAAAAATGTTCAAACAAAAGTTGTAGAGAAAAAAAAACCATGACATTTTTGTTTGAACTTTTTTTTCGTAAAATCATTAGGTGAGTCAGGAGACGCCACTGAAATTAAAAACCCCACGTGCAGATGGCCGTGGTGGAGGGGATACCCCTCACGCGCTCACGGTATAGCTCGAAGTGGTGTGCGTACGCTCACGTACACGGAAGATTGGGTTCATACGCATGTGGTAGTAAGAGACGCGCTCGAGCGTGACGGATAGCTTGAGTCGGTGTGCGTACGTTCACGTACACGGGAAGGCCGGCGGGATACGATGTGGTAGTAGAAAGTAAACATCTCGACGTCGAAGAGAAACGAAATTCGTTCGGTCCGAGTTTTTCGCTTTCTGCCCATCATGAGCGAACGGCGCGATTATTTGAATATAGCTCACGAAAATTTAAATGTTATGGACATTTATTAATTAATTACATCGGATACTTTTTTGTATTATCTTCTTACCTTTTGATATTATTTTTTTAATTTAATTTTTTTAACCTTTTTATATTATTTTTTTAAACGTTTTAAATTTCGTGCATAATTTTTTAATCGAACTTTTTACTCAGTACAAATTCACATAGAATGTTTATTTATAAGTCATAATAGTTGTATTGACGATGAATTTTTTTTTTAAATTACATGTGTAGTATAAATGTGCGTTATTTTGTATTTAATTTTTAAAAAGTTCAATTTTATATACAATCAAAGCAATTTTTTTTTCAAAGTCAGCGACTGTCATACGCAATCTGCCTTGTCGGTGCGGCAAAATATATTTATACATTTATACAAAATTATATATATATATATATATATATATATATATATATATATATATATATATATATATATATATATATCATTTTGTATGTCTTATTATTAGCTTGGAGAACACTAGTATAAGCTTTTCAGTATACTATGGCGATTAATTGGAAAAAATTCGCGAACATAGAATGTCATAGTGAAATATTGAAAAATAGTTGCAAGTGCCGGGACTCGAGGTAAATGTGTAAATACTCACTGTTTCCATTCTTCATCCATAAATATATTTTTATATCTTAGTATCCAATTGTTAATACTAGATTCCCAAAACACGCCTATTTGACAAGTCTTATGTCGATCATAAGTCAACCAGATTGGTCGGAAGTAATAGTCACGGCTTTCGGAATTTTTCTCATGAAATCCGCGACTCGTGGGATTGACGGATCTCGTAAGCTAAATATTCAATTCAAATTTCGCGGCTTAACTCCGCACACCGCCTGGCGGTAGGAGCCGGCTCCAACATTCCATCATCAATCTGGCAACACTGTATAGAGCCTGCTCCAAAACTCCATTCTTAATCTGGCAACAGTGTATACAGAACCGTCAGTTAGGTTTCGAAGGCCTTACTTTTTACATCGATCGAAGACAAGTGAGCAAGTGAGATATAAGTGAGACCAAGAAACAATCAGGCGAAGTGCATAAGTGAGCGAAGATTTTCTACATCCGATGAAAACCTTTGTAAGTATAAAAAAATTTTCTTCTTTAACTAAATGAGTTGCGCCGACCACGGCTAACTTTCGGTCGGTGCTCCAAGTTTGAAAAATGGAATGTTCTAAACGGTCAGTTTTCGGAGTGCGCTTCTGTTAACACGGAGAACTACTGCTCGGTCGGTAACAGAAAACTGTACTCTATTTTTAAGGGCCCTAGTTGCTGTGTCGAATAAAACACGATATTACAATACTCCGAAATTCTGAGCCGCAGCATTGTGATATCGTATTTTATTCGACAGAACAATTTGAGCGACAAAAAATATTCCGGCGTGATTGTAGCCAGCTCTCTCGCACTCGCCGATGTAGTCCTCCACCTTAACACAAGGCAGAACATTTCGGCGCAAGAGAGAGGACGCTATCGGTGCTCGCGGTGGAGCGAGAGAGACCGAGCGACAAACGTACTGCCTCCCGTTAAGACGAGGCAAAACTTTCGTCGTTCGGTCTCTCTCGCTCCGCCGCGAGCCTCTATAGCGCCATCTCTCTCGGACCTTCCATCGCGCCCAAACGTTTTGCCTCGTCTTAAGACGGCGGAGGACATTTTCCCGCCAATTCTCTCGCTGCGCAGCGAGCGCCAATAGCGTTGTCTCTGTCGCACTCGTTGATGGTTATGGCCTCAACGTACGAACAAACAAGACCGATAGAACATCCAACCGACAATATTCAACTGACGATTGATGATTTGCCACCCCTAAATACCTTTATCACCCCTGAGTGCAATATATCGTATTACGTTCCCTCAAATAAGCTCAGAAAAATCGGTACTGCGATAACGGTTTTCGTATCAACAACTATAATTAAAAACGTAAAAAATATTTTTAATACCAAAGAATACCACCTACTGAATTTATATTTTCTGATTGGATGCAATGGAAACAGATGGGTTGGTGTGACATTTAGGAATCTTATCGTAAGTGTCTGTAGCCGTCACGTGGCCTTGCGGTGGGTTTTTTCGTGTCGCAGCGTATACAGCGCTTGTGAAAATTCAAATACGAACACGACTTTTTCATGAATTTCCACGAGCCTCGTATTTTCCAATGCTGCTGCACGTCGTCTCCGGCTTTTTTGGACAATACACGTCGAAAGAATTTTCTTGGTGGCGAAGATATTCCGGGGATGGGCGCGGGGTAATTCCCGCTTTGCTCGGGACATTTTTCCGAGCGGTCGGCGCGACACAGGTCTAGACACTGCCCCGATTTTATTAGGGGTCAGATTCTCCACAATAAGTGCCAGGTAGTCACCCTGCGCGCATTACCTGTCGCTCATTGGCGGTTTACTGCGGCATCGATAGCCGTCGATTACCTTTCCAGTCAAGCCCTGGGTTTTTCCATTGCTTGCTCCATTTTTCATTCTTCTCGAGCCACCACAGAGGAGTCATTTTTTCCTGACAGCTTTCCGTTCGATCAGTTCAGTGGAAACTTTCGGGCGACACGCACGTCCGAGCTGCTCAAAAGGAACCCTGAATTTTACATCGCGCTATCACGATCGATCGAAATTATAACGAGTTTTCAATTGAAAATCGCGTCGAGATAACTAAACGGGTAGCAGATGACGATCTGCTCCGTGCAGTCGAAGAATTTGATATCTTATTGCCAAACCAACAAGGGATCGTGAGTCGTTGTGATAAAGTGTCGGAATCGATAGTGAGTATATTGCTGGCTAAAACAGAAAATATAAATTTATAATGTGATCGTTCTGTTGAATTAGAAAATTTAAAAAAAATTCTAATTATTGTTGTCGATAAATAAAATCATCGCAGTACCCATTTTTCTTTACTTTAAAGAAACGTAATACCATATATTGCACTTAGTTTTGATCCCCAAATATTTGATCTCCATGGGTTTTTTTTTCGTTTTTGACCGCTCTATACAATGAAAACATTCACGAATATGTTGCAAAAATTCAACAATTATTTGTAAACAATTCAAAATTAAAAGTCAAATAAGACAAAAAGTCTACCATTCATTATTAAAACTATTTTTTTTAAACTCCTTCAACGAAAACGAAAGTGTTGAGACCTGAAACTACTTAGGCCAACGTTTCGGTCGGAAGTTATATTTCTTTAACATGTTCAGCGGTTAAACAAATCGATGTATGAGGCAAGCCATGTAACTTCAGCCAGTAAAGAAAATTCCGCAAATAATTTTGAAAAACATTCTAAGTGAATTTAAATACGAAATTTTTAATTTTGAAAAAACATTCCAAGTGAATTTGAATACGAAATTTTTAATTTTGAAAAACATTCTAACTAAATTTGAATGCGAAATTTTCAATTTTGAAAAACATTCTAACTAAATTTGAATGCGAAATTTTCAATTTTGAAAAACATTCGAAGTGAATTTGAATACGAAATTTTTAATTTTGAAAAACATTCTAACTGAATTTGAATACAAAATTTTTAATTATGAAAAACATTCTAAGTGAATTTGAATACGAAATTTTTAATTTTGAAGAACATTCTAACTAAATTTGAATGCGAAATTTTCAATTTTGAAAAACATTCTAAGTGAATTTGAATAGGAAATTTTTGATTTCGAAAAACATTCTAACTGAATTTGAATACAAAATGTTTAATTTTGAAAAACATTCTAAGTGAATTTGAATACGAAATTTTTAATTTTGAAGAACATTCTAACTCAATTTGAATACGAAATTTTTAATTTTGAAAAACATTCTAAGTGAATTTGAATACGAAATTTTTTATTTTGAAAAACATTCTAAGTGAATTTGAATACGAAATGTTGAATACGAAAAACGAATTTGTGGTATTTTTTGCATTATGGGATTTCTAAACACCGTGAAGTAATAGCTACTTAAAATTTTTTTTTAATCGATATTCGATTGAAAAGTGAGTAGCACTCGCTGTATGTTTAATAGGTTATTGAATACATGTATTGCAAGAACCTGGCAAACGTACAGCGAGTGCTCCACACTCTCCAATGAAATATTGATAAAAAAAATTTTAAATAGCTGTTACTTCACGGTGTTTAGAAATCCCATAATCCAAAAAATACTACAAATCCGTTTTCCGTATTCAAAATTCAGGGAATTTCATGAAAATACAATAACGAATGTCTTTATTTTAAGAAACAAAATATTTTTGCATATTTTGCGCTGAAACGGACGTTCGACTTGCTTCACAAAATCTAAATTCATTTTTTTAAAGGCCATAAAGAGACACACATTTTCGTTTTTTACAGATGTGAATGCGTAAAATCCTGCCAAAGATGCAGCCATTCGAAAGGAAAAATGTTAAAAAATGATAATCGACGAGAAAACCGTTAGAAATTTTTTCAAAAAATTTCGGCACTAGGTTAAATTTTTCAATAAAATAACTCGATTATTCTAAATTATTTGTGGAATTTTTTTTTACTGGCTGAAGTGATATGGATCGCCTCATATCTCAATCATGGTTACCAACAAATTAAAAAATAACATTCGTTTTCCTCTTGTTTATGTTTCACGCTCTATATGATGAAGGTACTCATGATTATGTTGCACCCATGTAACGGGTGGGTCTCGAAGCTTCGAATTTTAATGTTTCGAAAGCTCATAAAGTTCGAATTTTTTGAATTCGAATTTTAATTTATCGAAAAATCAAATCTCCGAATTTTTTCATTTCGACTGGTCGTGTAACAGAATTTGAAAAAATTCGAACGATCAAATGTCCGACCGGTCGATATATCGAAATCTCAACGATTCGAAAATAAATTTTTCGACTCACCAATGTTTCGAACGGGCAATCCTTCGACGGATCAAAAGTTCGAAACGTATATATAGGTATAGTGGCGTAGCACCTCGTTCAACCGCTTGAAGATTGCAGCTCTTGCAATCTTTACTCCACTATACCTATATATACGTTTCGAACTGTTGGTCCGTCGAAACATTGAATCGTCGAAACATTGGTGAGTCGAATCCGTGACCCGTCGTAAAATTGCGCTTTTGATACATTGCATTTCGAATTTTTTTTTTCGAAACTCTGACCGTTCGAATCTTTGTTCATTCGGATCCATGGACTTTCGATACCGTGATCGGTCCAAACATTTAAATTCGAATGAAAAAAAATCGAAACTTTGGACCTTCGAAACATGGAAATTCGAAACTTCGAGACCCACCCCATGTAACAATTATTTATTACAAATTCAAAATTACAAGTTGAATAAAACAAATAATGTACCCTTAATTCTTAACATTGATTTTTTTATAAATTTCTTGAACAAACACAAAAATTTGGAGACCTTACAGAGCTTAGGCGGACGTTTTGTTCGGAAGTTATCGTTCTTTTTTTTCTCATGAAGAACGAGTCCAATGTAAAAAACGTTCTTCACGAAAAAAAGAACGATAACTTCCAAACGAAACGTCCGCCTAAGCTCTGTGAGGTCTCCAAATTTTTGTGTTTGTTCAAGAAATTTATAAAAAAATTAATGTTAAGAATTAAGGGTACATTATTTGTTTTAATCAACTTGTAATTTTGAATTTGTAATAAATAATTGTTACATCGGTGCAACATAATCATGAGTACCTTTATCATATGGAGCGTGCATAAACAAGAGGAAAATGGATGTTATTTTTTGATTCGTCGGTAACCATGGTTTAGATATATCGATTTGTTTAACCGTGAACATGTTAAAAAAATATAACTTCCGAAGCATCGGCCCAAGTAGTTTAAGGTCTCAACGTTTCTGTTTTCGTTCAAGGAATTAAAAAAAAAATTTCAACAATGAAGGGTACACTTTTTGTCTTATTTCACTTTTAATTTTGAATTGTTTATAAATAATTGTTTCATTTTTGCAACATATTCGCCAATGTTTTCATTGTACAGAGCGGTCAAACACGAAAAAAACACATGGTTTCTCAAGTTATCACTAACCGTTGCTGAGATATGTCGATTTGAATGACGAAGTATGGTTTATAGTTCGAAAAACTTTATTTAAGTGTATCTCAAAACCGGGGGCTCAAAACGAAAAACGGTGAAATACGGATCTCTTTATTTTCGACAAGTATTAATGCAAGAAATTGTGGGACAAAAATTTCAACCAACTGTTCGAAGTTGTAAAAGTTGTCGAAATCTAGTCGCACGTTCAACTAAGCATGAAAAAAAAATAGAAATTGATTAATTGTCAATAATACTTTGACTATTATTTATATCGCTGCGGCTTACCCTCTTCTCGTCTAATGATCGATGTTTTTTTTCTAGCTATGAAAATGGATAGTTCACCGACCCAATCACCTCAGCCGTGTCCCCTTTGTGGCCATCTGCTGTGTGATGGTGGACAACCGGTCACCATCGTAAAGACGAAGGGTCTAAAGACCCTAATTGAAAAAAGTAAAACATACAATGACGCTAAATGGGAACAATGGCAGAATGTGTCTCAATTGACCTGTCACAAAATCTGTCAAACAAAGTACATAAAAGCGCCGATACGTGATACGTCATTATCTGCAACCGTCACCTGCGAGCCATCGCCTGCACCTTCGACGTCGAATACACACGGGGATGCATTTGATTTCAAAAAAGGATGTTATTACTGTGGACTTCTCTGCGATATCGTGCG